>CM072521.1:62533766-62598766 GCA_036898135.1 Oncomelania hupensis
AACTCGGAGGTCGTAGGGGCACCACAGACGATCGTTTAACCAGCGTACTCCATCTTTTCCTGTCCTCAGCAACCCTGATTGTTTCGCTCAGTGTCAAACCAGTCCATTCTCGAATGTTGTCCTCCCACCTCTTTTTCGGTCTCCCTCTTCTTCTACCTCCTTGCACTGTGCCTTGCAGGATGGTCTTTGCAAGACCTGATGATCTGGTAACGTGGCCATACCATCGGAGTTTCCGTTTTTTCACCACTGTGAGCAGGTCATCGTGTTGTCCAATGGCTTGTGTGATGGTCTGTCGGACTTCGTCGTTCGTGATGTGCTGGGTATAGGAAATGCCCAGAGGTCTTCTGTAGCACCTCATCCCCATGCTTTGTATTCTTCGTTGTAGATCTGCTGTGAGGGTCCATGTTTCGCAAGCATATAGGAAGATGGACATGGGAGCGCAGCAGCCTTACCTTGGAATGTAGACTGATGGTCCTGTCTTTCCACATTGGCATCAACATCGCCAGGGCAGTAGTTGTTTGTGCCATCCTGGAGAGGACTTCCTGTCGGGACCCATAGTCTGATACAATGGCTCCTAAACATTTGAAGCTATGCACTGTGTTGAAGGCAGTCAGCATTGGGAAAAAAGCAATCTCCAGCCTTCGTTTTGCGGATGGCATTGATGGATTGGCTGGAGAGGAGCAAGAACTTGAACAGCTGGTACAGAGGCTTGACACCACCTCCAGAGCCTATGGAATAGAAATAAGTGCAGAGAAGACCAAAATTAATGATGACCAACAACACCAATGGCATCAACACGGACATCAAAGTCCAAGGCCAATCCCTCAACACAGTGCTTAGCTTAAAATATTTAGGAGCCATTGTATCAGACAATGGGTCCCGACAGGAAGTCCTCTACAGTATCGCACAAACAACTGCTGCCCTGGCGAGGTTGAAGCCAATGTGGAAAGACAGGACCATCAGGTTACATTCCAAGGTAAGACTGCTGCGCTCTCTTGTCATCTCCATCTTCCTATATGATTGCGAAACATGGACCCTCACAGCAGATCTACAACGAAGAATACAAAGCATGGGGATGAGGTGCTACAGAAGACCTCTGGGCATTTCCTATACCCAGCACATCACGAACGACGAAGTCCGACAGACCATCACACAAGCCATTGGACAACACGATGACCTGCTCACAGTGGTGAAAAAACGGAAACTCCGATGGTATGGCCACGTTACCAGATCATCAGGTCTTGCAAAGACCATCCTGCAAGCACAGAGCAAGGAGGTAGAAGAAGAAGGAGACCAAAAAAGAGGTGGGAGGACAACATTCGAGAATGGACTGGTTTGACAATGAGCGAAACAATCAGGGTTTCTGAGGGCAGGGAAAGATGGATTACGCTGGTTAAACGATAATCTGTGGTGCCCCTACGACCTCCGAGTTAGGGATGAGGATAGGATAGGTATTAATGTGTGTACTATTATTACTGTGATTATTTGAGTAGGGAGATGTAGCAGATCTTGACTTGGAACTGTATGTGTGTGTTTTATTAGTATTCCATGTGCGTCATGGTGTTTATTTTACGTCATTGTAGGAAATGTGACGTAGGAAGAAAGACGGAGAAGAAAAATAAAAAAACGAATAAGCTAGCAAGCTGCCGTCTTCACGGTCTTTTACAGTTTGAATGCATATATTCCACAGTCCAAAGAACATGTATCAGTTTATTTGTTTTAAAATATTGTTACGTATTTATAATGACAGTTGTCCATAGATTAATCTTAAATGTATTTGTTCAATCAGCATGCCCGTTATAAAAATATATTTATATATATAGTGTATATGAGTCGCATAACTGTTTTTTGACGACATTATGTCACAGACAGGGTGTTGTGGCAACCTGTTTGTTTCTCAAATTTCTCGAGGTGTAATATATATATATTTAATATTGACCCATATTTATAATCACGGATGTCCATTTAACAGTCTGACATCAAATTTGACTTTATATGACCAGTAGAAATAGGTGTTGCCAAAAAACGGTGCCAGAACACATGTCGCGGTAAACCATGAATTATGCGTATATATATATATATATATATATATATATATATATATATATATATATATATATATATATATATATATATTCTATTTCTTTCTTTCTTTCTTTCTCTCTCTCTCTCTCTCTCTCTCTCTCTCTTTCTCTTCTCAGCCTATCCCCCCTACCCACTGTCTGACAGCCTGAATCGTAATTGTAGATTATAGTCACACAACACCGGAGCGTATAGGCGACTACTGGTCACATTATTCTGACACCAGCGAGCCTGTTGATGGTAAGGGGAAAATAAGATGGTCACTCGTTGGCCAATCCTGGATTTCGATCGTAGGCTTAGTGCGAGTGGTAAATTGTTGTTTTTGTCATTTAATGTCTTTGTCAATCATTGCAAATTGCTGTTTTTACTTTGCATTTAAGGAAGAAAAATAAATTACTGAAATTATTTTTATTGACTGACATGTTGATGTTTAAAATGAGAGTGAAGAATTCTGATTGTTATAAATAGTTATTGTCATAAATAATGAATGGATGTTTCTGAAATACTTAATGTACTTATGAATGCAACTATGTTGAAAACAGTTTTTTTTTTAAACAGCGCACTCTATATTCTCTCTTGCTTTTGCTTTCTCATACACACATAACACGCACCAATGCATCACTCGCTTGGTGTAAATATTAATGGATGGAAGTAGAAGTACATTCAATTTAATAATTATTGACTGTTGAATTGTTTGTTTAATAAAAGGACAAATCAAACCTTCTGGATCAACCGGAATTTTGTTTTTCAGTTGCAATCCTAGCTAGATCTGCTAGTTCCGCCTTGCACTGCTCTGCAATCATCATCCTCGTTTCCCGAAAAAAAAAATTGCAGCCCGGGGTAGCTTTCATAGTGTTCTAAGATGTTATACTCATGCTCTTGTCCGCCAAAATAATTCCAGGTAACTGAAAACAAACCGAAAGACTAGTTACCTCCCATTTGCGAATAGGGCCTATTTAGTTAGTGAATGCTGTACTAAAAATAATATTTACCTGCAACAAACCTGTTGGACGAAAGAGTTGTATAGTTCAAATCCCATAAGAATGACTGCTATAATACAATACAATACAATACAATACAATACAATGCAATACAGATGACTCCGGCAGCAACAACCAAAATCAAGGCGAGAAAAACCAACACCACCCCTATCGCCACCAAATACTTCCATATCTGTGAGTCTGAAATCATCATCATCATCATCATCATCATCATCATCATCATCATCATCATCATCATCATCATCATCATCAACACCTTCAACTTTTTGCCGTAAGCGTTTTCGTCGGTTCGAATCATCAGTATCTTTGGCATCTTTACAGCAGTCGCCCTATCATAATCATCATAATTATTTTGTATCCACAATATCATACATGTGAACTTCCTAAATACCTCACCCTCTCCACCCCCACTCTATCGTAGTGAACACTGTTTTGACTTTTTCTTTCTTTCTTTCTTTCTTTCTTTCTTTCTTTCATTTTTTCTCTTATATTATACTCCTTTCTTCAATTGTTCATGTTTTAGCTTGAACAAGAAATCCAACAGATAAAAACTCCAGCAACTTCAAAATAAATATCACTGATATTGCACTCGGCATGGTAAAGCCCATACTTACCAGGTTCACCGGTATACCTGAAACACAAGACCATTGAAAGGGTCAAAACAAAACAAAAAGTTTACAGCCAAACAAAAGAACGTTGAAAGGGTCAAAACAAAGCAAAAAGTTTACAGCCAAACAAAAGAACGTTAAAAGGGTCAAAACAAAACAAAAAGGTCACAGCCAAACAAAAGAACGTTGAAAGGGTCAAAACAAAACCAAAAGGTCACAGCCAAACACAACAATAATGAAAGGATCAAAACAAAACAAAAAGGTCAGAGCCAAACACGCGTACAACAAACACACTTTTACCCAATTTAAAAAAAAAAAATCCCTGCCAATTGTTGTTATTTATTAATTAGAACTGCACTGTAGACTGATGGTCCTGTCTTTCCAAACGGGCTTCACCAGGTCGGGCTATCATGGAGAGGACTTCCTGTCGGGACACGTTGTCCGATACAATTGCTCCTACATTTGTGAAGCTAGTAAATAAATAATAAGTACATAAAAAAGTAAATAAATAAATAAATAAATAAATAAATAAATAAATAAATAAATAAACAGCGGCCAAAAAGATCACTAAACATTTAACAGGAGGGACAAATGTGACTGAGACTCACCCACACACTCACCCTTTGGAGTGCGAGCCGCTCCAACACTGCACAGACACTCAAAGCTTCCCACTGTGTTACCCCTTGGGGTCATGAGCAATCTTGCCACTGTAGATTGTTCTAACCTATAAAGGGAAAAGTGAAAGCCCCAGTTGAAAACCTGTCTTGCCTTTGTAGGCATGACTGATTCACTGCGGCAACAGTAGCCCCGTTGGAGTGCCGGGGGTTTCAGTATAAATAGAATCCCCACTTTCTGGAAATTTAGTGCTTTAAATTCCCACTGTCGCTGTCTTCATTTGCTCTTTCCCATTCCTGATCTGTCCTATCACTCTGCTATACTATCTTCTTTTTCGCTAGACCAATGACCTACCTTTTTTCTTGAAAACTCTTCCTGGACAAGACTCCTTGTTTGTGTATGAGGTCTGTTGGATCAGCTTGGGAGTGTTGGATGCTTTCTGCCGGGTGGTCACTAGGGCTTCCTATGATGTTATTATTTAGTACTATAGGCATTTTATATGTATGTGTTTTGTTGATGATTTATAATGATGTTTGTATTCTATTTTGTTTTTGTAACCGGGGGTTCGAGTAGTTGGGGTAAAGCCTCAGCCGTCCCCTGCGTGGGATGTCTTTATTGTAAAGTGACTGGCCGGTGGAGGGCATTCAATTTTCCCACTAGGGTTGTTTCGGCAGATCTTTTATGCGGATTGGGGGTTGTCCGGTCCTGATTTGGCTCGGAAGAGTCCGCTGGACCTAAAGCAACAATCAATCAATCAATCAAAAACCAACTGTGTTCTGACACCACTGCAAGTGACCGGCAGTTAAAATCTCTTGCCTGGAGTGTAGATGAGCTGCATGCCAAACTCGGTCAAAGGCTACTTTAACATGGGAAGTAAGCACTCCAAGTGAGTCTGCTATCAAGAGTTACGCAGTTGTCTGTCTTTTGGATAAAAGAGGCAGTCGTCCGAATATATGGGTCCTGCATCACGAGATCGAGAGCAGGAAGTGCAGATTTCTACAATGAACAATATTATGTTAGACACATCAGCAATCATTAGATAAGCTCGTTTGTTGTTTAGTAAGATTGCGAAGAAATGTTGTTGTTGGTGGTCTGATTGTTCTTCACCCTCCTTTTTTTTGTCTTCTCTTCTTCTGTGTGTGTGTGTGTGTGTGTGTGTGCGTGCGCGCGCGCGCGTGTGTGTGTGTGTGTGTGTGTGTTATGTCCAGTTGGGTTGATGCACGAAGAATTTTTGTGGGGAAGTCGTGTTTACAATGCGTGAAGCTCAAAAGGGGCGGACAACTGTTAGTATACAATGTTTATTTAGCAAACAGCAATTATTTCCCTTGGCAGGTGGGTGTGGCGTTCTGCTATTCAGTGGCTGTATACTTGGCTGTATACTTGGATGATGTCAAGATCTATTTATAAGGAGATCTTGTTTATATTATGATTTATTATTAATGAACTCGCACGTGTCGCAATTTGATCATGTTTGCTTTCTATCATGCTGGTATGTCGTGCCTTTAAAGCATGATGGTAATATTAAATTCCATTAAAAGATATGAATAAAGATAGTGATAAAATCACATAAACAAGAAAAGTAAATAAATGTTAAAACATAAATTAAAAAAAATTATCAAAATAAAAAAAAATTCATAAGTAATTTATTTTAAAAACATTATTTAAAAAGTACAATAAATTAATTAATAGATTAAAAATTTTAAAAAATTTAAAAAATAATAATAATAAAGTGAAGCTTAAAAATGGAAAATCCATCAGAGTGAAATTTGGTGAAGATGTGGACAAAGTGCTGGGAAACAAAACGAATTAAAGTGGAGAAACAAAACTGTTGTAAAGGAAGCTGATACGATAAAAGACGATGACTTCCAATTTTTGCTGGAACATATAACACAGATAGTGAAGATAATTTTGATGAAGGAAAACAGACTATGACACTGATGAGTCAAGTGTAAACTGCATGAAAATATTATCTGTATTGCAAAGGAGACAGTTGGTAAGAATTTTGTAAACGCTTTCACTGGAACAGCACAAAATAAATGTTGACCATGTGTAAAGTCTTATATGAAACTAAAGACCACGCGTATGGTCATTTGCTGATGCTAAATATTTATCTCGTGTAGGTTATGAATACAAGCAATGCTTACTTCCGCTTTATTACTAACCATAGATGTTAACTAATTACAACATTTATTCAAGGATAAACGTAGTTTTTTATGTTGTTTTTTTTTTTCTTTGATGTAGTTGTTGTTGTTGTTGTTGTTTTTTGCATTAAAATTTATATATAGAAAATAAAAGAAAAACTTCAGTCTAAGCAATGTGGTTAAAATAGCAGAGCTGCAGAGCCTTAAACGTCTGTGAAATCTATGATTACTGTATAATATCAATAACATAGATTTAATTTAATTTATTAACTGATTTATTTTTTTAGTAGTTATTTATCTATCTATCTATCTATCTATCTATCTATCTATCTATCTATCTATCTATCTATCTATCTATCTATCTATCTATCTATCTATCTATCTATCTATCTATCTATCTATCTATCTATCTATCTATCTATCTATCTATCTATCTATCTATCTATCTATCTATCTATCTATCTATCTATCTATCTATCTATCTATCTATCTATCTATCTATCTATCTATCTATCTATCTATCTATCTATCTATCTATCTATCTATCTATCTATCTATCTATCTATCTATCTATCTATCTATCTATCTATCTATCTATCTATCTATCTATCTATCTATCTATCTATCTATCTATCTATCTATCTATCTATCTATCTATCTATCTATCTATCTATCTATCTATCTATCTATCTATCTATCTATCTATCTATCTATCTATCTATCTATCTATCTATCTATCTATCTATCTATCTATCTATCTATCTCTCTATCTATCTATCTCTATATCTATCTATCTATCTATCTATCTATCTATCTATCTATCTATCTATCTATCTATCTATCTATCTATCTATCTATCTATATTTTCTCTTTCTTTCTTTCTTTCTTTCTTTCTCTCTCTCTCTCTCTCTCTCTCTCTCTCTCTCTCTCTCTCTCTTTCTCTTCTCAGCCTATCCCCCCTTCCCACTGGCTGACTGCCTGAATCATAATTGTAGATTATAGTCACACAACACCGGAGCGTATAGGCGACTACTGGTCACATTATTCTGACACCAGCGAGCCTGTTGATGGTAAGGGGAAAATAATATGGTCACTCGTTGGCCAATCCTGGATTTCGATCGTAGGCTTAGTGCGAGTGGTAAATTGTTGTCTTTGTCATTTAATGTCTTTGTCAATCATTGCAAATTGTTGTTTTTACTTTGCATTTAAGGAAGAAAAATAAATTACTGAAATTATTTTTATTGACTGACATGTTTATGTTTAAAATGAGAGTGAAGAATTCTGATTGTTATAAATAATTATTGTCATAAATAATGAATGGATGTTTCTGAAATACTTAATGTACTTATGAGTGCAACTATGTTGAAAACAGTTTTTTTTTTTAAACAGCGCACTCTATATTCTCTCTTGCTTTTGCTTTCTCATACACACATAACACGCACCAATGCATCACTCGCTTGGTGTAAATATTAATGGATGGAAGTAGAAGTACATTCAATTTAATAATTATTGACTGTTGAATTGTTTGTTTAATAAAAGGACAAATCAAACCTTCTGGATCAACCGGAATTTTGTTTTTCAGTTGCAATCCTAGCTAGATCTGCTAGTTCCGCCTTGCACTGCTCTGCAATCATCATCCTCGTTTCCCGAAAAAAAAAATTGCAGCCCGGGGTAGCTTTCATAGTGTTCTAAGATGTTATACTCATGCTCTTGTCCGCCAAAATAATTCCAGGTAACTGAAAACAAACCGAAAGACTAGTTACCTCCCATTTGCGAATAGGGCCTATTTAGTTAGTGAATGCTGTACTAAAAATAATATTTACCTGCAACAAACCTGTTGGACGAAAGAGTTGTATAGTTCAAATCCCATAAGAATGACTGCTATAATACAATACAATACAATACAATACAATGCAATACAGATGACTCCGGCAGCAACAACCAAAATCAAGGCGAGAAAAACCAACACCACCCCTATCGCCACCAAATACTTCCATATCTGTGAGTCTGAAATCATCATCATCATCATCATCATCATCATCATCATCATCATCATCATCATCATCATCATCATCATCATCATCATCAACACCTTCAACTTTTTGCCGTAAGCGTTTTCGTCGGTTCGAATCATCAGTATCTTTGGCATCTTTACAGCAGTCGCCCTATCATAATCATCATAATTATTTTGTATCCACAATATCATACATGTGAACTTCCTAAATACCTCACCCTCTCCACCCCCACTCTATCGTAGTGAACACTGTTTTGACTTTTTCTTTCTTTCTTTCTTTCTTTCTTTCTTTCTTTCTTTCATTTTTTCTCTTATATTATACTCCTTTCTTCAATTGTTCATGTTTTAGCTTGAACAAGAAATCCAACAGATAAAAACTCCAGCAACTTCAAAATAAATATCACTGATATTGCACTCGGCATGGTAAAGCCCATACTTACCAGGTTCACCGGTATACCTGAAACACAAGACCATTGAAAGGGTCAAAACAAAACAAAAAGTTTACAGCCAAACAAAAGAACGTTGAAAGGGTCAAAACAAAGCAAAAAGTTTACAGCCAAACAAAAGAACGTTAAAAGGGTCAAAACAAAACAAAAAGGTCACAGCCAAACAAAAGAACGTTGAAAGGGTCAAAACAAAACCAAAAGGTCACAGCCAAACACAACAATAATGAAAGGATCAAAACAAAACAAAAAGGTCAGAGCCAAACACGCGTACAACAAACACACTTTTACCCAATTTAAAAAAAAAAAAAATCCCTGCCAATTGTTGTTATTTATTAATTAGAACTGCACTGTAGACTGATGGTCCTGTCTTTCCAAACGGGCTTCACCAGGTCGGGCTATCATGGAGAGGACTTCCTGTCGGGACACGTTGTCCGATACAATTGCTCCTACATTTGTGAAGCTAGTAAATAAATAATAAGTACATAAAAAAGTAAATAAATAAATAAATAAATAAATAAATAAATAAATAAATAAACAGCGGCCAAAAAGATCACTAAACATTTAACAGGAGGGACAAATGTGACTGAGACTCACCCACACACTCACCCTTTGGAGTGCGAGCCGCTCCAACACTGCACAGACACTCAAAGCTTCCCACTGTGTTACCCCTTGGGGTCATGAGCAATCTTGCCACTGTAGATTGTTCTAACCTATAAAGGGAAAAGTGAAAGCCCCAGTTGAAAACCTGTCTTGCCTTTGTAGGCATGACTGATTCACTGCGGCAACAGTAGCCCCGTTGGAGTGCCGGGGGTTTCAGTATAAATAGAATCCCCACTTTCTGGAAATTTAGTGCTTTAAATTCCCACTGTCGCTGTCTTCATTTGCTCTTTCCCATTCCTGATCTGTCCTATCACTCTGCTATACTATCTTCTTTTTCGCTAGACCAATGACCTACCTTTTTTCTTGAAAACTCTTCCTGGACAAGACTCCTTGTTTGTGTATGAGGTCTGTTGGATCAGCTTGGGAGTGTTGGATGCTTTCTGCCGGGTGGTCACTAGGGCTTCCTATGATGTTATTATTTAGTACTATAGGCATTTTATATGTATGTGTTTTGTTGATGATTTATAATGATGTTTGTATTCTATTTTGTTTTTGTAACCGGGGGTTCGAGTAGTTGGGGTAAAGCCTCAGCCGTCCCCTGCGTGGGATGTCTTTATTGTAAAGTGACTGGCCGGTGGAGGGCATTCAATTTTCCCACTAGGGTTGTTTCGGCAGATCTTTTATGCGGATTGGGGGTTGTCCGGTCCTGATTTGGCTCGGAAGAGTCCGCTGGACCTAAAGCAACAATCAATCAATCAATCAAAAACCAACTGTGTTCTGACACCACTGCAAGTGACCGGCAGTTAAAATCTCTTGCCTGGAGTGTAGATGAGCTGCATGCCAAACTCGGTCAAAGGCTACTTTAACATGGGAAGTAAGCACTCCAAGTGAGTCTGCTATCAAGAGTTACGCAGTTGTCTGTCTTTTGGATAAAAGAGGCAGTCGTCCGAATATATGGGTCCTGCATCACGAGATCGAGAGCAGGAAGTGCAGATTTCTACAATGAACAATATTATGTTAGACACATCAGCAATCATTAGATAAGCTCGTTTGTTGTTTAGTAAGATTGCGAAGAAATGTTGTTGTTGGTGGTCTGATTGTTCTTCACCCTCCTTTTTTTTGTCTTCTCTTCTTCTGTGTGTGTGTGTGTGTGTGTGTGTGCGTGCGCGCGCGCGCGTGTGTGTGTGTGTGTGTGTGTTATGTCCAGTTGGGTTGATGCACGAAGAATTTTTGTGGGGAAGTCGTGTTTACAATGCGTGAAGCTCAAAAGGGGCGGACAACTGTTAGTATACAATGTTTATTTAGCAAACAGCAATTATTTCCCTTGGCAGGTGGGTGTGGCGTTCTGCTATTCAGTGGCTGTATACTTGGCTGTATACTTGGATGATGTCAAGATCTATTTATAAGGAGATCTTGTTTATATTATGATTTATTATTAATGAACTCGCACGTGTCGCAATTTGATCATGTTTGCTTTCTATCATGCTGGTATGTCGTGCCTTTAAAGCATGATGGTAATATTAAATTCCATTAAAAGATATGAATAAAGATAGTGATAAAATCACATAAACAAGAAAAGTAAATAAATGTTAAAACATAAATTAAAAAAAATTATCAAAATAAAAAAAAATTCATAAGTAATTTATTTTAAAAACATTATTTAAAAAGTACAATAAATTAATTAATAGATTAAAAATTTTAAAAAATTTAAAAAATAATAATAATAAAGTGAAGCTTAAAAATGGAAAATCCATCAGAGTGAAATTTGGTGAAGATGTGGACAAAGTGCTGGGAAACAAAACGAATTAAAGTGGAGAAACAAAACTGTTGTAAAGGAAGCTGATACGATAAAAGACGATGACTTCCAATTTTTGCTGGAACATATAACACAGATAGTGAAGATAATTTTGATGAAGGAAAACAGACTATGACACTGATGAGTCAAGTGTAAACTGCATGAAAATATTATCTGTATTGCAAAGGAGACAGTTGGTAAGAATTTTGTAAACGCTTTCACTGGAACAGCACAAAATAAATGTTGACCATGTGTAAAGTCTTATATGAAACTAAAGACCACGCGTATGGTCATTTGCTGATGCTAAATATTTATCTCGTGTAGGTTATGAATACAAGCAATGCTTACTTCCGCTTTATTACTAACCATAGATGTTAACTAATTACAACATTTATTCAAGGATAAACGTAGTTTTTTATGTTGTTTTTTTTTTCTTTGATGTAGTTGTTGTTGTTGTTGTTGTTTTTTGCATTAAAATTTATATATAGAAAATAAAAGAAAAACTTCAGTCTAAGCAATGTGGTTAAAATAGCAGAGCTGCAGAGCCTTAAACGTCTGTGAAATCTATGATTACTGTATAATATCAATAACATAGATTTAATTTAATTTATTAACTGATTTATTTTTTTAGTAGTTATTTATCTATCTATCTATCTATCTATCTATCTATCTATCTATCTATCTATCTATCTATCTATCTATCTATCTATCTATCTATCTATCTATCTATCTATCTATCTATCTATCTATCTATCTATCTATCTATCTATCTATCTATCTATCTATCTATCTATCTATCTATCTATCTATCTATCTATCTATCTATCTATCTATCTATCTATCTATCTATCTATCTATCTATCTATCTATCTATCTATCTATCTATCTATCTATCTATCTATCTATCTATCTATCTATCTATCTATCTATCTATCTATCTATCTATCTATCTATCTATCTATCTATCTATCTATCTATCTATCTATCTATCTATCTATCTATCTATCTATCTATCTATCTATCTATCTATCTATCTATCTATCTATCTATCTATCTCTCTATCTATCTATCTCTATATCTATCTATCTATCTATCTATCTATCTATCTATCTATCTATCTATCTATCTATCTATCTATCTATCTATCTATCTATCTATCTATCTATCTATATTTTCTCTTTCTTTCTTTCTTTCTTTCTTTCTCTCTCTCTCTCTCTCTCTCTCTCTCTCTCTCTCTCTCTCTCTCTCTCTTTCTCTTCTCAGCCTATCCCCCCTTCCCACTGGCTGACTGCCTGAATCATAATTGTAGATTATAGTCACACAACACCGGAGCGTATAGGCGACTACTGGTCACATTATTCTGACACCAGCGAGCCTGTTGATGGTAAGGGGAAAATAATATGGTCACTCGTTGGCCAATCCTGGATTTCGATCGTAGGCTTAGTGCGAGTGGTAAATTGTTGTCTTTGTCATTTAATGTCTTTGTCAATCATTGCAAATTGTTGTTTTTACTTTGCATTTAAGGAAGAAAAATAAATTACTGAAATTATTTTTATTGACTGACATGTTTATGTTTAAAATGAGAGTGAAGAATTCTGATTGTTATAAATAATTATTGTCATAAATAATGAATGGATGTTTCTGAAATACTTAATGTACTTATGAGTGCAACTATGTTGAAAACAGTTTTTTTTTTTAAACAGCGCACTCTATATTCTCTCTTGCTTTTGCTTTCTCATACACACATAACACGCACCAATGCATCACTCGCTTGGTGTAAATATTAATGGTTGAAAGTAGAAGAACATTCAATTTAATAATTATTGACTGTTGAATTGTTTGTTTAATAAAAGGATAAATCAAACCTTCTGGATCAACCGGAATTTTGTTTTTCATTTGCAATCCTAGCTAGATCTGCTAGTTTGGCCTTGCACTGCTCTGCAATCATCATCCACGTTTCTCGGGAAAAAAAAATTGCAGCCCGGGGTAGCTTTCATAGTGTTCTAAGATGTTATGCTCATGCTCTTGTCCGCCAAAATAATTCCAGGTAACTGAAAACAAACCGAAAGACTACTTACCTCCCATTTGCGAATAGGGCCTATTTAGTTAGTGAATGCTGTACTAAAATATTTACCTGCAACAAACCTGTTGGACGAAAGAGTTGTATAGTTCATATCCCATAGGTATGACTGCTATAATACAATACAATACAATACAATACAATACAATACAATACAATACAATACAACTTTATTTTCCGTCAAAACCAAAAACAACAAAGAAATTTGTTTTGTCCATGTATGCAACAAAATAAATGAGAACTAAAAATAGGACAATAAAATGTGATAAAGAGTAAGATCTGCTTACATGCAACCATCATATACACATACAATATATATATAGTTCTATGTGCAGACATCGAGTATACAATAAAACTTAAAATGTCATCTATAACACACGAATTTATCTGGAATAATAACGTCTTCTTTGTCATAATGACAGTTATACTATCTACAAAATAAATGTTCAGTTACGACTGTGATGTTTTCCTATCCTATCCTATCCTATCCTACCCTATCCTATCCCATAACTCGGAGGTCGTAGGGAAACCACAGATGATCGTTTAACCAGCGTACTCCATCTTTCTCTGTCCTCAGCAACCCTGATTGTTTCGCTCAGTGTCAAATCAGTCCATTCTCGAATGTTGTCCTCCCACCTCTTTCTCGGGTCTCCCTCTTCTTCTACCTGATGCTTTCTGATATAAATTACATGTTACGCGTTCTCAGGCAACAGAAGTTAGCAAATCATCTTGTATCGGCTTTGGTAGCGTATCATTTAGTTTTATCCGTTCTCTCTCTCTCTCCCTCTCTCTCGCTCTCTCTCTCCCTCTTTCTCCCTTCTTCCTCTCTCTCTGTTTCTCGCCCTCTCTGCCGCCCTTTCTCTCTCTCTCCTTCTCTCTCTTTCTCCCTTTCTCCTCTCTCTACTCTTTTTTCTTCCTCCCTCTCTCTCCTCCTCCCTCCCCCCTCTCTCTCTGTCTCTCTCTCTCGACGATTGTGACCACCCATGATTATTTTGATGAGAATTACAGCGTGGACGATTATGACGATGAGTTTGACGGCGATAATGGTGACGATGACGACGACGACGACGATGATGATAATGATGATGATGATGATGATGATGATGATGATGATGATGATGATGATGATGATGATGATGATGATGGAGGCGCCGAAGAAGGCGATAATACGATGATGATATGGACGACGACGACGATAAACATAATAATTATTATAAATAAAGGTGCCATGCAAACAATTTTCTCACCAGCCCCGTTACCACTGCAGACGCTCCCAGAATAGAAACAGCTGGTTGCTGGCCGGGGTGGCTAACTAGTACAATTTAGACATATTTTTCAAAACCGCATTGCACAGTAGGAAAAACCCCCGTTGGGGTGCCGGGGGTTACAGTATAAATAGTATCCCCACTTTCAGGAAATTTAGTGCTTTAAATTCCCACTGTCGCTGTCTTTTTCATTTGCTCTTTCTCATTCCTGCTCTGTTCTATCAATCTGCTGTACTATCGTCTTCTTCGCTAGACCAGTCTCCTACCTTTTTTCTTGAAAACTCTTCCGGGACAAGACTCCTTGTTTGTGTATGAGGTCTGTTGGATCAGCTTGGGAATATTGGACGCTTTCTGCCAAGTGGTCACTAGGGCTTCCTATGATGTTATTATTTAGCAATGTAGGCATTTTATATGTATGTGTTTTGTTGATAATGTATAATGATGTTTGTATTCTATTTTGTTTTTGTAACCGGGGGTTTGATTAGTTGGGATGAAGCCTCAGCCGTCCCCTGCGTGGGATGTCTTTATTGTAAAGTGACTGGCTGGTGGAGGGCATTCAGTTTTCCCACTAGGGTTGTTTCGGCAGATCTTTTATGCGGATCGGGGGTTGTCCGGTCCTGATTTGGCTCGGAAGAGTCCGCTGGACCTAAAGCAACAATTATGTAATGTAATGTAATGTAACAGTAGGAAGAGAGAGGCACCAAAGATGGTCTTTGGAGGCACTGTGAAAGTTACGGGTTTTAAATGGTGGCGTGCCACTTCAGAATGACTTCATCTTTCCACTACACTTGCTCATTACTGAACCTTACTAAAGGTTCGGGATCTACCCGGTGACATTTTAACCACCCGTTGTTCTCTTTTCACACATTATGCAAATTATTTGAGTGTACGATTTAATGGACTGGCTTCGTCACGTCCTTTTGTGCATTTTTGCTTTTTTTTTTCCTTTTCAACCAGCCCTGAGATCATGCTTTGTGTGTCAAAATGTTTATATTTACATATACATTCATTCCTTGACAGAAGAACGTGGATTGGAAGAGGGGGGGAAAGGCAGCGCCAAGACACGAAGGAAGAGAATGGCGTTGCGCTTGACAGAACATGAAAGACATTATTCAGTTGAAGATTAGATGACCTACGTAGGACAGCACAGCTGCGCAACAACGCCCTCTTGTTAAGGTTATCAGGGTGTCCTCTCTACCCCATAACCCCCAGCACCCTATACCCTTCACCATCATCCCTCACCCCATTCTTTTAACCCTAACTCCCCCCTTCCAAATCACCTTCACTACGTGAGCCTTTGCTCTTTCCATTCAAGTTCGCAGTAAGAAGTACCCCTTTCTAGTTCAGATCAGAGGTACCCCATTCTAGTTCACAGCATGGATTCTTCAATTTGTACTTCAATATTCAGAGTAAAAGATAGCCCATTCTAGTTCACAGCAAGAGGTAGCCCATTCTAGTTCAGAGTAAGAGGTAGCCCATTCTAGTTCAGAGTAAAAGGTAGCCCATTCTAGTTCAGAGTAAGAGCTAGGTAGCCCATTCTAGTTCATAGTAGGAGGTAGCCCATTCTAATTCAGAGTAAGAAGTAACCCATTCTAGTTCAGAGTAAGATTTAGCCCATTCTAGTTCAGAGTAAGAGATAGCCCATTCTAGTTCATAGTAAGAGGTAGCCCATTCTAGTTCAGAGTAAGAGATAGCCCATTCTAGTTCATAGTAAGAGGTAGCCCATTCTAGTTCAGAGTAAGAGATAGCCCATTCTAGTTCAGAGTAAGAGATAGCCCATTCTAGTTCAGAGTAAGAGATAGACCATTCTAGTTTAGAGTAAGAGGTAGCCCATTCTAGTTCAGAGTAAGAGGTAGCCCATTCTAGTTCAGAGTAAGAGATAGCCCATTCTAGTTCAGAGTAAGAGGTAGCCCATTCTAGTTCATAGTAAGAGGTAGCCCATTCTAGTTCATAGTAAGAGGTAGCCCATTCTAGTTCATAGTAAGAGGTAGCCCATTCTAGTTCAGAGTAAGAAGCAGCCCAGTCTAGTTCACAGTAAGAAGCAGCCCATTCTAGTTCAGAGTAAGAGGTAGCCCATTCTAGTTTATAGTAAGAGGTAGCCCATTCTAGTTCATAGTAAGAGGTAGCCCATTCTAGTTCAGAGTAAGAGATATCCCATTCTAGTTCAGAGTAAGATGTAGCCTATTCTAGTTCATAGTAAGAGGTAGCCCATTCTAGTTCAGAGTAAGAGGTAGCCCATTCTAGTTCAGAGTAAGAGGTAGCCCATTCTAGTTCAGAGTAAGAGGTAGCCCATTCTAGTTCAGAGTAAGAATTAGCCCATTCTAGTTCAGAGTAAGAGGTAGCCCATTCTAGTTCAGAGTAAGAGGTAGCCCATTCTAGTTCAGAGTAAGAGGAAGCCCATTCTAATTCAGAGTACGAGGCAGCAGACGAATTACATGTATGCATTCTCTAGTCGAAATTTAATAAATCCAATATTCGTTGCTCATAACTCAGGTGTTTGTTGTTTGCTCCTCTCTCTCTCTCTCTCTTTAAATAAGCGCTAAGTAATTTTTTTTTATTTTTTTTTGGGGGGGTATATAAGATTTTGATGTTTGTGATGATGTTTGAGATGTCATTTCATACTGGACATTTACTATAGATGTAGTCTACTGTGTACTTGTTTTATCTATGTATGTATTGTTTTAATGTTTCATACTGATCAGCAATTGTATGTCATAATTTCTCTGTTGAGATAATAAAGTATTCTCTCTCTCTCTCTCTCTCTCTCTCTCTCTCTCTCTCTCTCTCTCTCTCTCTCTCTGTGTATTCGGCAGGATAGTTACTGTAGTTTAAAAGTTATGTGAATTGTCGTACTATTAGCCCATAATTACTTGTAGTATTGCGTTGGTATGTGTGACTGAATATGGAGAATGTGAGTGTGAATGCTACGAGGAAAGGTTAGGCTCCCGACTAAAATCCTTATTGTATCCTTGTTGTGAATAAAATCTCTCTGTCTCCCTCTCTGTCTCTCTCTCCCTCTTTCTATCACACCCGGATCTATCCCTCTTTATATCCCTACCGGATCTCTGTCTCTCTCTTTCTATCCCTCCCGGATCTCTGTCCCTCTCTTTCTATCCCTCCCGGATCTGTCTCTCTTTCTATCCCTACCGGATCTATGTTTCTCTCTTTCTATCCTTCCCGGATCTCTGCCTCTCTCTTTCTATCCCTCCCGGATCTCTGTTTCTCTCTGTCTATCCCTCCCGGATCTCTGTCTCTCTCTTTCTATCCCTCCCGGATCTCTGTCTCTCTCTCTTGCTATTCCTCCTGGATCTCTCTCTCTTTCTGTCTGTCTGTCTCTCTCTCTCCCTCCCTTTTTATTAATATTTAATGTATTTGATAGTAGCCGATTTTGTGACTATCGTTTCACGTTAGAATTATATGTCAATTAATTGTTAAGTAGAACATGTTATAAGATTAGTCGTTTGAGACTACATCTCTATGCTATTAAACGGTTCAGTGTTCAAATATCCCCAGAACAGAGAAGAGGAAGAAATCCTCCCAATTCTCCGAGAAGAAGTCGAGGCAACAGTGCAATCGCTGAAGAAGGGGAAGTCAGCGCGAGCGGACAGCGTATACCCGCGGAATTGCTTCAAGCAGGAGGAGAAGCGATGATTGATGCCCTCACCATTGTCTGTAACAAGATCTGGCAGAGTGGGAAGTGGCCTACACCATGGACCCAGTCGCTTGTCATCTCGCTTCCTAAAAAAAAGGTATTCTCAGGAATGTGAAAATTACCGCATCATCAGCCTCATCAGCCATCCCAGCAAGGTCCTCTTGAAATAATACTCAACAGGTTCAAACCCCAAGCTGAACACATCACAGCTGAAGAACAAGCAGGACTCAGGGCAGGGCGAAGTACCACTGGACAGACTTTCAGCCTTAGAATAATCTGCGAGAAATACCTACAGCACCAACAGCATCTGTATCATGTGTTTGTAGACTTCAAGAAAGCCTTTGACCGAATTTGGCATGCAGCTCTTCTACACTCCAGGCAAGAGATTTTAATTGCAACTGCACCATCACACCACACCACTTTTCATCCTTAACCTCCCTACTTCTCTTTCCCATCCCTCTTGCCCTTAACAACCTCTCCCCCTCTCTCCCCCACACTCAAACACATATACATTCCCCTTTATCACCCAAACTTTTCAAAACCACACCAAGTCACGAAATATCATGTACGTGCTAAGGGGCAAATAAAAGGGTAGAATATTGCACACACAATTAGGCATACCCGCTTCACGGGTCGGCGAGGCTTAATCAGATCGTGAGCAGAGGAAATCCCGCAACGATTTCTTAACTGATTTCAACCAATCTGTATTGCCCCCAAAGAAGCCATGTGTGTCGCAATGGGAAAATAAAAATGGAATAGATAAATTGCACGCAAACATAATGACTGTTCAAAGTAAAGAGCGCTTGTGTCGTATTTGAATATAAATATAATGCAAAACTAAATAACCTAAACAAAAAAGAATATTTACATTTAAAAAAAATTCATCTATAAAAGGATACCTGTAAATCGCTTGAAAAAGCGTTTTTATTACGATTGAAATGCGCACTATAGTTCCGAACGTGTCCTGTTGCAAAGCATGCAATAACATCGTGCATTTACCTTTGATTTGATTCTGCGCTGTTACTTTAAAAAAAAAAAAAGCTTTGTATAATACTAATACTTTTCGTCGATCAATATTGTTGTAGTTTCGTTGGTAATTGTTTGGAATCGTGTATTATCGGTCGAAGTTTCCAGATCTATCTGGCGATAAACAAGCGAGACCTGTGTCATCGAAGGCGTCCTGAACAGAATCTTCCAACACCCAGGGTCAACAGAGGGAAACCACTAAGTCAAATATTGGTACCGTTACCACTAAGGCGCCAAGTGATGGAAGTAGCTGACGACTCCATCATTGGATGTCACCTGGCATCAAGAAGTCGTCGGACAGAATCCAATCAGTATTCTACTGGCCAGAACTTCACGCTGACCTCAGCCGATTATGTGACATTTGCCAGAAGACCATACTTCGAGGAAGGGTCCCTAGAGATTGCACTTGATCGACCAACCTTTCAAGAGGGTGAACTTGAACTTAATCGGCGAAATAAAACCTCTGAGTGAAGAAGGTCACCGGTAGATACTGACCTTAGTGGACTATGCGACTCGGTACCCAAAAGCAGTGTCTCTGAAGAAGATTGACGCTGAAACTGTAGCAGAGGCGCTGGTGGGCATGTTTAGCAGACTTCGAGTACCTGAAGAAATCCTCGAGACGCAGTTCGTCTCTGACTGCATGAAGGAGGTCAGCAGACTACTGAGCATCCGGCATTTGACTACGACACCCTATCATTCAATGTGGAACGGGCTCGTCGAGAAGTTCAATGCTAAACTAAAGTCCACCCTGAAGAAAAAAAAACCTGTGCAACGGGCATGCCCAGACTATGGCATCGCTACATCAACGTCTTATTATTCGCCTACAAATAAGTACCGCAGAAGACCACCGGCTTTTCTGTCAGATGCCCTTGCAGATCACAAAGGCACAGTCAGCATAACGAGTAGAGCAATCCCCAGCTTCCGTTTTGCGGATGACATTGATTTATTGGCTAGAGAGGAACAAGAATTTGAAGAGCTGGTTCAGAGAATCGACACGACCTCCAGAGCATACGGAATGGAAATAAGAGCAGAGAAAGACCAAAATGATAACCAACAACACCAATGGAATCAACACGGATATCAAAGTCCAAGGCCAATTCCTCAGCACAGTACATAGCTTGAAATATTTAGGAGCCATTGTTTCAGACAATGGGTACCGACAGAAAGTCCTCTCCAGGATCGCACAAACAACTGCTGCCCTGACAAGGTTGAAGCCCATTTGGAAAGCCAAGATCATCAATTTACATTCTAAGGTAAAGCTCCATCTTTCTATACGCTTGCGAAACATGGACCCTCACAGCAGATCTACAACGAAGAATTCAAAGCATGGAGATGAGGAGATGATTGGACAACACGATAACATGCTCACAGTGGTAAAGAAACTGAAACTCCGATGGTATGGATACGTCCCCAGAGCATCAGGCTTCGCAAAGACCATCCTGCAAAACACGGTGCAAGGAGGCAGCAGAAGAGGGAGCCATAAAAAGCGGTTGTAAGACAACATTCGAGAATGGACTGGCTCGACACTTAGCGAAGCCATGAGGGGTTTTGAGGATAGAGAAAGATGGAGTACGTACGCTGGCTTAACGATCATCTGTGGTGCCCCAACGACCTTCGAGTTACGGGATAGGATAGGATAGAATATCAAGATTCAAGCATCGGGGCGGAAGTCGACCATCGATAAATACGTTTAACAGATTTATATTATCTATTTGTTGTTGCATCTATTTTTATTCATCAGATTAACATAAGTTGTACTGATATTATCTATTTGCTGTTCCTAACGAGGCCGATTTTACTCACTCCAAGTTCTGCCCAGCTGAATGCGCTGATCCAACTTAGGAGAGACATTGCTCATAGTTCGGTCACGTCTTGTTTGTTTATTTTGAGTTAACGTCTTTTCACCGAAATGATTTTAGACTTTTTAAAAAAATGAAAGGACGGTGGAGAAAAAAGAATATTTGCTACTTGGATGGGGGAAAGGAGAAAACATTGAAACAAAATAGTACAGTAACATAACATGAAATAAAATTAAATACAAATTAAGTAATGAAACAAAAATATTTATTTACAAAACATGACAATAGAACATACAAAATGTGAGAAATTTTCATATTCAGAAAGTCAATTTTCTAATATGGTCATATACTAAGTACTCAGAATAATTTTCAATTTTTATTTTTAAAAATGTCCTACTCTAACAGGATAAACATTATAGATTTAGCTACGGCTATCCAAAATTGACTACTTTTACTTTGAACATTATGAATGTTCTGTGTAATGCATTGTGCTATTACACCGCAATCATGAAATATATGATTTATAGTTATATTTCCATTGCAAATCCAAACAATAGCTTTGCAATACTTTGTCCTCAAAGATTTTAAAGCAAGACGATGTGCTAAAGAGGCTTTTTTTCGAGGATACTGTGAATTTTTTCTATATATTATTTTTAAAGGATTTTTTTTTCATTTTCGAATATACTATAAATTTTTTTGGGTGATAAGGGAATGTCAACATGGCTAACGTTGTGTTGATGTTTCGCTCCTTCTGTTGCTTTCCTGTCTGCCCAATCATTATGCTTTAAACCCAAATGAGATGGTATCCAACACTGTACTCCCGCCTCCCCCTATCCGGGTGGCCGGGTTTCCAACAACCAGGTCACGCTTGCCTCGCTTCCTAGTTCCACCCGACTGGATCTTGCTTGCGTCACTCAGGGCTAATGCACTGCATTTAAAGAGGCCAATTTAAAGTGAATTTGAACCCTCGATTTCATTCCCTTTTCTCTCTCTCCTCCTCCTCCCCCCACCCACATTCTCTCTCCTTTTGGGTTTAAACTGCCCCTGGGCTATGAGCCCCATTTCAATCCTGAAATGGTGTGTGTATTTAAAAAGAAATAAAATGACAGTTCTTAAGGATGAAATTCCAAAGGACGCAAAACTTATAAAATGTCTCATTCAAACTAAAAATGCCCCAGATATGCGTGTACACGTAGCTATACAATGTTTTGTATGTGTTTCTGCTAGTGGCAACATGTTCACCATCTTAACTTCCTTTTTGAGCGTTCTAAGGGATGGCCTGCTTTTACAAGTAGAACACTATATGCATTTATTGGACGGTTCTTACACAGCGCGCTTTTCCAGCTCAAGAGTTGCTCAAGGTGCTAGCTGATACAGAATCTAATTCAAACCAACCGAGAGACCCAATTATTGCAGCTTGAGACATGTAGAACGTGGCTTTGTGTTTTGTGTCTTAACCAGAATAATCTCTCTCTCCCTCTCTCTCTCTCTCTCTCTCTCTCTCTCTCTCTCAACAGAAGTTTACACATTTTTCAGACATTTAGTCACTTTCTAAACAATAACCTTTTCCAAAACTACCTAGACTGCAACGCTAGATTTCAGAAATACAATACAATACAATACAATACAATACAATACAATACAATGCAATACAGTACAATACAATACAATACAATACAATTCAAAACAATACAATATAACTTTATTTTCTGATGTTCATCACATACAGGAATTTGTTTTTGTCTCGTCGTCCGCAAGAAGATTGCAATATATCCATTTTATTTACACAACCAGCAGAAACACATTCATTGCTAATGGCACAGCAGCAACCTTAAATCCCAATCATTCACAATCCAAACCCCGCATCAATAATGATTAGTTGTTTTACATTCCTATCCTATCCTAACCTATCCAATCCCGTACCTCGGAGGTCGTAGGGGCACCACAGATGATCGTTTAATTAGCGTACTCCATCTTTCTCTGTCCAGAGCATCAAGTCTTGCAAAGACCAACCTGCAAGTCAAGGAGGCAGAAGAAGAGGGAGACAGGACAAGCGGTTGCAGGACAACATTCGAGAATGGACTGGCTTGACACTGAGCGAAGACATGAGGTTTGCTCAGGACCGAGAAAGATGGAGTACGCTAGTTTAAACGATCATCTGTGGTGCCCCAGCGACCTTCGTGTTAGGGATAGGATGGGATAGGATAGGATAGGATAGGATAAGATAGGTCTCTTTAGGCGAGAAAAAACTTGTTTTCTACACATATTGTTTTTCAGTCGGCCTCAGACTGACTTTAACATAGAAGTATTGCAGTGCATGGTTATGCGAGACATAGTAGGTAACACACTAACACTAATATCTCTTTTTATATACAAGGGGACCGCCTTCAATACAGCTTATTATAACTGTCCAGGATGTCCTCCACCTCATTCTTTGTGTTCTTTTGTAAAGCTGTCAGTCACGCTAGATAGCTTTTCTGCACACTTCGTTCATCGCATCACCCTTACTGCTCCCCCCATCCCCCCTCCACCCCCCTACCCACCCTACCCTGTCTCATCGTCACAGCTTTTACTTTTTTTTCCATCTGGATTGCTCGCATTTCAATTTACCCCACCCCATCACCGCCCTCCCCTCCCCCTCACCTCTTTCCCTCCCCATCTTTGCCTCTTGTTTGATTTGAAATTCAGTCTTGCTCTCATGGCCCATCCTACATGTAATTCGCAGTTTCCAACTTAGACGCCACATTCTTCCACTTGTCTTGTCTTGTCTTGTAACAGTTTAATTTCACCAACAACAACCCTAACAACAACAACAATAAAACAACAACAACAACAAAAACAAAGCAACAAATTATTTATTTAGGTATGTATTTATTAAATAATTATTTTATAGTTTTTATATAGCGCTTTTCCAGCTTCAGAGCAGCACAAGGCAGGATCTACCTGCAGGTTATTAGGCCATTTTATTTCGAGGGTCTAACCTATGCACACATTTAACATAAGTTTTATCTTCTCACGTTTATGCTTTAAGTTGGGTCTTCTCTTCATAGGTCCTTTTGTAGATATCTTGAGTCTTCTCCATAGGTGCTGTTCTATATATCTTGTCTTCTCCGTAGGTGGTGTTCTATATATCTTGAGTCTTCTCCATAGGTGGTGTTCTAGATATCTTGTCTTCTCCGTAGATGCTGTTCTATATATCTTGAGTCTCCTCCGATTGCAGAAATCTTGAGTCTTCCTTGTAGGTGCTGTTCTAGATATCTTGAGTCTTCTCCATAGTTGCTGTTCTAGATATCTTGTGTCTTCTTCGTAGTTGCTATTGTAAAAATCTTGCCATCTGTTCACATTCATCCACATTTCATTTAACAACAACATTCTTCTTATTACTGTCTTTTCTATATAAATATTTAGGTTAATCGCTTTTGACGTAGTAGTAGTAGTAGTAGTAGTAGTAGTGGTAGTAGTAGTAGTGGTAGTAGTAGTAGTAGTAGTAGTGGTAGTAGTAGTAGTAGTAGTAGTGGTAGTAGTAGTAGTGGTATTAGTAGTAGTAGTAGTAGTAGTGGTAGTAGTAGTAGTAGTAGTAATAGTAGTAGCAGGAGTAGTAGTAGTAGTAGTAGAAGTAGTAGTAGTAGTAGTACATGCAGTAGTAGCATAGTAGCAGCAGCAGTAGTAGTAATGGTAGTAGTAGTCGTGTGAGGACACACCAGGCCGTGAAGCCTTTGCAAATGTCCTTTCCTTGACTGGTTTAATTACTTTATGTGTCTGTTATTCATGCACATTTTCGTACAAATCATTCATCCTCATCCTCATTCAATCTCTTTAAAGTTTAGTAATGCATCCCACTGGTTTTTAAAACAATTTATGTTAGGTGCCTTTAACAAAAATATAAACTGCTATATCATTGCAAAAGGTTGCTGTTAAAAAATTAAAATTCTGCAGGTTAGTATTGCAGTGCTGTACAAAGATTGTCCCCGCAGAATTTCGGGTTCTGTAGCAAAGACGGTGCTCCACGTACTCTATGTCCATGTAAGGAGGGCAGTCCAAAATATCTAAGTCTGTCTGACTAAGTCCTATTTTTACATTCCTTAACAAGCTTTGTTGCTCGTCTCTGTACCCTTCCAAGTGGAACTGATTGTCTCTTTAAACCTGGGTACCAAACAGTGTTAGTGTTGTTTTAGATGTGGTCTGACTTGCGATATATACAGTTTACTAAAAATATCTTTATCCAAATAATTAAAGGCTCTCTTAACTACTGCAACCATTTTGTTGGCCTTGTTTAAACATGAGGATCAAAAGTTAAAACGTTATCAAATACAGCACCTAAGTATCTCTCCTCAAAAGATGCCACTTTCTTATTGTCACTGCTAAACTTCATCAAATAATCAAACTCAATACTTCCAACATGCAAAATGTTACACTTCTATACAATAAAATGTAAATCACATGTGGCGGACCACTCTTGCAAGCGATACACATCAAGTTGCAAGTTGCAACACGTCTTCATCGCTTTATTCATTGCAGATGTTTGTACCGTCTACGAATATTTTGCACATGTTGCTAACACAATCTGGTAAGTCTTTATGAAAATGGAAAATAATATAAAGAAAGATGGAGTATGCTGGTTAAACGATCATCTTTGGTGCCCCAACGACTTTCGAAGCACGGGATAGGATCGGGTAGGAAATAATATAGGGCCTAAAATTCTTCTTTGAGGTATTCCTCTAAAGCACCTGTATTTTGTCAGATATTGCATTTCCAACTTTCACCACTTGCTCTCTGCGATGTAAGAATTCCTTATCGTGTTGGACATGTTTAATGATTTGACTGTGGAATAGTGTTTTTATTTTTGAACTGCGGTCCGTCTTCAAAGGCGTGAATGTATAGTTATGTTTGTATTACTGTGGCCTTGTTATGTAAATGTAATATTCAGCAACTGTAGCTTGTTTTATTTATTTATTTATTTATTTATTTATTTATTTTGGGTGGGTGGGTGGGCTAGGGGGTGTCCTACTCTTTGTTTCAGGTTTAGAGACACGCGTTATGAGCTTTTCCTTTATGTGAGAATCGCGATATATACGCATTGTATTATTTTTTAAAACAAATGTATTATATACTTTATCTCACACACCCATCCACCCACCACACACCCCCACACAAACACACACACACACACCCACACACACAGACACACACACGCACATACAAACACACACATTTTTTAATTTAAATTTTACATTTCATTCATTTGTTTAAGTTAACTTGACCTATATCGCATTGTAGTGAACTGACCTAAAATTACAGAATTGAATACACAAAAACACAGAAAAGACGCATTCAAAAAACACACTCGGTCGCACACACCCTTAACACCTTGCACAGCCTTTCCAATAGCGCTCTTCCCCACCCACCCTTCTTCCCGCCCCATTACCATCACCACCACCCACCCCTTCACCCGGAACCTTGTGCGTCTTTCCTTGGAATCTTTTATTACTCACCAAATTGTTCCCGAGCTCCCCACCCCTGTGTTATCTTTGTTATATCTCGTCTTTCACAGCTCGTCCTCCCTTTCCTATGCTCCACAAATAGGCTACAGAACCAAACACAAAGCAGAACACTTACAATGAGGGATTTTTTTAATATACAAATTTTATACAATAAAAATGCAAATCACACGTGGCGGACCACTCTTGCATGCGATACACACATCCTCATACACGCACACACACACTCACCCCCCCCCCCCCCCCACACACACACACAGTCACCGGCAAGAACAGAGAGGAAGCAAAAATAACGTCAGACTTTATTTTAGAGATAATTAAAATATACGTAGTAGTACAGTGGTAGTAGTAGTGGTAGTAGTAGAAGGAGGAACAGTAAAGTAGAAATAGCAGTAGTATTAGGAGTAGGAGTAACAGTAGTAGTAGGAGTAGTAGTAATTGTAGTAGCAGTTTGTAGTAGTGGAAGTCGTAGTAGTAGAACTAGTAGTAGTAGTAGTAGTAGTAGTAGTAGTAGTAGTAGTAGTAGTAGTAATAGTAGTAGTAGTAATAGTAGTAGTAGTAGTAGTAGTAGTAGTAATAGTAGTAGTAGTAGTAGTAGTAGTAATAGTAGTAGAAGTAGTAGTAGTAGTAGTAGTAGTAGTAGTAGTAGTAGTAGTAGTAGTAGTAGTAGTAGTAGTAGGAGTAGGAGTGTCTATATGTTGGTAACAGATCGCCGTTCTTTGAGTCTAATTTAGGAATAGGGCGCTTATCGCCTCCATTATTATTATTATTATTATTATTATTATTATTATTATTATTATTATTATTATTATTATTATTATTATTGTTGTTGTTGCATAGAGAATCAACACACATCCATCACTCAAACTTGTAATGCAATTTCCAAGTCGCTACTACAAGACGGGGAAAAAAATCGAAATATTATTTTGAGATGTAAAAAAAAAAGAAAAAAAACAACAAAGAAAGATCCAGTATCATTATTAAAGGAGGGGAGAAAACCGGAGTTCCCGGAGAAAACCCTCGGTGACCTGATAAGTGTCGTACCTATCGTGTCGTATATAGTTACGGGACAGAAGATATATATATATATATATATATATACGCATAATACATGGTTTACCGCGACATGTGTTCTGGCACCGTTTTTTGGCAACACCTATTTCTACTGGTCATATAAAGTCAAATTTGATGTTAGACTGTTAAATGCACATCTGTGATTATAAATATGGGTCAATATTAAATATATATATATTACACCTCGAGAAATTTGAGAAACAAACAGGTTGCCACAACACCCTGTCTGTGACATATGTGGTCAAAAAACGGTTATGCGACTAACATACACTATATATATAAATATATTTTTATAACGGGCATGCTGATTGAACAAATACATTTAAGATTAATCTATGGACAACTGTTATTATAAATACGTAACAATATTTTTAAAAACATAAAATGAAACATGTTCTTGGGACTGTGGAAGATATGCATTCAAACTGTAAAAGACCGTGAAGACGGCAGCTTGCTAGCTGATTCGTTTTTTTTATTTTTCTTCTCCTTCTTTCTTCCTACGTCAAACTTCCTACAATGACGTAAAATAAACACCATGACGCACATGGTACTAATAAAACACACACATTCAGTTCCAAGTCAAGATCTGCTACATCTCCCTTCTCAAATAATCACAGTACTAATAGTACATACATTAATACCTATCCTATCCTATCCCCTAACTCGGGGTCGTAGGGGCACCACAGATGATCGTTTAACCAGCGTAATCCATCTTTCCCTGCCCTCAGAAACCCTGATTGTTTCGCTCATTGTCAAACCAGTCCATTCTCGAATGTTGTCCTCCCACCTCTTTTTTGGTCTCCCTCTTCTTCTACCTCCTTGCTCTGTGCTTGCAGGATGGTCTTTGCAAGACCTGATGATCTGATAACGTGGCCATACCATCGGAGTTTCCGTTTTTTCACCACTGTGAGCAGGTCATCTTGTTGTTCAATGGCTTGTGTGATGGTCTGTCGGACTTCGTCGTTGGTGATGTGCTGGGAATAGGAAATGCCAGAAGTCTTCTGTAGCACCTCATCCCCATGCTTTGTATTCTTCGTTGTAGATCTGCTGTGAGGGTCCATGTTTCTCAATCATATAGGAAGATGGAGATGACAAGGGAGCGCAGCAGTCTTACCTTGGAATGTAACCTGATGGTCCTGTCTTTCCACAATGGCTTCAACCTCGCCAGGGCAGCAGTTGTTTGTGCGATACTGTAGAGGACTTCCTTTCGGGACCCATTGTCTGATACAATGGCTCCTAAATATTTTAAGCTAAGCACTGTGTTGAGGGATTGGCCTTGGACTTTGATGTCCGTGTTGATGCCATTGGTGTTGTTGGTCATCATTAATTTTGGTCTTCTCTGCACTTATTTCTATTCCATTGGTTCTGGAGGTGGTGTCAAGCCTCTGTACCAGCTGTTCAAGTTCTTGTTCCTCTCCAGCCAATCCATCAATGCCATCCGCAAAACGAAGGCGGGAGATTGCTCTTTTCCCAATGCTGACGGTGCCTTCAACATAGTGCATAGCTTCAAATGTTTAGGAGCCATTGTATCAGACTATGGGTCCCGACAGGAAGTCCTCTCCAGGATGGCACAAACAACTGCTGCCCTGGCGAGGTTGATGCCAATGTGGAAAGACAGGACCATCAGTCTACATTCCAAGGTAAGGCTGCTGCGCTCTCATGTCCATCTTCCTATATGCTTGCGAAACATGGACCCTCACAGCAGATCTACAACGAAGAATACAAAACATTGAGATGAGGTGCTACAGAAAACTTCTGGGCATTTCCTATACCCAGCACATCTCCAACGACGAAGTCCGACAGACCATCACACATGCCATTGGACAACACGATGACCTGCTCACAGTGGTGAAAAAAACGGAAACTCCGATGGTATGGCCACGTTACCAGATCATCAGGTCTTGCAAAGACCTTCCTGCAAGGCACAGTGCAAGGAGGTAGAAGAAGAGGGAGACCGAAAAAGAGGTGGGAGGACAACATTCGAGAATGGACTGGTTTGACACTGAGCGAAACAATCAGGGTTGCTGAGGACAGGAAAAGATGGAGTACGCTGGTTAAACGATCATCTGTGGTGCCCCTACGACCTCCGAGTTACAGGATAGGATAGGATACGATAGGATAGTTTGCTGTGGTATTTTTCACTTCACATACAATTAGTGTGAGGGAGAGGGAGAGAGAGAGAGAGAGAGAGAGAGAGAGAGAGAGAGAGAGAGAGAGAGAGAGAGAGAGAGAGAGAGAGAGAGAGAGAGAGAGAGAGAGAGAGAGAGAGAACACATGATCAAAATAATTATAACAAAATTAAGAAAATAAAAAAAACCATGTATTTATTTGTCAAAGTCAAAGATGTTATTACTTAAACCCAAAAGCTATGGCAATTTGTTTGTACTAAAAGAATTGGGTTGTTTTGTTATCTAAATAATAATACATTATAAATGTTGCAGGGTGTGTGCATATGAGTGATTAAAAGTAGAAAGTGATATCGCGAAGTCTTTGTCCAATAAGACGAACACTTGGTTGGGATGATTTGATTTTATTCAGAGTTTGCATGAGATTGACATCATCAATCAAGCAATTGATCATGCAAGCAACCCTCTATAAATAAACAATAAAGACCAAGGCTAAACAGAATGTTTAAAATTGATTAAAAAAAAAATTATGAACAACATGAAGATGATACTTGAATTAATGACAAATGCAAAACTTTACAGTTATAAATCAAATAAGCCAAACATATAATGTAATGAATATCATCCATTGTAAAAGCTTGAGAACAATTACAAAATAAGCTCAGAACTTTAGGCAAAAATTATTAAGTAATTATGAAAATCCAAAATGACTACCAAGATCATGAGATCAACGGAACATTCAACATTTTTTTAAAATGAGTCAATAGCATAAAAATATAAAAGTATTAAAAGAATTAATTTTTTTAAAAACTTTTGTGATAATGAAAATAAAATATATTTATCTCATTTCACTCACACGGATTACATTATATTACATGATTATTGCTTTAGGTCCAGCGGACTCTTCCGAGCCAAATCAGGACAAGTGTAGCCGAACCAGGTCCACAAAATCAAGACCACAACTTCGCTGAAAGAGGACTCGCCCCTGATCCGCATAAAAGATCTGCCGAAACAACACTAGTGGTAACACTGAAGGCACTCCACCAGCCGGTCACTTTACAATAAAGACATCCCACGCAGGGGGCGCTGAGGCTATACTCTAATTTATCGAACCCCCGTTTACAAAAACAAAATAGAATATAAACATCATTATAAAATACCAACAAAACACATACATATAAAATGCCTACATTGCCAAATAATAACATCATAGGAAGCCCCAATGACCACCTGGCAGAAAGCGTCTAATATTTCCAAGCTGATCCAACAGACCTCACACACAAATGAGGAGTTTTGTCCCGGAAGAGTTTCACGACATCCTGTCCCGCGTACTATTTGGGCTCGAGGCAGGGGCCTTGGAGTCGGACTGTGAACTGGCTGTCTGACCGGGAGAAGACGGATTTCCCACAGCCAAGCTATGAACCGTAACGACAAGCCCCGCCACGGTGTGAACAAGTCTCTCCACCAAGCCTTCGAGCCTGAGTAAGGCAGCCCAGGATATCTACTGCCATCGGGAGGCGCAGAACCTGTCACTTAAGGGTTCGAATCCCTAGCGGTCTCTGTGACTGTGGGGTGCGGCAATGTACCCGAACCATCAACTGTCGAAGGAGGAGGGGGCGGGAGGGGGGAGGGCTATAAACGCCCTCACAGGAGAAACGGGAGCACTAGGGCTTAAAATGAAGAACTAACTAATCCGTGTGAGCCCCCCTTACTCCCTGCCTCCCCAGGTGAAAGAATCTCTGTACATTCTTCTTGAAATAATGACTGATGTAGCTATACCTGTATCAAATCCATTTTTCTTTGCATCTAAGTCTATGAACGGTTACCTGGATGGCTGGCAAGCCATCCATGCTGTCCCATCAGATATTGGGCTACAGAAGCCAGAGTTGATCACATCGACGAAATGCAGAAAGTATGGAGCTACAATCACTCAACTGTTTGATTTGTCACCAAATGAGCAGAAATTGCTAGCAAATCACATGGGCCACTCTCTGAACATTGAAAAAAAGTACTATCGCCTGCATGAAAGTACCACTGAGATCACCAAAGTTGGAAGATTGCTTGCCAAAATTGACAGTGGAGAAACCCCAGATTGTTCTGTGTTTGAAGATGACAATCTTGCTAAATCAACCCCACACAGCAGGCATCAAGACAAGATGGTAAATTCTGTGTCTGTGTTACATAAGAAAATGTCTTGGGAGAGCCAGTTGTCCTTTGTTGCAGAAGATGCAGTATTGCTTCTTGTCAAGGACGTATTTTCTTTTCCCAGTCCCAGCTTTGGCATGTTCAACTGCACACACACACAAAACCCATGTACTTGACCCAAAGTGTCATTAATACTCCACCCGCCTTTTAGGATTCGATTACGAACCTCGGCAATATGAAAAAAACGACAGAATTTGAGACAATATACATGTAAGCAGTAGAGTCTTGAAAAGGAACATTGAAAGAGAATGTAGTGAGGCTACTCACTGGTAAGAATATTTTCATAAAAGAGATCATTTTGTTGATCATTATGCTATGCAGAGGGATCAGGGGCAATTTAGTTTAAAGTTCACAATGTTTTGTGGTTTCAAATTCTAGCACATACACAAAAAAATCCTAAAACCTAGGAAATTAGAAGGGGCCAGCAATTATTTATTTTAAACATATATATTCAATATTGTAAAGCAAAATTTTCTGTTTAAATCAGGAGGTTAAAGATTGCTATTTAACTAACACATTTATATAATAAAATAAGTTATGTGTACATAACATCTGAGAAACAAAGACATGTGTAACAAAAAGCAGTCAGTTCCAGTTTTTATTTAAAGAAAAGTTCAGGTTAATATGTCTTGGAAATTGGTTCATATAGGTGTGTTGCACGATTTCTTGCACAGAACGGGGGCAATAGTCAACACAAACTGCAGACCCAACAATACAGAAGACTCGGACGGCTTAACTTCATACAACAAACTCGCTCTATTGTGATATTCTTTTTGTTTAACCATGGCCAACGGCACTTAGTTTTGACACTAGCATCGACCACTGAAACTGATTCACCTTCTTTTAACCGTGGCATTAAGTTGTAAGTACGGTACTGTTGTAAAGATCACTTTTAACTGAGCACAGGCGCCTCAATGAGTACTCAATAGTTTAGCAGACAAACATCTACAAAATCCAGGATCGTCAGAATTTTGGAAAAACTTATGTTCCTTCTCAAGCAAAAATGTACGAATGGTTTCAGTTGCCATATGGGAAAGATTGATCCATGTTCTTGCTCTTGACAAGAGAAAAACAGTGCTGATTTTTTTCAATAACCGATGTGATGACTTACCAGAATCAATTTGCTCTCCAACACTGGTCCATCCAGAGCTTGATTTATTGTCACCATCTACCAAAGAAACCAAAAAGCAAATGTAAAACAAACAACATTACTCCACTCAATTTTTAGAATACACAATTTGATTTTCAGATTTGCAGACGTCGGAATGTTTTGTTAGTATGATAGTATCAGGATGTCATAAGCTTTTTTCCTTTTACCGAATTTCAGATATATTTGTTTGCCAAGTTCATAAAAGGGGCTACAGTTTAAGCATTTAGATGGAAATGAGAAGACAATTTTGAAACAAAAAATTGTTGTTTTGTTTTGTGGCTTATAACATCATAAATCAAAACGAATACAGAAACAGTGCGGTTTCAAAGCACATTAATATTAAGCTTTGTAATATATCCTATCCTATCCCGTAACTAGGAGGTCGTAGGGGCACCACAGATGATCGTTTAACCAGCGTAATCCATCTTTCCCAGTCCTCAGGAACCCTGATTGTTTCGCTCAGTGTCAAACCAGTACATTCTCGAATGTTGTCCTCCCACCTCTTTTTCGGTCTCCCTCTTCTTCTACCTCCTTGCACTGTGCCTTGCAGGATGGTCTTTGCAAGACCTAATGATCTGGTGACGTGACCATACCATCGAAGTTTCCGTTTTTGTCACCATTGTGAGCAGGGGTTCCATGTCACTTCAGCGCCAGCACTTCAGCACCAGAACTTCAGCGCCATACACTTCAGCGCGAGGATACTTCAGCGCTGGGACTTTTCAGCACCGTACATTTCAGAGTGGCGAAATTTTAGCGCCGTACATTGTAGCGCAGTACATTATAGCGCTAGAGGAAGACAGAGGGAGAGAGAGAGAGAGGTGCTCCCCCACCTCCTGCACCACTGCCCCATCTCTCAGGTGCAGTCTGGCCTTACATGTACCATTGTCACATCGCCAAAAAGACAATTCTGGATCTTTTGTACTGTTCTTATCGAAGCGGAAGGAGTAGCCATTGTAGCTAAACTTTTATTTTCTCCGTATGCTTAGGTAGGACTCTGCAATCTTTGCCATGTTTCCACGGCAAAGAACGTCAGGAGTAATGAACAGAAAAATAACCCGATTTCAACTCAACTCCGTCTGAATATCAATCACACCACTCACAACACCCCTCTCTCTCTCTCTCTCTCTCTCTCTCTCTCTCTCTCTCTCTCTCTCTCCCCTCTCTCTCTCTCTCTCTCTCTCTCTCTCTCTCTCTGTCTCTCTCTCTGAATATAACTCAAACCACTCATTCAGTCTTGATCTGTAACTCACGAAGTGCTCTCTCTCTCTCTCTCTCTCTCTCTCTCTCTCTCTCTCTCTCTCTCTCTCTCTCTCTGTCTCTCTCTCTCTCTTTCTCTCTCTCTGACGCCAATAATTTTACCCCCTCCCCCAACATTCCCTCCTTTTCCCCTATCATGGCGCTGAGATGTACGGCGCTGAAGTCTCCCGGCGCTAAAGTGCACGGCGCTGACATCCCCCGTGCTGAAATGTACGGCGCTAAAAAGTACGGCGCTGAAAAGACGCCGCGCTGAAATGGTGGCGCTGAAAGGTATGGCGCTGTAGTGCTGGCGCTAAAGTGACGTGTGCACCGTGAGCAGGTCATCGTGTTGTCCAATGGCTTGTGTGATGGTCTGTCGGGCTTCGTCGTTGGTTATGTGCTGGGTATAGGAAATGCCCAGAAGTCTTCTGTAGCACCTCATCTCACTGCTTTGTATTCTTCGTTGTAGATCTGCTGTTAGGGTCCATATTTCGCAAGCGTATAGGAAGATGGAGATGACAACAGAGCGCAGCAGTCTTACGTTGGAATGTAGACTGATGGTCCTGTCTTTCCAAATTGGCTTCAACCTCGCCAAGGCAGCAGTTGTTTGTGCGATCCTGGAGAGGACTTCCTCTCGGGATCCACTGTCTGATACAATGGCTCCTAAATAGTTGAAGCTATGCACTGTGTTGAGGGATTGGTCTTGGACTTTGATGTCTGTGTTGATGCCATTGGTGTTGTTGGTCATCAATTTGGTCTTCTCTGCTTCCATTCTATAGGCTCTGGAGGGGGTGTCAAGCCTCTGTACCAGCTGTTCAAGTTCTTGTTCCTCTTCAGCTAATCCATCAATGTCATCCGCAAAACGAAGGTTGGAGATTGCTCTTCCCCCTATGCTGACTGTGCCTTCGTGATCTGCAAAGGCATTTGAAATGATGCGCTCTAGGAAGATGCTGAAGAGTGTTGGAGAGAGTAGGCATCCCTGACGCACACCGATGGTTGTTCTGAACCAGTTTCCGATGGCGCTGTTGTAGAGGGCTGCACTACGAGCCTTGTCATACGGGCGTTTGATGACTTCAATAATTTTAGGTCTGATGTTGTACACTCTCATTGTTGCCCACAAAGCTGCATGCGATGATGCCAGACTCGGTCAAACGCCTTTTTGAAGTCTACAAACACATGGTATATATGTTGTTGGTGCTGTAGGTATTTCTCACAGATTACTCTGATGTTGAAAATCTGTTCAGTGGTACTTCGCCCTGCCCTGAACCTGCTTGTTCTTCAGCTATGATTTGTTCAACTTGGGGTTTCAACCTGTTGAGTATTATTTTCAGGAGGACCTTGCTGGAATGGCTGATTGGGCTGAAGGTACATGCTAGACTTGCTTTGGACCGTGGAGACCTTGGGCTGTTTAACACTTGTCAGCCGCTTTAGAGTCTTGTAGGCCTTCTTGCTGTTGTACTTGTTAAGATTGTTCTCTATTTCCTGGCATTGATCTTCTATCCAGCCCTCCTTTGATGTGCGCATGCCTTTTCGGATGTCATTGTTGATTTTTGTAAAGAGTGACACATTACCTCCAGTTCTGTGCTTTGTTTTAGTTAATCGAAAATACATGTCCATGGAGAGAAAAAGGTATAAGTGTCAGTTAAAGTACATATACATTAAAGAAAATTTGACCTCCTTACCAACTGAAGAGAGAGCAGAGCTAGGGGAAAGAGATGATGATGCTGCCGCCTCATTCACAGTCCCCTTCATGTGATGTTTCCAACACTGTTGCGACTTTCTCCTTAGGACTCGCTGTTAAAACAATTTACACAGTACATCAGAAAAGAAAAAAAACAAAACTTACAAGACTGACAAGTGATTTACATCAAAATTTAAATCTGTTTGCCTCCCATCTAGATGTACGGTAGACTTGCTGTTTTCAAATAACAAGATCTATTATAAAAAAAAAAAAATAAATAAAATTTAAAAAAATAAATAAATAAATAAATAAATTTAAAATAATAATAATAATAATAATAATAATAATAATAATAATAATAATAATAATAATAAATATAATAATAACTGAATATTTTTTCGAGCCTACCCAAAGACCGGTTACAAGAAAAACAAATATTTTCAATTTAAAACCAGTCAGAAGAATCCATACACACATACTGGAAACACATCACCCTTCCCCTCTCCTCCTCCCCCCCCCCAAAAAAAAAAAAACACCTGTTTTTAACTAGTCAAAATTATTAATAATTATTACAACAATTGAAAAACAAATCGATGATCTTGCTATCTGATCAGAAATTGTTACATAAAATACCCTTTGAAAAAACAAACAGATTTTCAACTGCCTTTTTTTTAATGTTGGAAGTGTAGCATACTGTATAACATATAAGGAATTCCATGACTGAGGATCAGAGCAGAAGCTTCTTGCTCCGTTAATGCGCTGAACTTTGAACTATACTACAACAGCCAGCTTATGTTTCATTTGACTTACTGTTATTGCATTAACATTATGTACACTATTAGGGATCTTTCGAAAGCGGGTGAAAGTGAAAGTGAATGTGAATCGGGACTACTTATTGTTGTGACGTCAGCAATTTATGTGACGCTTTAACTTCCCGTGGTGAAAGGTCACGAAGTCTGCCTACCACAAGGAATAAAATTTCGTGGAAAACCTGATTTCCACGAACTAATGTTAGTGAGTACATTTTGGTTATTAAATCGTTTGTAAAATGTCCAAAAATGATTTGAATTTGTATATGGTACATTACTCAACCATTTTAGAAGGAATAATGGGGATCTAAACTCGGTCTCAGACTTAAAACGTATTTTCAAACGAGCTACTGAAAAGCCGTCATGGCTGTCTAGAATCTATCTATTCTGTATCACCAATCAGCAGTCCAAAAACTGTTTTATGTGACAAAAATGAAACTCGAAGCTAGAATGTAAAATATCTTCAATGTTAGAGCACTAATCCATCTTTAAAGTTCAACCTAATCGTTACATTCGTGTCAAATCATGATTTGTTAGAAGAAGCCTTACGTAGGCATAATAGTGCTCTGCCTCTGGGCCTGCCCTGTGTGTGCTCAATAAAATCACAACGAAACTAGGTGCTGGAATCGAAAGCGCACAGAAACACGTTCGTTTCGTTTCGTAACGCGGTGTAAGAATCTCCCGGCGTGCCTCTCGTTGGACGAAACGAACACACAATCACTTTCACTTTTACCCGTTCCGAAAGACCCCTATTATAACAGGTGTTTGTAAAAGTCTGAAAATAATTCACTGATGATCAAACTCACGTCCAATTGACAACACTAAAAAGTGTACACTAAATCTGAAGATGTTAAAAGTTACTAAAATGTTAAAAACGTTATGCAACTTAAAAAAAATATGGAATAACTTTAGGACGACATGCACGTTCTTCTTTACCAGTTTGAGATGGGGCAGTAGAAACAGAGCGATGCGCTGCTTTTTTGCGGGCTAGCGGTGATGTTTCCAGCTATGCTGCTACTTTATCCTCGGAACTCGCTGTTTAAACACAGTACATAAGAAAATAAACAACCAGGCATACGTCTATAATGACTTCAACGATTTAAAAATATATTGAGAGAAATTAGATACAACAGCCAGTCAACAAATCTCAAATTTGAGCATTCAATCCCCAGCCAGATTAGACATTTAGATCTAAAAAAAAGTAATATTTCTTTTCTGATTTAACCCTCACAATGCCAAGGTCGACAATTGTTGACAGCCTGTAGTGTATTTTCCATGCAAAACTTTATGTTGATACAGCAGACAAGAGGATCGACATGTACAGACAGGATGTCGACACTGCTTTAGACAATGCGTTATACGATTATGGAATTCTAATTGGGGCAATATTTACCATAGTAACATTACAATATTAATTTTTAATACGCATTTCCCAAAAATTAATGGCAAATTGCAACAAGTCAATTTTTACTATAACTTCATATTTTACAAAACTGAAGTGCAACTACAACGCAAGAATGGCTACATAAGTAGCCTACATAATGCATTCCTGCACGTTCACGTTCACGTTTGTTAGATTAACGTCCCCGGACACATTAGCGCATAGGGGACTTGGTTGAAGGGAGGCCGTTGTTATAAGAAGTCAATATGCAGTAGTCTGAGAATGGCACGTGTAAAAGGAGCGGTGCTACAATTTTCAGAAGGAGGAAATGCATTGATTGAGTCTGAAGGTAGCGATGACGGTGATATGGAGCGCACAAAGCGGCAACAGAGATGAGACAAGGGCGCCAGGAGGGTCGTAAAAGTCAGAAGTGAAGAGAGCAGACTATGGAGCAGAGCTTTACGTACTATTAAAGTTATTTCAAAACAAATTAAACGTTGATAAGTATTTACAAAAGACATAATTATCCACTCACCGATTTGAGTTCCGCCATTTTGAGTAAGTGTCTTCGTGCAACGTCACACATCACAGACAAGACGTCACTTCACAGCGCGTGCTCTCATTCATTCACTCTTAGCCTGTCTCATCAAAAATTAATATGGAGCCTCAGAAGCAAGTCAGAGTGTAGCAAGGGAACTAACTGCATTCATAGTACAGGTTTTTGACAACATGTCAAAAAAACACGATTTATGTCCCATGTAATCCAAAACAGCAAAAAAAGTGTACCCGTTTTCTGACAACATTTCAATGTTGACACTTTCCTATCCATGTTGACACAAGTAAGGTCGCGTAACATACGTGTGTTGCCAGAAACCAGGTGATATGAGAGTATATATATATATATATATATATATATATATATATATATATATATATATATATATATATATATATATATATATATATATATATATATATATATATAAACAAACAGTTAACTACTAAAAAAATAAATCAGTTAATAGATTAAATTAAATCTATGTTATTGATATTATACAGTAATCATTATAGATTTCACAGACGTTTAAGGCTCCGCAGCTCTGCTATTTTAACCACATTGCTTAGACTGAAGTTTTTCTTTTATTTTTTATATATAAATTTTAATGCAAAAAAAAAAACAACAACAACAACAACAACTACATCAAAGAAAAAAACAACAACATAAAAAAACTACGTTTATCCTTGAATAAATGTTGTAATTATTTAGCATCCATGGTTAGTTATAAAGTGCAAGTAAGCATTGCTTGTATTCATAACCTACACGAGATAAATATTTAGCATCAGCAATTGACCACACGCGTGTTCTTTAGGTTCATATAAGACTTTACACATGGTCAACATTTGTGCTGTTCCAGTGAAAGCGTTTACTAAATTCTTACCAACTGTCTCCTTTGCAATACAGATAATATTGTCATGCAGTTTACACTTGACTCATCAGTGTCATAGTCTGTTTTCCTTCATCAACATTATCTTCACTATCTGTGTTATATGTTCCAGCAAAAATTGGAAGTCATCGTCTTTTATCGTATCAGATTCCTTTACAACAGTTTTGTTTCTCCACTTTAATTCGTTTTGTTTCCCAGCACTTTGTCCACATCTTCACCAAACTTCACTCTGATGGATTTTTCATTTTTAAGCTTCACTTCATTATTATTTTTTTTATAATTTTTTAAATGTTTAATCTATTAATTAATTTATTGTATTTTTTAAATAATGTTTTTAAAATAAATTACTTATGAATTTTTTTTATTTTGATTTTGATTATTATTTTTTTTAATTTATTTTTTAACATTTATTTACTTTTCTTGTTTATGTGATTTTATCACTGTCTTTATTCATATCTTTTAATGGAATTTAATATTACCATCATGCTTTAAAGGCACGACATACCAGCATGATAGAAAGCAAACATGATCAAATTGCGACACGTGCGAGTTCATTAATAATAAATCATAATATAAACAAGATCTCCTTATAAATAGATCTTGACATCATCCAAGTATACAGCCAAGTATACAGCCACTGAATAGCAGAACGCCACACCCACCTGCCAAGGGAAATAATTGCTGTTTGCTAAATAAACATTGTATACTAACAGTTGTCCGCCCCTTTTAAGCTTCGCGCATTGTAAACACGACTTCCCAACAGAAATTCTTCGTGCATCAACCCAACTGGACATAACACACACACACACACACACACACACACGCACACACGCACACACACACACACACACACACACACAGAAGAAGAGAAGACAAAAAAAGGAGGGTGAAGAACTATTAGACCACCAACAACAACAACATTTCTTCACAATCTTACTAAACAACAAACGAGCTTATCTAATGATTGCTGATGTGTCTAACATAATATTGTTCATTGTAGAAATCTGCACTTCCTGCTCTCGATCTCGTGATGCAGGACCCATATATTCGGACGACTGCCTCTTTGATCCAAAAGACAGACAACTGCGTAACTCTTGATAGCAGACTAACTTGGAGTGCTTACTTCCCATTTTAAATTAGCCTTTGACCGAGTTTGGCATGCAGCTCATCTACACTCCAGGCAAGAGATTTGAACTGCCGGTCCCTTGGAGTGGTGTCAGAACACAGTGGGAAAGCTTTGAGTGCCTGTGCAGTGTTGGAACGGCTCGCACTCCAAAGGGTGAGTGTGTGGGTGAGTCTCAGTCACATTTGTCCCTCCTGTTAAATGTTTAGTGATCTTTTTGGCCGCTGTTTATTTATTTAATATTTTACTTTTTTATTTACTTATTATTTATTTACTAGCTTCACAAAATAATGTAGGAGCAATTGTATCGGACAACGTGTCCCGACAGGAAGTCCTCTCCATGATAGCCCGACCTGGTGAAGCCCGTTTGAAAAGACAGGACCATCAGTCTACAGTGCAGTTCTTATTAATAAATAACAACAACTGGCAGGGATTTTTTTTTCGTTTTTTTTTTAAATTGGGTAAAAGTGTGTTTGTTGTACGCGTGTTTGGCTGTGACCTTTTTGTTTTGTTTTGATCCTTTCATTATTGTTGTGTTTGGCTGTGACCTTTTGGTTTTGTTTTGACCCTTTTAATGCTCTTGTGTTTGGCGGATCTTTTTGTTTTGTTTTGACCCTTTTAATGTTCTTGTGTTTGGCTGTGACCTTTTTGTTTTGTTTTGATCCTTTCATTATTGTTGTGTTTGGCTGTGACCTTTTGGTTTTGTTTTTACCCTTTTAATGCTCTTGTGTTTGGCGGATCTTTTTGTTTTGTTTTGACCCTTTCAATGTTCTTGTGTTTGGCTGTGACCTTTTTGTTTTGTTTTGACCCTTTCAATGGTCTAGTTATACCGGTGAACCTGGTAAGTATGGGCTTTACTATGCCGAGTGCAATATCAGTGATATTTATTTTGAAGTTGTTGGAGTTTTTATCTGTTGGATTTCTTGTTCAAGCTAAAACATGAACAATCGAAGAAAGGAGGATAATATAAGAGAAAAAAAAAGAAAGAAAGAAAGAAAGAAAGAAAGAAAGAAAGAAAGAAAAAGTCAAAACAGTGTTCACTACGATAGGGTGGGGATGGAGAGGGTGATGTATTTAGTAGGTTCACATGTATGATATTGTGGATACAAAATAATTATGATGATTATGATAGGGCGACTGCTGTTAAGATGCCAAAAGATATCGATGATTCAAACCGACGAAAACGCTTACGGCAACAAGTTGAAGGTGTTGATGATGATGATGATGATGATGATGATGATGATGATGATGATGATGATGATGGTAATGATGATGATGATGATGATGATGATGATGATGATGATGATGATGATGATGATGATGGTAATGATGGTAATGATGATGATGATGATGATGATGATGATGATGATGATGATGATGATGATGATGATGATGATGATGATGATGATTTCAGACTCACAGATATGGAAGGATTTGGTGGCGATAGGGGTGGTGTTGGTTTTTCTCGTCTTGCTTTTGGTTGTTGCTGCCGGAGTCATCTGCGTACTTGGGAACAAGGTCAAGAAAGACAGGTACGTTGTTGTTATTGTTGTTGTTGGTGGTGGTGGTAGTGTTTTGTTGTTGTTATTGTTGGTGGAGGTGGTGGTAGTGGTGATGGGGGTGATTGGTTGTTGTTGTTGCTGTCAGTGTTTATTTATTAGTCGTACGATATCTTAGTTGGTAAACAACTGCTGCTGTGACAAGGTTGAAGCCCATTTGGAAAGACAGAGCCATCAGTCTACATTCCAAGGTAAGACTGCTGCGCTTCCTTGTCTTTGCCATCTTCCTATACGCTTGCGAAACATGGACCCTCACAGCAGATCTACAACGAAAAATACAAAGAATGGAGATGAGGTGCTACAGAAGACTTCTGGGCATTTCCTATACTGAGCACGTCACCAATGACAAAGTCCGACAGACCATCACACAAGCAATTGGACAACATGATGACATGCTCGCAGTGGTGAAAAGAAACCCGGAAACTCCGATGGTATGGCCACGTCACAAGAGCATCGGGCCTTGCAAAGACCGTCGAAGGAGGCATAAGAAGAGGGAGACCGAAAAAGAGGTGGGAGGACTGCATTCGAGAATGGACTGGTTTGACACTGAGCGAAGCCATCAAGGTTGCTGAGGACAGAGGAAGATGGAGTACGCTGATTAAACGATCATCTGTTGTGCCCCTACGACCTTCGAGTTACGGGCTAGGATAGGATTTTTTTCTTCGTCCCTCTACCCCCTTCTCTCTCTCTCTCTCTCTCGCCTTCTCTCTTTCCTTCTCCTCCTTCATCATCATCATCATCATCATCATCATCATCATCATCATCATCATCATCATCATCATCATCATATCATCATCTTCTTCTTCTTCTTCTACTACTTCTTCTTCTTCTTCTTCTTCTTCTTTTTTTTCTTCTTCTTCTTCTTCTTCTTCTTCTTGTCTTCTTCGTCATAGTCGTCGTCTTCATAATAATAATAATAATAATAATAATAATAATAATAATAATAATAATAATAATAATAATAATAATAATAAAAATAATAAAAATAATAATAATAATAATAATAATAATAATAATAATAATAATAATAATAATAATAATAATAATAATAATAGTAATAATAATAATAATAATAATAATAATAATAATAATAATAATAATAATAATAATAATAATAATAATAATAATAATAATAATAATAATTAGCATTTGTAAGGCGCCTACCCTGCGGATCTAGGCGCGCACACACAAACATTCAGCTAATCATACTCTCATGTTTTATATATGCATGCAAACGCACGTACACACACAGACACACAAAACACACACAGACACACACAAAACAAGAATACTAAATGAAGTAAGAATGTAAATTTTGAAAAGTGCTGCTGAAAGAAAGGTTTCCATGTTGCTTCATCATCATCATTACCATCATCATCATCATCATCATCATCATCATCATCATCCATCAACATCATCCATCATCTTCTTCTTCTCTTTCTTCTTCTTTTTCTTCTTCTTCTTCTTCTTCTTCTTCTTCTTCTTCTTCTTCTTCTTTTCTTCTTCTTCTTCTCCTTCTTCTTCTTTCTAACTGCCTACTATTGACGTTTTTTCTCCAACTAAAGGCACCTGAAAGAAGAAACAAACTCCTACCACAACCACCACCACCGCCATCATGACCACAGCAGCAACGACACCAGAATGCTTAGTGGCATCAGCAACCACAAGTATCAGATGCGGAGTGACCCCTGGATCCTAGCGCCCCATAAAGTTTGGACCTCTCAGGCAGCAATGGAATATGGGAGTAAGGAGACGGCGACAGGTTTTTCACATGTTACAGGCACCGGAAGTTCTCATAAACAGGTGAAAGTCATTTTATTTTATCATTATTAGTTTCCTTAAGCTTGGAAACTTGTTTTGGGCATTAGGCCTCCGTCCACAAGTGACTTTTGCGCACGTCTCTCTGAAACTGAGGGACTTTCTTTGAAACTTGGTATGTTTAGTAGTAGTAGTAGTAGTAGGAATAGTAGTAGTAATAGTAGTAGTAGTAGTAGTAGTAGTAGTAGTAGTAGTAATAGTAGTAGTAGTAATATTAGTAGTAGTAGTAATAATAGTAGTAGTAATAGTAGTAGTAGTAGTAGTAGTAGTAATAGTAGTAGAATTAGAAGTAGTAGTAATAGTAATAATAATAATAATAATAATAATAATAATAATAATAATAATAATAATAATAATAATAATAATAATAATGATAATAGTAGTATGTAATGTAATTTATTCATGAATTTTTTTATTTTTTTATTCATCTATTTATTTATTTATTCACGTTTTTATTTATTTATTTATTTATTTATTTATTTATTTATTTATTTATTTATTCAGGTATTTTATTTATTTATTCCTATCCTATCCTATCCTATCCTGTCCCGTAACCCGAAGGTCGTAGGGGCACCACAGATGATCGTTTAACCAGCATACTCCATCTTTCTCTGTCCTCAGCAGCCCTGATGGCTTCGCTCAGTGTCAAACCAGTCCATTCTCGAATGTTGTCCTCCCACCTCTTTTTCGGTCTCCCTCTTCTTCTACCTCCTTGCACTGTGCCTTGCAGAATAGTCTTTGCAAGGCCTGATGATCTGGTGACGTGGCCATACCATCGGAGTTTCCGTTTCTTCACCACTGTTAGCAGGTCATCGTGTTGTCCAATGGCTTGTATGATGGTCTGTCGGACTTCGTCGTTGGTGATGTGTTGGGTATAGGAAATGCCCAGAAGTCTTCTGTAGCACCTCATCTCCATGCTTTGTATTCTTCGTTGGAGATCTGCTGTGAGGGTCCATGCTTCGCAAGCATATAGGAAGATGGAGATGACAAGGGAGCGCAGCAGTCTTACTTTGGAATGTAGACTGATGGTCCTGTCTTTCCAAATGGGCTTCAACCTTGTCAGGGCAGCAGTTGTTTGTGCGATCCTGGAGAGGACTTCCTGTTCGGGACCCATTGTCTGATACAATGGCTCCTAAATATTTGAAGCTATGCACTGTGTTGAGGGATTGGCCTTGGACTTTGATGTCCGTATTGATGCCATTGGTGTTGTTGGTCATCATTTTTGGTCTTCTCTGCACTTATTTCCATTCCATAGGCTCTGGAGGTGGTGTCAAGCCTCTGTACCAGCTGTTCAAGTTCTTGTTCCTCTCCAGCCAATCCATCAATGGCATCTGCAAAACGAAGATTGGAGATTACTCTACCCCCTATGCTGACTGTGCCTTCATGGTCTGCAAGAGCATCTGACATGATGCGCTCTAGGAAGATGTTGAAGAGTGTTGGAGAGAGTAGGCATCCTTGACGCACACCGATTGTTGTTCTGAACCAGTTCCCGATGGCGCTGTTGTGGAGGACTGCACTGGTAGCCTTGTCATACAGGCTTTTGATGACTTCAATAATTTTAGGGCTGATGTTGTACACTTTCATTGTTGCCCATAGAGCTGCATTTATTTATTCACGTATTTATTTATTTATTTATTTATTTATTCACGTTTTAATTTATTTATTTATTCACGTATTTATTTATTTATTTATTCATTCATTAATTTATTCATTCATCTATTTATTCACGTATTTATTATTTATTTATTCACGTATTTATTATTTATTTATTCACGTATTTATTTATTTATTCACTTATTTATTAATTGATGTATTCACTTATTTATGTTTTTATTTATTCACTTATTAATTTATCTATTCACGTATTTATTTATTTATTCACGTATTTTTTAAATTTATTTCTGTATATGCGTATTTATGTATTTACGTATTTATTTCTTTAGTCATGTATTTATTTATTTATTTATTGACGTATTTATTTATTATAATTTACATATTTTTCCAAATACAATACTTAGCTACATTCAATACTGCATTCTTATCGGGATTTTTTCCCCATTTCATTGTTGTTGTTGCTGTTGCTGATTGGGGTGGAGTGTGGTGTGGGGGGATGGAGGGGGGAGTAGAATTGTTGAAAGGTAGGGTGAGGGAGGGAGGTCGGGTGTGTTGTGACGTCATTTATTTGACATTTAAATTGCTAAATAATGTTATTAACTTGTCAATGATGTGCCTACATTCTGCTTTAAATCAAAATCTTTTTTTTAAATATACCTATATTATAAACTTCCAGTGAAATGCAGTTTGAAGTATCTTGAATAAATTACCTTGAAAAGAATTTTTTTAAAACGTGTGTGTGTGCGTGTTTGTGTGTGTGCGTGTGTGTGTGTGCACGACGTGCCTATGTGTGTATCTGAATGTGTCTTTCTGTATATCTGTCTGTCATTCAGCCTGTCTGTGTGTGCGTAAGGGAGTGAGTGCATCAGTACTGTTGTGTTAGACCACAGGCACACTAAAGTGCGCGTGCTTACTGGCTGCTGAGTGCATGAGTACTACATAGTATCACACCAGCACGCAGAAGCAGTTACAGTAAAAGCGCATGTGGACAAAACAATTTCCGGGTATCTGTCGTCAGGTATTGTAAAAAACAACAAAGACCTTGATATATAAAGACATGCCATGAGGCCCACTTCCGGGAGTTCGCTACTTTCGATATAGAGAAGCGCCACCTAGCGAAATAACTGTCGTCACTTGGGAAAATGCCGCGCGCTAAGAAGAAAGTACGACAAGGTGGCACACATTGTGGGGTGGTGCTCATAGAAAAACAAACACACACACACACACCTACACACAAAAAAATAGAACTGCTCAGGTCTTGATGTCTCAAGCCAGTAATCTTTGAGTACAGATTTGCGATACTTGACAAGCTGTTTCCATCAGATACAGATAAACTTCGAAACCAGCAAATAAAAGAAAATTTCTATAAATGACTGATAAAATCGACTAAGTATATCTGAGCTAACAGAAAAACTATCGAGATGGCGGAGAAGATGCACTCTCTCTGTCCACGTTTTACAGGACAGTCTGTGTTTACATTACATTTCAGTTTGTTATATAAAATAAAGTACCCAAAGAGTTAAAACTCTAGAATTTCTATAGGCTTATTTAAACATTTATAGCAAGTAAAGATAATGAGTTGAATATAGATTAACGTCCCCGGACACATAAGCGTATAGGAGGAGGAGGAACAACGAAGCTTAACGTCCTATTGCATCAGCGTTAAGGACGATCACCACGTCGCCACCCTGACAACAATGATTATCATCATCATATCAAAGATGCTAGATTGGGGAACGGAACGGAAAACGAAGCTTAACGTCCTATTATTGGGGTATACCAGATAAAATAATATGACAGCAGGGGCATGCTGAACTTATCAAAGTAGGAAAGTAGCATGCAGACTTACTTCTTTTGTTTATCAGCATGAGATCAGCTTGACTGTTTTAAAGTAGTATATATTTTAATATAACAAACTACTTTTATTTATTTATTTATTACTTTATTTCAATTACGCAAAACAAAGAAAAGTTTAAAATAAAAGAGCTTTTGCATCGACTGTAGACCTTGCCGACACAGTTGTTTATTGAACGCGTATTACCTCCCTTGACATAGAAACAGGACTACCGCTAGGATCGCTGTTTTACATGTAAACTCTGTTGAAGTGGGCCTCATGGCATGTCTTTATATATCAAGGTCTTTGACAACAAACAAACGAAAGATGATATCCGGTCGAAGGGAGGCAACTATGTACATTAAATAATGTTGTTTTATTCCATTTAAAGTGCAGGAGGCAACTCTATTAAATAATGTTTGGACAGGTGGTTCAATGGTTATTGATCTTAACGATTTGGAGAGGGACGATTAAAGATAGCCGAAACAGCATCACCTGTTCCGAGTTGGGCTGATAAACATTTAAAATTGGTTTTTGCTTCACATTTGACCAAGGTCATCATAGTATTTGGTTTATATTATTTTATTTTTATTTTATTTTAGGGAAACCACCTCAAATTCAGTTTCAATGTTACGTACAGGTTGCACGGGGGCCAACTGCCAAATCTTAAAATGTCTCGTGTGTTCTCTTTGAAGGTCGTCCTATGCCACCTTGGCTACTCTGTCAAGGTTAAAGAATGTTAAGTCACCTTGAACTTCAAGATCACCCGTCGTCATATTGCTTTCTCTTTCAAGGCTGTCAATGTCACTTCGGCTTCTCTTTGAAGATCGTTCAATGTCACCTTTAAGGTCATATAGTGTCACTTTTGGTTTCTGCTGTCAAGATCATCCACCGTCACCTTCAAGGTCGACCAAGGTTACCCGGGTTTCTGCTTCAACGTCGGCCGTGGTCATCGGGTTTTGATGGCCAGACTCGCTCATTTCCGGAACCACACGGAGGCTTGACGAGGAAGGGCCAGTCACACGAGTTTTTCTCAATGTTGAAGATCAAACCTGACAGAACAAGGTGGGAAAAAGAAACAAAGTCTGTGAATGACGCAACAGTGGGTCAGAAGACAGCAAGGGATTGTGGGCAATAGGATCTTAGGTTGGTTAGTTGTTTTATTAACATCGACCATACACACACGTTGACACTCACGCATTTAAACAGGCACACACAAACACACACATACACACACACACACACACACACAAACACACATATCATTTCTAACCACATTAAAACATAAGTAACAATGTTAGTTAAATAAAAGGAGCGACTGGAGAACTGGAGGCATGGTGGTCTTATGGTAGTGCTTTGGCTTGCGGATCTGAAGGTCCCGGGTTCGAGCCCTGGCCGGGCCATTGTGTTGTGTCCCTGGGAAAGACACTTTACTCCCGTTTCCTACTCCTTCGGATGAGAGTATAAACCGAGGTCTAGTCTGTGTGTCGCATACATTCCATCATAACGGACTTTAAAGATCCTGACGCTCATGTCCTAGACGGGTGAGTGCCGGTAACAAGAACACATCCAGCATGCACTTGGTCCTTCTCCCCCATCCCTGGCTGCCCAGGATTGTGCTCAGTTGTCCGTGTGTCAGACCATGCGCCATATGGGCGTCATATAAATATCCTTATCTATCTATCTATCTATCTATCTATCTATCTATCTATCTATCTATCTATCAAAGCTTTTGCCAATCACACACTGAAATCATTGTCAATGTTTGTAACTGATGTATAGTATTTACTTCAGGGGGGGAAAGGGGATGATTGTCAATATAAACTAATCCGCACAATAAAGGACGTCACAATCCGTACAATGATGTACTCATTCATTGACTCACCCGCACTAATTTACACTCGCTCACGCAAGTAATTATTAATTAATCAGTTAATTATTACACTATGTAACAAATTTTCACTTTTGTTCTGTTCCTGGGTTCAAAGTGTGTTTTCCTAACCCGTTAGGTCTAGAACAAAAAGGAAATCGCTGTTATTCCAAAAAAACTTTGCTTCTGTGACTGGGACAATGAAATTTGGAAAATCGCGTGTGTTCGAGAAAATTATCGATTTGCTTTCAATATCGAGCTTCCTCCCTGAACTGCTAGAGTTGTCCACATGTTTCTACAATTCTCCTGAACACTCTAGAATGTTCAAGAAACTTCCAGAACTTTCGAGAAATTCTCAGAACTTTCTTGAACGTTCCAAAAGTAGCTGTACAAATATATAAGCACACGACCACTGTGTCCTTGAGTGTTTGGCCCTGGAGCCTGACTTCTTCGCGGTTAGGATTGCCTGCCGCGACGTGCATCTGGACTCCATTGCCGACCTGGTAGCCTACTCCTTATTGACTAACTTTGTACTGCTGTTCATGACCGCGGTGTTCACCTACCGCTCACGAGTGTCTGTACACCTTTAGACCCAACCGCCTGGCCGGTTCTCTCCCCGGAACTCATCTTGGGTTCCTTTGTCTTACAACTTCTAATGATGACTATCCCCACTCAGTTACCTGTTTGTAACCTATTCCCCCACCCGGCCCATGGGTTCGACTCTACCTTCTCGGGTCCTGGGTATGCTCTACTTAAGTGACATATTCCCACTCAGCTACTACTACACGGATTGTACCCTCAGCTGACCCATTGGGTCCTGGGTATTACTACCACGTACTGACTTATACCGCTCAGCTACCTTGCTCTCATACGGTACCACATGGCTCATACCTCCAGTCGACCCCATGGGTCCTGGGTATCCGTTTCTATGACTGACCACCCCCCTCACATGACTCATACATTCAGTTGATCCTTGTGTCCTGGGTATTAGATACCACTACTGACATTTCTCACCACATGTCTTATACCTCAGTTGATCCCTTGGATCCTGGGGATTCGTTTTCACGATTGACATCCCATACCACATGGCTCATACCTTCAGTCGACCCCACGGGGCCTGGGTATCTGTTTCCATGACTGACCATCCCCTCCACATGACTCATACCTTCAGTCGACCCCACGGTGCCTGGGTATCCGTTTCCATGACTGACCATCCCCTCCACATGACTCATACCTTCAGGTGACCCCTGTGTCCTGGGTATCCGTTTTCATGAATGACTTTCCCTACCTCACTGTACCATTTTTTTCCCTTCCTTGTTTTATGGGTCCATTCTTGATTGTTTATAGCTTTTACCCGGCCCTCCTCGACTTTTAATGTGGTCCTGAAGGATTTGTATATAATTAGGTACGTTCCCCTCCCCCCGCCCTCCTGGTTACTGCTAGGCCCTCCACCCTTCCCCCTCTGTGCTTGCCCTCCCTTGGCCTTGGCAGCCTCCCTGGCACCCAGGTCCTACCCCTGCCGCCGTTCGTTCGTACTCCTTCCTCTCATGCCTGCCATAGATCCATCTCCGTCTTCTTCCGGACGTCGTAGCAGCGTCCCGCGCTCCCTCTTCATATGACCTCTTACTGCAGCACGACCTCTTATATCAATGGACATCATAATACCAAAGTCTCCTATACGCATACTGTGTTGGGGACTATAAATTTATAAACTGAACTGAGAGAGTGATTCACAGTACAATCGTAAATCTAGAAAATCTACACATTTCTGAACCTTGTTGAGTGGTTTCCGACTGTGTTTGTCTATTCCTTGTGCAATTTTTGGTTTTACCTGATAAAAATGACGAAAATGAAAAAAAAAGTCGTTCTATTTTCACCAAAAACGAGTTTTCTTTGTGCTGTTGTCGTGTAAGCAAAGTTTGTGCTTAATGAAGTCATTTTTTCACGTACTTAAGACATAAGCAATTGAAATATAACACTTAGAAGCCAGGAACAAAAATTGTGTTACATAGTGTTATTTAATCAATTAATCACTTAGCAGCCAATCAAACTATCAATCAGTGATTGACACAATCGATGTCCTTCCTTGCGCATTCTTAATGGAGCCATTAAAAACCTCTCACTAACACTAACAAACTAAATTAAGACAGACAGACAGAATTCAACCAATAAGTAAATAAAATAAATCAACCAATAAGAAAATAAATAAACCAATAAATAAATAAATAAATAAATAAATAAATAAATAAATAAATGCCCTACTTGCAGCACATTTGGTGAAGCCATAGAAGTCCTCATGCTGACAAGTGTAGTACTGCTGACATCGGCTGCTGTAGTCGGGATAGTTACCGTCAATGATACCGGTATAGTTCGGTGCCGTGCCGCATGGCGGTTTTACCAAGTCCTTGCTGCACACACGTGGTCGCTGAATACCAATGTATGCTAGGGAAGCAGAAACATGAGGCACCCCGCTCCCCTACCCCCAACACCACTGCTCGTCATAAGCGGATGGTCATCATCTTTGCAGCTATAAAAATGAAGGTATGATTTGCAACATTCTTAAATATATGGAATTGAAATGAATCTCTCGGATATCTTTCATTGAATTCAGCTGAACTGAACTAAACTCCACGCCCAAGGGCATATTATATTGGGAGCCCTGAACGTTAAAAAATACGATTTTAATTTAATTTAATTTTTAAATTAAATTAAATTAATTTCATTATAATTTTGATTGAATCATTCTTATATAGCTCTTTTTCCAGGTCAGCAGCTGCTCAAGGCGTTGGCCGATACAAGATCTAACTCAAGCCGCCCGAGGCGCCCATGAAACGTAAGAGAGGAAGGTGTACTTACTAATCACACCACATGTGCTTTTCGTTGACGACGAGATTTCCCGGGCAAGGCAACATCCGGGTGGTTTGGTTCTCGCAGCGGTAGAAGTGAGTGCAGTCCCCTATGTACAACCCATCGTCCAGATCCGTACAGTCGTAGTACGTCTTGTCTGGTCGCCCGTTCCTCGGCACGCCTGTGGAAAGGTACAGCTTTCATGAGTATTGTACTGTACATGGACGATTTAAGCAATGTCTCTATAATCTATGGCGGTACGGCAACGGAGCGAGCGCACCTAATGATAAGGATGTGCCTCATGCCTATTTTGCTTGTGTAACGGAATGGGAGGCGAGTGTTCACGTCTGGGAGATCTGTTGCTTAGTCTAGCCTTGGGTGGCTCCTGCTGTGCAGAATACTCGGTGTGGCTTGGGCTATAAAGGACAAGGCGACGCGATATATGTTCTCCCCGCCTGGCCATTCGTCTTCTGCTTTTGGTGGTGAGTAGGACTACATTGTTGGCAGGCATTGTAAGCAAGTTTGTGGCAGTAACCTGCAGAGAGTGTCATGGCACTAGTAGCCGGTAATCCGGTTTACTATCGATACGCTTCCCCGCCTTGCAAGGTAACAATTTTTATGTCTTTCTTACGAGGGATAAATGAACACATACCAGTTCATGTCGGGCCGTGTTCTCAAGGTGGTGGCCGCGAGACGGGAGTCAAATACTCCGCTCGGCTACAATTTTAATCATAACAAAAAAAGAATTAAAACCTTAAGGGCGCCTCAAGTCGCTGCTGTTCTGTTGGCGGTGTTTACCCTCCAATATTGATTGATACATAATAGTCATCTTAAACCGCAAATGATTTGGGTTGGGTTAGTCTAACAGCTGCTTGTAGGGTTCATCAAAGTGCCAGTGCAGCGGCAAAGGTTGCAATAACAACTATAGAATGATGTAGCACGTATTGCATGCAGCCAAGGACACAGAAATCTTAACACAATACAATAAGTCTTGAGGGATTTTCATTGGCTTCCAGTACAAAGTAAGAATACACATCAGGTGCTATCAAAGTATCAGTTGCATTGAAGGCTGCGGATGTCATGTCTTAATTTATTGAAGGGGTGGAAATGGGATTGACGGAAACGACTTATTCAATTAACAATAAATTGTGAATTAACATTTTAAATATGTAGGCTATGTATGTGTTAAAGTAACCGATTGTCGATGTTTTTTGTTTTGTTTTGTTTTGTTTTCTTCAGGTATTACTTTTTGCTGCTGCCCTGGCGAGGTTGAAGCCAATTTGGAAAGACAGGACCATCAGTCTACATTCCAAGGTAAGGCTGCTGCGCTCCCTTGTCATCTCCATCTTCCTAGATGCCTGCGAAACATGGACTCTCACAGCAGATCTCCAACGAAGAATAAAAAGCATGGAGATGAGGTGATACAGAAGACTTCTGGGTATTTCCTATACCCAGCATATCACCAACGACGAAGTCCGACAGATCATCACATAAGCCATTGGACAACACGATGACCTGCTCACAGTGGTGAAGAAAACAGAAACTCCGATGGTGTGGCCACGTCACCAGATCATCAGGTCTTGCAAGGACCATCCTGCAAGGCACAGTGCAAGGAGGTAGAAGAAGAGGGAGACCGAACAAGAGGTGGGAGGACAACATTCGATAATGAACTGGTTTGACACTGAGCGAAGCCATGAGGGTTGCTGAGGTCAGGGAAAGATGGAGTACGGTGGTTAAAAGAAAATATGCGGTGCCCCTACGACCTCCGAGTTACGGGATAAGATAGGATTGTATTATTTTTAGTACTGGTTTAGAAACTGAGTTTGTTGGATGAATCAAGAGACATAACTTCCCAAGTTTGTTGCAGCAATCTTTCTTAATAACAGCGGTTTGCTTTTAGACACAAAATGTAGTTTGTTTGTCTGGTTGTTTGTTAGTTTGTCTGGTAGTTTGTTTGTTTGTCTGGTAGTTTGTTTGCTTGTCTGATTGTTTGTCTGTTGTTGTTGTTGTTGTTGTTTTTTTTTGTGTGTGTTTTTTTGGGGGGGTGCGGTTGGGAGGAAGTGCGGGGGAAAGGGGGGGGAGGTTGGAGGGGGACCCCCCCAAAAAAAGAATTATAAAAACTGTCATTCAGTTCACTAATTGCCTAAATCGCTGACGCACGAATTAACATTGAAGCATGACGTCTACACTCAACATTGAAGCATAACGTGTAATACGAATACGAATACGATCACTTTATTATCTCAATCAAAGAGAAATTCACACATGGTGCCAGATATAAATGTTACAAGACGATAAAGGACAGTATAACAACAATAAACAGTAAACAGGATAAAAGTATATCAAGAAGACATTACTGAATTAACCATTTAAAACTGTAATCATAAGAAGTTACATGGGGAAAACAAATACCTATCACATGATTTACGTTCAGTGTCATAATCATGATAGAAGGTATTGCAGCATAACAATCACTGTTGGCAAGCAAGAATCGCATCAATATACAACAACTTAAGAGTCTACACTCAACATTGAAGACATGTCGGAGGGGAATTGCTATCGTAGGGAAAGGGGTTGGCACCTAAATCGACACTGAACCCCCAGAGCCATCTTACTGCTAAAGGGGGAAAATGAACAATAATGACTTTTATCTTGATCACTCCAGTCTCAATCCTGAGTCATTGGTGTGACACTGAACTACGACGATGGATCACGCTGTCATTCAATCCCTATCCCTATCTACCCAACTAAACAGAAAGATAGAGCTAAAGCAGTTTGCCAGTAAGTCAGTTGGTCGCTACACATAAACAAATAAGTACACATACAAAACAAATAAATTAATTAATAAATAAACAAATAACAAAACAAATAACAAAATAAATAAATAAATAAATAAATAAATAAATAAATAAATAAATAAATAAATAAATAACAGAAACATTTGCAACTTTTCCATGTAAACTTACCCATATTGAAACCGAACAACGAAAGCATAACAGCCAAGAACACGCACACCCCCATACTTCGCTTCAAACTTCTGCTCATTAGTCTCTAAATTCCTCACAAAGCTGTCCCTCTTAGTGTATTCTGACACCAAAATCACCGTGAGTTGTTGTCACTATAAAGGCACAGCCGCTCACAATATAAAAATATGTCGAGTCAATTAAGTTGGCCAGTTGGAAATTTGAACTTTGATGTTAAAACGCGAAGAAAATGTGCATTCAGATGGTGATAACTGTTACTGGCTAACACAGATGGGAAGAGTTTCTAAGCTGGGCTCGCATAGTTTGAAGCCTATTTATGCCAGCCTCTTCTCTTCATAGCACAAAGGCAAAATACCAAAAGTGTATTCGAACGCGAAATCGGTCGCCCCTCATCATAGTTCCCCAAGAGGTAAATCCACAGACAAGGCTAAGTCTTAAACAAGATTAAGTGGTTTTGTTGATGTTTTCCCTGCGGACTTCATTCGGGTGTCTTTTGCTTTGGAAAAATCAGACATTTGGATTTTAACAAACCCAGCTGATACACTGACCAGCTGATACACTGACCCGTTGATAAAACAGCAATCTGTATCTTTTCCGAAAAAAGTCTTGCGTCACTCAGCTGCTGCAAGTTATACAAGATGTTAAAGTTTATTTTTTAGATAATAAGAACTCATTGGATATTATTTACCTTGATTTCCGGAAAGCTTTTGATACGGTACGCCACCAACGGCTTTTAGGTAAACTGAAAGATTATAGTGTCACCGGAAATTTTGCAGACTGGATACGTAACTTTTTACTACCACTACTACTACTACTACTACTACTACTACTACTACTACTACTACTACTACTACTACTACTACTACTACTACTACTACCACCACTATTACTACTACTACTACTACTACTACTACTACTACTACTACTACTACTAATACTACTACTACTACTACTATTGTATGACACACAACCACAAAGGCAAATGGTTGTCATCAGAGAAGGGGAGACAGACCTTTCCTATCATCCCTCAATTGATACAAAGGATGATATTCAAGATGTGGTCAACTGACTCCAGTTCCCTTTCTGTAGGCGAGACACCTTTATCCCTTGTGTTGTGCACACACTTCTTGTCTCTGTAACACAATATTAACCTTTATCCCTTGTGTTGTGCACACACTTCTTGTCTCTCTAACACAATATTAACCTGTACCCCTTGTGTTGTGCACACACTTCTTGTCTCTGTAACACAATATTAACCTTTATCCCTTGCGTTGTGCACACACTTCTTGTCTCTGTAACACAATATTAACCTTTATCCCTTGTGTTGTGCACACACTTCTTGTCTCTGTAACACAATATTAACCTTTATCCCTTGTGTTCTGCACACACTGTTTGTCTCAGTAACACAATATTAACCTTTATACCTTGTGTTCTGCACACACTTCTTGTCTCTGTAACACAATATTAACCTGTACCCCTTGTGTTGCGCACACACTTCTTGTCTCTCTAACACAATATTAACCTGTACCCCTTGTGTTGTGCACACACGTTTTGTCTCTGTAACACAATATCAACCTTTATCCCTTGTGTTGTGCACACACTTCTTGTCTCTCTAACACAATATTAACCTGTACCCCTTGTGTTGTGCACACACTTCTTGTCTCTCTAACACAATATTAACCTGTACCCCTTGTGTTGCGCACACACTTCTTGTCTCTCTAACACAATATTAACCTTTATCCTTTGTGTTGTGCACACACGTTTTGTCTCTGTAACACAATATCAACCTTTATCCCTTGTGTTGTGCACACACTTCTTGTCTCTGTAACACAATATTAACCTTTATCCCTTGTGTTGTGCACACACTTCTTGTCTCTCTAACACAATATTAACCTTTATCCCTTGTGTTGTGCACACACTTCTTGTCTTTGTAACACAATATTAATCTTTATCCCTTGTGTTGTGCACACACTTCTTGTCTCTGTAACACAATATTAACCTTTATCCCTTGTGTTGTGCACACACTTCTTGTCTCTGTAACACAATATTAACCTTTATCCCTTGTGTTGTGCACACACTTCTTGTCTCTGTAACACAATATTAACCTTTATCCCTTGTGTTGTGCACACACTTCTTGTCTCTGTAACACAATATTAACCTTTATCCCTTGTGTTCTGCACACACTGTTTGTCTCAGTAACACAATATTAACCTTTATACCTTGTGTTCTGCACACACTTCTTGTCTCTGTAACACAATATTAACCTTTATCCCTTGTGTTCTGCACACACTGTTTGTCTCTGTAACACAATATTAACCTTTATACCTTGTGTTCTGCACACACTTCTTGTCTCTCTAACACAATATTAACCTTTATACCTTGTGTTCTGCAACACTTCTTGTCTCTCTAACACAATATTAACCTTTATACCTTGAGGTCTGCAACACTTCTTGTCTCTCTAACACAATATTAACCTTTATACCTTGTGTTCTGCAACACTTCTTGTCTCTCTAACACAATAGTAACCTTTATACCTTGTGTTGTGCACACACTTCTTGTCTCTTTAACACAATAGTAACCTTTATACCTTGTGTTGTGCACACACTTCTTGTCTCTCTAACACAATAGTAACCTTTATACCTTGTGTTGTGCACGCACTTCTTGTCTCTCTAACACAATAGTAACCTTTATACCTTGTGTTGTGCACACACTTCTTGTCTCTATAACACAATATTAACATTTCTCAATAATATTTAATATAAAAAACCAACCAAGTTACATTTACGATTGAATGATTTGTTTGAATTAAACAAAAATTAAAGAACATGGTATTAATACCAAGAAATACGGCCCATCGAACGAAGAGGTTTTACATCATACAGAAATTAGTAATACTGTTCAGGTTAGTTTAAAAATCACTAGTTGGTAAGATTGTTATAACTGTATTTTACTTTATGTTATTTTATTTGTCTTTTGTTGTCTAATATCACCTAGAGTAAACCTATGTAAAATCAAAATATTGAACTGAACGCGAAGGGGTGGGGTGTCCTATTATGTGCACGCACGCATTTCATCACATGGGCTTTAAAGATCCTGACGCTCATGTCCTAGACGGGTGAGTGCCGGGTACAAAAACACACCCAGCACGCACTAGGTCCCTTCTCCCCATCCCCGGTAGCCCAGCATTGTGCTCAGTCGTCTGGGCGTCAGACTATGCGCCCAAAGGTTGCAAGTGGGCGCCACGGGCGGCTTGCGTTAGATCCTGTACCGACCGGCGCCTTGAGCGGCTCTTGAGCTGGAAAAGCGCTATGCAAAAGTAATACAATTACAATAAATAAATGTCTGACCTGGCTATTCGTTTGATCTACCTCAATATATTCGGCTCTTGAATGTTTCTTGACATTCAATGACTAGTGTACGTGTAAAAATGTATAACTTCCAAGGTGACGAGGAAGCTTTCTCCATCAAGGGGACAGAGAAAGATGGAGTATGCTGGTTAAACGATCTTCTGTGGTGCCCCTACGACCTCCGAGTTATGGGACAGGATAGAATAGGATAGGACAAGGAAGCAGTTGTCTCAGTGAGGTACGCAGCGGCAAAAAGATTGAAGCATTGATTGTTAAGCCATGCATTGCAGGCAGTGGTTCCACGCTGGATGACGGCCTGAAATGCCAACAAACTAATATGACCCTGATATACACAGGCAAGCGCCTCTACTCCTTTGGATGAGAGTATAAACCGAGGTCTAGTCCGTGCACACACGCCTTCTATCCCATCGCACGGATTTTAAAGATCATGACGCTCATGTCTTCAACGGGTGAGTGCCAGCAACAGGGTGATAAATGTGCCCACAAGCACTAGGTCACTCCTTACCAATCCTTGTGTCGTCCAATCGCTGCTCAGGTGCCTCGCTCACAGTGGTGCGGAAGCGGAAACGGAAACTCCGATGGTACGGCCAGAACACCAGATCATCAGGCCTTGCGAAGACCATCCTGCAAGGCACAGTGCAAGGAGGTAGAAGAAGAGCGAGACCGAACAAAAAGAGGGGGGGGGGGGGAAACATCCGAGAATGGACTGGCTTGACACTGAGCGAAGCCATGAGGGTTGCTGAGGACAGACGGAGTACGCTGGTTAAACGATCAACTGTGGTGCCCCAACGACTTTCGAGTTACGGGATAGGATAGGATAGGATAGGATAGGATAGAATAGGATAGGACAGTGCCTCGCTTGGCAAATGATTCGCGCTGGCAACAAGTGGGCAGCTTGAGTTAGATCATTATCAGCGCCTTGAGCATCTCTTGAACTGGAAAGGCGCTATTACATAAGAACAGCATATATAAAAGAACGATGAATATATAAGAACAATAAATATAATATAACAATACATATAGGAGGACGATATAAGAAGACAAAAATATATTTAAGGTGGAAGCCCACGAAATTTGAATTCTGAAGCGCTTGTCCTTAGTGCTATCACTAAAACTTCTACAACAGTGAGAACGAGCTACAGAGGGCGATGAGGGGAATGGGAGGGGAGGTATGGATTTCCAAGGTGCTGTCTTTTAAAAACGTTGTGTGTTTGTGTGTGTGTGTTTGTGCTTGCTGTGTGTGTGTGTGTGTGTGTGTGTGTGTGTGTGGGTGGGTGTGTGCGTGAGTGTGTTGTGAACACACATTGGACAGGAGTGTGTGTCAACTTCGGTCACCGGACAGAGAGAGGCAGGTACAGAGGTTTTGCCAACATCGCATCCTGACATCAGTTGAAGGACACACAAGCAGGAAACAGCACTGCCACACCAGAGGGAGGAAGCCAGGATGTTGTGTGAGAAGGTTCAGCTTCCTGGCAGAAGGAAGGGCATTAAAACAAAATGCAGAATATAAAACCCAGAATAATACAGATTTTTCAAGCATACATTTACATATCTCTTATTTTCATAAAGATAATCGTCATCATCACCATCATCATCATCATCATCATCATCATCATCATCATCATCATCATCTTCTTCTTTTTCTTCTTCTTCTTCTTCTTCTTCTTCTTCTTCTTCTTCTTCTTCTTCTTCTTCTTCTTCTTCTTCTTCTTCTTCTTCTTCTTCTTCTCCTTCTTCTTCTTCTTCTACTACAACTACTACTACTACTTCTACTACTCCTATTACTACGATTACTACTACTTCTTATTCTTCTCCTTCTTTTCCTCCTCCTTTATCTTCTCCTCCTCCTCCTCGGCGGTGCAAACAGTGATTGTAGCAGTGTGTATATCTGTGGACGCTGGCGTGAATAACAATAACTTAAAAATGGACGGTAGCCAATACTGACAATACTGGGTCGTCTCTACTCAAACTCTGACCGCTGTATGCTGTAGCAAGAAAAACTGACGACCGTGGAGTCTAGTCCAATTACATTACATTACATCATTATTGCTTTAGGTCCAGCGGACTCTTCCGAGCCAAATCAGGACCGGACAACCCCGGATCCGCATACAAGATACAAGATCAAGATACAAGGCTGAACCAACCCTAGTGGTAAAACTGAAAGCTCTCTACCAGCCAGTCACTTTACAATAAAGACATCCCACGCATGGGGCGCTGAGGCTGTAATCTAATTTATCGAACCCCCGTTTACAAAAACAAAATAGAATACAAACATCATTATATATTATCAACAAAACACATACATATAAAATGCCTACATTGCTAAATAATAACATCATAGGAAGCCCTAGTGACCACCTGGCAGAAAGCGTCCAATATTCCCAAGCTGCTCCAACAGATCTCATACACAAATAAGGAGTCTTGTCCCGGAAGAGTTTTCAAGAAAAAAGGTAGGTGACTGGTCAAGCGAAGAAGAAGATAGTACAGCAGATTGATAGAACAGAGCAGGACTGAGAAAGAGCAAATGAGAAAGACAGCGACAGTATGATTTTAAAGCACTAAATTTCCAGAAAGTGGGGATACTATTTATACTGAAACCCCCGGCACCCCAATGGGGGTGTCTAGTCCAAGAGACTGGGGTAGTTTTGTTGTTCCTTTTGGTGGTGGTGGTTGTTGAGGTGGTGGAGGTGATATATATATATATATATATATATATATATATATATATATATATATATATATATATATATATAACACAAAAATAGCGATTGACATTTTTATCCGCTCCATACCCTGCCCCCCACATCAACCTCCACATCTTGTTAAGCGCAGTGAACACTTCTTTAAGTGGAAGTTGTACTGCGCTATACAGGTAGACAAAATTGTTATTGTTGTTGTTAGCCGAGTGGTGAAAGCAAAGATGTTTTAAGTGAGCAGAGAGAGAGATTGATTGATTGATTATTTAATCATTTAGGCATCGCCCCTTCATGAAAGGTGTGTACATCATTAACATAGAAAAACATACACTTTTCATTCCGATTAAATCACGATAGAGCAATTTCTCTTAGTTTAAAGGCTTTGTACAAGTATATACTTAGTTTCCTAATTATATTCGGATTACTAGACGTCATCAAAATACACAGTCTAGATGCAGAGAGAGAGAGAGAGAGAGAGAGAGAGAGAGAGAGAGAGAGAGAGAGAGAGAGAGAGAGAGAGAGAGAGAGAGAGAGAGAGAGAGAGAGAGAGAGAGAGAGAGAGAGAGAGAGAGAGAGATCACGGCGGCTACGAAAAGTTTTATCGGATGAAGAGTTTCATACGACAGCAAAGTATGGACAGGACAAAGTCAACGGGCCTTACGTGATTCTTTGAGCGACCTGCTTGCCAGGATAACGCCCGTTAGATGGACACTCGCTGACCACAGAGTATTCAAGACTCTCCCAACTGCTTATAGACTCTGCACTGCACACTGTATTTACAACATAAATTGGGATCCAACGATAAAAAGACCCGAAATTCTGTTTTTGCCATGTGAACGCATGAGGAAATACAACACAATAATATCATACAGACTACAATCGCCCATTCTCTCTAAATATTTCTCTGTAACCGAAATAGCCTCATTCACCATTGAAAATAATCAAAGAATGTAACAGGCTACCGTCCCAAATAACTAACACTGAAAATTTATATATAATAATGCCACAGAAAATAATGTGTAACTGTTGTGTGTCTGTGAAAAATATCTAGTAACAAACATAGTCCCCAATAGCAAACACTGGAAAAGTATGTCTCCTAATAAAATAACACTGAACATAGGTTGTCGACTGTTGCGTGCAGTGTGTGCGCAATCATCGTTATGACGTCTGGCAAGGAAAAAATGGCTGCCAACCAAATCAAGGTAAGCTGCTTGCTTGTTGCTTTGAGCCAAGAACCCCCAAAACCCCCAAAACATTCCAAGCCCCCATCCTTTGCCCTTCAAGCTGTTTAGTCTCAATATGACTAACCCCAATTTTCTCTGTCGGTCATGCTTTCCCTTTCTCGCCTCATTCTCTTTCTTACCGCATGTTTGTCGTCGGTTAAGGCAGTGCTCCTTTGTCCTGGGGTGGCGCTCTAGTGTGGTGGTCTGGGCACAGGCTAGCAGCCATGTTTCATGTTAAACAACGTTGAGAAGGGTTTATACTTGGATGGGTGACTATGCTTGAAAGACAATCACCAAACGACATTAACAACGACAGCAACCAGCGCACTACACAGACCAGTCCATCCAGCTGTGAACGGGTGCCTGGCTCGGTTTAAAACCGGGAAAGGTAAAGCCGCGATGAAAAAGAGATAGGCACCGCCCTCAGTAAGCTGGTCTAAAGAAAAGAGAGGTCCCAAACGCTTTCCTCCCCAGCGACCGAACTTTCACGGGAACGCCTTTACCTTTACCAGTTTCCAGCCAACAGGTGTCCCTGTACAAATGTGGACACTGACAAGTCGTGCAACGATAAGGCTGTCACAAAGCTCTCCTTGAGAAAAGGGACACTCCTAACGCATCCTTCCTCAAAAGACCGACAGGTAACGGGAAAGCCATTATTAGTTCCCGAGCTGTACAACTCTTGGTGACCCCCGTTGGGGTGCCGGGGGTTTCAGTATAAATAGTATCCCCACTTTCTGGAAATTTAGAGCTTTAAATTCCCACTGTCGCAGTCTTTCTCATTTGCTTTTTCTCATTCCTGCTCTGTTCTATCAATCTGCTATACTATCCTCTTCTTCGCTAGACCAGTCACCTACCTTTTTTTCTTGAAAACTCTTCCGGGACAAGACTCCTTATTTGTGTATGAGGTCTGTTGGATCAGCTTGGGAATATTGGACGCTTTCTACCAGGTGGTCACTATGGCTTCCTATGATGTGATTATTTAGCAGCGTAGGCATTTTATATGTATGTGTTTTGTTGATAATGTATAATGATGTTTGTATTCTATTTTGTTTTTGTAAACGGGGGTTCGATAAATTAGAGTACAGCCCCAGCGTCCCCTGCGTGGGATGTCTTTATTGTAAAGTGACTGGCTGGTGGAGAGCTTTCAGTTTTACCCCTAGGGTTGTTTCAGCAGATCTTTTATGCGGATCAGGGGTTGTCCGGTCCTGATTTGGCTCGGAAAAGTCCGCTGGACCTAAAACAATAATCATCTTATGTAATGTAGCTCTTGGTGCTAGTGTTCTTGGCTAAAACGCGGCGATCTGAAGAAATCGTTATTACAGGAGTCGGAATATAAATCAATTTTACGATTTGAAAATTGTAGATTGACTGCGTCTAATATCATTATTGAAGGAAGAGAGAAAACCGGAGTACCCGGAGAAAACCCTCGGTGCCCTAAAAAATCTGGTAAGTTTATCCCAGGCGCGAACCCGCGACCTTGGGCATAGCAAGCCACCTCCACTATCAGCTGAGCTACCAGGGTCACCTTAATCCTTTTGAATATTATTGATCGCTTTGCTTTGGTCTGACTGCCAATAACAATGAAAGTAAACTCAATCAATTGGCCAGTTATAGGATTTTTTCTTTGGCAACCGCTTGTCCGACATCTCTCTTTATTTATCTTGCGTTCTCTCACTGTCATTCCCTGCAATGACCTTGTTCTTCTTGTTCTTCTTGTTCTTCTTGTTCCTCTTCTTGTTCTTCTTCTTGTTCCTCTTCTTGTTCTTGTTCTTGTTCTTCTTCTTGTTCTTGTTCCTCTTCTTGTTCTTGTTCTTGTTCCTCTTCTTGTTCTTCTTCTTCTTCTTGTTCCTCTTCTTGTTCTTTTTGTTGTTGTTGTTGCTGTTGTTGTTGTTGTTGTTGTTGTTGTTGTTGTTGTTGTTGTTGTTGTTGTTGTTGTTCTTCTTCTTCTTCTTCTTCTTCTTCTTCTTCTTCTTCTTCTTCTTCTTCTTCTTCTTCTTCTTCTTCCTCTTCTTGTTCTTCTTCTTGTTCTTGTTCTTCTTCGTCTTCTTGTTCTTGTTCTTGTTCTTGTTCTTGTTCTTTTTCTTCTTCTTCTTCTTCTTCTTCTTCTTCTTCTTCTTCTTCTTCTTCTTCTTCTTCTTCTTCTTCTTCTTCTTCTTCTTCTTCTTCTTCTTGTTCCTCTTGTTGTTGTTGTTGTTGTTGTTGTTGTTGTTGTTGTTGTTGTTGTTGTTGTTGTTCTTCTTCTTCTTCTTCTTCTTCTTCTTCTTCTTCTTCTTCTTCTTCTTCTTCTTCTTCTTCTTCTTCTCCTCCTCCTTCTTCGTTTTCTACTTCCCCTCTC
>CM072521.1:62603766-62631266 GCA_036898135.1 Oncomelania hupensis
CTTGATGGATTCTTAAATTGCATGAAACCAAGTGAGGACACTATCCGGCGTCAACAAAGGGTTCAAAAACATTGTCAAACGGTTCGTAAAAGACAGTTGACCTAGAAACTAATACAGTTTGACCTAATCCGTGCCCTAGAGGAGATGAAACTTACATTTTTCTATTTTCATGAGTTCACTGCAGTCAAATTGCGCTTTTTCCGTGATTTCGCAAGTAGCCTGATCCGCTCATAGCGGACTCAAGATATTATCTTGGCGATATTACGATATATCCTGTTCACGCTACTCAGCGGTACTTTCAACTGTATCTTGAAAGCGCTGGTAGCCATGTGCATTACCTCTGGTGATGATGATGATGATGATGATGATGATGATGATGATGATGATGATGATGACGATAACACTCATGACGATGAGCATGGAGAATATGATAACGATGAAAGCCCAAAGGACGACTACGACAACGAATGATGATGATGATGATGATGATGATGAAGATGATGATGATGATGATGATGATGATGATGATGATGATGATGATGATGATGATGATGATGATGATGATGATGATGATGATGATGATGATGATGTCCACAGATGAAGACGTAGACGTCTCATTGTCACCGACGGCAATCAGACGTCGACCTCGCCGACCTTCGATCGTGCTGCAGGACCTCAGCGAGCCTGGCCAGGCCGGGTCGGAGCCCACGGAACTCTTACCTGCAGAGGCTGCCGACCCGTCACCTCCTTCCCCTACCCTCCCGAGACAGCGGAAGGATTCAACAGTGAGAGCCTCCAGCGTGTTACAGGAGCTTAATAGTCAGCCAGTTGTTGACCTGACCCTTGCCTCAAACCTCACGAGAAGCGCAGCGACATTGACGTCGCCCAGTGACGTCACCATGCAGCACAAGCCTGAGACCATCATCGATATGATCATGGCCAGAGAGGCCAGGTCTGCGGGCGGCAGCGGCGACAGCAAGAGACGGGGAAGCTTGACGGTGGAGGATGCGGAGGGAGCTCTCACTGTGACCAGCAATTGTACAGACATTTCATCCACAGCCACACGCATGTCGTCCCCTGCCAAGTACAGTCTGACGGCACAAGGACAGAGAGAGGCCATGGCAGCAGAGCTACCCTCTAGATCCCGCCTCTACGTGGAAGACGCTGCTGCAGACAACTGTAAAGACGCTCAGAGTTCGGACTGGAAATGGAACAGTCAGTTATCGGAAGACTCGTCAGCCTCACCCTCAGACAGTGGCAGCCGACGCGGCAGCAACGAGAGCGATACTGATAAAGGCGGCGAGACGGGCAGTAGCGAGCGGTCGGGCAGTAACGGGCAGTCTGACAATCGCAGAAACAGCAGGAGAAGCGTTGGGGCAACGGACCGTGCAAAAATAGCGAGGGAAAGAGCGCCAGGTTAGAGAGACGTTTGTGTGTTACGTTTGTATGCTGTTGGGGACTTTACTTTTCTCTAGGCCAGCTTAGTGAGGGCGATGCCTATCTCCTCTCATAGCTGTTTTATCTTCAAAAACAGATCCAGGTATTCATAGCTGGGTGGGCGTTGGTGGGGGGGAAGGGTGATGACTGAGGGGAGGGAGGGGTGTGTGTATATTATTAGAGAGGATAGATAAGATGATAGTCTTCTAGTTCAATCTAGTTTGAACGCAGTTATTGTTATTGTTATTGTTTTGAGGATTTTTATAGCGCACTTATCTCGCCTTACTTGACCAGACTCTAGGCGCTGACTGATACAGGATCTAACTCAAACCGCCCGAGACGCCCACTTGCAGCCTTTGGGCGCATAGTCTGACGCTGGGACAACTGAGCACTATCCTGGCCAGCCAGGGATGGGGGAGAAGGACCAAGTGCATGCTGGGTGTGTTCTTGTTACCGGCACTCACCCGTCTAGGACATGAGCGTCAGGATCTTTAAAGTCCGTTATGATGGAATGTATGCGACACACAGAATAGACCTCGGTTTATACTCTCATCCGAAGGGGTAGGAAACGGGAGTAAAGTGTCTTTCCCAGGGACACAACACAATGGCCCGGACAGGGCTCGAACCCGGGACCTTCAGATCCGCAAGCCAAAGCACTACCATTAGACCACCGTGCCTCCAAGTTGTTGATGTTCTTTTGGAACTGTTGGTGCATACTGTTGGAGAATTCAAACATTTCAGTGTAGTATTTTATTGTAAAGTCACTTCACGCACATGTGATTTTAACATTGTGGTTTATGGTGAATTCCAGGACTGCGGAGACAGGGTTCCGAGGGAAGCAGACCGACGTCGAAGGCGGCTAGCATCATCCCCTCGTCCCACATCTCAGGAGCTGGAACGTCACGTCGCAGGGCTAGCATTGACGTCGCTTCTTCCACCAGCCTCATTGCCACTGCAAGGAGGTACCATTGATTGTTTTAGGCGGTCAGGGTTCAACCCGGTTCAAGTTCTAAAATTAATGTTGATTTATTTAATTATTTATTGGTTCATTAGTTTTTATATAGCGCTTTTCCAGCCCAAGAACTGCTCAAGGCGCTGGCCGATACAGGATTTCACTCAAGACGCCGGAGACGCCCGCTGTCATATAAGGTCATGAGCATTGTATTTTCATCCCCAGTCAGGTGAATTTTCGTTCTGACGCTTTGGACAGTGTTTTTTTTTCTGCCGTCCAGTTAACCAAGATTTATTTTTTTTATTTTAGGAACTTTTTTTGGCGCTACGTCGACAATCTTATGTGGATAATGCTGATGATGATAATGATGATGATGGTGATGATGATGATGATGGTGATGGTGATGATGATGATGATGATGATGATGATGATGATGATGATGATGATGATGATGATGGAGCAGGTGATACTGCTAATGATGCTGCTGCTGTTGTTGTTTTACTGCTGTTGCTGCTGCATCTCATAATGATGATGATGGTGAACAGGAACATGCCTGGAGGGGATGCCGTGGGTGGAGGGTCGTTGCTGTCGCTGCCTCGTCGTGGTTCCGTATCATCGTCGTCGTCAGGAAGACGATCGTCGCTGGCTTCATCGCCTGTGAGTCAGCCTTTTTTCTTTCCTTTTATTTTTCTTTCCTTCTATTTATTTCTTTTATATTTTTTATTTGTTTCCTTTTTCTTTCTTTCTTTCTTTTTTTTTCTTTCTTTCTTTTTTTTTCTTTCTTTCTTTCTTTTTTTTTCTTTCTTTCTTTCTTTTTTTTTCTATCTTTTTTATTTTGTCTTTCATTCTTTCGTTTTCTTTCTTTCTTTCTTTCTTTTTCTTTCTTTCTTTCTTTTTTCTTTCTTTCTATCTTTTTTATTTTGTCTTTCATTCTTTCGTGTTTTTTGTTGTTGTTTTTTTTTTACTTCTATCATTTCCCCCTCTTCTTTCATTTTATTTCTTTCTTTATCTTCATCTACTTGTTGTTGGTGGTAGAGGTATTGTTCTCCTTGTCAGCGTAAGAAGTTGGACAAAGGTGGTAGAGGTGGCGGCAGGCGAATCAGTGACGTTCAGCTGATGTCATGCACACCTGCTCATTTTCCGACAGGTATCCCATATCCAAAACCCATTAGAATATCACACCGATGACCTTTATGTTGCTAAGATACCAAGAGTGCTCTCTCTCTCTCTTTCTCTCTCTCACACACACAAATACTACCACCACCACCTCCACCCTTCATTATCACGCTGTTTTCTACGTTACCCATATCACTCCCCACCCCACTCCCTAATTATTGTTATTACTCTTCTTCTTCTTCTTCTTCTTCTTCTTCTTCTTCTTCTTCTTCTTCTTCTTCTTCTTCTTCTTTTTCATCATCATCATCATCATCATCATCATCATCATCATCATCATCATCATCATCATCATCATCATCATCATCATCATCATCATCATCATCTTCTTCTTCTTCTTCTTCTTCTTCTTCTTCTTCTTCTTCTTTTCTTCTTCTTCTTCTTCTTCTTCTTCTTCTTCTTTTTCATCATCATCATCATCATCATCATCATCATCATCATCATCATCATCATCATCATCATCATCTTCTTCTTCTTCTTCTTCTTCTTCTTCTTCTTCTTCTTCTTCTTCTTCTTCTTCTTCTTCTTCTTTTTCATCATCATCATCATCATCATCATCATCATCATCATCATCATCATCATCATCATCATCATCGTCATCATCTTCTTCTTCTTTTTCATCATCATTATCATCATCATCATCATTATCTTCTTCTTCTTCTCCGTCATCATCATCATCATCATCATCATCATCATCATCATCATCATCATCATCATCATCATCTTCTTCTTCTTCTTCTTCTTCTTCTTCTTCTTCTTCTTCTTCTTCTTCTTCTTCTTCTTCTTCTTCTTCTTCATTTTCTTCTTCTTCTTCTTCTTCTTCTTCTTCTTCTTCTTCTTCTTCTTCTTCTTCTTCTTCTTCTTCTTCTTCTTCATCATCATCATCATCTTCTTCTTCTTCTTTTTATTCTTCTAAATCTCCTTGACACACAAATATCCTGCATTGCAAAATCGGCTTAGTTCGTGAAGGGGAAACTGCAATTACAGTGCACAACTAAATATCAACCTACAGATTACAGACGGTCGTTGCCGTTAGTTGGTTGAGGAAGGGCACCTTGCCGTATCAATAATAATGTCAGACCATGGGACGTGTGCAATATGGTGAGATTGGAGTGGTGGCGTAGAGGTAATGTGTATTGTGTGTTGATTAACAACTACAACAAAATTGATCCTCCACTAACACAATGGCTCATCTTCTTCTTTCCAAGAGGCTGCCGCCTTCAACGTCTTGAAGATTCTGCAATCACACTTTGACTTTTGACACCTTATTGTCCCCTTTTATATCCTCCGTTGGGGTGCCGGGGGTTTCAGTATAAATAGTATCCCCACTTTCTGGACATTTAGTGCTTTAAATTCCCACTGTTGCTGTTTTCTCGTTTGCTCTTTCTCATTCCTGCTCTGTTCTATCAATCTGCTATACTATCTTCTTCTTCGCTAGACCAGTCACCTACCTTTTTTTCTTGAAAACTCTTCCGGGACAAGACTTCTTATTTGTGTATGAGGTCTGTTGGATCAGCTTGGGAATATTGGACGCTTTCTGCCAGGTGGTCACTAGGGTTTCCTATGATGTTATTATTTAGCAATGTAGGCATTTTATATGTATGTGTTTTGTTGATAATTTATAATGATGTTTGTATTCTATTTTGTTTTTGTAAACGGGGGTTCGATAAATTAGAGTACAGCTTCAGCGTCCCTTGCGTGGGATGTCTTTATTGTAAAGTGACTGGCTGGTGGAGAGCTTTCAGTTTTACCACTAGGGTTGTTTCAGCAGATCTTTTATGCGGATCAGGGGATATCCGGTCCTGATTTGGCTCGGAAGAGTCCGCTGGACCTAAAGCAACAAGCATGTAATGTAATGTAATGTAATGTAATGTAATGCCCCCTTTTTTCGGGAACTTCTGGGCCGCCTCCCCTGAGGAAGGCGTAGTTGCAGCCTGTGGCGCGCCCAAACCCAACCAATACTTAATTTATTATTGTTGTTATTATTATTATTATTATTATTATTATTATTATTATTATTATTATTATTATTATTATTATTATTGTCGCGCACGAGAAGTATTTTGTCTCAGATAGTTTGGATAAAGTACAGGTGAGACAATGGACGATATAGTGAAAGTGAATAGGGATGGATGAAAGGTGGAAGGATAATTTCACGCAGTGCACGTTTCTGTAGCGACAAGGGAACGAAGATTATAATTTCCGGAGGGCAAAACAGAGAAGGGTGAAATATAATTAAAAACAAAATTTAATATGCGCAATGCAGGCTAGAGCTACAAAGATGAAAGGCTTATTTTTTTTAATTGTATTGGATCTACTTATGATTTTGAATTCTGTAGAGGAAATTGACAGGGCTCAATAGGCAGTGACTGTGTTTGTTCAGTGGCAGACAGTTGGCAGCTTTGTTAGAAGATTAAGTGGTCTTTGAGAATAACTTCGTTGGTCCGTGACAATAGCCATGTCTTGGATGAGCGGCAAAGCCTAAAGAAAAGTAGCTTAGCTTATTCCAATGGGCTTATTCCAAAGTCTAGTTCGTGACTGTTGCCTTGTTGGCATAATGAGTTCGTGTGACGTGACGTCAATTGTGCTAGAAGTCAATTGGTGTAGAAGTACTGCCAGGATTGGTAGTGTGTAGTACATTAGTACTGTGTCAATCCCCAGCACCATGGCGGGGCAACTCGGCGGCGGTTCCTGCACTTCATAAGCCATATTGGGTACGTGAAAACTTACATTTTATTTTGTCGGCGACTCTGTGTTGTGCGCTCATGCTTGCGTGAGGTTGCGTAATGTTGTGGCGTGCCTGTGGTTGTAAGCATGGGTGGTGATGAGTAGAGGCGTGAATGCATATGACAGTTAGTTAGTCATCCTTCCTGCAGCACATTCCATTTAACCTTCACCTATTCTATTTTCATCTTGTGGTTATAATAATATGCGGATATTGTAGTAATGTTAAATGAATATGTATGGTGACGATTTTGGTGGAATTTCTGTGTAATGAGCTAGTGCCATCACGACGGACTATAGTTAGTGATGCACAGAGCTAGGAACACTAAGTTAGATGGAGAGATGGGTAGGAATGAGAGCGGGAATAGTGGGGACGTTGGATACACCCAGGATAGACTGCGATTACCTCGGATGCATTAACTGTTTGCAGGCTTATCATACTTTTCTTCACTTTACTTACTTCACCTCTGCACTTCACCGTGATGTGATCGCCTGTCATCGTCCAAGTCATCCTTTACCCCTTTCTTCGTGACGACTAACCTACCTGTGTCCTCTCCTGACCACGTGCGTGTCATTTGACGACACCGGAAGTGGCAGGTTCCGGGCAAGCGGCAAGTTCGATCATGTTATCACGTGGATCCGGATCGAACCTCATCATTTCTCCCAACAGGTGTTGTCGTTCTCATCAACTATATATTCTCTTTCCTTCTCCCTCCTCCTTGTGACATTGACTATCTCTATTCTTATGTTGATGCTATTGTGATTGTACATTGTTTTCATCCCATCACGCTGAGTTTAGTGTGTGTAAGTGAATGTTAGTTAGTTTGGTTGTATAAATAAAGTGTGATTGGAATTGTGATCACAAATCTTTGTCATTTTTTGCATGTTGTACCTTCTTTCTTTTCTGGTCTCAGCAACTGTAGGACGTCCGGCCGACCAGGAGCGCTTGTGTCAGTGTTTGGTTATAGGTGGGTGCTTGCGCGTGTACTTGTGTCAGATCACTTGTCTTGCGACAATTATTATTATTTATTATTATTATTATTATTATTATTATTATTATTATTATTATTATTATTATTATTATTATTATTATTATTATTATTATTATTATTATTATTGCTATTACTATTGTTATTATTATTTTTTTAGTATTATTATTATTGTCATTATTATTATTTTAAATTTTACTGGGGGAGCAAACCGGAGCACTCGAAGAAAACTTTGCCTAATCGAAAGTAAACAATATTCAGAGAAACATAACGCTTAGAGGCAGGATCGATCCCACACCTGTCAGGTGCCATTGGTTTCTAGTCTGTGGACAAAGCAATTTCGTCCCGCCTTAGACCCTCGCATTTTGCTTAAGTTTCGCGCTTTAATACCTTGTCATTGTTTATTTTATTGTATTAAAAACAGGACCAGACCTTGTTATTGCCCCCATAAAACACTAGGACGTTTGCTGTAATTCCCAGGGCACGCCGTCTTCCCCGTCCACGCCGGAGGCCAAGAGCTGCGAGGAGTCGTCTTCGTCCTTCATGTTCCCTTCCCTCCACTCCTCCTGCTCCGTCAGCCCTGCACACGTCACTGCCACGTTACTTTCCACAAGTCATTACGATGACGTCAGGTTACTTCGCAGCCACAGCAGCGACAACATCAGGCTGTCCTCTCGCCGCGGCAGTGACCTTCACCCTTTGACCTACGAGCGCTGCAGCGACCTACAGACCTTGACCCCTCGACCTCAGTCACGCTGTGCAGGTGCCCCTTGGCCGCACCGGACCCGGAAGAGCAATTCCTTGCGGCTACCCAGAATGCAGCGCTATAAGAAGAAGTCGGTGAGCCCGTGCGAGAGTCGCATGCTGACGATGCACAATGTGCTGCAGAACTCTGCCGTCTTCAGCGCCACGTCTGCCCACAGTCCGGACTAAAGACACGCTGACCTCTTCCACTGGGGGCAGCTCATCGGATTTTCAATCTACTTTCGCCTGATTTGCTATTTAGAGGTCAAAGCGCCCATTTCTGCTTGTGAGATAGCATGGCTTATGTGTGTCACACTTTGTATAATCCATAGAGAACAGGTGATCAAACTGGGCGGTAACTGGACTCGTGAGTCACCACAAAGGCATGACTTGACTGACCTTGCAAAACGCACTTCGCCCTTGACTGCCCTTGCACAACATTTGCCCTCGACTTACCTTGGAGAACATACCTGAGCCGACACGACGCTTGTAAGTAGGCCTACTCTCAAATAGCGTCAAAGCGTTTTGGCTGTTTCTGCTGTGATTCTCGGCAGACTTTCGGTGACGGCCAGCTTACAGTTACAAATTTTCTTTATATAGGCTTATCGGAGTGCTTTTACTAGCCTGATTTGGATTAGAATATTTTTGCTAAAGTGATGTGAACTAAAATACCTTTACTAGAGTGATGTGGACTAGAACACTTTCCTAAGATAATTCTGATCACCTATTGTAAACCCCACGTGAGGGTGCCGGGGGTTTCAGTGTAAATAGTTTTTTAATAAATTTAGTGCTTTAATTCCCACTGTCGCTGTCTTTCTCCTTTGTTCTTTCTCATTCCTACTCTGTTCTATCAATCTACTATACTACTTCTTCGCTAGACCAGTCATCTACTTTGTTTTTCTTGAAACTATTTCGGGACAAAACTCTTCATTTGTGTGTGAGGTCTGTTGGATCGACGCTTTCTGCCAAATGGTCACTGAGGCTTCCTATGATGCTATTATTTGGCAATGTAGGCATTTTATATGTGTGTGTTTTGTTGATATTTTATAATGTCTGTATTCTGTTTTGTTTTTGTAAACGGGGGTTCGATAATTCGGAGTATAACCACAGCGTCTCCTGCGTGGGATGTCTTTATTGTAAAATGACCGGCTGGTGGAGTGCCTTCAGTGTTACCACTAGGGTTGTTTCGGCAGATCTTTTATGCGTATCAGGGGTGAGTCCTCTTTCAGCGAAGTTGTGGTCTGATTCGGCTCTTTGCAGTCCGCTGGGCCCTGTAAGCAATGAATAACGAACTAACATCCATTCTAATGTAAAAGTTTTGAAAAACATGGATTCCGGATTATTTTCATAATGACGCAAACATTAGACAGCGACCAACACTTATAGCCATGTCTTAATTGGAAGTCGGTTTTTTGTTAGGTTTTCACATCCCGAACCTAGGTTCCTGAAACTTTTTTTTCTAAAGGATCTCCACGAACCTTACAATTAAAACCTGCCAGTAGAAGTTACAATAAAGCACATGAGATCTTGTAGCTTATCTATGAAATAACATTGTTTGTTGTCATGCTTTTGTCGTTGTTGTACATATAATACTCTCTCCCAACACAACCACACCCAAATGCCCCTTCCCCCCACCAACACGCACAGACGCACACGCACACACATACACACACCAGTGTTGTAGCACCACACAATTCTCGAAAGAGATTTTTTTTTTCTTTTGTTTGCATTTTATACTTTTTTCCTGCTGCCTTCAAAACGTCAATATCCAAATTTTGTAGACATGTTTGAAATATTTTCCAATTTGCATATTTATATTTGAATTTGGGTGTTTTGCCTTTTTCTCCTAGTGTTGTTTCTTGTTGATTAAATGTTATAATTAGAAGATGGTCTTTGGAAGATGACCCCCCCCCCCCCCTAAACAATTATCAAGAATCAAGATGGCTCCAAACAGAATGTAAGGCAATATCTAGAGGGGCAAGGAAAGATCAACAGATGTATGCCCGTTGTAAGAAACCTCAATACTTTTAGTTAATTGACAGTCATTTAATAAACATTATTTGGAATCTAATAATTTATCAACACAACGATTACGTGTGGTAATTTGACAGCCTGGTACTCTACTAAGGAGAATGAGCATCAAAGTCCGTCAAAATCAGTCGCTTATCTGAGATTAGCTTTGGTTGTACCCAGTCATAGTTGCCTTCTTTTGGACCCTATGGTATATAAACATATATTATGTTTAAAATGGTGTGCTTATTTATGTTAATCATTGCAGCGTTTCCAAATGTATTCTTAAATGTTTTGAGTATTGCTAATGGAATTGAACGCTACTCACATCTAATAAACAGTACTGCTGTTTGAATCTTTTTGTGCGTCATGACTTGTTAGGAATAAATGACAGAAGTACTAATTTTGTAAGGTTGGTAAAGTTTTTTGGGACCTGGAATACTACTAAATCTACACAACTACGTACGCAAACACCCAATCCCCGCACAAAGAAATGCAGTGCCATACTACCAAAAACCCAACCCATTCTAATTGTTAAACAATAAAATGTGTATTCCTCACTGTAATAACAAGATTGGTTGATTTTCATTTTCCACCCGCACATTAGCATCCGAGCTTCATTTCAAATAGAAGGTTACTATCTTTTTTTAAATGTTTTCGCGCTATCTGAAAGTTTTTAATGCAATGTACAATGTTTTACAATGTATAATATACAAGTGGGTACGATCAAGAAGTCAGGTAGGTAGTAAGAGCTTGTACATATTTGTTACATGTCAAATGTAGGTTCAGCCCCGATGCTTGGAATCTGTGTTAATTGTCGAGTTCGTATCCTCGCAGCTCGTTTACTTATAAAGCAAAGCCATTGGTCTATAATGTCTCCAACTTCATTCAGGAAAAGACGCCATTAGCACACAAACTGCTTTCAAACTGTAGCGGAAAGGGAGGCGACTGGTTGAGACTTGGGAGAAAAGTTGTCTACCTTGAATTTCTTGGTTAGACTAGTCTTGGGTGGCTCCTGCTGTGCATAATCCTTTGAGGATGCCATTGGGTTATGCAGGACAAGGCGACCTTTGTTCTCCCCGCTGACCATTCGCCTTCTGCTTTTGGTGGTGAGCGGGTGCTACGTTTGAGACGCGCAACGATAGAACCGATTGTTTTGTTTTGCAAAGCATGCAATAACAGAGTGTATTTACCTTTGATTTGATTTTGCGTTGTAGTTAAAAGAAGCTTTGGATAGTGATGATAATTTTCGTTGGTCGATATTATTGGAGAACTTTCTAGGGTTGCTTGTTTACTATCGATCGAAGCATCTAGATAGATCTACTAGTAGCTGAGAGATTCTTCTAAACTAAATACGGTTATATGGCGTAAGACAATGCATAGTTTTGATGACGAATTTTATTTTGATTGGCTGTAATTGCGTTACGCTGGAATGTTCGAACGTTCTCTAGAGTATAGAGAGACTATGTAAGTGCCGCACTATTTCCGAGTTGGAAGTTGAAAAAAGAGTTGAAAAAGTGGAAAAAGTGATTGATAGAGATTTGTGATGCAGTTGTTGATGTAAGCTGAATAAAGTTGGAAAACTTCATACGACGACCCTTGCCTTGTTGCTGAGTGAACAGGTTGCGTGGATAAACGAATGTGAGTGACAATTATCAGGATTCAAGCATCGCTGAATCAACTACTGGAAAAAAAAACCCAGTGTAACAGCGGGACTACGCAAGTCGGTGGCAGCGACTTTGCAGCGAAGTGTCGTGGCACTAGTAGCCGGCAACCCGGTTTACTACCAACCACGCTTCATCGCCTTGCACAGCAAATATTTTTATTCAATAAAATAAAAATGAGAGCTCAGGTTGGGCCGTGTTCTCAAGGTGGTGGCCGAGAGACGGGGGTCAAATGCTCCGCTCGGCTACAAGACAATCTCAGCACGCAGACGAACGCCTAATTTATAGCATGAAATTTCAGACTATTCGAAAATAACGTAATCCATAATTTATAACACCTGTATACTGTATGAAACTTTAGACCAGTCAAGAATAAGGTAATCCATAATTTATACCATCTGTTCACTGTAGGAAACTTTAGACCATTCGAAAATATCGTAATCCATAAAACAATCAGAACAAAGATCGACACTAGGAAATACGCATCGAGTCGCGTCCTATAGAAAGTTCTTCAAAGTTCGGATATTTCACAACTTGTTGCGATAAAGAACTCGAACATTACGTCAGTGGTAAACAAACAAATCTAGAAAAATATAGAATGTGTCTATAACAATATCAACCCCAAAAAACAAGGCAACCAAAGGCAACTCTCTTCTAGCATCAACATTTCACCAAATCAAAGCAAAATAAGTGCTGTCATCAAAATGTTAGCAATTATCCTGTGCGTCTCAATCGTAACATAAGTTTTATACACACAAGGGTAAAATTTATTTTAAAATAGTTCCTAATAATGAATCAAACCAGTAGGCCTACATATAGCAAATAACATGACAATAATAATAATAATAATAATAATAATAATAATAATAATAATAATAATAATAATAATAATAATAACAATAACAATAACAAAAACAACAATAATAATAACAATAACTGCACAATATTATTATAATCATTATTATTATTATTATTATTATTATTATTATTATTATTATTATTATTATTATTATTATTATTATTATTATTATTATTATTATTATTATATGTCACTCACATAGCGTAGTTCCTATACTTCAAGTTAGATGAACACTCTCTCTCTCTCTCTCTCTCTCTCTCTCTCTCTCTCTCTCTCTCTCTCTCTCTCTCTCTCTCTCTCTCTCTCTCTCTCTCTCTTTCTCTCTCGTGCACCAGGGTAAACAAATCCTCCAACGTTTACGAACAATGCAGCAAGTACTCACTTCAGGCGACTTCAAGTCAAGTCAAGTCAAATCAAAAGTCAATATATTCTTTATTCCATCAAAAAGAAAACAATATGGCGTGCCACAAGGATACTCATTGTATAAAAACACACTACATAGGACAAGATCATAAATAATTAATTATCAACAAAATAAACCTGTTGTTAGAATGATTTGTGAGATGGGAATTTACACATGGAATGAAAACACCTGGACACTCACGCACACACCGCATATACACCCACACATACACACCCACACATACACACCCACACGCCCACTGCGTTTATGCCCATCACACACTCATCGTCATCCTATCATAACTTAACACAACAAAACCATATCACATGTACACTAATACACTAATACAGTCTGGCACGAAAAAAAATAATTGTAATAAAATAGACTTGAGTTTATTTAATAATATCCTAACACTATTCAGTGTTGCGTTAGATCCTGTACCCACCAGCGCCTTGAGCAGCTCTTGATCTGGAAAATGCGCTATTTAAGAACGGTACAATAAATAAATTATCTGCCAGACAAATGTCGTGACATACTTGGTACAGACTAGTACATAACCCTTGCAGACCCTGCCATCTATCCTATCCTAGCCCCTCCCGTTACTTGAAGGTCGTTGGGGCACCACAGATGATCGTTTAACCAGCGTACTTCATCTTTCTCTGTTCTTAGCAACCCTCATGGCTTCGCTCAGTGTCAAACAAGTCCATTCTCGAATGTTGTCCTCCCACCTCTTCTTCTGCCTCCCTCTTCTTCTGCCTCCCTCTTCTTCTGCCTCTTTGGACCGTGCCTTGCAGGATGGTCTTTTGCAAGGCCTGATGCTCTGATGACGTGGCCATGCCATCGGAGTTTCCTTTTATTCACCACTGTGAGCAGGTCATCGTGTTGTCCAGTGGCTTGTGTGATGGTCTGTCACCCTACCATCATTGGTTTGAAAGATGCACAATCGCTTTGTGTTTTTCCACTGCAAAGCATGTTATGTAGGCTACTTGATATTTGCATGTCCTCTAGGTAAAGGTAAAGGTAGTCCCATAGCCTTGTGACCGTAGGGGAGCGTGGTGTTGGAGATCACACTTATTTTGGGCCAGCGTAATGAGGTGATGCCCATCTCTCTCCCTCGCTGCTTTACCTTCCCCACCCTTAAAAAGTAGGTACTCAGTCACAGTTGAGTCAACTGGGGGCGTTGCTATTTGTCGCTTCACGTTTTGCGGTCACCCATCCAAGTGCTAACCGCACTGGACGGTGCTTAACTTGCGAGACAGTAGCGAGTGCTCCATCCACTGCGCTATCCGACACTCCATTTGCATGCCCTCTAGGGTCACGGCTATCACGGTTTATCATTTTCTAGCACATTCTGCGTTGTATCTCAACATTGCATGAGCCGATCTTAACTTCACTTTCTTTATTGCAGATAATTCAGATAGCGGTTCATCGTTCCATGTTTTCATTTTGCTTCTCTAAGATACAACAAGAGTTTCAGCACTGCCAAGAAAATAATACTTTAACAAAATCTGCCCTTTTTTCCCCTTCGGCTGTGTGCTGTGGGATGTCGGATAGCGCAGCGGTTGGAGCACTCGCTACTGTGTCGCAAGTTAAGCATCGTCCAGTGCGGTTAGCTCTTGGATGGGTGACCGCAAAACGTGAAGCGACAAATAACAACGCCCCCAGTTGACTCGACTGTGACTGAGTACCTACTCTCTTAAGGGTGGGGAAGGTAAAGCAGCGAGGGAGAGAGATGGGCATCACCCTCATTACGCTGGCCTAAGATAAGTGTGATCTCCAACATCACGCTCCCCTAGGGCCACAGGCTATGGGGCTACCTTTACCTTTACCTGTGTGCGTGAGTGTGTGGAAATTCATTTGAATGGCATGCCATCTTGTTATGTCCTAAAACAATAAGAGGGGAAGTGCACCACAGGTTAAAGCGAGTATACACGGTTGAGAGGAGATCATAAGGTACGTGTCACAACAAGTGGTGAAGTTGGTCCTTCAGTGCGCACCAAGACTCCACACGGATGGCAAAACAATTCAGCAGGTGACAAATACTGAAATAGTCCGTCCAGGGCATCTCCGTCACTTCACGGTCTGACTGCTGTGCAACATTTCACAATAGAAAATATGAAGAAGCAACCGATGGCTATTAACGTTTCCTAATCATCATTGCTGTTATCCGCCCCTCCAGTCGATAATTATTTATGTACAAAGGAAACAAAATGTTTGCTACCAATCTCCACTGGGGATACATAGTAACCATTCCTGTTTTCCAATCAATATAATTTCCGCAGCATGTAAATAATAATAATAATAATAATAATAATAATAATAATAATAATAATAATAATAATAATAATAATAATAATAATAAGAAGAAGAAGAAGAAGAAGAAGAAGAAGAAGAAGAAGAAGAAGAAGAAGAAGAAGAAGAAGAAAATTCCTTTAAAAGGCACACTTATCCCTCTCAGGGAAACTCTAAACGCGGCACGTACGCCAGATTTAAAAGTTTACATTAAGTTTACATAAATACGAAATGTCATACATAAATCCAAAACATATAACCACAGAAATTAAAATCAGTAATACACAAACAAGTTAAAAGTCGACAAAACAATAAATAAAATTATTCTGGAAATGAGTTTAAATAGATTATGAATGATAATGTCATTCTATCGGTACAAGATGGCTGCCTACATCAAATAACAAAACGAAGTCCGAGAGAGAGCTGAGGCGCATTATACATCCTCACGTTATAGTTTTTCTCTTACAGTACGAAGAGCGCCAGCAAAAGGGAGGCCATTCCCAAGCTGAAGGTGACCTGTGACCTGAGTGACGTCACACCGCTATGGGTCTCCGAGTTTTTGATGGCACTGTTGGCGGTGTCGGTACATTCCCTCTCTGCAATCAACACCAAAATGTGCAACATGTCGTTATTCAAAATACTAAAATGGATGCGCGATGCTTCTGCTGCTACTACTACTACTACTACTACTACTACTACTACTACTACTACTACTACTACTACTACTACTACTACTACTACTACTACTACTACTACTACTACTATCCCTGAATACTATTTAGACCTAAGCGCTTTTTCAAAAAAACCACTGATCAGGCTCAAAGCGCTGCGATCTCCACCGACATACACGCTCACATGTTTCTTCACCCACTCACACATATAGGCAACCAAAGGCCATCTATCACTCACACATGTGGTGTATAGGCAACCAAAGACCATCTATCACTCACACATGTGGTGTATAGGCAACCAAAGGCCATCTATCACTCACACATGTGGTGTATAGGCAACCAAAGGCCATCTATCACTAACACATGTGGTGTATAGGCAACCAAAGCTCATCTCTCACTAACACATGTGGTGTATAGACAACCAAAGGCCATCTATCACTAACACATGTGGTGTATAGGCAACCAAAGGCCATCTATCACTAACACATGTGGTGTATAGGCAACCAAAGGCCATCTATCACTCACACATGTGGTGTATAGACAATCAAAGCCATCTATCACTAACACATGTGGTGTATAGGCACAGAGATCGCTGTTAGAAGACACAAAGGAAATACAATTTTTGTTGTTGTTAAAATTTTAGGTCGATGGTATCCAATACCATCACCGAAGGGAGGGATGAAACTGGAGTACCCGGAGAAAACCCTCAGGGACCTGAATAGTCTCGTACATAAATCACATAAGTTTGTCCCAGGCCCATTGCGGGAATCGAACCCGCGACCTTCGGCATAGGAAACCGGCGACTGATCCACTGCGCCACGAGGCGATGAGGCGGTGTATACCTTGCCTGTGAGTGTGTGGGAGCTGACCTCTCCTGCCCTTTTCTGGCCCGAATGAGGCTGAAGTTGGATTGCATGCACTGTTGAAATGACAGCACGAGGCTCCACCCATACCTCTAGTGTGACACTTACCACATTCATAATACGTACCAGTCTTTACTGTCATCTAAGCACGCGTAAAAATGCAATGTACCGACTCGCATTGTTCTTGGTTTATAGTTAGGAAAATCCGCTTTGAAATGGAGCAGTAGCCTAACCTGCGGCCTTCGGCATAGAAACCCGACGACTAAAAAACTGCACCACCCAGAAACCCCACTTACGTGCAGCACAGGCGTCGCAGGTATTCGGGCAGTTACTGCGCATGTATCTGACGTACTTCCGGCTTGTGCAGAACCCCTGTCCGCCCCAGTACTTGCAGTTCGTGTTCATGTCCGTGCACTGCCCGGTTGTTTCTGCAAATTATCATCATCACCATTATCATTATCATGATCATCATCATCATCATCATTGTCGTCGTCGTCATTTCGTTATCATATTGTTTCTAATCAATTATAAAATGTTGTCGATAACGTCGTTGTCATCATCATCATCGTCATTGTCATCACCACCATCATCATCATCATCATCAACTTCATCATAATTATCATCATAATAATTAACATCATGAGCAGCGTCGTTATCACCACCATCATCATCGTCATCATCATCATCATCATCATCATCATCATCATCATCATCGTCATCACCATCATCATCATCAACTTCATCATAATTATCATTATAATAATTATGATCATGAGCAGCAGCAGCGTCGTAATCATCATCAACAGCGTCGTTATCATCACCATCATTTTCATCATCATCATCATCATCAGCAGCAGCAGCAGCAGCAGCAGCAGCATCGTCATCGTTGTTAAGGCCTTCTTAATTTCGCCATCATAATTTTCCTTATCATCGTCGATATCGTCGTTGGCAACATCAGCATCATCATCATCACCATCAGCAGCAGCAGCGTCGTAATTTTTATTAATAGCGTCGTCATCATCGCCATGAGAAGTTCTAGCTTTGGATACACAACCTCGCTTGTCCTTACTATATTCCCATGTGGAATAAACCGAGCGTAGGCATACCGACGGCGCTCTATCTGGATGTGTATTCAGTATCCACACGTCAGCTACATGTGCTAGGCTTGCCGCTTAAGCCGTTGTTGGAATGTGAAACAAGCGCTAGAATAGTAGACATTTTGTACTCACCTTCATTACATATCTTACAGGCTTTCTTGCAGTAGGAATGCATGTAGGAAGGGTTCCTCTGGCACTCGCCGTTCGTGGCCCAGGCCTCACACGAAGTGTGCATGTCCTTACACTGGCTGCCTGGAACGGAGACCCACGGTACATGTGGTAGGAAGTAGGTAGATAGGTAGGTAGATAGGCAGGCAGGCAGATGCATGTAGATAGATAGAAAAGGTAATGTAAGTTAAGGTAAGGTAAGATGAAGTGAAGTAAGGTTAGGTTAGATTAGAGGTGAAGTGAAATGAGTTGATGTGAGGTGTGAGATTAGATTATAGATAGGTAGGTAGATAGATAGGTAGATGGGTAGGTAGTTAGGTAGGTAGACACCTATGTAATAATAGAAGTGTAATATCAGAAAGACAAGTAGAAGGTTTGAAGGAGGTAAAACACAGCAGATTAAACTGGTTCCTCTATACATGTATTTCGCTAAAAAGCTTCGTCAGGAGTTAAAAGCCAACTGGTTTTTGATTCCGTATCTACTCCGATGTTACCAAATTCTGTGAGCTGGGCTTTGGATTGTACGTGGAGGATGAACGTGGGACGCGATTCCGCTATGTGGTGAGTCGACATTTAGCTTAAATTTGTAGTTTGATAGCATTTTCTTCTGAAAATTGGGCTTTCACACAATCGCACGAAGTACTTTGAGCCGGACTGTCACGTGATTTCCGTCTCCTTCAAACGACGAAGAAATGGCGGACAATACAAGACAACGACCATACACACCATCGTCTCTGTCGTCTCCTATGTCGAATTTCATCTTCCCCTTTCATCTGCTATTAAAACAGCTAAATGTAGCCCAGCTGGGCTACAAAGAATTTCTGATCATTACGATATGTAGGCCTTACTCTGTTCCCTGTTATGTTTAAACTAGCTGTATGCAATGATTTGATATATATTTTTCAGATCCCTTAAAGCATATAAATCTTTAGACGCAGCATTACATTCTCTATTAGAATATATAAACTTTATTTGTGATCTAGGTAGCAGTTTTAAAGGAGAGCGTGATGTTTAGAATAGCGCGATACCTATCACATTGATAAAGACACCGCGCTGTTGCGGACCAAGCTGACAGGCTTACTGTTGGCCGGCCGCCTCAGCCTTCCCGCCTTGTGTAATCGTAGATTAACACATGATAAGAACATAATTGTCGATGATGGCGATAGCAAGGATTTTCCACTGTAACACCTTAAGTGTAATATTTTCCGATGCCTTAGCTAGTTCATTCTCTTACAGTATATACTTAAATTAAATATTAGTTTTATAGGGACCTACATCGGAAGAGAAACAGAGGAACAGTTGTAAGAAGAGGCGAGATGTAATTACTGTTGTTGTGTTAGGTGATTTCTAGTTTAGTCCGTCATAGTCTGAACCCATAATAGTAACCATGTCATATTGTATATCGTTGGAAAGGGGAGACGTTATTCTTTCTTTGTCATTATTATTACTATTTATAATTGTATTAAATGAAAGAATTAGTACGAGTTTAGAGTCGTGACATACTGTCGGTACGGCTGGCGCCACTAAATAAAAGCAGGACACACACACTAGTCGACACACACTAGTCCCCTATTATGTGTCCGGGGACGTTAATCTACCTAATGCGAAAAAAAATAGTCCCCTATACGCTGATATGTCCGGGGACGGTAATCTATCCAACGATCGGGGATGGACTCACACGGCAGAGAGCACGGAGGCACAACACACACGGCAGACATGGGAGAACGAGTCAGACACATAGAGAGGGCAGAATGTAGAATGTTATCTCCACGAGCATTTGCCTTTGCTACGATGCACTTCGAGAATAAAACTTTCAACGGTCATCAACGAACTGGCGTTGGAGAGAGAGAGAGAGAATGTCCTGGTTAGACTAGCATTGGGTGGCTCCTGCTTTGCAGAATCCTTTGGGTATGCCATTGGGTTACGCAGGACAAGGCGACACGACATTTGTTCTCCACGGCTGACCATTCGCCTGCTGCTTTTGGTGGCGAGCGGGACCACATTGTTGGCAGGCATTTTATGCAAGTCGGTGGCAGCGACCTTGCAGTAGAGTGCGTGGCACTAGTAGCCGGCAACCCGGTACTCCCAACCACGCTTCACCGCCTTGCAGGGCAAATATTTTTATGTCCCTCTTTTGAGGGATAAAATGAAAATAACAGCTCTGGTGGAGCAATGTTCCCAAGGTCGTGGCCGAGAGACGGGAGTCAAATACTCCGCTCGGCTACATAAATATGGCCAAAACAATTCTTCTCTCTCGCCATCCTCCGAACTGCTGGAACTGTGGGCCATAGCTTTCATAAAAGGTACGTAGCAATGAGGAAGAGAGAGTTTGCCGTTGTGTAGATTATAGTCCCCGGACAAAGAGCGGATAAGGGACTATCACACGAAGAAGTCGGTAGGAGGTGTAGCGCACGAAGCTGCTAATAAAACGAAGAAGGAAGACGTCTTCAGAGATGAAAAAATCATGTACAGGCGGAGCGCTGGAGGCGGTACACAGGAGAAGTAGCAGACGCGCAAAGAGGAGGAATGTTCAGCGGGGTGATGTGTGGCGTTGAGCCCAAGGAGAAGGGAGAAGCCGCGTGAAAAGGAGCCGATAATCGCAGAGTAGGGCTAGCGGCGCAACGCGCCTGTCCTCCGGGGGTGCCACTCTCCACAACGGAACTCGAAGAGAGAGTTGGTTGGCTCGTTCGTTATGTAGAGTAATGTCCCCGGACACTTGGCATATAAAGGACGGAGATATGAGGTCAAGATGCAGTAAGACTTCGTAATGAATATATATACAGTATATAATACATTCTCTCAACATGGCTAGCATCCACACAGCAGACATTAAGGAGCAAGGAAAAAAATAAGCCAAGGGAGGCAAGTTGCATTACACGTCAAGAAAGGTATCCTGCTCTCAAAGGTGGATTTAAAGTTCGACATACTGGTTTTGAATTCATATACTGTATTAAAATATTCAACCCAACTTCGGAAAATTGAGTTTGACGAAAGTGTGTGTGTATGTTTGTGGAGTAAGAATTATTCATTGTTTTGAAATCGAAAATACAATTGCATGTAAACACCTAAAAAAAAAAAAACTTAAAAATAACAACAACAACAACAATAAAAACAATGACACAATCTGTGTACCTGTGCCAGTTCCAGTGCCAGTCCCTGTACCGGTTCCGGTACCTGTTTCGGTTCCAGTGCACTCTTGGATGGGGTCTCCAGGACACATGCACTTACAGTCCTTGTCCAAGTAGCCGTCCCCTGGGCACGTTCTGGCCCCGCAATGCGCTATGGACACACCAAAGTTGATGTCATTGGAAAGTCCATGTCATGGCACAATAAACACAGTTGTTTCTCTTTGGAGCAAATTGAAGTACAACAAGATGTAATTGGAAAATATCATCATCATCATCATCATCATCATCATCATCATCATCATCATCATCATCATCATCATCATCATCATCAACATCATCATCATCATCATCATCATCAACACCATCATTAGCACCATCTACAATATCATCATCATCATCAAAAACAACAACAACATCATCATCACCATCTACAATATCACTATCATCAACAACAACAACATCATCGTCACCATCAACCAAGCTTAAAGAAGGAGACTCACAGCCACAGGAGTACATTAGGTTGGCCAGCTTGATGTCTTTGAAGCTGAGGCCTGTGCGACTACCGATCACACTCTGGAAAGCTGGATCTACTGTCTCGATCGTCGTACCGCCATTCACGGAAAATGCCTACACGAAAAAGGTTTGAATTGTGTAATCCCTGAAGAAACCGGACCGGAAAATAAAATAAACTGAAATAAATCCGATTGAGTTAAACGTCTGCACGTGAAATGATCTATGTACAATACAATGAGTGAACTGATTACACTGAAATGGAACCCAACAATGTCTGCCAAGACTCTAAAGAATAGAAGCGAATCTCACCGAATTAAATTGCACTCATGTTATTCGATATGATGATGATCGTCATCATTGTTGTCAAAGTGGCGACGCGGTGATTCGTACTTAACGTTTACGCAATATGACGTAAAGCTTGGTTTTCCCATCAGACAGATTGGTACTGATAGGCAGACAAGCAAATCAAAGAGACAAACCTTGGGTCCGTAGTGCATAATGCTGCGGTAGTCGTACGGGACGTCGTGATTGTTGACCATGGTACTGGCGTACTTCTGGAAGTTGTAGTAGAGGTTAGGAGGAATGTTCTGGCGAATGACGCGCACGTAGTCGTCACGGTCAGGTCTCGTCTGCTCGTGTTGGAACCCCACGGCGTGCCCCACCTCGTGCACGATAATACCTTTCTGTGGCGGAGAACAAGAAACATTATTGTACAGAATGCATCTCGGGTGTTTGAGTTCAAAGAATGATATTATACTAAATGAGTAATTATTTGAGGTATAACATGGAATACAGAAACCATCTAATTCGTCAGAGTACCAAGAACAATTACACCTGCATCCTACAAAATGCATTTCCGTGTCGGAGTACACATTTCAGAAACATAAGCTATTATACAGAATTCATATAGTTGATTTATGACATGAAAGACACAATTGATTGATGTGTCGGAGTACATAGAACCATGTAATAATACGTTTCTGTATCTGCGTACAAAAAATCAATTTTAGACTGAATTAGAAGTAGGCCTACTTGTATTCATAGTGTACAAAATGAATTTTTTGTTATACAGTGCAAAGACTGTATTTTGAAGGAAAACGACCAGCATTTATATGGCGAAAGACATAACTAAATATTTTATTGTCTACAATATACTAATGAATACATCATATTTTCTTTCCAAAAGAACCACCGTACAAAAAGTTATTACACAAAGTGGACGTACAGTAGTACGGCAACCCAACGTTCTACCGCTTCAACCCGTTACAAAACAAAACATGAGAACAGAATATAGGAAGAAGGACTTACGTAGCGACATCCAGAAGCCAAGCCCACAGTCTGTGTCCCGCCAATCATGCCAACGTTGGAGAAGCACCTGTGCCAGAAAGGCAGACGTGAGCAACGTGCATTATAGGTCCACAACAAGCAAACTACATTACACTACATGATTATTGCTTTAGGTCCAGCGGACTCTTCCGAGCCACATCAGGACCAGTATAGCCGAATCAGGACCACAAAATCGAGAGACAGGCACATGGTAATGGTAGTGCTTTGGCTTGCGGATCTGAAGGTCACGGGTTCGAGCCCTGTCCGGGCCATTGTGTTGTGTCCCTGGGAAAGACACTTTACTCCCGTTTCCTACTCCTTCGGACGAGAGTGTGAACCGAGGTCTAGTCTGTGTGTCGCATACATTCCATCATAACGGACTTTAAAGATCCTGACGCTCATGTCCTAGACGGGTGAGTGCCGGTAACAAGAACACACCCAGCATGCACTTGGTCCTTCTCCCCCATCCCTGGCTGGCCAGGATAAGCTCAGTTGTCCGGGCGTCAGACTATGCGCCCAAAGGCTGCGGGTGGGCGTCTTGGGTGGTTTGAATTAGATCCTGTATCGGCCAGCGCCTAGAGTCTGATTAAGTACGGCGAGATAAGTGTGCTATAAAAATCCTCAACAAAAATAATAATAATAATAATAATAATAATAATAATAATAATAATAATAATAATAATAATAATAATAATAATAATAATAATAATAATAATAATAATAATAATAATAATAATAATAATAATAATAATAATAATAATAATAATAATAATAATCAACACCATAACTTCGCTGAAAGAGGACTCGCCCCTGATTCGCATAGAAGAACTACCGAAATAACCTTAGTGGTAACACTGAAGGCACTCCACCAGACGGTCACTTTACAATAAAGACATCCTACGCAGGAGACGCTGATGCTATACTCTAATTTATCGAAGCCCCGTTTACAAAAACTAAATAGAATATAAACATCATTATAAAATATCAACAAAACACTTACATATAAAATGCCTACATTGCCAAATAATAACATCATAGGAAGCCCCAGTGACCACCTGGCAGAAAGCGACCAATTTCCCAAGCTGATCCAACAGACCTCACGCACAAATGAGGAGTGTTGTCCCGGAAGAGTTTTCAAAAAACAAAATAGGTTACTGGTCTAGCGAAGAAGAAGATAGTATAGTAGATTGATATAGTATAGTAGATTGATAGAACAGAGTAGGAATGAGAAAGAACAAAAGAGAAAACAGCAACAGTGGGAATTTAAAGCACTAAATTTCCAGAAAGTGGGGATACTATTTATACTGAAACCCACGGGACCCACCCAGGGGGAACAAGCAAACTGGTACGGACTGTTTACTGACGAAACACACAGGGCGAAGTTGTCTTTCCAATCATAATAACCAGAAAATTGGTCTGAACGGTTAAGACGCTGAGCGGGTCTGTGTGGCTTTTCCCACACTGTCTTACGGACATGGCGGCCGATGTTGCCAGCAAGAATATTGGAACCCCAGTACTGCTACTACTAATGCGATCACTACTACTACTACTACTACTACTACTACTACTACTACTACTACTGCGATCACTACTACTACTACTACTACTACTACTACTACTACTACTACTACTACTACTACTACTACTACTACTACTACTACTACTAATGCGATCACTACTACTCCTAATGCAATCACTACTACTACTACTACTACTACTACTACTACTACTACTACTACTACTACTACTACTACTAATGCAATCACTAGTACTACTGCTACTACTAATGCGATCACTACTACTACTAATACTACTACTGCGATCACTACAACTACTGCTTCTACTAATGCAATCACTACAACTACTGCTACTAATGCGATCACTACTACTACTACTACTACTACTACTACTACTACTACTACTACTACTACTACTACTACTACTACTACTACCACTACTAATGCGATCACTACTACTACTACTATTAATGCGATCCCTACTACTACTACTACTACTACTACTACTACTACTACTACTACTACTATTAATGCGATCACTACTACTACTACTACTACTACTACTACTACTACTACTACTAACGCGATCACTACTACTACTACTACTACTACTACTACTGCTGCCATCACCACTTCCACTACTACTGCTAATGCGATCACTACTACTACTACTAATGCGATCAATACTACTACTAATGCGATCACTACAACTACTGCTACTACTAATGCGATCACTATAACTACTGCTACTACTAATGCGATCACTACAACTTCTGCTACTACTAATGCGATCACTATAAGTACTGCTACTACTAATGCGATCACTACTACTACTACTAATGCGATCAATACTACTACTAATGCGATCACTACAACTACTGCTACTACTAATGCGATCACTATAACTACTGCTACTACTAATGCGATCACTACAACTACTGCTACTACTAATGCGATCACTATAACTACTGCTACTACTAATGCGATCACTGTAATGCATCCAGTATTATTAATTTTACTACTACTACTACTACTACTACTACTACTACTACTACTACTACTACTACTACTACTACTACTACTACTACTAATGCGATCAATACTACTACTAATGCGATCACTACAACTACTGCTACTACTAATGCGATCACTATAACTACTGCTACTACTAATGCGATCACTGTAATGCATCCAGTATTATTAATATTATTACTACTACTACTACTACTACTACTACTACTACTACTACTACTACTACTACTACTACTACTACTACTACTACTGCGATCACTACTACTACTACTACTACTACTACTACTACTACTACTACTACTACTGCGATCACTACAACTACTGCTACTACTAATGCGATCACTACAACTACTGCAACTAATTCGATCACTACTACAACTACTAATGCGATCACTACTACTACTACTACTGCTACTACTACTACTACTACTACTACTACTACTAATGCGATCACTACAACTACTGCAACTAATGCGATCACTACTACAACTACTAATGCGATAACTACTACTACTACTACTACTACTACTACTACTACTACTACTACTACTACACCTACTACTACTACTACTACTACTACTACTACTACTACTAAATACTACTACTACTACTACTACTACTACTACTACTACTACTACTACAGTAAAACCTCCATTTTAAGACCCTCTCTTAAACGACTTCCTCCAAAATGTGACGGGACAAACATTCACCGATGCTTTGTACTATATAAACGACCTCTCTTAAACGACTACCACTAAAACGCAAATAATTAAATTTTACGACCTAGCATCTGAGAAAATCCGATTCCAAAGCAATACTATATTTCGGCGCTTGAAGATAACAGTTTCGTTTACAACTTTTAGCAGCAGACGATGCATTAAAACAGCTTGAAATACTCTAAGGTGCTGACCAGATTTGCCCTCAGCAGGGGCCTGTCAGATCTTGCCGACACCATGTCTGGTGTTCAAAGTGGCATACCAAGAGAACATGCACGGGTGAGGGGGGGGGGAGGGGGTACGGGGGGGATCATGCAAACAAACACAAATAACCGCTTTCTTTAAAAAAAACAACAACAACTAGTCAATGATTGAATAAAATAATTACAACAATATTAATGGGGTTATCTTCTTATAAATAGTTATAACTCCAAAAATGCACTCATCACTCACATACACTTTTAAACAACTATCATACCAACATTGATTTTTTTTATTTTGTAAATAATGAGGAACAGGAAGATATTGACTATATTGGTTGTGAGACAGAGTTTAAATAATCTAGATTTTTGAAAGATTGTAGATGTTCCCTATACTTAATGGTATGTGTACATTTTGTACATGTATTCATTTTACTTCATTAATTTTCTAAATGTCTTTTTCGAAAATGTCCAACCTCCTTTTTAAGACCCATCCAATTTAAGACCTCTTTTTAATGGCAATTTAAAGGTCGTAAAACGGAGGTTTTACTGTACTACTACTACTACTACTACTACTAATGCGATCGCTATAACTACTGCTACTACTAATGCGATCACTACTACTACTACTACTACTACTACTACTACTACTACTACTACTACTACTACTACTACTACTACTAATGCGATCACTACTACTACTACTACTACTACTACTACTACTACTACTACTACTACTACTGCGATCACTACTACTAATGCGATCACTACAACTAATGCTACTACTAATGCGAGCACTACTACTACTACTACAACTACTACTACTACTACTACTACTAATGCGATCACTACTACTACTACTACTACTAATGCAATCACTACAACTACTACTACTACTACTACTACTACTACTAATGCGATCAATACTACTACTACTACTACTACTACTACTACTACTACTACTACTACTACTACTACTACTAATGCGATCACTACTACTACTACTACTACTACTACTACTA
>CM072521.1:62636266-62648766 GCA_036898135.1 Oncomelania hupensis
ACCAGTCCATTCTCGAATGTTGTCCTCCCACCTCTTTTTCGATCTCCCTCTTCTTCTGCCTCCTTGCACTGTGCCTTGCAGAATGGTCTTTGCAAGGCCTGGTGATCTGGTGACGTGGCCATACCATCGGAGTTTCCGTTTCTTCACCATTGTGAGCAGGTCATCGTGTTGTCCAATGGCTTTTGTGATGGTCTGTCGGACTTCGTCGTTGGTGATGCGTTGGGTATTGGAAATGCCCAGAAGTCTTCTGTAGCACCTCATCTTCATGCTTTTTATTCCTTGTTGGAGATCTGCTGTGAGGGTCCATGCTTCGCAAGCATATAGGAAGATGGAGATGACAAGAGAGCGCAGCAGTCTTACTTTGGAATGTAGTGTAGACTGATGGTCCTTTCTTTCCAATGGGCTTCAACCTTGTCAAGGCAGCAGTTGTTTGTGCGGTCTTGGAGAGGACTTCCTGTGGGGACTCATTGTCTGATACAATGGCTCCTAAATATTTGAAGCTATGCACTGTGTTGAGGGATTGGCCTTGGACTTTGATGTTTGTGTTGATGCCATTGGTGTTGTTGGTCATCATTGTGGTATTCGCTGCACTTATTTCCATTCCATAAGCTCTGGAGGTGGTGTCAAGCCTCTGTACCAGCTGTTCAAGTTCTTGTTCCTCTCCAGCCAATCCATCAATGTCATCCGCAAAACGAAGATTGGAGATTGCTCTACCCCCTATGCTGATTGTGCTTTCGTGATCTGCAAGGGCTGACATTATTGCTTTAGGTCCAGCGTAGTCTTCCCAGCCAAATCAGGACCATAAAATCAAGACGACAACTTCGCTGAAAGAGGACTCGTCCCTGATCCGCATAAAAGATTTGCCGAAACAACCTTAGTGGTGGTGACACTGAAGGCTGGTAACTGTACAATAAATACATCCCACGCAGGGGACGCTGAGGCTATACTCTAATTTATCAAACCCCTGTTTACAAAACCAAAATAGAATATAAACATCATTATAAAATATCAACAAAACACATACATATATAATGCCTACGTTGCCAAATAATAACGTCAAAGGAAGCCCCAGTGACCATTTGGCATAAAGCGTCCAATATTTCCAAGCTGATCCAACAGACCTCAAACACAAATGAGGAGTTTTGTCCCGGAAGAGTTTTCAAGATAAAAGGTAGGTGACTGGTCTAGCGAAGAAGAAGATAGTATAGCAGATGGATAGAACAGAGTAGGAATGAGAAAGAACAAACCAGAAAGACAGCGACAGTGGGAATTTAAAGCACTAAATTTCCAGAAAGTGGGGATACTATTTATACAGAAACCCCCGGCACCCCCACTGGGGGCGCTCACCCGGCAAGCCTTTTAAAGTCCGAGGGATGGAATGCGTGCGTGCACAGAGAAGACCTCGGTTTACACTCTCATTCGAAGGAGGAACAATTGACTAGGATCTAATGTTAAAGCAAAACTTGCAGTTGATAGCAACAACACAAGCCAAGAGTTGTCGGCCGTGATGACGAATAGAGTTATCCCAAAGTGTTTCCACAGAACAGCAGTATTAAATTACAGGCTATTTCTAAGCGAAAACTTATCAGAAATAAATAATTTTAACCAATAATTATTAATGAAAACTTGTAGCTTCGGGGTATTTGCAAAAGGAGGCTTTCTTTGCAAAATACATGTTATCCTGTATTAAATATAGGCAATTTTTTTTGGAGGAGGGGAGGGGGCGGGGGTTGAAAAAGTGCTGTGTTGTTGCTACAGTTTAATCTTGCAATAAAGTCCTTGTGTCATGCATATAGAGCCCAGCAACAATAGACCCACCTTCAAGTCATCGTTCTCAAAAGACAAGATGTTGGATTTTTTTTCGATCTTGTTGATGGGGTCATATCCCAGCGGCCACAACACCATTTGATTTAATACATGGTGAATACTGATCTACAAATAATATCCACAAAGTGAAATGTGTAAAAATGAGGTAAAACGTGTCTGATAAAAAAAACAAAAAAGCAGTAGATCTAGAAGTGTTTATGTCATTAGACGATATGACATGTACTACAAGCGTCATGATGAAATGATTTTGCAGCGTGTTCGAACACAGATTTTCCAATGTAATGTTAATATTTGTTGAAAGAAATTACTAAGAACAAAGATCTATATGACATTTTTTTTTAAACGAATAAAATGTAAGAATTTTACTGAATCAATGTTTGGCATTTCTGGGACCTTGATATCACAATGGCCACCAATATCTGAAAACGATGCCAGAAAGAGTCAGAATGATGATCAGTCTGATCACTGAATGGTATTTCCTAATAAACAAATTTTCTTCGATCGCAGACATCCTTTACTTCACATGTCAAAACATAAGCCGCAGTTAAATGCCACATTGAACGCAGTTAAATAAGAGAGAGAGAGAGAGAGAGAGAGAGAGAGAGAGAGAGAGAGAGAGAGAGAGAGAGAGAGAGAGAGAGAGAGAGACTTTTTTCGAAACTTTTTTTTTTATTAGGGATAAAGATTTTAGACTAATAAGAAGTCTAATCTTCCAATCTGTCCCTTACCAAATTAACATAGTAAATAACCTTTAACATTAACTTGGAAATCACAGAAATAACACACACATGTACTCACACACATGCACAAATAATCACACCAACATCTTCATCATTATCTTTAAACAAAATAATGTTATGCAACCACCCCCCTTCCTATCCCTCACCCTCATAATAATAATTAAAATAACAACACAATGATACAACAATGATAACAAAATAATAATAATATACTTATTATTATCATTATATTATTATTATTATTATCATTATCATTATTATTATTATTTTTATATTATTATTATTATTATTATTATTATTATTATTATTATTATTATTATTATTATTATTATTATTATTATTATTATTATTATTATTATTATTAACATTATCATTATCATTATTATTATTATTATTATTATTATTATTATTATTAGTATTAGTATTTTTCCCATTATTAACACTACTACCACCATTATCACCACTATCATAACTACCACCATTATCATTATTATTACTTTTACTAACACCACCATGACCCCCATTATCATCACTGCTATTATTATAACAAGAATATCGCAGTAATAATAATAAAAACAACAATAATAATAAATGAATGAATACATAATAAATAATAAAAAGAATTTAAATAAAAAAACTGTGTTATCATATAAAAATATATCAATTTTATAATTTTGCAGATGTTTGCATAGGTTATTTTTGAAAGAAAATATTGTGGTGCAATGTTTATACTCCACAGGAAGAGAGTTCCTTAAAGCAGCTCCATTACATGATAGGCTGTTTTTGTATAAATCAATGCGAGGGGGAGAGAGAGAGAGAGAGAGAGAGAGAGAGAGAGAGAGAGAGAGAGAGAGAGAGAGAGAGAGAGAGAGAGAGAGAACTACATTTCCTTATTCTAGATGACAGTTATTTGCAAGACCAGCACGTTTGTTCTCTGACATAATAGAATGCCTTCTTCTTGGGTCCACATAATAAATGACATAATGATGTTTACTTCGTGGAAAGCGTGACTCTTTACAAATCTCCGTACAGTCAAACACAGGATGTTACACAACAAGCACTGAACTGACTACGTCTTATTTCCTTCCTTCTTAAACTGCAGTTTCAGATTCAGTTTGTTATATACATGTATATACACATAATTATATAAAATACATGTATATTTTAGACTGTCACAAACATAAACACACACGCATGCATAAATATAAGCGTGCACACCTGCACACACATTTGTATACTTAAAGCGATAATTATTTCGTATGTTAATATGTAGGATGAAAATATTTAAGACTAATTAATCCGTCTTCCATTATTATTATTATCTCATCAGGCACCACCGATAGGCCGTGTCCGTCGTTGTCCATAGGCCTGGGCGTCCGAGCGTCCTTTCCTTGAAATACTGATTTTACCCCGCTTTCCGTTGAACGGATTTTAACTAAATTTGGCGTGTGTGTCTGTGTGTGTGTGTGCGTGTATGTTTGTGTTTGTGTGTGAGTGTGTCTGTGCGCGCGCGTGCGTGCATGTGTGTGAGTGTAGGCCTATGTGTGTGGGGCGGGAGGGGAAGGAAGCGTGTATTCATGGACATATGGGATGCTAAACCTGCCTTTTTATGCATAAAATGGGGTATTTAGCTCGCGCCCAACCACTGTTAATTAAATAATAACTGTGTTTTTTTGTTAATGTATCATTTATAGGATAGGATAGGATAGGATAAATAAATTAATTAATTAAACTTACTGAAAACAAACAAATTAATTAATTAACTAACTAATTAAACTTACTGAAAACAACCGAAGTTTCGTATGGTATGACTTTATTTGTCCAGCGGTATCTGTCGCCTTGGATCGCCTTCCGCTTGGTCCGTCCGGCATTCTCGTTCCTGAAACGGAAATAACGTAAAGGAAATGATCTCACAAGAAAAATGGCGACCCACTGCAACACTTCTGCATCAATAATATTAAGGATATATAATTATGATTAATTCGTCTTTTTCCTCATGGGAGATTCGTATCTGAAATTACGTCACAAGAAAATGGCGGGCCACTAAAGCACATCTAAATCAAGTACAAGCAGAAGAAGAAGAAGAAGAAGAAGAAGAAGAAGAATTTGTTTGTTTTTTTAAATTAATATAAATGCTTCGCTTTTCCCTAAAGATACAGCAGTTCAGCAACTTCATTATTAAAATAAAATTTGAAGTTGATCATTTTTGTCTGTCATTGTTTGTATTCGAAACCTGTGCACTTCATTCAAGTTTTCCTCTGCAGTGACTTTTTTTTCCTGCTTCCTGATTATTAGTCTAGCCCCAAGATCGCTAAAAAAGGCAGCCAGAGCAGAACTAGCTATCTAATTAGGAAGCTACAAAATAAAGTAATAATAATACATGACAAAATAAGACACATTGTCCTTGCAATGCTTGAGGCCAAAAAACTAAGGATGTGTATACATGAGGTAACAAGGTAAAGGTGTCGCCGTAACCTTTTGGTCGTTGGAGAAGAAAGCCTTTGGAATCTCCTTTTTCTCTAGGCCAGCTTAATGAGGGCGATGCCTATCTCCTGTCGCTCGCTGTTTGACCTTCCCCGGTTCTAAACAAAACCAGGTACCCATTCGCAGCTGGGTGGACTGGGGTGCCCCATGCGCTTGTATCCATCGTTTTGTTTCGTTTAGTGGTTGCCTCCCAAGTACGGTCACCCATCCAAGCACCACCCACTCACTCCCGACTTTACGGAACATGAAACATTGCTAGCCTGTGCCAAACCTCTACACTCCCGACTTTACGGAACATGAAACATTGCTAGCCTGTGCCAAACCTCTACACTCCCGACTTTACGGAACATGAAACATTGCTAGCCTGTGCCAAACCTCTACACTCCCGACTTTACGGAACATGAAACATTGCTAGCCTGTGCCAAACCTCTACACTCCCGACTTTACGGAACATGAAACATTGCTAGCCTGTGCCAAACCTCTACACTTCCGACTTTACGGAACATGAAACATTGCTAGCCTGTGCCAAACCTCTACACTACGGAAGCCAATTAAGGGACTGTGTAAATAAGACACAATGCCAGATCCCGAAACGACACTCCACCTCAACTATCAGCCTACATTCTCTACCGGCAGAGCTCCTTCGACTGGGTGACGGGTGCATGTCTGCGAAAGGCGCCTCGTCGTTTTGCTGTCGTCATCCTCTCCCTGGCTGCTCTTCATTCGTTTACTACGGCTGGGCGACGCCGGGACATCATCTGTGGAGGGTGGCGTCCTCCGGACTACAGTTGCTCGCAACGCCAGTATCTCCCGGTGCCTGCTTTCACTCAGTATAGGCCCCACGGCCACACCTCTTCATACCTCCACGTCCAGAATTCGGCAGACCTCCTACCTTGTGCGCTAACATTGCGGCATTAAACCTTACCCCTGCAACGAACGTCTTCAATGATAGCACTGTGGCAACTTCCTACCAATTCTTACAACATTTTGACTTCAAACTTCAAGTCTCCTATACGCTATGGTGTCCGGAGACGTTAATCTACGAAAACGAAACGAAACCCAATGTGTACACTCGCAATGATTCGGCGGGACGTAACTCCTGATGCAGCATGTTAGTGAAATAGTTTCAAGTTAATGCCAAGTTCTAGCCACTGTACTGTGGGGTTTACAGCCAACTCAAACAAACAGAACTTTAAAGACATTGTAAAATAAGCAGAGACTAAAGTAAAATAAAGGAGTGATCACATCGCTCCATTTCAATACAACGTAATTAATCTACTACAGAGCTCGGTAGGCGTATAGGCGCGCGCTCCTTTGAGAGAGAGAGCGAGAGAGAGAGAGAGAGAGAGAGAGAGAGAGAGAGAGAGTTTTGACCTTTTTTTTTTTTATTTATTCGTGAACTTGGCCATTGGCACACATACACAAAAAGAAAGCGTCGGGGAGAGGGGGGAGGGGAGGGGGGGGGGGGTAAATGGAAAAATGTATCAAAAAAGAAAGTTATACAATCAAGGACATGATCAGATATTTAGCTCAATGTTAAATGCCCTCCTCTTTTCATTGCATGAAAGACAAATGTTGTGACATGACGCGCCGCCATGTCTGCGTCATTATCATTAAGTATTCTGTATTCTGTGGTGTCAAGCCTCTGTGCCAGCTGTTCAAGTTCTTGTTCTTCTCCAGCCAATCCATCAATGTCATCCGCAAAACGAAGATTGGAGATTGCTCTACCCCCTATGCGAAGGCACAGTCAGCACAGGGGGTAGAGCAATCTCCAATCTTTGTTTTGCGGATGACATTGATGGATTGGCTGGAGAGGAACAAGAACTTGAACAGCTGGTACAGAGGCTTGACACCACCTCCAGAGCTTATGGAATAGAAATAAGTGCAGAGAAGACCAAAATGATGACCAACAACACCAATGGCATCAACACAAACATCAAAGTCCAAGGCCAATCCCTCATTACTGTGCATAGCTTCAAATATTTAGGAGCCATTGTATCAGACAATGGGTCCCGACAGGAAGTCCTCTCAAGGATCGCACAAACAACTGCTGCCCTGACAAGGTTGAAACCCATTTGAAAAGACAGGACCATCAGTCTACATTCCAAAGTAAGACTGCTGCGCTCCCTTGTCATCTCCATCTTCCTATATGCTTGCGAAGCATGGACCCTCACAGCAGATCTCCAACGAAGAATACAAAGCATGGAGATGAGGTGCTACAGAAGACTTCTGGGCATTTCCTATACCCAACACATCACCAACGACGAAGTCCGACAGACCATCACACAAGCCACTGCATGCACAACACGATGACCTGCTCACAGTTGTGAAGAAACGGAAACTCCGATGGTATGGCCACGTCACCAGATCATCAGGCCTTGCAAAGACCATTCTGCAAAGCACAGTGCAAGGAGGTAGAAGAAGAGGGAGACCGAAAAAGAGGTGGGAGGACAACATTCGAGAATGGACTGGTTTGACACTGAGCGAAGCCATCAGGGCTGCTGAGGACAGAGAAAGATGGAGTATGCTAGTTAAACGATCATCTGTGGTGCCCCTACGACCTCCGGGATACGGGACAGGATAGGATAAGATATTCTGTACAAGGGAAGGTGTTATAAATCATATTTAAAAAATTTAAAATTAAAAAAACTTTTTCTTAAATTACATTACAATGGGCACAGATGCAAAAAGTGAGTCTCAGTCTTAGAACCATTATTGCATAAAGGCACAGTTTATCTCGTTCAACATTACTATATCTATGCATATTGCTTTTAATAGGCAATAAGAGAGAGAGACAGACAGACAGAGAGACAGACAGACAGACAGACAGAGACACAGAGAAAGAGACGGTTTTCCAAGCCAATCATACTAGTTGAACAGTTAGTTAGTTTGGTAGATTAACGTCCCCGGACACATCAGCGTATAGGGGACATGTTGAACAGTGAACATACTTGACACCTTTATATAAAAGCAGGCGGAAAAGGTCAAAAGCAGTAGGACAGTCATCAGCCAAGTGGTGATTCAGCCATTCATTCCTCTGTCATAACAACCGTTGACTTCCACTACCGTTCTGAGAGGTCAGAGGGACAGAGAATGACCTCGCCACTCGGAAATAATAATACTCCTGTCCTATCTCAGTCCTTTGAATGAGTTCCGGCAGTACAATTTCCAAGCGACAGAGTGTAACATACTCATCTCTCTTCCTCCCTCCCCCCTCCCTCCTCTATCTCTCTCTCTCTCTCTCACTTTGAGAAGACGAAGGATTAAACTGAGGTCCCAAAAGGGCTTCGTATTCAATGGCGGCCAAACGTTTTCATGAATATAGTCTCCTCGCCCCCCCCCCCCCCCCCCCCCCCTTTTTTTTGTGTTTTTGTTTTTTGTAGGCCTATTTCATCGCGTTGGCCTACTTGCTACCAGAGACCACAGGCGCCGGCATGGGGATGTTAGCGGAGTGGAGTATAAAAAAGTATACTCTACTCCGAAGTCCCCTATACGCAAAAATCTTTGACCTAGGTTGTTTTATGTTGTTCAGACGGCTACTTCAAGGCGGCAGAAGAAGAGGGAGACAGAAAAAGATGTGGGAGGACAACATTCGAGAATGGACTGGCTTGACACTGAGCGAAGCCAGGAGGGTTGCTGAGGACAGAGAACGATGGAGGACGCTGGTTAAACGATCATCTGTGGAGCCCCAACGACTTTCGAGTTACGGGATAGGATAGGATAGGAAGTGGGGGACGGAGATGGACATCAGAAGTGAGAGAAATGCTTAGCTCACTAAGTTACTACAATGTAAACAAGTGAGTCTTCAGTCTTCTCCTAAACTACTCGACTCAGTCCGGAAAGTCACCAGTCTCGCCTTTCCTTCCAGCTGTTTCGATAAGCGGATACGCGCGTTCCGGTCGTGCAGCCCAATCGGCTTTCCACATTGAGGCCAGGAACCGCTCTTTTCTTCTTTTTGTTTTCTTCTTCTCCATCCTCATCCTCGTCCCCCGTCCTCTCCCCTTCACCCCGTGACTCATTTGGAAATACTTTGAAACAGTCGGGGAAATCAGAACAAAACAAATGTTGGTCGGTCCGTTAGAAGCCATAGCTCAAAAACCATTGAACGGATTTTGATCAAACACAACTACTTCTCTCTCTCTCTCTCTCTCTCTCTCTCTCTCTCTCTCTCTCTCTCTCTCTCTCTCTCTCTCTCTCTCTCTGAGTCTCTCTCTCTCTCTGAGTCTCTCTCTCTGAGTCTCTCTCTCTCTCTCTCTCTCTCTCTCTCTCTCTCTCTCTCTCTCTCTCTCTCTCTCTCTCTCTCTCTCTCCGCTCAGTAGACTTTTGCATGGTTGATCACATGATCCAGTCCGGTTACGCTTATTCTATTTTTTCTACTCCTTTCTTGTTGGCGGGGATTTTCTGGCTTCTAAAAATAACACGGCGAGACTTCCTCCTTTGGCTGTTCGTGCGTTCCTTTTGCGTTTACTGTAAACAAACATCTAGATATGGCGTCCAATACTGATAGCTGTATTAGCGTCATGTTAATGAGCTGCAAGGGTTTAGCCAATCACCATAAGAGACGTGACGTTTACTGTAAACAAACATCTAGATATGGCGTCCAATACTGATAGCTGTATTAGCGTCACGTTAATGAGCTGCAAGGGTTTAGCCAATCACCATAAGAGACGTGATGTTTTTCATTCTCTGAGACAAAAAATCCTCCTCTATTTATTTGTTGCAGGATACACACTTTGATCCTAAGCTTGAAGACTGCATTAGGGCAGAATGGGGATATAAAGCAGTTTTTGCTTCATACATTACAAATTCTAGAGGGGCAGTTATTTTATGTCATAATAATTTTGAATTTGAAATTGGGACGTGGGAGGTAATTATATTTTTGCTCACATTAGGTCAATAGACAGAGATCTCCGGCTGGTAAAATATCTATGGCCCTAATAATCATGTTCCTGAATTCTATAGTGATTTAGACAAACGAATTAGAGAGTTGAATATAGATAAGACTATTATTGGGGGCGATTGGAATCTAGTAATGGATTTTGATTTAGACTACGATAATTACAGACACTACAAAAATGACAAAGCACAGGAACAGGTACTTTAAATAGCGGAAAATTTAGATGTAATTGACATCTGGAGGGAATTGAATTTGGAATGAAGACGTTACATACAACGACGAAGTAGCCCAGTACAGCAGAACAAACTTGAATTTTTTCTGATTTCTTACTCTTTAACTACCTTTGTAACTGATGCTGATAGACTTTGTCATTATCTGACTCCTTGTCTACGCTGATATACTTTGTGATATCTGACTCTGTGTCTACCTTTGTAACTGATGCTGAAAGACTTTCTGGATGCAAAACAGACCATTCTATTACTACTTTGACCTTGACTTTTGGATCGTCTCCAAAACGAAATCCCGCTGCCATTCTCTCCTCTTTTGTCTCTGTCTGATCCGTAAGTGTATACACGGCTGTAAATATTTATACTGTTTTTCTTCCTGGGTCTAACCGGGCAAATAAATAGCTGTGAATAGGTTTTTGTTATTCTATTTCTGTCTTTTTTGTCATTTATGTACATAGTTGTAAATAGTCTATTTCTGAATTTTTTTTTGTCATTTGTGTACATAGTTGTAAATAGTTCTTACCTTTACTGTTCCGTCTTTTGGTGTATCGTAGCAAAAGCGATGTTTGATCGAGTGCATGTATTTTGTATGTAATGACTATGTAAAGCGTGGTGAGTCTGGTCATAGGCTGGAGTAAACGCTATATCAAAATCCGTTATTATTATTATTATTATTATTATTATTATTATTATTATTATTATTATTATTATTATTATTATTATTATTATTATTATTATTATTATTATTATTATTATTATTATTATTATTAAATCTGTTTTGGAAATTTATTTCTTCCCTACTTAGAGAATAAACTTATGTTGATGACATTAACTCTTCTATTAATACTGTATTAGAAGAATATGCAGACTTACCATAAAGCAGAGACAACTTAGTAAATATTCCTAGGGAAGAAGTTCAGCTTACAGTCTCGGACCAGATATTTTTGGATGTTTTATTAATGAAAATAAGACAAAAGACCGTATCATATGCGTTATATAAAAACGCCAAAACACAGGAATAGAAATAAAATTAGAAGAACGTATTATTGTACTAAAAAAAAAACAAAAAAAACACGTCGTCTTTAACAAAGGATGAAAATGCAGAGCTAGCAGAATGTAAAAATAAGCTTATTGAACTTAGGGAAAACGAAATAAAAAAGGTTTTACTTAGATCACGGGCAAGATGGGTAGGAGGGGGAGGAGGAAGGGGGGGGGGGAATTACAAAATATTTCTGTGAACTAGAAAAACGAAATTATGTAAGTAAACGCATGAAAATGTTAATTAAGGATGAGGGGTTCGAGATCAGTGAGCAGAATTATATCTTAACTGAAGTAATGACATTTTACCCAAACCTATAAACAGAAGATGCTCTAGAGGTATGTGAGATCGGAGAATTAGTTGCAGATTTGGGCACTTTGTCAGAAAATGAGAGTAATAGTCTTGAAGGAGAAATAACATGACACAAAGCGAACAGTGCGTTAAAAAAAAAAAAAAAAAAAAAAAAAAAAAAAAAACATGAAGAATTATAAGAGTCCTGGCACTGCTGATTTTTTAAAAAGTCTTTTGGGTACAGCTAAAGTTTTTTGTTGTCCGAGCTCTACACGCTAGTTTCAGAAAAGGTTCCCTTTCTTCTACACACAAGGAAGGTGTTGTTATTTCCATCCCTAAAGGAGATAAGGACAAAGAATACTTATTAAAAAAATGGAGACCTGTTTCCTTATTGAATGTAGTTTATTAGATTGGGTCCTCTTGTATTGCAAATCGTCTGAAGGTTGTTCTGCCGCCTCTGATTAATGAAGATCAAACAAGATTTATTAACGGAAGATTTATAGGTGATTATATTCTGCTTATTTATGAATACAATTAGCTATGTTAATAATAATAACTTGTCAGGTCTTTTTGTATGACTTGATTTCGAGAAAGCTTTTGATTCTATCGACTGGAAGTTCATGCATACAGTTTTAAAAGCGTTTGGTTTTGGTAATGACTTCCGTACAGGGATCAGCACTTTTTATAATAATATTAAAGCTTGTGTCTGGAGGCAGAAGAAGAGAGAGGCAGAAAAAGAGATGGGAGGACAACATTCGAGAATGGACTGGCTTGACACTGAGCGAAGCCATGAGGGTAGCTGAGGACAGAAAAAGATGGAGTGCGCTGGTTAAAGGATCATCTGTGGTGCCCCAACGACCTTCGAGTTGCGGGATAAGATAGGATGGGATAGTTATGGATGCTGTGCCCCCATGCAGGAAGTGACCAGGATGTACTGTACACGATAAACCAAGGATTTCTCTTTCTCTCTCCACCTATTTGTTTGTATGTTTGTT
>CM072521.1:62653766-62758766 GCA_036898135.1 Oncomelania hupensis
CACTGCAGTCATGAATGATATGATTTATAGTTAAATTTTCATTGCAAATGCAAACAATATCCTTGCAATATTTTGTCCTCCAAGAATTTAAAGCAAGACGATGTGCTAAAGAGGTTATTGTTCGAGGATACTGTGAATTTTCACTATATATTATTTTTAAAGGAAATTTATTTTTTATTTTCTTTTCAATTATACTATAAATTTCTTTTGTTGATAAGGGGATGTCAATATGGCTAACGTTGTGTTGATTTTTCGCCCCTTCTTTTGCTTTCCTGTCAGCCCAATCATTATTATCTAAACCACAATGAGATGGTATCCAACAAAATTGAACATTTGTGCCATTGATAATTAAGCAATGTATAAGATATTTTATTTCATATATAATATCACCTCTGCTTTTATAAATATTAGAGTCCAGACTCTGAAGAACAGATTTGGAGTCTACACATAATAAGATATTAAAAAAGGTCTTTTGTTGACTCAAGATTTTATGTAATGCCATAAGAATTGCGGTAAGTTCTGCAGTATAAATTGAGCGATCTTTACCTAAATACAAGGATTCACTAATTTTTAAAGCAGGTATAACATAACCAGCCCTGGTTTGGCCTGTATCTAAAACAGAACCATCAGTATAAATTTGCAAATAAGAATAATATTTTTTATCTATATGTTCATAAGCTTCTGTTGCTAACAATAATCCATTTTCTTTTTTCCGTAGAGCAGTATATTCAAAATCAAAGTTTGCTCGCTTAAATTCCCAGATTGGTATAGGCATTTGTGGTATTTTTTTAGAGATTGATTTAGGAAATAAATTTGACCCCTGTAAAAGTTCATTTGTATAAGATGCTATTGTTTGTAAATAACTGATACCCTGTGCTCTTTTTGGATAATCTAAATCAGATCTTACTTCTAGTTCTGTGTCAGTGAAATTTTCTACAGCAGAGGCTCTAACGATATATTTAGCGCATGATAATTTTCTCCACTCATTTAATGGTAATACTCCAGCTGCTTTATAAGCATCGTCAGTTTTTGTATGTACTGGAATACCCATAACAATTTTAATTGCTTTACTGTCCATACTCTGGAGTTGTTTCAGTAAATATTTTGGTGCTGAAAAATATACCTCTTGTCCATACGTTAATTTAGATCTGACAAGCATGCACACAAGATGAATAAGAGTTTTAGTATCACGTCCCCATTTTTGAAAACTTATAATCTTTATTAAATTTAAACTTTTAACGGCCTTTTCCAACAAATAATGTATATGTTTTTTCCAACTTAATTTAGATGTAAAATATACCCCGAGAAATTTTATTTCCTGTACACATTTCAATTCTTTGATACCAATATAAAATTTTGGCAAACATTTGGGGTTAATCCCATTATTAAACAAGATCATGTTTGTTTTTTCTTCTGATAATTCCAATCCATTATCCTTCATGTAAATATCAATATTGTTCAGTTCAGTTTGATATATCTTTTGAATATGTTTTATTTCATATATAGAAGTTTTCCTTTTTAAAGATACATTTACCCATATGGCAATATCGTCAGCATATTGAACTAGATGAATTTTATTACTTACAAATTGAGGTAAGTCATTTAACAAAATAGTGAATAAAAGAGGTGAAATTATAGAGCCTTGTGGTATACCCATGTTAATATTATATGTAGAAGAATAAGAGTGACCTACTTTGGCCATTATTTTTCTTCCATGCAAAACCTCTTTAATATATTGAAAAATATTTCCAGAAAGCCCTATATTTTTTAATTTGTATAAAAGTCGAGCATGCCAAACTCGATCATAAGCCTTTTTAACGTCAAAAAATGTAGCTAATATATTTTTCCTTCTAGCGAATTGTTTCTTAATGTGTGTTGTTAATTTCACTAAATGGTCTACTGTTGATCTGCCTTTTTTAAAACCAGCCTGATTTTCTGGAATTACTTTATTTTTTTCACAATAATATGATAATCTATTCATTATAATTTTTTCCATAATTTTACCAGCATGCGATGTTAATGCAATGGGGCGATAACTTGAGGATTCGTGTCGATTTTTCCCTGTTTTTAAAAGTGGAATAATTATTGATGTTTTCCAAATATCAGGCAACACATTATTTTCCCAACATTTATTAATAATAGTGAGAAAATGTTGTATCCATTTTAAAGGCATGTGTTTTAGCAAAATGTATGATAACCCATCTGGACCAACTTCAGATTTTTTAGTGCCAAAATTATTTAAAGCATCTGTAACCTCTGTTATTGATATACTAGAATTCATAAATAAAGAATTATCTGAATTAGGTTCTTTATAATGTTCAGATTTTTCTTCATGTTTTCTTTTTTCGAACTCATCTCTAATTAGACTACTAGTATTGCTTGCATTTGCAAAAAGTTTTCCAAATTCTTCAGATTTCTCCTTTGGAGAAGAAAATAGTTTGTTAGTTATTTTTATGGGACACTTAGGAAGCTGAAAGCCATTTTTCATTTCTTTAACTTTTTTCCAAACATTATTGACATTACATGTATTTGATATTTCTTTTTTACAAAAATCTTCCCAATACTGTTTCTTTGCTGATGCTATAATTTTATTACAATTACTTTTTGAACATTTCATGTGCCTATGTGCGGAAACAGATCTACATTTTATCCAATTCTTAAATGTATTCTTTTTTTCCTTAACTGCATCTGCACATGCTTGATTCCACCAAATATTACCACTGTGTTTTTTCTTTACAGAATTTCTTTTAATAGGTATAGACTTATTAGCTGCAGACAATATTGTTTTTGTAAAACCTGTACAAATTTCATTAATATCTTCATTTTGTAGAAAGTCATCTTCAGAGTACAATAAATGCATTTGATACTGATTCCAATCTGCACGAGTATAAATATATTTTGGTATAATATCATCTTCTATTTGTACCTCTGGCTTTTCATTTATTACAGTTACAACTGGAAGATGATAAGATAAGATAAGATAAGATAAGAATATTTATTAACCAAGTAAAAACGTTACAAGGATTTTGGTGTGGCATGGCGACAATGAAATACATCCTTTCTTGCACAGTCACACATGCATTCATCGTGTCATACATTTCATTGGCATACAACATATATACAGCACTAAAGGATAGGTAAACACAGTGTTAGACATACATCACTCATCAGTCATATAAAGTTATGGAGTCAAACACACCCTGCAATAAAACAAAATACAGCATTAAAACAAAATACAGCATTAAAACAAGTTAACAGCCTTAAATAAAATGAGAATTATTAAGAATGTTAGGCTTTACATCCAAATCTACACACACCATAACACAACACAACACACCACACACACACACCCGCACACACACACACACACACACACACACACACACACACACACAGCATAGCATACTCCTATTTTACAAAGGTACAAATCAAGCAGTGGTTATGAGTTTTCAGTTTATACAGATCATTCCATGTTTGGTGATGTACTGAGGACAGCGTCTGGGAAGAAACTATTTCTGAATCGAGAAGTTCTGGCTCTTAAAGCACGGAATCGACGGCCAGAGGGCAGAAGCTCGAAGAGACTGTTGGCTGGGTGTGATGGATCGCAGACTGTCTTTTCCGTTTTCCGTTTCATTCGCGTTGTGAAAATTGAGGCGACAGATTGAAAGTCGCAACCAGCTATTTTGGAGGCAGTCTTAACAATGTGCTCGAGCTGTTTCTTTTCTATCGCGGTTGTGCTGCCGTACCAGACAGTGATAGAGAAGCACAAAATGCTCTCTATCACCGCGCGATAGAACTGTGCCATAATTTTACTAGACATACCGAACTTTCGCAGCTGTCTCAGAAAGTGGAGACGCTGTTGGCACTTTTTTACAATAGACGTGGTGTTATTATTCCAACTCAGGTCGCTCGAGATGACGGAACCGAGAAATTTGAACGAGTCGACCTGCTCAACGGTTTCCCCATTGATGACAAGGGGCAATACCGGGGCCTTTGTTCGGCGAAAGTCGATCACGACCTCTTTTGTCTTCGAGACGTTTAGTTCCAGGTCGTTGTCCGAGCACCAGCCAACCATTCTCCGAACCTCTTCCCAATACGCAGTCTCGTCCGTATCAGAGATCAGACCTTCGAGGGTAGTGTCATCTGAAAATTTCAACATTTTAACAAACGGGGTTGCAGATACACAGTCATTTGTGAACAGAGTGAAGAGTAGTGGAGAGAGAACGCATCCTTGTGGAGCGCCAGTGTTCAGTGTTACAGAGCCAGAGAATGAGTTGTTGAGTCTGACGACCTGAGGACGGTCTAGAAGAAAGTCAAGAATCCAGTGACAGATAGAGGGGTGAACATTGAGTTGGGAGAGTTTGTCAAAAAGCTTGTGAGGGATGATCGTGTTGAAAGCACTGGAGTAGTCAATAAACAAAACTCTGGCATAGGTACGTGGGGTCTCCAAATGCTGCAGGATGAAGTGCAGGCCAAGAGCGACTGCATCATCAACTGACCTGTTCGCTTGGTAGGCAAACTGGAGTGGGTCAAGCAAGTGAACCGTGGAGGCCTTCAGGTAGCGAAGAACAAGCTGCTCCAAAACCTTCATGACAACAGACGTCAGCGCCACGGGGCGGTAGTCGTTCAGCTGGGTGACCTTGGATTTCTTAGGAACAGGGACGATCACAGACGACTTGAAGCACCGCGGCACCGACATCTGCTGTAGGGAGCTGTTGAAGATGTTGGTGAAGACAGGAGCGAGCTGGTCAGCACAGGACCTCAAGGCAGCCGTAGACACGTGGTCGGGACCAGAAGCTTTCCTGGGATTCTGCCTCTGGAAGAGACGCTTCACCTCCGCCTCCTGAACGCTGAAGGGCGGCGTCACAGCCGCCGCGTCTTCAGGAAGCGGAGGACGGTAGCCAGGAGAGGGGTTCTTCTGGTCAAACCTGCTGTAAAACAGGTTTAACCTATCCGGGAGCTCAGGGTCTGGGTCGTCGTGGGTTGATGCCCTCTGCTTGTAGCCAGTGGCCCGCTGCAGGCCCCGCCACACCTCTCGTGTGTTGTTGGTCACTACCTAATGAATCAGAGTCCACTTCCCATATACTGTCTATTGCCAAATCAGGCGATACAAACGTTAGATCAATGGCAGAAGGTTGGTGGGTTGCTATGTCAGGAATCCTTGTTATTTTACCATCATTTAACAATATAAGACCAGAAGTAATGATATTTTCAATAAAACGATTATTTGTATTATAATTACATCCTTTATCCCAAAGTGTTGAATGAGCATTGAAATCACCAACTATAATCCAATTTTCATTTATATCAATTAATTGTAACCATTCAGTATTAAAATCATCTGGTCCTAATGGATAATAAACAGACGTGATATTAACATACATTTGATCATGTATTTTTACTTTCACAGCTACTGAATACACATCATTTAAATCTTTTGGAATGGGAGACTTGCACGTGACGTAATCCAAATCTTTCCTAATGTATATCGCAACGCTAACTTTTGTATTCTGTTTAGTAAATGGTGTTACCGGCGGAAAAAAGTAGCCTTCGATCTTAGGAAGTTTCTTCCTTTTTACATTCAGTGACTGCAGTGCAAGAACATGATGTTGGTTTGTTACTACATATTGTTGTAAAGAGTGTACATTTGTGGATATAGATCTGCAATTCCACTGAACAATACTAAATTTATCATCAATCATAAATTTAAGATTGTTTTTTTTAAATGAATGTTGTTCAATTATGACAAAATATTTCTGAACATCAGTGACATTAACTTCATTCCTTTTTGATTCAGATGAATGCAGTCTCTGTAAAAGGAACGGTTTGTAGCCCCCGTTTTTGTGAGAAAGGATACACTGTTGTCCACAAAGTGTACATTTTCTTTGACACATGCTGCTCTCAGTGCAGCGTTGGAGGCATCACCCTTCTTTCTCAGCTGACCTCTTGGGGGTACTATAGATGACAAACAAATGTTTGCTGCAGGGAATGTTGTCTTGACTACTTTTATCATCTTTAGCCAGTCCTTCATGTTAATGTTTTTTGTTTTGCAGGTGTTGATACCTGCATGAATAATGACATATTCTATTTTTCCATTTGCAGGTACATCATCCAACCATTGTACAATTTCTTCAATTTTTATACCAGGAATGCAGACTAGCTGACCTTTGACGCCTTCAACAGCAACTTCTTCCATTTTGATGCCTCTAATGACGGAGTCTCCTATTATGAGTTGTTTAGTATCTTTGGCAACTTTACTATGCTTTAGCCTTTCAAACGGAGTACTGGTGATGTCACTGACAGATCTCATGTTCAGTTTAGAAACATCCGGATATTCGACAAATGTGTCACAAAGAGTAGAACATGACACTGTCTCTGGTGATGATTCCTCACTTGTTATCGCATCTGACACCTGCCGTACATTGTGTTTACACAGTTTGATCAGCTGCTCTGCCTTCTCTCTTTCAGAGTGTACAATGCTTGCTGTTGTTGATTTATGTTGAAAAGGTGTTTTGTAGATTGCAAAAAGTCTGTCGATGTTTGTGTCTTGCTCACTAATTATTGGGACAGCTACTTTTTCCAAAAACTCTGTAAAAGATGGTGTTGAGGTTGCAGTTTGTTGTGCAGCTACTTGAGCATATGTTTTTTTTATTTCTTTTTCAGGACGTTTTTGCTGTACTTTCTTAATAGCCTCTTGTATGCTCATTGAGCATTTTGATCTTTCTGTGAGAGCATTTTTTAGTAACACATTTTTGTCGCATCCACGATAGGCAGCTGAGTGCTCACCTCCACAGTTTACACAGTGAGGCTTGGAGGCGTTGCAGTTTTGCCTTGCGTGATATCCTCCGCATCTGCAACATCTTTGTTTTGCACAGCAATGTTTCAAGGTATGGTTTAATCGCTGGCATCGTGTGCACCGTGGAACTGGAGGACAATATGGATGTACCTTAAAAGTTTTGTCATTTTGTGTCAATGTTGCAGGCAATTGGTTTGATGCAAACACTATTCTTGTTATGGTGTGACTTGATTTTTTCGCAATGATATTCTTGTATTTGATGATATTTTCATTGTTCTTTAGAGTGTGTGTATTGCTTAGTCCAAATACTACTCCTTCAGTTGTTTCAGTTGGAATAACACACTTTACATGTGCACCCCCGATGTCAGACAGTGATAATAATTTGTCTTGTTGTTGCTGAGAAACACAATGAACATACCAGTCTCCAGAACGCAGTTTACTAACAGAAGCGACACTTCCTACAAAACCTTGAAATGGAAATTTACTTGATACAGGAAGTTTCTTCAAAGTTACATTTCCCGTATGTTTATCCCGTACTAGTACAGGAAAGTTTTGTTTACATACATTGTCTTTCGAGTATTTTATACTTATTTGCTTTTCAGGTGTAATAACTATATATTCCGTTTCATTTTCAAGAATGGTCGATTTCTTGTCTATATTAAACTGTTCCCGAATTAAATTAAACGACGTAAATTAAATTTACGACGTAAATTGGTCGTTCACACACATCTTTCTCCTCAAGTCTAATTTCCATTTCTCTTTTTTTCCCAATTGAAAGAATCGATACAAAATTGTTAATTGCATCTTAGACGTGGAATGTGAAAAAGTGTCACATCTCGATCGCACAATATTACGCAAAGCGCGCTCGTGAATATTGTCCGATCTCGATGTGACTATTTTCCATATTCTGCTAAGATGCAATTAATGAATATTACTAGTAGTAGTAGTTAATAGTAGTGTTGTGTTAGTAGTACTAGTAGCAGTAGTAGCGGTAGTATCTTCCCCTTCATGCACTGGGCTGTGTCGTCATGGGCAACTTTGTAGCTAATGCAGTTAGTGCTGATGATGTCCACTTCTACCGCTCAGGTATCCATTCCGTGGCATGCTGGTTGTGCATAGGGAGGACACAGGGAAAGAAAAACGACAGGACAGCCAAAGTGTGATGGGGCATAGGGTAAGGAAATAGACAGTGAGAGTGGTACTTGGCGAAACTGATTCAATCTGGCAATCAGGCAATCTGGCAGAAACACGCGTCTTCAGTCTTTTGTTGAAGACTGAAGCAATTTCTGCACTCTTCGCATATACCGGCAGAAGATTCCATAGTATTGGGGTTGGATCATTGGAAGCTCTCATCCCAGAACGCTTTATGTTGGCCTTATCACAAGCTGGCAAACAAAACCGGGACTGGGAGGAAGAACGAAGCGGACGGGTAGGTTATTAAGTAGGAACCATCTATTGTGGATATACTGGAGCAGACTTTCTCACGCAGGACTATGCAGTCGGTGTTATAAATACTGTAGGATAGTACAGGTTCTAATTCCGCAACTTTCTGACACACAAAAAAGACTGATACAAGTAGATCATTTAGATTGTATTAGGCATGGGATAAGTTTATTGTTGGCATTTTGATCTGGGGTTGAGACTGACTTTAACTCTATTTCTTACACCTGGTCTTTCCTATCATAGGCCTACCTATCTTGTGACTGTGGACACAGAACGTAGTAAGCCTTTGCCTCTGTTTGCTGTCAGGAACATGTTACACCGCGATATGTTGACTGCCGTTACGTTCCATGGAGCTGCTGAAATCAACTAGATTGTTTCATCACTATCGTACAGACACGCCTACACGTGTCTGAAGATCGATGTGATGGACTAGCGAATTGTTTTTAGGTTTGCACGAAAATAACTCCAGTGGTAAAAGAACCATTGGACAACACGATGACCTGCTCACAGTGGTGAAGAAACGGAAACTCCGATGGTATGGCCACGTCACCAGATCATCAGGCCTTGCAAAGACCATTCTGCAAGGCACAGTGCAAGGAGGTAGAAAAAGGGGGAGACCGAAAAAGAGGTGGGAGGACAACATTCGAGAATGGACTGGTTTGACACTGAGCGAAGCCATGAGGGCTGCTGAGGACAGAGAAAGATGGAGTATGCTGGTTAAGCGATCATCTGTGGTGCCCCTACGACCTTCGGGTTATGGGACAGGATAGGATAGGATAGGATAGGTAAAAGAACCCATTGAAAAATGTTCATGAGGATGACGTTTATTTAAATAAGTTCGAGCTTCTCCTAAAAGCTTGCATTTAGCATTTTAAACAATAGACGAAAACCTCGTAAGTCCAAAAATGGCGGTTTGGAGATTCCTTCATAGTTGTGACCCACAAGCGCTTGTATCAGGACACGCGAGCGCCTATGCCTGTGACGCGTCTCCCTTTGGTTATCTATAATACGACGCGTCACAGGCATAGGCGCTCGCGTGTCCTGATACAAGCGCCTGTGTTGTGACCCTTGGTCTCTTGCCCATGTTCTGTGCTAAGCTCAAAATTGCGTCTCGAATAGAAAGTTAATACAAATCCATGAAACCAAACCTTGTATCTCTCTACTGGCGGATCAAACCTCGTATCTCGATATACCAGTTTTTTAGTGTAAAAAGGCTGAATTCTTTTAAGGGACAAACCTCGTGTGTTTAGATACGAGGTTTTTACCGAACGTTTTCGCGATAGGAAGTGACAATGACGCAACATACGCGGTTTTCTTTGTCGCAAGAGTTTGGATAAAAATTGATAAGTACAGAGCACACCTAACACTTTGAGTCGTTTGATTTTCTTCACAATTAGACAATGAATCTACGTCGATGTCTGACAATGGAAATCTGTCGTCTGGGACCCTCTGCGGAAAGTGCAACCTGCCACACTCCCCTAGCTCATCATCTGATGATCTTGCGGAATGGATTTGTAAAGTCTCCAACGAACCTCCCAAAGACCCTGTTGGTTCGGACACTAAATAGAATAGACCCAACGTTTCCCGGCGTGTCGTAAGAGGCGACTAACAGGGGTGATGTTAGCACGGCATCATTGGGCGAAAGTATTCTACACAGAAGTCACCGGCGGAGGAACCTCACGTTACTACAGGTTCAACGACCACGTGCTCAGGGCCAAGGCGAGCCACACTGTATTCGTGGATTTCGGCGGTGGCCAACAGCCTGGAGAGGATTGGGCACCGCCAGGTCTTTTTTTTGCCCAAGACACACTACATGATGAAACTATCCACTAATTCCATACCGGATCGGCCGTCGCCCGGCTCAACAAGGACCGCGCCTTCCGTTGGCCACCAGGACGGAGGTAATAAGTATGCTACTGATGGACAATTTAGCAAGATCCGCACGAGAAACAACATCGTCATTAAAACCTGGAATGTCAGGACCCTAAATGAGGAAGGAAAATTAAAAGAACTGGTCCACGAGCTGGACCACTATCGATGGAACGTTTTAGATATCGGCGAACTGCGCTGGAAAGGCCTAAGTGAAACAACGACCGACAAAGGCCACAAGCTCTATTTCAGCGATAGAGATGACAGGCACGAACACGGCGTTGGATTCTTGGTCCACAAGGACATTCTAGCCACTGCCATGGGTTGCCGCCCAGTCTCCAGTTGACTCATTACCATCCGTCTGAGAGCAGCCCCTTTCAACATCACCATCATCCAGGCCTTTGCCCCAACATCAGACTATGACGACAGCGAAGTGGAGGATTTTAATTAAAATCTATAGGTGGTCCTTGACCAAGTGCCGAAGAAGGACATAGTCATAGTGCAATGCGACTGGAATGCCAACGTTGGCCAAGATGCGCACCACAACTGGGGAGACACATGTGGACCCCACTGCAACAACAAGACAAATGACAGGGGTCTGAGACTCTTGGAGTTTGCCAGATACAAAAATCTGGTACAGGCAAACACACTTGGTCTCCACAAAAATCCAGACGATGGACATGGCACAGTCCCGGCGGGGAGCATCACAACCAGATCGACTACATCATGGTCAAGAAACCCTTCAGATCAAGCATCAACATTGGCAGGACACGCACTTTTCCAGGAGCAGACATCGGAAGTGACCATGATCTCATGATGATGTCTTTCCGGCTCCACTTGAAGAGAGTAAATACAGCAAAGTGCACTAGACTGAAGTTCGACCTGGACAAACTGCAAAACCCGGAGGTGGCAGAACTATTTCAGGCCACAAATAGAGGGAAATTTGCACCACTGCTCATTTTGGCGGCTGGTGAAGTACATGTCAACACCATAACCACCACCTTCAACTCCGCCGTGACAGATGCCGCCACTGAGATCCTTGGCAAGCACCGACCATAGAAGAAACCGTGAATCACACCTGAACTTTTGGATCTGTGTGATAAACGATGAGAAATAAAAAAGAAAAAGAACACCTCACAGGGAGCTGATGTCTACCGAAAAATCAACAATGACATCAGAAAAGGCATGCGCACAGCAAAGGAGAACTGGATAGAAGATCAATGCTAGGAAATAGAGAACAGTCTGAACAAGAACAACAGCACGAAGGCCTACCAGACTGTGAAGCGGCTGACAAGTGTTAAACAGCCCAAAGTCTCCACGATCCCAAGCAAGTCTGGCATATGCCTTACAGAAGAACAAGAAGTCTTGGACAGATGGACATAGTGTTACGTTGAAACGCGAATGGTAGTACGTCGGAAGCGCGCACGATAGATCTAATCGTTTCGTTTTGCAAAGTATTCAATAATGGAGTTTATTTACCTTTGATTTGAGTTTGCATTGTTGTTAGGAGAGGCTTTGTATAACGTTGATAATTTGCGTTAGTCGATATTACTGGAGAAGTTTCTGGATCTGCGTGTTTATTCTCGATAGAAATTTCCCGATACATGTCGAAGCAAGAGAAGGTTCCGGGTATGTTTAGAACAATGTATGACGTAAGTCAGCGATGACGATCTTTAATTCTGATTGGTTGTAATGCGTCATTTTCTAGAACGAACTGAGGTCATCTCGAGTTGAGAGAAAACATTATATATTCGATGCTCCGTGTGTTGTTGTGGATAGTTGTTGAAAGTTGTTAAGTTGAGTTGAGAATTGTATGCAGTTGTTGATGTGTGCTGAATAAAAGAGGAAAACTTCATACGTCGACTTCGTGACTTGTATGCTGCTTGAGCAGGCTGCATGGATAAACGAATCTGAGTTACACCCTATCAGGAATTCAGCATTGGGGCTGAATCGGATACTGATAAAGAAAAACACCATCATCAAACCGAGTGTAACATTTTGGGGGTCAAGCCGCGATTCACGCCATAGCCAAGGGTTCAACTGCTACAACAAGCGAGTCAACGTTACGAGAGGCAGTCATCGAGGGTAGCCGCCAACGAGTTGCGTCGAGAGGGGCCAACATACTGGGACTACATCACCGATAGGTTCGGGTTGACTGCAAGGGCGTGTAGTCGCTGAAGAGTTGCTTCGTGAGCGAACAACAGATCGGGACTACGTGGCTGCCGTAAGACTACGTCGAGGGACAGTCTCGGAGCTACATCGCCAGTATTACAGAGAGCGACGAGCGGACGTCGCGTCTACTTCAGCACAGGAGCGTGTACATCAACACCAGCGTGGTGCAGCGTCGCATACGACGAGGACAGCGGTGCCTGCGTCAGCGAAGGCGACTAGTGGCAAGCATCAGCGCTACTGCAGAAAGCGTGCTGTTCTAGAACAGTCCAGAAGGGTGCAGCACAGTCAAGAACTTTCTAGAAAAAGAACTTTCCAGAAGAACTTTCCAGAAAAGAACTTTCCAGAAAAGCATTAAGATGGCTGATTTCTGGCAGAAAGGGATTGCACTGAATCTAAAAGGCAAACAGCTGACGGAGTACGTCAGATCCCAGGAGAGAATACAAGAACGAGAATTAGAAGAGCAGCGTCGCCGTGAAGAAAGAGAATTAGAAGAGAAGCGTCTAGAAAAGGAAGAACAGCGTCGCCGAGAAGAAATAGAACTAGAACAGAAGCGTCTATAAATTGAACAGCAGCGGCAAGAAAAAGAAGAGCAACGACGCCGAGAAGAAAGAGAGTTCGAGCTGAAGCGTCTTGAAGGTGAGCGTCAGTACCAGCTAGAGTTGGCGCGTATTCAAAACAATCAGCATGCGCCACAAGTTATCAGTGACAACAAAGCTCCAAAATTGCCAGCGTTTGTCGACGGGAAGGACCAGATCGACAGTTATTTGGCGAGATTTGAAAGGTTTGCCAAAAGCTCTAACTGGCAATTTCAAGACTGGGCGATTCGACTAAGTGCACTTCTGACGGGGCAAGCACTCGACGTCTACACCAGATTGTCGGACGATGACGCTAAAGACTACGACGTCTTGAAAGAGGCCCTATTGCAGTGCTACAACTTTACAGAGAAGGTCTACCGTAAACGCTTCCGTGAATGCCGGCCTAAGTCAGACGAGACGCCAAAGCAGTTTGTGGAGCGCCTGTCGTCATATCTACACAAGTGGGTGGAGTTATCAGGCGAAAGGAAATCTTACGACAGTCTCCATGACCTGATCGTGAAGGAACAATTTCTCAATGCCTGTCACAAGGACTTAGCGACCCACTTAGAAGAACAAAAGCTGCAGACGCTTAAAGATGTGACTGAGGCTGCTGAAAGATATCTCATCGCTCATGGGAAGACCCTGGGGCCACCCAGCGCGACGAAACATTTTCAGAAGACTGGAAACCATGTGAACCAGATACAGGGGAGCAAGACGAACCAGAAACAGACGGACTCCACGCCACCTCCCAGGGAAGGGCATTCAAGAGGCTGTTTCACCTGCAACGCTACAGACCACAGAGCGGCTAACTGTCCTCAAAACAAAAGTAGCGGACAGCGGGGCAGTACGGACAATGCAGCGGTGGGCAACCGACAGAGACGTTTCTCCAATCAACGGCAGAACAGTAGATCTGAACATCAAGTGTGCGGCGGGAGCGTCATTCTTCCGAGTGGGGCCAAGCGCACAGCTACTCCTGCGGACGTGCAAGATGCATGACCGATGGCCAACTTCTCCTTGCCAACGGAAAATCCATCCCCGTCGTCGCCAGCGCAGCTGTGACCGTCCAGAACATGCCTGTTTCAAAGGGACGCGTCGGAAATCATGAAGGGGGTCATCGTCAGAGAAGACCTAATCGCTAAAGAACAGTTCACTGGCGATTCAAAATGGACACTTATGGCCGACAGCAAATGTGTGAGAGCGCCAGTTGCGAAGATTCATGTCAACACCCCTTTCTACGTAGGCGAAGTCGAAGCGGTTTGCCTGAAGAAGCCGCTATATGATTTGATGATCGGGAATATCGACGGCGCGAGACGACCCGACGACCCCGATCCAGAGTGGAGTCCTGCCTCAACCCAATGTGTCGAAGTTGTGGAGGAGGATCCATTGCCGTTTCTTGATGGAGACCTTACAGAGCTGCTACGGGACAATGTGGTTACTCCGGCTCTGCCCTGCCGACCAGAGATCGTCGGTGCTGTCACTACCAGGGCCCAGGCCAAGAGAGACAAGACGTCTACGCCACTGAAGGTCCCCGACAACTCCAAAGCTGCCATCGTGGACATAGATAAACTGATCCAGCTCCAGGAAGCTGATAGCACTTTAAACAAGTACAGGAACCGCCAAGACCACGTGACCAAAGGCAGTGGTACAGTCTATTTTGAGGTGAAGGCTAAGATCCTGTACCGAATCTTCCAGCACCCGAGGGTCAACGGAGGGAAACCACTACGTCAAGTATTGGTACCGTTACCCCTAAGGCGCCAGGTAATGGAAGTAGCGCATGACTCAATCATGGGAGGTCACCTAGGTATCAAGAAGACGTCGGATAGAATCCAGGCGGTGTTCTACTGGCCAGGATTTCATGCGGACGTCAGCCGTTTCTGCCGATCATGTGACATTTGCCAGAAGACCATACCTCGAGGAAGGGTCCCGAAAGTGCCTATGCAGAGGATGCCTCTGATCGACCGACCTTTCAAGAGGGTGGCCTTAGACTTAATCGGCGAAATAAGACCTCCGAGTGAAGAAGGTCATCGGTGGGTACTGACTTTAGTGGACTATGCGACTCGGTACCCAGAAGCAGTGCCTCTGAAGAAGATTGACACTGAAACTGTAGCAGAGGCACTGGTGGACATGTTCAGTAGACTTGGAGTGCCTGAAGAAATTCTGACAGACCTCGGGACGCAGTTCGTCTCTGACTGCATGAAGGAGGTCAACAGACTGCTGAGCATCCGGCATTTGACTACGACACCCTACCATCCGATGTGCAACGGGCTTGTCGAAAAGTTCAATGCTACGCTGAAGTCCACCCTGAAGAAACTGTGCAGCGAGCAGCCCAGACAATGGCATCGCTATATCAACGCCTTACTTTTCGCCTACAGAGAAGTACCGCAGGAGTCCACCGGCTTTTCTCCGTTCGAGCTGCTGTACGGAAGAACCATCCGAGGGCCGATGCACATCCTGAAAGAACTGTGGACGAAAGAAGTAGACACCCCAGAGGTGAAGAACAGTTACCAGTACGTGTTTGAGCTACGGGAGAAGCTGGAGCAGACTCTCGAGATAGCCAGAGAAAACCTGAAGAAGTCCCAGGACTGTGGAAAGCACTACTATGACCGTAGGGCTGTGAACAGGAAGTTTAAACCTGGCAACAAAGTGCTGGTGCTGCTACCTACTGATCACAATAAGTTGCTGATGCAGTGGAAAGGCCCGTACGAAGTGGAGACCGTGGTGGGGATCAACGACTACAAGGTGAAGGTCGGCCATCATTCCAAGATATACCACGCCAACCTCCTTAAGCTGTACGTGGAAAGGCCATCAGAGACTGTGCATGTGGCAACAGCAGCTGAGATCGACAACAGCTTTGACAGCGAGGAACTGTTGGAACTGGGAGACTTCCATAGCAAAGAAGGCATCAATGATGTTAAGCTAGGACCACGCTTGACGGGAGGTCAAAAGATTGAGCTCAAGGACCTTATTGGCGAGTTTCCCCATAGCTTCAGCGATGTCCCAGGCTCTACGACTTTGGTCGAACATGAAGTCTACCTCACTTCAAATATTCCCGTTCGATCAAAACCCTTTCCGATCCCTTTCAAGGCCCGCGAATCCTTGAAGAAAGACATCGATGAGATGCTGAAGATGGGCATCATCAGGGAGTCCAGTTCCCCCTACGCGTCCCCTGTCGTGGTCGTGAAGAAGAAGGACGGCAGCAACAGAGTATGCATCGACTACAGGAAGGTTAATAAGATCACCGTCTTCGACCCTGAGCCGACGCCTACCGCAGCAGACCTCTTCCGCCAACTATCGGGGAGTAAAATCTTCTCAAAGATTGACCTCAGCAAGGGTTATTGGCAAGTCCCCGTGCGTCAACAGGACATACCAAAGACTGCTTTCATAACTCCTGATGGGACGTACGAGTGCCTAAGGATGCCCTTTGGCATGGTCAACAGCGGAGCTACCCTGAAGAGAGGAATGAGGAAGATGCTCAAAGGGATGGACAACGTCGTGTGTTACTGGGACGACTTGCTAGTCCACACCCGCACCTGGGAAGAGCATCTGCAGACCTTGAGGGAGCTGTTTCACCGTCTAACAGAAGCTAACCTGACCGTGAGACCCAGTAAGTGCATTCTGGGGACTGACAACGTCGACTTTATCGGCCATTCGCTGAAAGAAGGACAAAAGGGGCTTCTGCTGGAAAACGTCACCAAGATTCTGAACGCACCACGTCCCCAAACGAAGAAGCAGGTGCGATCGTTCCTGGGGTTGGCTGGATATTACAGGGAGTTTGTACCAAACTACTCCGCCATCACAGCACCCTTGTCGGACCTGGTGCGGAAAGGCTGTCCAAACCAAGTGCAGTGGGGACCGTCTCAGGAGAGGGCATACCAGACTGTGCGCGACCTCCTTTCGAAGGATCCGGTGCTACGACTGCCCGATACTTCCAAGGAATTCGTCTTAAGGACAGACGCAGCGGACGAAGGCATCGGCGCCATACTGATGCAAGAACACGAAGGGAAACTATTTCCGGTCAGTTACGCCAGCAAGAAGCTGTCCAGGGCTGAGAAAAATTACTCGACCATGGAGAAAGAGTGCCTTGCCATCATATGGGGAATCCGGAAGTTCGAACTGTACCTTCAAGGAGTGAAGTTCGTGCTGCAGACTGATCATAAGCCGTTAACTTACTTGAACTCTGCCAAGTTTGTGAACAGTCGCATCATGAGATGGGCTATGTACTTGCAGAACTTTAACATGCGAGTAGAATCTATCAAAGGATCAGACAATGTTGGTGCGGACTTCCTCAGCAGAGTGTGTGAGTAAAACATTGACCGTGTAGATAAACTGTGAACATTGACAATATCCAGACAGATTTGAAGATGAAAACCATTGACTCTGTGTGAACGAACTGAGAACATTGACAGTGTTCAGACAGTCCGAAATAAGTTTTAATTCTGAATTTTGTTTGTGCATTACGTTTCAACGTTGTTGAAAGAAATAGGGTAAATTTCTTCTTGAGTGGGGGGTTATGTTACGTTGAAACGCGAATGGTAGTACGTCGGAAGCGCGCACGATAGATCTAATCGTTTCGTTTTGCAACGTATTCAATAATGGAGTTTATTTACCTTTGATTTGAGTTTGCATTGCTGTTAGCAGAGGCTTTGTATAACGTTGATAATTTGCGTTAGTCGATATTACTGGAGAAGTTTCTGGATCTGCGTGTTTATTCTCGATAGAAATTTCCCGATACATGTCGAAGCAAGAGAAGGTTCCGGGTATGTTTAGAACAATGTATGACGTAAGTCAGCGATGACGATCTTTAATTCTGATTGGTTGTAATGCGTCATTTTCTAGAACGAACTGAGGTCATCTCGAGTTGAGAGAAAAAATTATATATTCGATGCTCCGTGTGTTGTTGTGGATAGTTGTTGAAAGTTGTTAAGTTGAGTTGAGAATTGTATGCAGTTGTTGATGTGTGCTGAATAAAAGAGGAAAACTTCATACGTCGACTTCGTGACTTGTATGCTGCTTGAGCAGGCTGCGTGGATAAACGAATCTGAGTTACACCCTATCAGGAATTCAGCATTGGGGCTGAATCAGATACTGATAAAGAAAAACACCATCATCAAACCGAGTGTATCACAGAGTGCTGCTTTGACCTTTACAACCATACACCAAATGGAGACCCATCAGTTCTAGCATGTCCCGAGAACAGAGAAGAAGAAGAAATCCTCCCAATTCTCCGGGAAGAAGTTGAGGCAGCAGTGCAATCGCTGAAGGAAGGGAAGTCAGCGGGAGTGGACAACATACCCGCGAAACTGCTATAAGCAGGAAGAGAAGCGATGATTGATGCCCTCACCATTATCTGTAACAAGATCTGGCAGAGTGAGGAGTGGCCTACACCATGGACACAGTCGCTTGTCATCACTCTTCCCAAAAAGGTAACCTTTAGGAGTGTGAAAATTACCGCACCATCACCCTCATCAGCCATCCCAGCACGGTCCTCCTGAAAATAATACTCAACAGGTTGAAACCCCAAGCTGAACAAATCATAGCTGAAGAACAAGCAGAATTCAGGGCAAGGCGAAGTACCACTGAACAGATTTTCAACCTCAGAATAATCTGTGAGAAATACCTACAGCACCAACAACATCTATATCATGTGTTCATAGATTTCAAGAAGGCGCTTGACCGAGTTTGGCATGCAGCCCTATGGGCAACAATGAAAGTGTACAACATCAGCCCTAAAATTATTGAAGTCATCAAAAGCCTGTACGAAAAGGCTACCAGTGCAGCCCTCTATAACAGCGTCATCGGGAACTGGTTCAGATCAACAATCGGTGTGCGTCAAGGATGGCTACTCTCTCCAACACTCTTCAACATCTTCCTAGAGCGCATCATGTCAGATGCCCTTGCAGATCACGAAGGCACAGTCAGCATAGGGGGTAGAGCAATCTCCAATCTTCGTTTTGCGGATGACATTGATGGATTGGCTGGAGAGGAACAAGAACTTGAACAGCTGGTACAGAGGCTTGACACCACATCGAGTGCTTATGGAATGGAAATAAGGGCAGAGAAGACCAAAATGATGACCAACAACACCAATGGCATCAACATGGACATCAAAGTCCAAGGCCAATCCCTCAACACAGTGCATAGCTTCAAATATTTAGGAGCCATTGTATCAGACAATGGGTCCTGACAGGAAGTCCTCTCCAGAATCGCACAAACAACTGCTGCCCTGACAAGGTTGAAACCCATTTGGAAAGACAGGACCATCAGTCTATATTCCAAAGTAAGACTACTGCGCTCCCTTGTCATCTCCGTCTTCCCATATGCTTGTGAAGCATGGACCCTCACAGCAGATCTACAATGAAAAATACAAAGCATGGAGATGAGGTGCTACAGAAGACTTCTGGGCATTTCCTATACCCAACACATCACCAACGACGAAGTCCGACAGACCATCACACAAGCCATTGGACAACACGATGACCTGCTCACAGTGGTGAAGAAACGGAAACTTCGATGGTATGGCCACGTCACCAGATCATCAGGCCTTACAAAGACCATTCTGCAAGGCACAGTGCAAGGAGGTAGAAGAAGAGGGAGACCGAAAAAGAGGTGGGAGGACAACATTCGAGAATGTACTGGTTTGACATTGAGCGTAGCCATCAGGGCTGCTGAGGACAGAGAAAGATGGAGTATGCTGGTTAAACGATCATCTGTGGTGCCCCTACGACCCCCGAGTTACGGGACGTGATAGGATAGGATATTAAATGCCGGAAGATACTGTATTTCTGTGGTTGACAGCTGCATGCCAGTTTGTGACACCAATAAATATGGCTTTCCTGCGATCTTTGACAACGTTTTCCTCTGATTTTGTGTTCTACCAGGGTCTGTTGTTTTATTCAAAAACCTCGTAACTCAACTTTTTTGACAAAGTTGTAAGTCGAAAACCTCGTAACTCTTCATTTGATTCCAGTTCTCAACGGAAAACACTTCTTCGACTTTTTATCCCATACTGCCAAATTTCTAGACTTTTCATAGTTTCTTTGAAGTAAAAAAAAAGTCACTGGTTTGGCGTTACCCAACTGATTGAACAGTTTTTCTCGATTTTCTCAAAACAGCAAAAAATGAGATACGAGGTTTTCGTCTGACAGCGACGTAAGTTTTATCCCTCAGTGGCCCCGTGACATTGTACCGATGCAAGTGTTCATTGTATTAGCTTAAACGCTCTTGGGACAAAAGTTGAAATAAAATAATAAAACGGTCAGACAGTGACATCCGCTGCCCGTTCATCAGATGCATGTAAAGGACACATCTTTCATCAGATGCATTTAAAGTATACATGGTTCATAACATGTATGTAATGTACACATCATTCATCAGAGGTATGTAAAGTACACATCGTTCATCAGATGCATTTAAAAAACGCATCGTTCATCAAATGTATGTAATGTACACATCGTTCATCAGATGTATGTGAAGAACACATTGTTCATCACAGCCATGTAAAGTACACATCGTTCATCAGATTATTTCAAGAGCTCAACGTCCATAAGATCCCAACACTAGTGTCTACATCATGCCAGCTTAAACGTTCAGTTTCATCAAATATATGTATCACAGTTAATACTAAGCGATGTTTTATGTATCACAGTAGTATTTAACTATATTGATGTATCACAGTAGTATTTAGCCGTATCTATGTATCACAATCCTGTCCAGGATCGCACAAACAACTGCTGTCATGGCAAGGTTGAAGCCCATTTGGAAAGACGACCATCAGTCTACACTCCAAGGTAAGGCAGCTGCGCTCCTTGTCATCTCCATCTTTCTATACGCTTAGGAAACATGGACCCTCACAGCAAATTTACAACGAAGAATACAACGCAATGGAGATGAGGTGCTTCAGAAGACTTCCTATACCCAGGACATCACCAACGACGAAGTCCGACAGACCACCACACAAGCCGTTGGACAACACAATGATCAGACATGCTCACAGTGGTGAAGAACCAGAAACTCCGATGGTATGGCCACGTCACCAGAGCATCAGGCCTTGCAAAGACCATCCTGCAAGGCACGGTGCAAGGATGCAGAAGAAGAGGGAGACAGAAAAAGAGGTGGGAGGACAACATTCAAGAATGGACTGGTTTGACACTGAGCAAAGCCATGAAAATTGCTGATGACAAAAAAACGTACGCAGGTTAAACGATCATCTGTGGTGCCCCAACGACTTTGGAGTTACGGGATAGGATATGATATGATAGGATAGGATAGGATGTATCACAGAAGGATTTAGCCCTATCTATGTTTCACAGTATTATCTAGCCATAATGTTACAACTGAGACGCACACGATAGATCCGATCATTTGGTTTTTGCAAAGCATGCAATGACAGCATGTATTTACCTTTGATTTGATGATTTTGCGTTGTTGCTGGAAGAAGTTTGTATAATGTACTTTCATCGGTCGATATTGTTGAGAATTTTCTGGAATTGCTTGTTTATTATCAATCGAAGCTTCAATATATTACGGGTTGAATCATGTAGATATGTAAAAACATTATGTGACGCAAGGCAGTGCATAGTTCCGGTAACGAGTTTTATTTTGATTGGGTGTTATTGTGTCATACTGGAATGTTCAAATTTGTTCTTGATTGCAGAGAGGCTATATAAGTAATGTACTGTCTCCTTGTAAGACAGATCTTTGTAGTGGTTTTTGGAAAGTGATCTTGTATGCAGTTGTTGATGTTTGCTGAATAAAGTTGGAAAACTGTATACGACGACTTCTGCATTGTTGCTGAGTGAACAGGCTGTGTGGATAAACGAATTTGAGTTACCCTTATCAAGATTCAAATATCAGGTCTGAATAAACTATTGATAAGTAACCGTGTTATACAGATTTATGTATCACGGTAGTAGCTAACCATATCTATGTATCACAGTAGTATTTAGTCATATCTATGTATCCGCATCGCGCTAAGGCTTTCGCACACCCATTGACAACTTGATATTGACAGCAATAACGATAAACAGTATCCGGTTTCTTTACCCTTCAGTGACATCACATTTATTTATTAATATCATCGTTGTCGTTGTTATCATCATCATCGTCATCATCATCATCATCATCATCATCATCATCATCATCATCATCATCATTATCATCATCATCATCATCATCATCATCATCATCATCATCATCATCATCATCGTCATCGTCATCATCTTCATCATGGAGACAGCCGGTCATAACAGTCACTTCATTTGACCACACAGGGTTTGGCTGCAATACAATACAACTTTATTGTCCGGTCGATAAAAACCTTGGAACACCGTCCATGCATGCAACAACATAAATGAGGACTAAAACGTCATAAAAAGTAAGATCTGCTTACAAGCAATCATCTCATGCATACATATACAATATAGTTCTATGCTCAAACATCAAGTATACAATAACACTTTAATAACACATCTGTTACACACAAACTACTCTCCATCACTGCCACGCGCACCAGCTCACACAGCCAATGCGCTTGCCCCTCTCTCTCCGTCCCAGCAATCGGTCACACCAACAGGACAATACGCAACAAATCCACACACACCGTCAAGCCTACTCAAAATCTATTATTAAAGGCAAAAAAAAAAAGTATATATACAATGAGTGGAAAACAAAACAAACTATGGTTCGTTCAAAAAATTGTCAAAGACACAAACAGCAAATGAGTATTATATTTGAAAGAATGTCTATATTACCCATCTATGGGAACATAACAGATTGTGGCTTGTCAACAAGCTTGGGCTAGAAATAATAGTCAAGGAAAGGCACATGGACAGGGATAAAACGGCATTGGTTTACCTTCCATTTGTTGGTCAGTCTAGCCTTGGGTGGCTCCTGCTATGCAGAATTCTTCGGTGTGACCATTTGGGTTATGCAGGACAAGGTGACAGGACATATGTTCTCCCAACCTGACGATTCGTCTTCTGCTTTTGGTGGTGAGCAAGACCACATTGTCGGCAGGCATTTTATGCAGGTAAGTGACAGTGACCTGCAGAGAGTGTCGTGGCACTAGTAACCGGTAAACCGGTTTACTATCAACACGCTTCCCCGCCTTGCAGGGCAACACTTTTTATGTCTCTCTTACGAGGGATAAATGAAAACAGCAGTTCCGGTTGGGCCGTGTTCTCAAAGTGGAGGCCGAAAGGCTGGAGTCCAAACATCCGCTCGACTACACGTGGTGCAACGACCGGACACAGGATGATGCTGGACCGTGATAACCGTTGAAGGCAGTTATTCACTATTATGTCAGTGAATGGAGACTGACTGGGCGTAGTCAGTGGCGGCTCCAGACACACCTGTTTCGAACTGAAAAACAATGAGGACATGGTTCGATTTGAGCTGTCGGATTTGCGGCGGAATGGGAGGCGACTGTTCACGCTTGGGAGAGATTGTTTACCTTTCATTTGTTGGTTAATCTAGCCTTGGGTGGCTCCTGCTGTGCAGAATCCTTTAGTGTGGCCATTGGGTTATGCAGGGCAAGGCGGCACGACATATGTTCTCCCAGCCTGACGATTCGTCTGCTGCTTTTGGTGGTGAGCAGGATTACATGTTAAGCAGGCATTTTAGGCAGGTTAGTGGCAGTGATCTGCAGAGAGTATCGTGGCACTAGTAACCGGCAATCCGGTTTACTATCAAAAAGCTTTGCCGCCTTGCAGGGCAAGTATTTGTATGTCCCTCTTGCGAGGGACAGTGTAATGCCTCGCCCATTTCTCGCTGACCACGAAACACACAATTGACTCTCTTTAGGACTGTGGGCATAAATGTGGGTGGGTGGGTGGAGGGTGAAAAGGGGTTAGACATTGTCCTCACAAAGCTTGCCATGATAAAAGCGAGGTCTATAACCTATCTGTACTATAGGATTTACTAATTAAGGTGAAAACGTTGTATTACGCTTTTACTTGTATACAACTCCTTCATACAGAGTGTATAAACCAGGTGATGAACAGGCGTATAACTCAGCAGACTCAAATATTCTGTAAACACCTATTTGTCGGTTATCACCCGTGTGATACCAGCTAAACAGACGAAATGGGATGGTAGGAGGTCTTAAAATAGTAACACTTTCGTCACTGTTATCACTCATGGCCTGTTCACGTGCTTGATAGAACAGCTAACGCTCTGTGATTTACGCCCCCTTGTGATGATTGAAGCAGAGGGCAGATTGTGAAGGTTTTTTTGGTGTGGCTGTGTTGTCATACACCACTACACCGTTCATGAATTGACATTTACCTGTGTTATCCAAAATCATTATGAATTTGTCAAGAGTTTTGAAAATATCGTTCATGTTCATACTAAAATCTGCATGCTCTGCATGATATAGAAGCAAAATGCAAATCCAAGTGCGAGATACCGACATCATATTGGATATATAGCTTGCGTAGCGTTATATAAATCAAACAAAACAGCGACTGCAACGAGACCGATATTCTGACGTCATATTTGATCTATAGATTGCGTAGTATTATGTATAACTAACAAAACAGTGACACCCACGATAGCGATATTCTGACGCCATATTGGATCTATAGATTGCGTACTTTTATATAAAACAAACAAAGCAGTGGTTGTAACGAGAGTAATATACTGACGTCATATTGGATCTATAGTTTGCATACTTTTATATAAAACAAACTAAGCAGTGACACCAATAACAGCAATATTCTGACGTCATATTGGATCTATAGATAGTTTTAGATCAAACAAACAAAACTGTGACACCCACGAGAGCGATACTCTGACGTCATATTGGATCTATAGATTACGTAGTGTTATATAAAACACACAAAACAACACTATAACAAGAGCTATATTGTGATGTCATATTATTTTGACATACAGATTGCGTAGTTTTATATAAAACAAACAAAACCACAATGTAACGAGAGCGTTTTTCTGACCTCATACCTATAGATTGCGCAGTTTTATATAAAACAAACAAAACAGTGACACCAACAAGAGCAATATACTGACGTCATATTGGATGTATAGATCGCGTAGATTTATATAAAAATAAAAAGCAGGGATTGTTAAGTGTGACATTTTCAGACGTCATGGAAGACACCACATTTGCAGACCTGCAGGATGTCGAGTGTCCGATATGCCACCTTGACCTCGAGGACGCCAAAATATTACCGTGCACGCATTTGGCGTGCAGCAAGTGTCTGCTATCCTGGCTGCAAAAGGAAACGGGTGATTGCGGCTGTCCGCTTTGCAGAGCTCCCATCCTGTCCTCCAGGTACCCAGCTCAAGGTAACCTTGCCACTCTGGTTGACGCCCTGCCTACCCACCTGGCCCTTATGGCTTTGATGAAGAGTCGGCGAGTCCTCAGCAGCAGCCACGTCTGCGCCATGTGCCAGAACAACGTCACAGCTACGTCATTCTGCACGGAGTGTGAGGTCAAGCTCTGCCAGGCCTGCACTGCATATCATCAACGACTTCCTGCGTCCAAAGATCACAAGGTGGAAAACCTGAGCATGTTAACGGCCAGACGATTGGCTGAACACTACAGATTGACATGTAAGACGCATCCTGATATGCTGGCCGAGCTGTTTTGCCCCACCCACCAGCAGCTGATTTGCATGTTATGTATGGGCACGATCCACCAAGCCTGTACGGGCAAACAGGCCATCAGTGACGTAGCAGAGGACAAGAGGGAAAAGCTTAAACAGCGGGCAATAACACTGAGAAAGCACGAGAGTACTTTAGCAACGCAGGTATGGGCTTTAATCATTTGTGTGTGTATGTGTGCGTGTGTGTGTGCGTGTGGGTATGTGTGTTCTTCATCAAGTATACCACTTGTACTGGGTGATGGTGATGACAGATGTACAGTAGTGGGAGAATTGTACATCGTGCCACGTGATAGAAAACACTCCTACTGCAGAGTGCCGTGTCAATGTTTTAGAAAACTGCTGACCAACATGCTGACTTTACTCTAAACTTTCACTTTCACAAATGTGACCTATTTTCAGATCCAGAAGGTCAAGGACAAGTTCAAGGTCGCGTGGGAAAGTATGGAGGACACGTACGAAGACCTGCAGCAGTGTGTAGAGAAACAAAGGCGAAATGTGGAGAGCCAACTGCGGAAACAGGAAGATGACGTCATGGCGTCACTACAGCCTGTGGAGACGTCACGGGCCGCTCTGGCCTCCAACGCCTGCACTGTGGAGCAACTGGCCAGTGCGGCCCCTCAAGCCGCTCTCCTGGGAATGCTGGCTGACCTATCGTCACGACTGGATCAAGTGCAGGCAACCAGCGCCACGGCCATGGCAAGACAGCTGCAATGGTCTGAGTTCTCAGTGTGCATGCAGACACTGCAGCAGCTTAAGACGAAAATTTCTCGTCTGGGTAAGTGACTCTGAACTTTATTGTCTGTCTGACATTCTGACCAGTGAATGTGGGTAAATGACACTGAACTATTTTGTCTGTCTGGACGTGATTGGGTAACTATAGATAGATTATATCTGTCTGTCACGAAATAGAATTATATAATATGCGTAAATGTAAATTTTGTTACTAGTTTCTTAGATATAGACCTATGTGTATGGTCCGGAGCTCTCTCCGAGAGGAATACATCATCAGTGACAAATTTGGATTTGTTTGTTTGTCTTTAAATGACGTAGGAAAGAAAGACGTCGCGAGGTCTGAGAAGCCTCATAATGGACAAGATGGATGAATCGGCACCTAGGATTGCTATTCTTTTGAGTCAGGTGAATTTGCGCTGCTGGCGCAACTGTAATCTTATTCAGGAAGGTCTGCCGGACCCACCGCTACACTTCCTGGTACAGCGTGACATTGTAGTTTGACTCACTACGAACTGTTTCTGGTGTGAATATATCCGAGACCGGACAATCAACCGTTAGTCATGGAGTTGGTGGTGTTGTTTATTTGTTGTCCGATATGTGTATTTAGAATATTAAGTCTTCATTTTGCAATATTGTTTATAGCATGTGTAATATTTATTTTGGGTTTACTAAAGAATCAAATAAAGACCAACACGCGACTTATTATAAAAAAGCGGCATGTTTGATTGGTTCAGCTTGCTGTAATATTTTTGGGGGGTTTAACTTCATGGAATAATCATAATTTGAGGAGAGTCGTCACTGAAGTACATATTGTCCGAGCATTATCTTCGATTTGGGAGATCATCCTCGATTTGGAACATTATCTTGGATTTGGATTTATTCAAAACACTGCTTCTGATATTTGAGGGAACTGTGCATAGTTTCTGACAAGACTGGAATCCACAAAGGAACGCGATTTGTGAATTTAAACCTATCGATGCTGCGTCGTATTGTACAAATCGTCGTCGACGAAGGTAAATGGCCGAAGTGCAAAATCACAACTTTTCAGGAGAGAGAAAAAACTAATTTACATTCACACAAAAATAGTAAAACACATTTCTTTGCATAAATCTCTACATCAGCACTCGTTTGAAGTGCTGCTGCGTCTGTTTTAATTAACAGGTGTAAAAATAACGGAAAATAACCATTTTTGTCACTTAGGCCATTTTTCTATGGCTGTTTAGGTCATTGTGCCATTTTCCCTACATCAGTTAGGCGAAAACACCTTCAGATTTATATCAAAATTGTCAGTTTGCCTGCAATTAGGACACTTTCACGCATTTGTTTGCCATTTTCCCATTGTAGATAGGCAGTTTTCCTCAACACTTTTTAATGTATCATAGCTTGAGCCTTTTACCCAGGAACATTTAGGCCAATTTTCTTTACACATTTTTGTGGGCCATTTCGTAACGGTCAAATAACGGTCATTAAACCGTTTTTCACGGAATCAAGTAATGCCATTTTATGCGGGGAAAAAATGCTTAGTCAAAAAAAAAAAAAAATCGATCTTCGAAAAAATGTCACTTAAGCTATTTACCTTTGTCGACGACGATATGTGACGTTGTGTGTGTGTGTGTGTGCGTGTGTGTTGGTGTGTGCGTGCGTGCGTGCGTGTGTGGGTGTGTGTGTGTGTGTGTGTGTGTGCAATGACGGAGAACATACTTATGCAAGATAAATGATCTGTTACAGATCGTTTAACCATTTCAAAGTCCAACATTTTTTAGTGGTCTAATTGTTAAAAAGAAAGTGTTCATAAAATTTTTTATTTGTTTTCTGGTACATTGGTGTTGATATCACACATTATCAGTTATTTCTAGGGTTTCAGCTTTAATTATATCTTCTCCACTTCATTCTTGGATACGAATATAATTATGTTAGCGTGGATGTGATTGACTGTTATAAATGTTTATAAACATGTGAATGTGATACCAAGAATGATAGCGTGACACTGTTAAGTATAAGTTGTTTTAGTTTCCATTAAGAAGACACTTCCGTTTTGCTACCTTGTCTCCAACTGTCAAGATTCGAGAGTAGAAGTTATTAACAATTTCTAGTTGTAGAAAAAGACGGGTTCCGTGTCTGGATTCATTGTGTTGAGGATTCTCGTTGTTCGCTGAATTTATTGCAAGACTGAATGGCTTTCAGTAACCTTGAACTAAAGTCTAACCACTGCATGTACGTAAGTAACTAATGTTAGGTAGGTTGGGTTTGGGCGCGCCACAGGCTGCGACTACGCCTTCCACAGGGGAGGCGGCCCAGAATTTCCCGATAAAAAGGGACAATAAAGCATTAAAATCTAAAATCTAAATCTTAAAAAATCTAAAATCTAAGTGACATTGAATTGTTGTTTCTCCATGTCTGACATTCAGTGCACTGATCGTGGGTAAGTGACACTGAATTGTTGTTTCTCCATGTCTGACATTCAGTGCACTGATCGTGGGTAAGTGACACTGAATTGTTGTTTCTCCATGTCTGACATTCAGCGCACTGATCGTGGGTAAGTGACACTGAATTGTTGTTTCTCCATGTCTGACATTCAGTGCACTGATCGTGGGTAAGTGACACTGAATTGTTGTTTCTCCATGTCTGACATTCAGTGCACTGATCGTGGGTAAGTGACACTGAATTGTTGTTTCTCCATGTCTGACATTCAGTGCACTGATCGTGGGTAAGTGACACTGAATTGTTGTTTCTCCATGTCTGACATTCAGTGCACTGATCGTGGATAAGTGACACTGAATTGTTTCTCCATGTCTGACATTCAGTGCACTGATCGTGGGTAAGTGACACTGAACTATGTTAACGTGCCTTACTGTGACAGTGATTTTTCTTCTCCAGGTCAGATCACGTTGTCAGGGAACAGTGCGTCACTGAAAAAAAAGTTGGATCAAGCCATTCCATCAAAAGTAGCGACGTCATCGGGGGCTACCGCCAACACAAGATCGCCATCACAGATGAAATCACAACAAGCTTCGCCAGTACCGAATCATACCAAACCAAGCGGAGCAGAGCTGGCCAAAGTGTTGAAAGTCGGTGACCGGGTTAGATCTATGTATGTAAGTTGTTTTCATCTTTCATTACCTACAGTCAGTGACTTGTCGCATGCGAGATGTGTGGGTGTGCGTGTGTGTGTGTGTGAGTGTGTGTGTGTGTGTGTGTGTGCGTGTTGAAATGCAGGGCGCAATCAGTGATTGTGTCATAACATTCTTATACTAAATTTCCAGTTCTATGCAACAATTACATTCTTATACTAAATTTCCAGTTTTATGCAACAATTATTGTTAGATAAAATAATCCAAATAGTGTTTAAAATGTTAATGCCATTTTCTAAAATTGCAAATAGGTAGATTTTGTAATTTTGTTTTCAATGTTACATATTATTGTTGTTATTGTTGTTGTTGTTGTTATTGTTGTTTTTGTTGTTCTCATCTAATATCACAAATCTGTGAGCAGACGTGAAACCAAATAGCTTATCGGAACTGTAAGATATTGTTTTGTCGTGTGGTTAACTGGATATGATGTTGCGTTAATAATGATGATAATGACGACGGCCGCGACGATGATGATGATGATGATGATGATGATGATGATGATGATGATGATGATGCTGAGATGATGATGATGATGATGATGATGATGATGATGATGATGATGATGATGATGATGATGATGATGATGATATTTTCCTAAAGTAGACGTTTGTAACTCTAAATAAATTACAAAAACGGTCATCAAGGTGATACCCATTTTTAGACACGCACCCCAAATGGTACACACAATTATACAATGTCATCATACATGTTACACACAGTACAATGTTATTATAAATGTTACACAATACAATGCCATCACAGGTAAGGTGCGACATAATTATAAGAAGAAAAACAAACAAAAATAGGCCCATGTACGTTGACTTTGTATACAGAGTTTAGTCAAACATTAGGCGGCACGTATTACAAGACGCATGGGTCGCTATGTTGGCCGTAATGTACGGTAAATAAATAAATAAATACAAAAATACATAAATAAATAAATAAATAAATAAAATGAGTCAGAATTCAACACGTCACCATCAAATGTCAGACCAATTTCACTGACAGTGTCAGTGTCAGCGTGTGTGTCAGTGTTGTGTGTAGCAGATCAAAATCTGTGTTTGTGTTGATGTCAGTGTGTCTGTGAAGGTGAATGTCAGTGTCAGTATTGGTGTCAGTGTCAGTGACGTGTGTGCAGAGTGGGAGGACAGGCACAGTGACGGCCATACCATCACGGATAATGGCGGCACATTGCCGTGATCCCCAAGGCTTAATTGACGTCCGTGGTGATGATGGAAAGGAAGACTTTTACTTTATGGGAGCGTATGGCCTGTATCACATTCAGCTACCGTGACACGCCCCATGCCTCCATTATGTCTTCACAGGTCAAGCTTTCTGACTTCATTATGTCCTTCACTGTCAGATGAATCATCATTCTTCTTCTTCTTCTTCTTCTTCTTCTTCTTCTTCTTCTTCTTCTTCTTCTTCTTCTTCTTCTTCTTCTTCTTCTTCTTCTTCATCTTCATCATACATCTTTGTTGGCGTTTTCACAATTTAACTATTTTATGTATTTTTAGTTTGTTAGTCATTGTTTATAGGGTCCAGCGGACTAGAAAGAGCCGAATCGGGACCACAACTTGGTTGAAAAATGGGGACTCACCCCTGAACCGAATAAAAGCTCTGCTGAAACAATTCAGATCACCAGATCATCAGGCCTTGCAAAGACTATTCTGCAAGGCACAGTGCAAGGAGGTAGAAGAAGAGGCAGACCGAAAAAGAGGTGGGAGGACAACATTCGAGAATGGACTGGTTTGACACTGAGCGAAGCCATCAGGGCTGCTGAGGACAGAGAAAGATGGAGTATGCTGGTTAAACGATCATCTGTGGTGCCCCTACGACCTTCGGGTTACGGGACAGGATAGGATAGGATAGGGATAGGAAACAATTCAAACGGTAGCACTGAAGGCAATACACCAGCCGGTCACTTTACAATAAAGGCATCCCATGCAGAGGACGCTGAGGTTTTACTGTAATTTATCGAACCCTTGTTTACAAAAACAATATAGATTATAAACATCATTATAAAGTATTAACTCAACAAATACAGGAAGAAGAAGAAGAAGAAGAAGAAGAAGAAGAAGAAGAAGAAGAAGAAGAAGAAGAAGAAGAAGAAGAAGAAGAAGAAGAAGAAGAAGAAAAACAAGAAGAAGAAGAACAAGAAGAAAAAGAAGAAGAAGAAGAAGAAGAAGAAGAAGAAGAAGAAGAAGAAGAAGAAGAAGAACAAGAAGAACAAGAAGAACAAGAAGAACAAGAAGAACAAGAACAAGAAAAACAAGAACAAGAAGAACAAGAAGAAGAAAACAATATACAACATTAACACAACACATACAGGAAGAACAACAACAACAAGAACAAAAAAGAACAAGAAGAAGAGGAAGAAAACAAAGATAGAAAGAAAGCAAGAAAGAAAGAAAGCAAGCAAGAAAAAAAGAATGAAAGAAAGAAAGAAGTTGAGGAGGAGGAGGAGGAGGGAGAGGAGGATGTTGATGATGATACATTTGTTTTAAAATGTCTTCTTATTATAGATGTCATTGCTCGTTTAGTCAATTGATCCTTTCCTGTTATTTGCTTTGAACTTGGCCTTACCCTGCTTCCACTATTTTTCCACAGATAATCTGTATTTTTGTAATAAGTATTGTGTGTTTGTTTTGTTGTTGTTTTCAGATGGAGAGACGTGTGCGCGAATCCAGCATCTCCAACTGGAATCAACACTTTTAACATCGAATTGTTTGAACTTTGGTAGCACATTTCTACAAATATCAACAATATACAATTTGTTTTAGTTAAGTCCTGACTATCCTATCCTATCCTGTCCCGTAACCCGGAGGTCGTTGGGGCACCACAGATGATCGTTTAACCAGCATACTCCATCTTTCTCTGTCCTCAGCAGCCCTGATGGCTTCGCTCAGTGTCAAACCAGTCCCTTCTCGAATGTTGCCCTCCCACCTCTTTTTCGGTCTCCCTCTTCTTCTACCTCCTTGCACTGTGCCTTGCAAAATGGTCTTTGCAAGGCCTGATGATCTGGTGACGTGGCCATACCATCGGAGTTTCCGTTTCTTCACCACTGCGAGCAGGTCGTCGTGTTGTCCAATGGCTTGTGTGATGGTCTGTCGGACTTCGTCGTTGGTGATGTGTTGGGTATAGGAAATGCCCTTTAAGTCTTCTGTAGCACCTCATCTCCATGCTTTGTATTCTACGTTGTAGATCTACTGTGAGGGTCCATGCTTCGCAAGCATATAGGAAGATGGCGATGACAAGGGAGCGCAGCAGTCTTACTTTGTAATGTAGACTGATGGTCCTGTCTTTCCAAATGGGCTTCAACCTTGTCAGGGCAGCAGTTGTTTGTGCGTTCCTGGAGAGGACTTCCTGTCGGGACCCTTTTGTCTGACACAATGGCTCCCAAATATTTGAAGCTATGCACTGTGTTGAGGGGTTGGCCTTGGACTTTGATGTCTGTGTTGATGCCATTGGTGTTGTTGGTCATCATTTTGGTCTTCTCTGCACTTATTTCCATTCCATAAGCTCTGGAGGTGGTGTCAAGCCTCTGTACCAGCTGTTCAAGTTCTTGTTCCTCTCCAGCCAATCCATCAATGTCATCCGCAAAACGAAGATTGGAGATTGCTCTACCCCCTATGCTGACTGTGCCTTCGTGATCTGCAAGGGCATCTGGCATAAGTCCTGACAGTGGTAATTAATCTAATAATTAACCGAATGTATTATTAAATGAGGAGGAGGATGAAAAATGGATGGGGTGGGGTTGGGTGAAATAATGTATTGTAAGGAATTGTACTGTTGTTAAATTTTGTATTCTATTTTCATTGATGTCATCTTAGGTTGAGCTGTTAGACCTAAAAGATACAGGAAACAAAGAGATAAATGGCATTAACTATTTAAAACCTATTAAATACGAACAAAAAAAACACAATTCCAATCCTAGGAAAGAAGAGTGTGAGATAAATCCCAATGTATATTACACACTCATCAATCTCTGTAGCATCACTTTCTATCTTACGCTAGTTTGTTCATTAACATTGAAATAACATACATCATTGTGTCGTGTCGGATTTGAGCGATTCCGAACCACTCGAAACCGGCAAAGGCCCGCTAAATTCGAAATGCAAGGCACGGTGCAAGGAGGCAGAAGAAGAAGGAGACATAAAAAAGGTGGGAGGGTAACATTCGAGAATGGACTGGCTTGACACTGATCGAAGCCATGAAGGTTGCTGAGGACAGAGAAAGATGGAGTACGCTGGTTAAACGATCATCTGTGGTGCCCCAACGTCCTTCGAGCTACGGGATAGAATAGGATAGGATAGGCTTTTTTAACTTGTCATGATCGGCTCTAGAAGGGTGTTGGAGATGGTAAGATTCAGGATGTGGGTGGCGTAATTGTGCCGAGTTCCTTACAATGTTGTTAAATTAACCATTTTGGTTGTAATTGTCACATGATTAAGAAATTGATGCACCGACAGCGCTGTGGCTAAATTGGCGTCTGGGTTTAGGTCAGAAGGAAAGGCCGAATATGAACCAGACCAACGGATCAGCAATAGTGTGTGAAATTGAAAATGTTATGTATGTTAATTGGGAGTCTTGTAGCGTGGATACACAGGTGACTTTACATAGTCTATATAAGTGGGATTAGCTATCCAGGAGCAGCCTGTCATTTTTACGTAGAAAGCGACGTAAACCTCGCGACAGCCGGAGAGATGTTTCTAGGCATTTGGGGATCTGCAATGCGTATTGTCAAGTCGGGACATTCACCGGGTACTCTGCGGAAATTCAGGCAAAGTAAAGCCTGGTCCGTATGTGCAATCATTGTTCAACGATTAAACACGCCAATGTGGACATTTTGTGTGTAAAAAGAAGATTCACAGGTCGAATGGGATTATCTTCTTTCTGTTTACTCTTCGGAGTTGGAGTTTTCTGTTTATACCTCGGCGGTGGAAGGTCTACTAATTTTTTCAGCAAGGAACATTCTATGGGTTCTCATTGTTCTTCTAGTTACTTGTCGCCATACTGTTGTGTCGTCGACTTGTGCCCGGTGTTAGTTTGGACTGTGTTTTGATTCACTTGAATTATTCTTCAGCTAGTTTTTGAATACTGTGCACTCTGTGTTCTTCAAGTAGTCAAAACAGTTATCACGTGACAGAACCAAGTGAACTATTGATCATATATACATTTGTGCGTGTGTGACGTTCTACAAATCTGTGAATATTGGATTGCATCTTTTGTGACTGTCTTCAGCATAGTGACATTTTTTTGTAGATTAATAATGTTATTATGTATTCAAAGTCACCATTGAAGGTGTGTTATTGTGTTAGCACGGAGCATCAATGTCAGTGAAAAAAATGTGTAATACTATGTGTTGAAAGCCACCATTGGAGGTGCATTTAGACAACATTTTATTTTATTGTGGTGTGTTTACAGTGATTATTTTGTGGTGTTGTGTGGGATTGTCAGGAAAAGTTAGGAGTAGATTTAATATTTTGTATCAACCATTGTTTAAGAAAATTCATTTTCTTATTAATATGTTTGTTGTTTAATTTTTTTTTTGTTTCATTTCAATAAAACTTTAGTTATTTTTTAAAAAAAAACTGTTTTATTGTTAGATTAAATAAGAAGAGGGGTTCTTGATTCGCACACACATAACAGCACGTCGTTTTGACAAGCAAGTCACATACACGCTTCATACACACACATAATACGCAGTGACACAAACTGTATCGTGACAGTAATACACATGGCAACGGTTTTAAATAGTAACGTTTAGTAACGCTTCCCGCAGTCTGTCACGAGCCGCTTGGCGTCGTATCTCCATGAAAAGGTTAAACGTATAGAGAAAGGGGTTGATGGCGGCGCTTAACGGTAGAATCAAGATGGCTGCTGCTATGTTGATCTCGCTGGGGATAGGAATGCCGACGGACGACAGAATGCCGCAAAGCCCGATGGGAAACCAGCACAAGAAGTCTGTCACAGCGACCGAGATCAGGCGACGAGCGACGGTCGCATCCTTGACTTTGGACTTTGATATTCTGTCACTGACATTGGATTCTGACGTGGAGATACAGTCCATGGAATTTTGTCGCACGGTTCCATAAATGGCGGCCTGGCCACAGGCGACCAGCAGGAACAGGACGAAGTTGGTGACCACCATAACAGCGAATGAGTAATTTCTGCCCTGAAAGTCAGAGCGCGTGATGGGCAGCGGGATGCAGATGCCGGACTGGCTGTAGAATCGCCAATGTGTCGTCACAGGAAGTAACGGAACTACGGCCATGACAAAGCCGATAATCCACGATGACGTTATAACGGCAATTGCCGACCTCCTGCCGAAGCGGATGGTGCTGAAAGGAAAACGGAGGACAATGAAACGGTCCAGCGTTATTAAAGCGACGGTGAAAGCCGAGACTTGGTTGGCCAGCAGAGAGAGGAAGCCGGCCGCTTGGCACGAGGAGCTGCGAGTCCAAATAACATCATTATGCAAGTAAACACCACGGTAAGACAGGTCAGCGGCGCCGATCATGGCAAGATAAACCCCCATGATGAAGTCAGCTACACACAAACTGCTGACAAACATGTTGAATGAGCTTTTGCTGCTCTTCTTTCGCACGAAAAGCCTGAAGACGAGACAGAAGCCGTTGCCGAAGACAGACAAAAAGCTCATAAGCCATAGCAAGCTTCGGTAGGTTTCGGACCGCACTAGATCCTCGCAGGAGGAGATTTCATCTTGAGGCGCCAGGCAGAATTTGATGTCGAAGTTTGCGGGAAGAATGCTGGCGCAGCACAGCTTGAAGGTGTCCGTTTTGACACTCTGTAGCATGGATAATCCATGGAACAATGCCGGAGGAAAGGTTTCCACCGGGCAGCCCGACAGGTCCAGCTCTGTGAGTGATAGAACGTGCTGGAAACCGCCATTGAGGATCGTACCCACTCCCGCTTGCGACAGATTCAGCTGTTGCAGTGAAAGGAAGTCAGAGAATGGTTCCGTGCTAAAGGACGATAATTCAGTGAAAGTCAGGTCGACGCGTTTTAATGTGTTCTGTTTCTGCATCGTCTGTTGACTGTACAGCACGTGCAAGGGGTTGTGGGCCAGTGAAAGCAATCGTAAGTTTTGCAGCACCAGAAACGCATTCATGGTGACGTTGTGCAGCTGATTTTGGCTAAGGTCTAAGTGTCTGAGATTTGGGAGTGTCTCTGGGGAAATGGACTGCAAAGCACAGTCCCTCAGGCTCAGGTACACCAGGTCACGGTTGGAGGAGAGAATAGCGGGTGTCATGTGAGAGCCAGAGCCGTCCAGGTACTTGAGATGAGGAAAGCGTTGGGCGTCAAAGGGATGACCACACACAAAAGCCAGGCCCTGGCACAGGCATTCAGCGGGGCAGGGTTGCTCGTCACACAACAGCTCGTCGTCGCCTTGAGGACACTGCGCCCAGCCGTCACACAGGTGGTCTGGATGAAGACAGATAGAAGACGCGCGGCAGCGGAAGAAGCCAGGACACTCTGGGACGTCACAGTCGTTCTCGTCCTCTCGACCCGCACAGTCAAAGAAACCGTTGCAGCGTGTGTAGACCGGCAGGCAGTGGCGCGGCGGCGTGTCACAGCGGTAGTGAGTGAGAGGACAGGGGTCAGTGGCGCTGACAGCGGTGTGAGTGAAATAGCCTTTGCCGTCGTAGTCGATGAGTGACGGATCAGGCAGCTCAATGTCCTGTCTGGTGAGAACGAATAACAAGAGGGCAAGCATTAAAACATGTTCCATTCCTCACATTACATGTGGAAACAAAAGCTACATATAGTTTACAATTTGACAAATAAATTTGGACAATGGCAAAGAGCGTAAAAATGTGATCGACTGTGCTGTATCCAGATCTAAATCCTGCTTGTTCTTCTAATATTTTTGTTCTTTTTTAGCCCACTTGGTCAGATGCTTATCCAAAATGTGAGTATAAACCTTGCTGACGACACTCTTGTCACTTAGTCGCTTTCGTTGACGCAGGCCCCGCGTTTTATGTTAATGTGTTGAGGTAGGCGCGACGTCCGATCGTCGCTGTCTGTAATACTGGCGATGTAACTCAGACTGTCCCTCGACGTAGTCTTGTGGCAGCTACGAAGTCCCGGTCTGTTGTTAATGTTCACTCACGAAGCAACTCTTCGGCGACTACACGCCCTTGCAGTCAACCCGAAACTTTCGGGACGTTGTTTCAATATGTCGGTCCTTCCCGAGGCAACTCGTTGGCGTCTACTCTCGATGACTGCCGCACGTAACGTTGACTCGCTTGGTGTCGCAGCTGGACCCTTGGCTATAGCGTAGATCAACCGACTTCGTCCCCAAAATGTTACACGGCAATGGTCGAGTCAGTCCGATGATTGAATCTTTTGTAACTCGAATTCATCTTCCACGCTTCCCCGTTCTCTCAGTAACAAGACAGGAGTCGTCGTTGTAAACTTTTCCAACTCTATTCAACAAGCAGCATCCACAACGGCATACAAAATCTCTTTCCGAAAAACACCCTCTCTAGACAGCAGAAAGCCATACTTAAGCCTATATAGTGTAACAACAATGCAGGAAAATGCATGAAAGTTCAAGAACTCGTCATCAGAGTTACGCACTGTCTTACGTCATAGAACTTTCTATATACTTTCGGAATGTAAGTATCTGTTATTAGATCTCAAATCTTCGACCAATAAACAAACAATACTATAAGACCACTCCAGCAACAGTGTGGATCAAAGGAAACTAAACGTCATAATTGGAGTCTTTGCGTCTAAACATATTAACATCCAATAGTATAGTGGGCGTCTTAATCGAAACAGCCTGCAGTTTTAATGTTTTTTCTTTGTTTTGTGTGTGGGTGTGTGTGGGTACTGTGTGTGTGTGTGAGTGTGTGTGTGTGTGTGTGTGTGTGTGTGTGTGTGTTCGCTTACCTCGTTCGAATGATATTTTCACTTATTCCGAGACACGAGTCTTCATCCAAGTTGTCCTGGTGACAGTCGGTCACTCCGTCACAGACCACCAAGAAGGACAGGCATTGACCGTTGCTACACGTGAAGTGCTCACAGGGCAGGTAACTGCAGAACGACTCATCAGACCTGTCTCCGCAATCACGTCTCTTGTCGCACACGCTTGTATAGTGAACCGTCCCGTTACCGTCGTCACAGAAATACATATACACAGACACCTCATCTTTAACTACATGTATATAGCGGTGTACGGCCTGTGACATACCCGAAATGTGATGGTCCTTAGGTTTTTGAGAAAGAAGAATATCATCACCTGACGCACCATTAGGCTGCAAATGTGACGTCACAGGTTTTGGGAAAAAGCACTTATTCTCCGGTTGTTTCATGTCACAAACATTCATTGGATAGCATGTCAAAAACAAATGCGTTAGATGTCCTTTCGGACACGCCATCAAGACAAGGTTGCGTTGAATGGAAGTAGAAACTGTAATAACTGTATGAGCTGTAAGGTTGTGTCTTGATGGGTTGTTGATAGAAATACCATTGTTTGCTATGCGCTGGACAGGTAAGCGTTGACATACGGCACACCGCACGTCAGATGATCCACATTGATAAATATGAGGTAAGTTCTTAACAAATCTGACAAATAAAAGATGCTGGGGAAATATTGCCATGCAGGCTGTTCTATGGGCATCAGGAAAACCTTTTGCATCCGAAAAATCTCTTGTTAGATGGCTTTTTAGAGATGTTATCAGGTCAGATTCGTCTACGCCTCTGGACTCCGAGAAAGGAAAGACTGTATAGACAATGGAGCTGTTTACTCCGATCCACATGTGTCTGTACATGGTGGGGGTGGCCTTATCCCTGTAAATCAGTCCAGTGCGGTAAACGTGGCAGTGCTGGTTAAACTCCAACAGCCTGTACACTTCCTCCTGCTCTGCCCTTGTCTGAATAACAGCCAGCTCCCCACCTTCGCTCTGACACTGGTGAGACAGAGGGTCGGTTCCAATGTGGCGCGAGTCTTTATCTGTGGGGTTGTCCTCTGTATCGCTAGTGAACACGGTGAAAAAACATTTGGACCCTGCCGCCACCTTGGCCTGACAGGCGTCACTACTGAAAAGGCAGCGCCCTGATTCGTCTCTCCCGTCTTCACACTCCGCCTGATTATTGCAGTCAAGGTGTCTGCGGAAAGTTGGGTAGAAATCCACCCGGCAGTTGAACAAACCGCTGTCGTTTATTACGGGTAGTGCGGTTAATTTGTGGAAAGAGAAATGCATTTTGAATCCTAAAATAAAAAAGACAAGATCAAGATTAAAGATCAAGGATAGACTGTGGGTGTGAAGAATATATGACGGCTGTGTTGAATGACACATCTCTGCCCGCATCTTGGTGCCATTGTGTAGGACGTAAGACAAGGTTAGAATTGAGGAGGACAAATGCCACAAACAGTATATTTTGTCCACCGGGAGTTCAGGAGTGAATACACGCTCCAAGCTGATCATAACGGCATCGTAGCTGTCGGGAACGGTCAGCGTGCGTTCAATATCTGTCGAATCTAGATCGCCGGGGCAGAAGTGCAGTCCATCATAGCCTGGCGAGGTCACATGACCCTGTGTGTCCGACAACATCACCACTGGTAACGTGTTCCGCAGGAACTGGCGGGAAGTGGTGAAGCGAATGCTGATATCGGTTTTTACTTTGGTGATGAAGTACATGTGATTGTTCGGCGACAGTAAGACTTGGAAATAAGGAAAATTATAGCAACGCATATGGCCAATCTTCAGAGTCAGTAAAAAGCGTTCATCGTATCTACGCTCGTCCCAATTTTCTGAAAGTTCCGTTGAGTTTGGCATTGAATGGTAGACGGTGGCCAGCTCGTGACTGTAAAAAATCAAAAGATACGTACCTGGGTAGGTGTTCCCAGCTACATGAACGTGCACTTTCAACATGGTATAGGCAATGTTATCCCCCTGCAAATTGTTCACATACTGCATCCATTGGACACATACACAATCCATATAATATATCAACGATATGATAACGTTGAAAGACTGCAAGATAGATTCGTCTTAAAGCTATTTCTGCCATGCGATCCGTATTTATGATGTAAAATTCTGGTACAGCTATTATATATATTTCGTGCAAAACATAGTGAGCATAGAAGTGGCTGAAGTGGTGTTGACTTTGAAGATAAAGCAACTGCGATTTCAAAATTGGGTAAGTGTGCACTTGCAGGAAACTGCCCGCTAATCCTGAAAACGTCCTTAACGTCCTTAAAACATGTATTATAAAATAAAAATCCATTTCGTTTATTTTGTGCCTTCTGATTTACATGGTATAACTTTTGTTACCAACATATTATCTTTAAATTGAAGGTGAGACTGGAAAAACAACATGTATTTGCTCGCCAGTAGCTCTCTTAATATTTCCCCCGTCTTATTATTTGCATAAAGAAGACTCTAGAACAAACCGTTCAGGTTACATTTCGACACTCTTTGTTTAGTGGTTGTTGAGAGGTGGCGTGCAGGGCATCCACAGGCTAAAAGACAAACCGTCTGATATTCCGTTGTGATTATCGACTAAATTAACGTTTAAAAAAAATAATAAATCATGCGCGATGAAAATGAAACGAGACGGCACTCCGCTCAAGTGTATTTCTTGACACTATCACACATAGTTACTCCATTCCCTTCACCTCCACCTCCCCCCTCCACTCCCATAAAAAAATAAAAAATAAAAATAAAAAAATAAAGAAATAAATAACAAATAAGAATACAGTGAACTTCGGATATAGTAAAGTGCCCTGGGACCAAATAAATCTTTAGTATAACCGAATATTTACTATAACCGAAAATCCGTTTACAGTAAAGTTTTTAAAGTTTACTTTTGTCGCAGAGCGAGAGTTTAGGATAGTCTCAGATAGTCGGTGTTCAGAGGGTTAAAGTTTAAATGTCTAAAATTGTCTGGATGGGGGACGGGTAATTTGGATGAGAACCGGTGGGGCAAGCAAGCGGCGCACGTGAGTCATGCAGACTGGTTAGTGAACTGTGTCGAATTGCGCGTAGATAGCCGGGGTAAAGATATAACCGGGTGTTTGGGCTGTGAGTAAGGAGAGGTTCTGAAGCAAAAGAAACTAACATTCTAAGTTTTCTTGGCTTTTGCGAAACAGAGCTGGTGTATGGAGTTATATACCAGTGTGTGTGTTCAACTAGTCGGTTCGTCTGTGGTAGCGGCCGGTTTCGGCCTAGCAGAGTGATAGACAGTTGAGTGTGACGGTGAGCTAGGAGAATAGCTTTAACACTAGATGGTGGAAGTGACATTTCTGGACTATCGGTACGTGTTGGTGGAATTCTTAACACTAGATGGTGGAAGTGACATTTCTGGACTATCGGTACATGTTGGTGGAATTCTCTGGCTGCTGTGGTAATAGTGGTGGGAACCCTTCGATGGTGCACTCGGGGGTTGGCTGTTTCGCAACGTCACGGTGGAGTGGCGCAGTTGGTTGTCTCCGTTCATAAGCCGGATGGGTAAGTGTTAACCCCGACGATAGGTATGCCCTGTGTGCGTGCATGAATGTGTAGGTTTTACTGTGTGTAAAGTTGAATGCTACACTGATGTTTTTGTGCAGGCAGGTTAGCAAGTATTTAGCATGAGTAAAGTGAGTTAGCCATAATTATGTAGCTTCATTTTATCATGTTTTCTTTCTGCTGTTGATGCATTATGTAAGAATATGCTATAGTAGCTGACATTTGGATGTGGCAGTGTTACATGTAAGTTTGAGAATAGGACTTACTGAGGCCTACGGGCATTGCAGTGATGTGGGGACTAGACCACTGTGTATAGCAGACTTGAGCAAGGAGCAGATTGCTCAGAGAGCGAGTGCGAGGGGGTGAAGAGTTGGGGGGATGGTTGGGGAAGGATGTTTGCTATGTGACAAGGGACTGTATCCGGAAAACGATGTTGTTTCAGGCTTATTCTTTTACCTTGACGTATGCACTGGAGTGGTTTCCCTTTGTGTCGTCGACATCATCGTCATCATCATCGTTGGACTGAGCCTGAGAGCGCGTCTGTCTTCGGCTCGACTTACCTGGGCTCTAGCATCAGGACCGCACCACTGACTGCCTGCAGGAGCGACCCTTGTGGCTGCACGAACGTTCTTCTCTCTGTGTGTGGGACTACGTTGCTTGGAATCGTCAACTGCAAGACTTTCAGGCCAGTCATTCCCCATCTACCTGCTATCCCCCTTCATCCTCCTCCTCTCTATAATAGTTTTTTTAAATAGTTTTTACAGTGTTAATTTAGGGATCTCATTATTTATCTCTGTTGTGTGTGTAGGTGTGAGAGCATTAAAATGTGATTGAATGTAACATCATCTTTGCGTGGTTCCTTGTTCGTTCCTGTTTGTCAATTTCAGTACTCGTCTCAGCAACTGTGGGTAGTCCTACGCCTGGCATTTGATTGTGTGAACGACTGTTTATATTTGGAAGACTGTGCGAGTGTTTGTGGCCAGGCGTACTGCGACAACTTTACTATAACCGAAACTTCGTTTATAATACAGTTTTAGAGATTTACTTGACTATAACCGACTTCGTTTATAATAACGATTTTAGAGGGTTAATTTAGCATAACCGAAACTTTGTTTTTGTTTTAATTTAACGTTTACTAATCCGACACTCTCATTATAAAGAGATAGAAAACGCTGGTCTAAAGTGTATGTGGGTGCACAGGGCCGGATCAATCCATTTTCGAGGGAGGGGATGGGGTGGGGTGCTAGTCTAGTTCTGTTTAAAGTGTATGGTACAGAGTGGTGAAACCACAAGTAAAACTACCGTAACTAATTGCCTTCACCACAAGTAAAACTACCGTAACTAACTGCCTTACATAACGTATTTCCAGTTGAACAAAAACTTCTACTTTCTTTAATTTTTTTATTTATTTATTATTGTTGTTGTTGTTGTTGTTGCCAAGGGGTGGGGGTGGGGGATGCTGCAGCACTCCTAGCACCCCCCCTACCCCCTGGATCCGGCCCTGGTGCAAATAAAGAAGAAGAAAAGCAAAACAAATCAGTGAACAAAATAATGACCTCTCGAATTTCCATCTTTTACCAGGATTTCTGCAGACTGCACTGTAATCGTATGTGTGTCAATTTGTCTGTGTGTTCACGTAACTCAACATCGTTCTAAATTGAGCTGACATTTGGCGCGTTATATACATGTACATTGGAATTTGGTCCCATTAATTGATTAGATTCACATAGTTGAACAGTTAAAATAAGACAGTGCAAATCGAACGAATCGCTTTCGTTATTACATATTTTAATTTAGATTAATATTGCTGTGTTGGTTTGTTGTCTCTTGCTGAATTCCACACGAAAACTATCTTTTCCCATTTTAACTTACACCCTCCCCAGCTCCAGCCCCATACCCCCGGACAGCCGTCCATAAGTCGTCGTGGAGACGTTTGTCTTACCAGAGTTGCCAAGAACAAAATTCAAAGTATTTATTTGAGTGGTTGGACAAGCTCTCTCTCTCTCTTTCTCTCTCTCTCTCTCTCTCTCTCTCTCTCTCTCTCTCTCTCTCTCTCTCTCTCTCCCTCTCTCTCTCCCTCTCTTTGTCGAACATGGCCTTTTCAAAATTTAGATTTTCTTCTTCTTTGTGTTTCCCTTCCCCCACCCTCCACCCCCAATGGGTATTACCTATTGCTATCGTACTTACAGGTAAATAGCAATTACGTTACTTGAGTGAACATTATGAATATGCACTCTGTTTCTGGACACAGCCACATGATAACAAGTGATATTTCACGAAAGTGAAAAGGTCCTTTTAGCCTTTCGTGTGAAGCCACCAGAAATCCACGGAAAATAGCTGAAAAAGATACTTTTTTTATGAACACTTGCAGTAGGTCCATTATCCCTTATTGGATTCCATTACGCTCACATATGTTGATTGATTATTTTCGTTTATTAACTCGGGTGTTTTAAACTCTTCAAGAATAACTCTCTTATAACCCAGTTTGTGTATATTGATTGAAATGTTACAGTATTATTTGTTGATGTCCGTGTGTGTAAGTTCACGTGTGTGTGAGTGTGTGTGTGAGAGAGAGAGATAGAGAGAGAGGGTAAGAGACAGAGAGAGAGACAGAGAGAGACAGAGAGAGAGACAGAGAGAGAGAGAGAAAGAGAGTCCATTACGGATAAGAGATTACATGTGAGCCTTCGTGTCCTTATTATTTCAAACCAACCCTTTAATCGGAAGGATAAATAATAAAAGTAGATCATGAATTGTACATGTTGTACTATCGTCATTGTGGAAAACCCAAAAGCTCACAAAATTAAAGCAAACAAAGACATGAACAAAACCTAAACAATATGGTGGATTTTAAAAAAAAAAAGATGGTTTGTCTTGCAAAGCCATGCAACAGCTTAGGAATAAATCTCTTCTTTACTTCTCATTTGAAAGTGCAGTCCAGTCAAAACGTTGGTTTCCCAGTTCTCCATTGATTCGGATTCATCTCAGTACAAAAGGTATAATTATAATGTGTTCAACTTATAACACCCTTATTTAGTCATAAACGCATTTCATCATGTATAGCGAAAGTGAAGTCTAATTTGCTTTGTAAGTTTCTAAGCTAGGGACTCTTTTTCTGCCAAACAGTTAAATCTCTCCTTCAGTTTTTCACTCTCCTTCATAATCACCGTTACTGCTGATGCGGAAATTCCAAATTGTTCAGCAATTTCTTCTTTTTTATTTCTTTTTTTTTCATCTTTTCATCTTCAAGTGCGTGAATTAGATCTATTTTAGGCTTCAGGGTAAGCGTGACGCGCCGATGTTGCTCATTTTGAACGTCAATAACTCTCCTGAAACTTTAATACAGTAATCTCCCTTGAAACTTTATTATAAGCGGCATCAAAACTCGCCAGGGGCCTTAGAAAACACTTTATTATAAGCGGACTTTACTATATTTTTTTATTATATCCGATTTTTTAAAACAGAGAAAAAGAAGAGTTTTGGTCGGGACCAAGACTGGACTTTACTAAAACCGAATATTTACTTTATCCGGCCTTTATTATATCCGGAGTTCACTGTATTTCGAAAATGTTACAAACAACTGCTGCCCTGGCAAGATTGAAGCCCATTTGGAAAGACAGGACCATCAGTCTACATTCCAAGGCAAGGCTGCTGCGCTCCCTTGTTGTCCTCTCCATTTTCCGATACGCTTGCGAAACATGGACCCTCACAGCAGATCTACTACAACGAATACAAAGCATAGAGATGAGGTGCTACAGAAAACGTCTGCTGGGCATTTCCTATACCCAGCACATCACCAACAACGAAGTCCGACGCGACAGACCATCACACAAGCCAGTGGACAACATGATGACATGCTCACAGTGGTGAAGAAACGGAAACTCCGATGGTATGGCCACGTCACCAGAGCATCAGGCCTTGTTGTTGTTGTTGTTGTTGTTGTTGTTGTTGTTGTTGTTGTTGTTGTTGTTCTTCTTCTTCTTCTTCTTCTTCTTCTTCTTCTTCTTCTTCTTCTTCTTGTTATTATTATTATTATTGCTGTTGTTGGGTGTGTGTGTGTTGATGTGTGTAGAAAACAGAATAGAACCAACAAAATTTTAAACATTTGCGAATGAATGTGGGAGCTTGGAACTAAATTTGAACGGCCTGCCATCTTGTCGGTTTTCTTTTGTTTTGCTTTTGTCTAATACTAATGGCCCAGAATCGTCGTTAGATCATTTGGAAAGACCAGACCATCAGTCTACACTCCAAGGTAAGGTTGCTGCGCTCCATTGTCATCTCCGTCTTCCTACACTCTTGTGAAAATGGACCCTCACAGCAGATCTACAAAGCATGGAGATGAGGTGCTACAGGAAACTTCTGGGTATTTTTTATACCCAGTACACAACCAACGACGAAATCCGACAGACCCTCACACAAGCCACTGAACAACACGATGACATGCTCACAGTGGTGAAGAAACGGGAACCCCGATGGCATGGCCATGTCACCAGAGCATCAGGCCTTGCAAAGACCATCTTTGCAAAGAGGCCGAAGAAGAGGGAGACAGAAAAAGAGGTGGGAGAACAACATTCAAGAATGGACTGGCATGACATTGAGCGAAGCCATGAGGGCGCTGAGGACAGAGAAAGATGGAGTACGCTGGTTAAACGATCATCTATGTTGCTTCAACGACCTTTGAGTTACGGGACAGGATCGAATAGACATGGCTCAGAAACAATATTACGTACAGAGTAAAGGCTTCCAACGGGATGACAGTGTCTTCTACATCACTAAATGAGGGGGGTGAAAAAGCTCGTAGCTGAGATGCTTAACCGCCGGTGACCTGTGTTGGGATGGAATATCAACATCATACTATTGAGAACACAGTTCCAGAACCAGCAGTTGAGCAGCTTAACTCCGATTTTTACCCTCATTTGCACTAAAGGGATGCTGATCCTGTTGAAAGCCAGCCTTTGCTTTCTAAGCGATGTTGTTTCGGAGTCATTATTGTTAATGGAGAAAACACCAACACAACAACAAACATAACCAAATCAAGAGATTATGAATCCAGGACGGAATCCCTTCATATGAGAGTAAAATCTGAGGTCTAGTCTGTGCCTGCCTGTGTTCCATCGCATGGACTTCACAGATCCTGGCGTCCATGTCCTAGACGAGTAAGTGCGGCCCCACAAATACACCCAGCATGCACTAGGTCCCTTCTCCTCGCAACCCGGTGGTCCATGATTGTGATCAGATGTCTAGGCGTCAGACTATGCGCCCAAAAGCTGCAAGTAGACGCTTCGGTCGGATTTAGTTTTTGTTAGTTTTATACATTGTTAGATCGTATTTGGACAGCGCCTTGAGCAGCCATTGAGCTGGAAAAGCGCTACATTCGAACGATTAAATCAAGGATAAATTAATCAAATAACCCATCTTTTTCTTACCCATCAGTTCCTGCAATACTGTCTCGAAGGTCTTCGTAGCATGTCTTAGTACTGCTCATTGTAGTGGTAGCCTGGAGATTGAGGTCTGGAGCTACTTGGAGGTGCAGGATGCAGCCTAAGCCATTGACTTCTCTCACGGACCACCGGACCTCTCCCGTTCTGGCTCTGGAGTTTATGTTAACAACACAGTCCTCCGCCCAAATCACAACGTTATCAACTGTGGCGTTGTGGAACCTAACTGCATAATCCAAAAGGTTGTGTGACGTCATTGGATTAAATGTATCCTACATGGAGGTGTCTACTGTTCCATGTAGTCTAAGCCCTTTTTGAAGTCATAAGAGGGGTTGTGTGTGGTATATTCACACTTCTGGCTATGTTTACCAATTTAGGCTGCTGTACTGTGTCCCAAAGTGTCGAGGTTTGGCTTTGAATGCGCAATCTACCTGTACTTCTAAAGTAGTCATAAAGGACTGTTGAGAAATTCATATTAGGAAAACAAAGCCAGTCTTAAATTGCAAACAACCCATTAGCCAGGCTCGGATGAAACCCTTTTGGTAGAAACGCCTTAGGAGAACCAAAAGGCATTATGAAGACATGCTTGCTACATTTGAGCTTCGTACAAGAGAGTCACAAGGAACTGAAAGCCAGTATGAGGCAGTTTCCATCTTTGAGTGCAGGAGTTACATTTCTTAGTACAACTTGCACCTCTTGGCTGGCTTTATTCCTTCAACTTCCTAGCACCTATTTCCTCAACAGTGCCAACCATTATCAGAGAGTTTTAAAAAGTACTAATTCATAAATACATATTACATAGTCCGTGAGTTTTAGTTCCAGACCTGTAACCTCGTAAACTATTGTTTTTGGCTTTGTCCGTTTGATGTCTGGCGTCCGGAGGTTACATTTTCGCGCTTTTCTCTGAAAGTAATTGACGGATTTTTTCTTAGGAATGTGGTATTTAGTTTAGACAATAGTGGTCCCTAATAGAAGAAAAAAATATTCTTACCGGGTGATGTCATCATGGTGATGTCATAATTTGCTTGTTTTATTTTTCTTTAATCTTTAAACTGTATATATAGGTGTAAGTTACTTAAGAGTGTACTGATCCCTAGTTTAATTTTTCGATGTTTTTCCCCAAATTTACATTTCCTTCAAAAAAGTTTTTTAAAATACCTTCTCTCCTCCATTTCCCACCACCCTTCTCCCTCCCTCACACCCCATCACCACTAACCTCCCACCTCCTGACACAACAGAAGGAAACCAGACGTAGAGAACGTAATAAGAGAAAGTCCAAATCCATGTAACGTAGCAGTAGTCTACTAGCTTTGATTCACTACATGTAATGATGATGATGATGGTGTTGGTAATGATGATGATGATGATGATGGTGTTGGTAATGATGATGATGATGATGATGATGATGATGATGATGATGATGATGATGATGATGATGATGAATACGATGATGATTTTTATAATAATAATAATAATAATAATAATAATAATAATAATAATAATAATAATAATAATAATAATAATAATAAAAATAATAATACCTTTCATTTGTGTGGTTTGTTAAATTTATTTAGATGATGATAATAATAATGATGTTGATAATGATGATGAGGATGGTTGATATTATTATTATTATTATTATTATTATTATTATTATTATTATTATTATTATTATTATTATCATTATCATCATCATCATCATATTATTATTATTATTATTATTATTATTATTATTATTATTATTATATTATTATTATCATCATCATCATCATGGTCATCATCATCATCATCGTCATCATCATCATCACCATCATCAAACTCTTTGCAATTTGCTGGACACTATTAACAATTACTAACTTACTAACTAATCATAATCAAATGTAATGATCTAGTCACCACAACTTATGCAGATTAATCACTGAAGTACACGCTGAGGAACTCTGCTCCCATTAGGGTTCAGCACTTTTTAAATATTTGTAACAGATATTAAGAAATCAAACATTCGTAGTTCTTAACATAAATGTTTGTTATTTTTGAATTTCCAGAGACATATCTGGAAATAAATTCATTTCTTTATGAAGAAGATGGAGTTGCGAAAATCTTAAAAGTAAAGTCATGAGAAACCATTGCAATGGTTTGTGATATATCTTTGTACTTGAAGACATTTGTCTCTTTTCCCTTTTATTTATTACTTTAATACTTTTTTAATTGGGTGTGTGTGTGGGGGGGGGAGGTAGGTGTACTTCTATCTACAGTTACTTCCCTTTTCCCCCTTCATCCATCACCACGTTGCATCGCGTACCCTACCTCCACCTTAACAATCACAAACAAGCCTGGACAAACCAAACAGTGTTTCCATTCACTTGTGTTGTATCAAGTCCATCGTCTCCAACAGAAGGAGATGGCGTAAATCTGTAAGAATATTTTAATAGTGTTACTTGTGTTGCTGATGAAGCGCTCTCAACCTTAACATGGTCAGAATCTTCTGTTCAATGTCTCTGCGTTTGTCCTCTTGCATTTGCCTCCAGACCAAAGTCACTGGGCTGAAAGCGGCAGGGAAAGGGAACATCAGCACGGCCAGCACGGCGTTCGGTTGGGATTCAGCAGACGTAGCGTCCAGCTTTGTGACAAGACCGTACACACTGACAGTAAGCCAGCACACAGCACTTACCAGAGCAACGGGGTAGATCCTAGTTGCAAATATGACGTCATTGTTCGCTGTTGACACACTACAATAGGTTCTTTGCTTGAGCTGGACGAAGATGAGCGCTTGGCAAACAGCAGTGAGAGCACTAACAGCTACGGTCTGCAATATGACTGCTCCAAAGTAGAAATGATCTCCTGCGAAACGGGTAGTTGGAGCAGGCAAAGGAACGCAGAGCGCTGACTGTTTGTGCAATGGCCAGACTGACACTGACTGTGCGACAGGAGCAACAGCGACCCCGACGCCCACACACCACGTGACAAAGCACGCTGCCGCTGTTGACACCGTGTTGAGGCGAAGTTTACTGTGGGGAAAATACAGAACAGCTAGTCTGTCCAATGAAATCGCCAGCACGGTCAGCACAGACACTTGGTGGGAGAGGAGATGGAGGAAACAAGCAGTTCGGCATGTCACACTATTTGTCCAGTCGTGTTCACGAAGAACATAGCGACCTCGATAAAGCTGGTCCGCTACGGCGATGACGCCTGCGTACAATCCCATCAACAGACTGGCCGCATTGCTGCTGGACACCAACAGTCCACTACCACTTAGACAGGGCTCTTGTTGTCGGACATAGCGAAAAATGAAACACACAGCGCTGCCGGCTGTTGCCACAATGCTGATGACAAACAGCATCACTTGGTACACGCGTGACTGGAGCAAATCTTCACAGCTAGACAGGTGATCCGCAGGTGCTATGCATGTGGGTTTTATGATCTGGTTAGGAAGAACTCCCTCACAGCACAGTCTGTAATTGGGCGAAAACACATTTCTGAGACGCTGCAGGCCACGGAACATGTCCAGTCGAAAACGTTTCAGTGCGCATCCACGCATGTCGAGCACTTCTAGGGCAGGACTAAATTGAAAACCCGCTTCGCCTATGGTGTCAACTTTCGAGTGAGACAAGTTGAGTTCCTTCAACTGATAATAATACGACGACTGGTGGGTAGCAAACGTATTGGAAAGATCCGGCACTCTCAGAGTACTAAATTTTGTGTTGCTCTCTCCACGTTCCAAGTCTAGTATTGGGTTGTGTGCAAGTCTGAGTACTTTGATTTGGGGCAGTTCTTCAAAAATGATGGTATTCAATGTTGTTATGTTGTTGCTGCTGACGTCTAGCATCTGCACGTTTGAAAGACGGAAGCCTAGACGCAGCGTAGAGAGCTGACAACGAACGAGGCTGAGGTAGACCAGGTACAAATTGTGACTAAAACTGTTCAGTGTCACGGGTGTGGAATCCATGGCCAGGTACCGGAGGTCAGGGTGCTGTGACGGCTGGAACGGATTGGGACAGACAAAAGCGAGACCTTGACACAGGCAGGATTCGGGACAGGGCGTGGCCTGACACCGCCATTCATCGTCATGCTGTGGACACTGAGGCCAGCCGTCACATAGGTGCTGCACGTGCACACACACACGTGACCCTCGACAGCGGTACAGGCCGGGGCAACGAACAACGTCACAGTCACCCTCATCTTCCCGCCCGGCACAGTCATAGTAATCGTTACAGCGTGTGTAGATCGGCAGGCAGTAGCGAGGGTGGCTGGTACAGCGGTAATGGGTGTCAGGACAGGGCTTGCTGTGGCTCCATTCAGAGAAGACAATATCGCCCGTACTTTCAAAATCAATCAGTCCAGGCTGTTGTCTCGGAATCTGCTGGGGATCGAAAGCATCGCATTGGTACAACAACTCGTCAGAGCCATCCAGACAATGAACCGTGCTGTCGCAACGGTACTGTTCAGGTATGCACTGGCCGTTTGTGCAGAGGAAGCCTTCACACGGTGGATGAATACAAAATGACTCGTCAGACTCGTCCAGGCAATCAGGCCTAAAGTCGCACAAAAGGCTGTAGTGTACAGTGGCCTGGTTGGCGCACACAAACATGGCGACAGAGACAGAGGTGGACGTCTCATTGTCCGGGCCGTCATCTACAAAACTGGTGCAGTTTTTAGCATACAACGACTGGTAGCTGGATGAGTTTGTCTGCTCGCTGGCACGTGATGCCGCTGTGGACTGTTTGTACTGGTCATACCACTGTCGCAGGCGAGACTGACAGTGAGCAGGGGAAAGCACGGGACACTCGTCCACAAAGCGCTCTTCTCCACAGTAGCTATGTAAGTCACATGACAGGAAGCCGTGCGTCACATGACCACATGGACAAACAAATAGGGTGTAGTTGGAACGGCTGTTACACAATCGGTTTACTGTCGTCGTGTCCCTGATCAGCCCGTGCAAAGACGTAGCGACTTGGTACATTATCGATTGAGGCGTCATTTGGACGTCTGAAGATTTCAGATTGGAGTCTTTTACAAAATTCGTCGGTTTACGTTCACAGAGTCCCAGAGGCCCGGAATGGTCGTTGTTGCAATCGACCATGTTCACTTTTAGTGTTTGACTAGCATGGTCTACACGTCCTACAGTACAGCTCTTCCCTGTTAAATACACAACACTAGACTGTGGGCTTCGCATAAATGGTACAATTCTGAGTTTTATTTGAGGCATGAAATACAACAGCGCTCCGTCAGACGATTTCAGAACTCGCCTGTACATGAACGGCTCACTTTTCCAATTCATCTTGAAGCCAATGTTAATGTCCCACAGGGACACTTTGCTGTGCATCACGAACTTTAGCACGTCGTGCCACTGTTGCTCACTATTAATGGCAGCGAGGCGCCCATTGTTTTCTTGACATTCAATGGCTGCAGAGGTCCAGCTCACTGTTTGGTAGCTGAACTGGACATCAAAGATTGAGTCCCAGTTTGGGTCGTCAGGCCTGATCTCAACACCCGTATTCGTGACTGTGATTAAAAGAAAATACAAAAAACAATCTGTTTATCTTAGTATAAAACTTACACGGAAAGTAATTAGGATTATTTATTTCAATTTTAAATTTGTGTATGGATGCGTTGACCTATCTTTCCTATCATATCCTATCCTATCCTAACCCGTAATTCGAAAGTCGTTGACGCACCACAGAAGATCGTTTAACCTTCGTGCATCATCTCTATCTTTCTGTCTTCAGCAGCCCTTGTGGCTTCGCTCAGTATCAAGCCAGTCCATCCTCGAATGTTGTCCTACCACCTCCTTTCCTGTCTCCCTCTTCTTCTGCCTCCTTGCTCCCTGCGTTGCAAGATGGTTTTGCAAGGTCTGATGCTCCGTTGATGTGGCCGTTCTATCGGAGTTTCCGTTTTTTCACCACTGTGAGCAAATCTTCGTGTTGCCCAATGGCTTGTGTGTGGTCTGTGGGACTTCGTCGTTAGTGATGTGCTATCCTATCCTATCCTATCCTGTCCCGTAACTCGGAGGTCGTAGGGGCACCACAGATGATCGTTTAACCAGCATACTCCATCTTTCTCTGTCCTCAGCAGCCCTGATGGCTTCGCTCAGTGTCAAACCAGTCCATTCTCGAATGTTGTCCTCCCACCTCTTTTTCGGTCTCCCTCTTCTTCTACCTCCTTGCACTGTGCCTTGCTGAATAGTCTTTGCAAGGCCTGATGATCTGGTGACGTGGCCATACCATCGGAGTTTCCGTTTCTTCACCACTGTGAGCAGGTCATCGAGTTGTCCAATGGCTTGTGTGATGGTCTGTCGGACTTCGTCGTTGGTGATGTGTTGGGTATAAGAAATTCCAAAAAGTCTTCTGTAGCACCTCATCTCCATGCTTTGTATTCTTCGTTGGAGATCTGCTGTGAGGGTCCATGCTTCGAAAGCATATAGGAAGATGGAGATGACAAGGGAGCGCAGCAGTCTTACTTTGGAATGTAATTTAAGTGATGTGCTGGGTATAGGAAATGCCCAGAACTTGACCTAGCGCACTTAAAACTGTGAAAGCTTGAAAAAAGCACTAAAGAGATGGCAAGTCATTAAACTCTATTTCCAGTAAAGATCAAACAAGGCAGAAAGGCATCTCGGAAAGTATCCCTTTGAAAATGCTATAATCTTCAGTGTCGGATAGCGCAGTGGTTGGAGCATTCGCTAATGTGTCGCAAGTTGAGCACCTTCCAGTGCGGTTTGCACTTGGATGGGTAACCGCAAAACGTGAAGTGACAAATAACAACGCCCCCAGTTGACTCAACTGTGACTGAGTACCTACTCTCTTAAGGGTGGGGAAGGTAAAGATAAGATAAGATAAGATAACAATTTTATTTTGCAAGGGTAAAAGAATAAGCGCTGGATGCGCTTTTTTACATCTTGCCCTTGGGGCTTTAACAATAACTATTAAATACAACTCAAGGTTATAACATTCACATCATGGAACAATAACAAATAAACAAAGTCATCATTAGATAAAATCCTTTTCAAACAATTGAAATCAAATTAATGTTGTTAATCTCAATCAACAACATTAACAATTAATGTGTATTTAATTTTTAATGTGTTTTAGGAGACGTGTTCTAAATGATGTAAATTTAGATGCTGGAGTGCGGAGATCTTCAGGAAAGTTATTCCACAAAATGGAACCGGAATAAGCTAGACTAGTTTTGTAGAGATCAATTCTTGGAATTGGAACATTTAATTTTGTGGACGATCTGGCAGATTTTTTTGAAAAAAGAGAAGAAAGATAGGAAGGTGCATTGCCAGAAAGGACCTTGTGCATGAAAACGCCTTTGTTAAATTTTAGTCTGTCGGTAAGGGGTAGAATATTGATCCGTTTATAGTCATCTGGAGAGATTTTTTGTTTCAGCAAAATTTGTTTAATTGCACGTTTGTGAATTCTAATTAAAGGTTTCATTGCATTGCCACTGGCAGAATCCCAAATAGTAGAAGAATAATCAATAAATGATTGAATATGACCGGAGTAAAATAGTTTACGAGAATGTAAATTTAATAAATGCTTTATCCTTGACAATTGGTAAGTCTTTTTAGAAATAGTTTTACTAATATTTGAAATATGTTTTACCCAGGACAAATTATTGTCTATAGTTACTCCAAGAAGTTTATGACACTGTACTTCAGCAATTATTGTATTGCCAATTTTTAATGGAAGAAGTTTTATTGATACATTTTGTCTTTTCTGTCTTGTTGTAATTAGCATGGATTTTGTTTTGTCTGGATTGAGGGCCATGTGGTTGTATTCAGTCCATTCCTGTAGTTCACTAGCCCCTTTTTGTAATGAGGAGGAGAGTTTATTCAAGTCTCTATTTTGAGAATGTAATGTAGTGTCATCAGCAAAGAGTTCACAAGAAGTAGAAATATAAAGGGGGAGATCATTTATGTAGATAGAAAATAACAACGGTCCTAAAACAGATCCTTGCGGTACTCCAGCTGTAACAATTTCAAATTGTGACTTTTGGTTATTTAAACACACTGTTCTCTGTCCGAAATAAACGATTTAAGAAACTCAAGAGATTTGGAATGAATGCCATATAGGTTTAGTTTACGTAGAAGAAGGTCATGGTCTATTACATCAAAAGCTTTTGCGACGTCAACAAATAATGTTCCAGAAAATTGTCCCTTATTAATAAAGCAGCGAGGGAGAGAGATGGGCATCACTCTCATTACGCTGGCCCAAGATAAGTGTGATCTCCAACATCACAGGGCTATGGGACTACCTTTACCTTTTTACCTTTCATAATCTTCAGTCAAAAAATGTTACTTTTCTGATGTGACGTGACTGCATATTTGCAAAGATATATAACCAGTTACTCAACACTGTCTTAAAAAAAAAAAAAAAAAAACATCGAACAAGAGTGTCCTTGTTTTTTCGCGTACTATCCCTGTAAAGCAATAGAATACAGGAGGGCAAGATATTTCAATGTATTTCCAGACACTTGTATACTGCACCGAAAAGCATGTTTAAAAGTGTTCATTTTCTTGCCGCTGTTGTGACTCTGTTTTAACCTAAAACTGAAAACAGGGAATACTGGGCCACTGTCTGAATTATCTGCAAGCAAAAGCATTATCAAAATCGGAAAATCCGTTCAGTTGTTCTTGAGATAGGATGTGCAGCGGACCGACCCACCGCCTGATAGACGGGCAATAGACCGACATTTTAGCTCCTTCTGGTTCTAGACTATTTGAAACCAAAACAAGCCATTTAATTGTTTTTCAACAAACTCAAACAAAGACCTTGAAAATAAGTCTGGATCATTTTAATTTGTGCATCGTTCTGCGCATTCATGATTGTATCCAAGTGCTTTACCCAAAATATTAGACCTGTCCTATCCTATCCTATTCTATCCCATAACTCGGAAGTCGTAGGGGCACCACAGATGATTGTTTAACCAGCGTACTACATCTTTCCCTGTCCTCAGCAACTCTGATTGTTTCGCTCAGTGTCAAACCAGTCCATTCTCGATTGTTGTCTCCCAACTATTTTTCGGTCTCCCTCTTCTTCTACCTCCTTGCACTGTGCCTTGCAGAATAGTCTTTGCAAGGCCTGATGATCTAGTGACGTGGCCATACCATCGGAGTTTCCGTTTCTTCACCACTGTGAGCAGGTCATCGTGTTGTCCAATGGCTTGTGTGATGGTCTGTCGGACTTCGTCGTTCGTGATGTGTTGGGTATACGAAATGCCCAGAAGTCTTCTGTAGCACCTCATCTCCATGCTTTGTATTCTTCGTTGGAGATCTGCTGTGAGAGTCCATGCTTCTCAAGCATATATGAAGATGGAGATGACAAGGGAGCGCAGCAGTCTTACTTTGGAATGTAGACTGATGGTCCTGTCTTTCCAAATGGGTTTCTGGTTCTAGACTATTTCAAACCAAAACAAGCCATTCAATTGTTTTTGAACAAACTCAAAACACAGACCTGGAAAATAAGTCTGGGTCATTTTAATTTGTGCATCGTTCGGCGCATTCATGATAATATCCAAGTGCTTTACCCAAAATATTAGACCATTGTGTTTAAATCTGAAGAAGAGACAATGAACTCTTTTTGAACGCGCCGAGTTAGCGCACACACTTTTTAAAAAAAAGCGGTATTAGTATTTGTATAAATGTCAAACTGAAGACTAACGGTTACAACATGCAATAGTCAGAGTTAGTGACTGTCAATCCGAAGGGATCGTGAGCAAACGCTGACTTTAATATATAAATTGTCCACCCAGTCAAATGCCATGAATTTAAATCTTTTAAGAATATCTGAATCGAAATTTATCATCTTTACTTTGTGAACACTGTCTTTAACTACTGCTACATATGAAGAAATACCATTCGCTTCCTATCCTATCCTATCCTATCATATCCTATAATTCAAACGTCGGGGGGGGGGGGGGATGGGGGAGTGGGGGGGGCACCACCGATGATCGTTTAACCAGCGTACACCATCTTTCTCTGTCCTCAGCAACCCTCATGGCTTCGCTCAGTTTCAAGCCAGTCCATTCTCGAATGTTGTCCTCCCTCCTATATTTCTGTCTCCCTCTTCTTCTGCTTCCCTGCACCGTGCCTTGCAGGATGGTCTTTGCAAGGCCTGATGCTTTGGTGATGTGGCCATACCATCGAAGTTTCCTTTTCTTCACCACTATGAGCATGTCATCGTGTTGTCCAATAGCTTGAGACCAACTTTGCTTTAATTATTTATCAAATTAGAACAAAGACCGGAAAATCTACCTGTGACTTCTTTGCCATCTACCGCCTATTTTCTCCAACTGATCAATCGCTCCGCCGCCAACTGGACTCAAATCTAGATCCACGGCTATAAGAACCAGGTGGCGTCAATGCAGTGGCTAGTTTTCAATGCCAGCAACTACATGTTGACAGAGACAACTGAATGATACACTTTACCTAAAGAGGAACAAAATTATTGGACATACCTAAACGCAATATTGAGGTTTTCGCCGTTCCGCGCAGTCGGTCGACGCCGACTAGAAAGAAGCACTTGCTGCCCGAGGCCACCTGCCCGCGACACTGGGGGCTGCTGTAGGGGCAGTCTTCCGTCTCGTCTTGTCCCTCGTCACACTCGCGTTCCATGTTACAGTGCAGGTGCTGACGTAAGCTGGGGTAGTGGTCCTTCGAGCAGTTGAACACGCCTGACTGCAATTTCTGAGGTAGATACTTCAGCTCGTGGAAAGAAAACAACAGTTTGAAACCGGTCCCCGCGTAATTTTGGCCGGAGGTCATGTTTACAGTGGCCACTTGCACTGATGAAAAAACGTGAGCGGGAACGATATTGAGGCCGCACTCGTGCAGCACGTGCGTGCTGTCACTGCGAAGGTCAGTGAGGAAGACGTCGAGGCAGGCAGTGGGGACGGACAGCATGTTCAGTTTGGGGACGCTGATCATCAGTCCGTAGCCTAGTGGCACCACGATACTCCCCCAGCTGTTGACGTCATCCGGAGTTAGAAGGCCACGTTGGAAACCTAGTGACGTCATGATACCTGTCGTTTTTGACGTATAGTGCGTGGGCAAATGACCCCTCTCGCCTTGTGGAATGACCTTGAATAGGATTTTGAATGTGATATTTTGGATGTTTGTGTCATGTGTTTCCCCGAAAAGATGTAGAACCGTTTGTTCCTCAGTTGTCCTGACAAGCGTTACAGACACGTGATTGACCTTTGTGACCCTCAGAGCTCGCGGCCCAGTGCAGTTACGCTGCATGTCGCACTGCACAACATATCACACCACACCACTGTAGTAGTAGTAGCCTAGTAGTAGTAATAGTAGTAGTAGTAGTAGTAGTAGTAGTAGTAGTAGTAGTAGTAGTAGTAGTAGTAGTAGTAGTAGTAGTAGTAGTAGTAATAATAATAATAATAATAATAATAATAATAATAATAATAATAATAATAATATTAGTAATAGTAGTAGTACGTTAGTTAGTCCGCGAACTGCAAAGAGCCGAATCAGGACCACAGTAGTAGTGGTACATGTATAATAGAATGTAGAACCGTTTGTTCCTCAGTTGTCCTGACAGGCGTTACAGACACGTGATTGACCTTTGTGACCCTCAGAGCTCGCGCAGTCAGATACGTGATTGGTTTTTGTGACTCTCAGAGCTCGCGCACAGTCAGATACGTGATTGGCCTTTGTGACCCTCAGAGCTCGCGCACAGTCAGATACGTGATTGGCCTTTGTGACCCTCAGAGCTCGCGCCTTTGTGACCCTCAGAGCTCGCGCACAGTCAGATACGTGATTGGCCTTTGTGACCCTCAGAGCTCGTGCACAGTCGGATACGTGATTGGCCTTTGTGACCCTCAGAGCTCGCGCACAGTCAGATACGTGATTGGCCTTTGTGACCCTTAGAGCTCGCGCACAGTCAGATACGTGATTGGCCTTTGTGACCCTCAGAGCTCGCGGCACAGTGCAGTTACGCTGCATGTCACACTGCACAACATATCACACCACACCACGGTAGTAGTAATAGTAATAGTAGTAGTAATAGTAGTAGTAGTAGTAGTAATTAAAGTAGTAGTAGTAGTAATAATAGTACTAGTAACAGTAGTAGTACATTAGTTATTCCGCGTACTGCAAAGAGCCGAATCAGGACCACAGTAGAAGTGGTGTAGTAGTAGTAGTAGTAGTAGTAGTAGTAGTAGTAGTAGTAGTAGTAGTAGTAGTAGTAGTCTTGTTGTTGTTGCTGTTGTTGTTTTACAATAATAATAATAATAATAATAATAATAATAATAATAATAATAATAATAATAATAATAATTATTATTATTATTATTATTATTATTATTATTATTATTAATTTTTTTTTAAATTATTTTTTTGTTAAATTGTTCATTTAAAAATCCACATGTGTGTGCTTGTGTGTGTGTGTGTGTGTGTGTGTGTGTGTGTGTGTGTGTGTGTGTGTGTGTGTGTGTGTGTGATCCAACAAAAGTGGACTCCAATATGTTTAGATATAATTTATTAAAGACTCATTTCAATTAAAATATCTGTCCTGGTCAACCAACATTTAAAAAAATATAAAACTGATTTTGAATCTATGCATATAAGAGTAATAAACAAAGCAATTGGATAGTTATATATTATATGTAAAGCCATAAGGAGAGCATACAATTCCGCTGCAATTACATTCTTTAAAAAAATATAATACGACTTGAATTTTATAGTCAGGAATAGGCCTTTTTCGGAAATGGGAGTTAACTCGTCTTTTGTTTTGATTGTAGTTACCTAGAGTTATCCGAGTGGACATGATCGTGAGCATGTGGTCTGAGAACAATACAAAACTTACCCCGAGCGGCAAGCTTTTCTTCGGGAAAGGGAAAGGGATGTTGGTGGATGCAGGGCAGTGCAAAACGGAACTAGCAGAGCTAGGCCAGGATTGCAACTGAAATCAACCTTCCGGAAGGTTTTATGGAGGGCAGAGCAGACATTATAGGCGAGAAACTGTTCGTTTGCAAAGAATGTCCGCCCAACGTGGGTCAACTCTGGGCACAACATCCGAGCAAACCAGCCAAAGTTGTTTCTCTTCATATTTCCGAGCAAGGCCTATTGCCAGTCCATCGCTAGCATCTGATGTTTGTTAAACTGAGCCGTCAGTATACATGTTTAAATTATTAGAATAATGTTTCTCCATCAGCTCCCTAGCGTCAGTAACAATTCACTGCACATTTTATCTGTTCATCCTAATTGAGTAATCAATATCAAACGTTTACTCCGGAATCTGAGGTATAACTGGTTATAGTTTTATCCTATCCTATCTTATCCCATCCTATCGTATCCTATCCCGCAACTCGGAGGTCGTAGGGGCACCACAGATGATCGTTTAACCAGCGTACTCCATCTTTCCCTGTCCTCAGCAACCCTGATTGTTTCGCTCAGTGTCAAACCAGTCCATTCTCGAATGTTGTCCTCCCACCTCTTTTACGGTCTCCCTCTTCTTCTACCTCCTTGAACTGTGCCTTGCAGGATGGTCTTTGCAAGACCTGATGATCTGGTGACGTGGCCATACCATCGGAGTTTCCGTTTCTTCACCACTGTGAGCAGATCATCGTGTTGTCCAATGGCCTGTGTGATGGTCTGTCGGACTTCGTCGTTGGTGATGTGCTGGGTATAGGAAATGCTCCGAAGTCTTCTGTAGCATCTCATCTCCATGCTTTGTATTCTTCGTTGTAGATCTGCTGTGAGGGTCCATGTTTCGCAAGCGTATAGGAAGATGGCGATGACAAGGGAGCGCAGCAGCCTTACCTTGGAATGTAGATTGATGGCCCTGTCTTTCCAAATTGGCTTCAACCTCGCCAGGGCAGCAGTTGTTTGTGCGATCCTGGAGAGGACTTCCTGTCGGGACCCATTGTCTGATACAATGGGTCCTAAATATTTGAAGCTATGGTTATAGTTTTAATTGAGTCAATATTACAATTTGTTGATATATCATATGTATAATTTGGTATTGCTTGAAGATACGATACATTTCTAGTTTGTTTTGGAAAATCTGCATTATCATCAATAAATATTTCCTCTGAAACAGAATTTGAAACTGATAAACTTCTGACTAGATACTTTGCAACTGATTATTTTTGTTGTTCAAGAAAAGATGACATACACACTTCTTCATATTATTTTATTGTACTTGAATGCACTTGTACTTCTAACGTTTTACTGCTTGATTGTCAGTGCTTTGCAATTCATTTAACAATGAACTTGATGTTGAAAAATACGCTTCTTGTCCGTAAGTAAGAACTAATGTTTTGACACCATGGTTGTACAAACAGTTTTTTTTAAAAATCTGTTGCTAGCTTTTAATATTACGTATTGAATATGGTATTTACAGTTTAGTTTTGGGGTAAGATAAACAACCAAAAAATGTTACATTTTGCTTATAATTTAAAATATTTCCATTTAGACAAACATTGTGAATATGCACCATTATTAAACAACAATAGACAAGGTTTTTTTCCCCCGCAGATAACTGTCAATACCAACAACAAATATATTAGAGTTAAATGTATATATGTCTTCTAAAAATTCATGGAATGTGACAGGGACAATCAAATCTAGCAAGGTTGGCACTGTTGGGACAGATTCGATCCGCGAACCTGAACGAGTAAGAGACGATGGGTTTGAAATAGATGTAAGTTTATGGTCTGTTGCAATGGGAACCAGCTTTGCTCTCATTCTGAGCTTGCTTGCGGTTACCCAGCGCTTAGCTTACCCCACTGGTTTATGTACTGTACAACTGAGAGTGGGGACACAGACAGTGGTAAAACACAGTTTGATATAGACGATGTAGCATCAACTTTAGTGTCAGTTAGTTCAATACCAGTGGCGTAGGCAGATGTTTAGGCAAGGATGTGAGGAGGCTGCACCACTCGGACAACAATGTGTGCTACTGAGGGCGGAAATGAAACGTGAGTTGCTACCGTGATATAGAAGTAAATCACCGTTATATTGAAGTAACCCACCGTTATATTGAAAGTAACCCACTGTTATATTGAAGTAACCCACCGTTATATTGAAGTAACCCACCATTATATTGAAGTATCGCTTTATATTGAAGTAACCCACCATTATATTGAAGTAAATCACCGTTATATTGAAGTAACCCACCGTTATATTGAAGTAACCCACCCACCGTTATATTGAAGTAACCCACCGTTATATTCAATACAATTGGTATCTTCGCACTAACGGTCACTTAGACGAACTATTGGCTTTCTTTTTCTCCAGAATGTAAAGCCCTAGTTCGTGTTATAACAACAATAAAACAATGTTTTACGATGTTCGTGGTTTTAATTTTAAGTTTTGAGTACCTGGTTATGTTCTTTAGGGCAGATGCATAGCAGCGTCCACATCAGAACAGTAGCAGGCGGCGATTGAAGAGTCAAACCACACACCCCTGCAGCGCTGCTAGTGCCGGTGATGACGCCACGACTGTGCACACTGAAGTTGGTGAATTTTCTAGTGCTGTACTCATAGGTGATGTCATCCGGACGCACTTTGTATGTAACGTTATTGAATGTCATAATAGGACCATGACTCCAATTGAAGTTGATCGAGTTTCCTTCTCTTGTTGTGACGGTAAAGCCCATATTGAAAGTTATAATGTCGTCTAAGGTTTCTAGAGTCACCCCATGGCCATAAACCTTCATGTATAAGTACATTTTATTGAAATCAATCTGACAATATATTAAATGCCCAATTTTATGTAAAGAAGTAGTTTCTTTTATGGAGAAATCATTTAAGACATAAGACTAAAATTCTTAATTCGCTTCAAATGTCACACACAGAAGAATTTGATTTGCGCGTCTGGGAATGGCATAAATCATTGACAATAACAATTCAAAACACAATTGGTCCCGACATCTGTGAATAGCTCGGGACCTAAAAACAATTTCTTCATTCACTCACATCCACAAAGCATCAGCGACCCGCACACAAATGTCGTCAGGAAACAAAACAAAAAAGCAGACTACCAAAAAAAAGAACAGAAAAAAACAACAAAAAAGCATGCGCTCACACACACACACACACACACACATACAGACACACGCATATACGCACACAGAGGGTACATCCAGCTGCACAACCCCTCACGCATGTCACGTTCATAACTAAATAATATAGGCCTATTGTATGGTGTAGTTGTAACATTATATAAAGGAGAGACAGATCCGAGAAATAGAGTTAGTGATTTTAACAGTCTACGTGGAATCGGACTCACGCTGTGTCGCTGCCAGGGGACAAACCTCAGAAAAACAACGACAAAATAAAGCTGTGAAAAGTGAAGTTACACACTGGATTACTTGGGATACTATTACTGGATGTACAAGTACCAGGAGGGATGAGAATGCTGAAATTCCACAAAAGGGAGGATATGCCATTGTTTGTTTTCCTACTAAGGAAGTAATTCTACATTGATGGCTCTTACCGGTGACCGTGATATTTTTAGGGCTTGCGCGACTTATAAGCAGGTCATGAAGAAAGGTACTGTTAGGGTGGGAAGATTGTTTTGTAAACAAATAGGCCTGAAAGACTCGCCGAGGGGATACGGTTGGGGATAGGAGAATGATTCAATTAAAATAACTCAGGGTTAATACACATTATACATTTATCCACAAATGCCCCCGTTCGCGCGCGCACACACACACACACACGTACACACGCGCTCTCTATCTCCCTCTCTCACTCTCTATCTCTCTCCTGAAAGAAATTCTTTTAAAATAAAATGCATATAACATTATCAATAAAATATTTATGCGTTAGATTATATTAAGTATATAATAGGTTAATACATGTACGCACACTCACATCACACGTCTAAATACCACCGTGTGGAGAATTGTTATTTTAAATTTAATAATAAAAATAATGCATCGAACATATAACTCACATTGCAATATTGTCTGCACTCTGAGTTTAAAAAAGAATTACATATAGATGTCCTAGAGCCAAATATTAACAACAGATATAAAAAAAAAAAAAAGATAAGAAATTGTATTCGTCCAAAGGATTACAGTGGAAAAATGATTTCCGGCCATACAAAACAGAAAAAAATAACAATGGACCAGTACTTTGAACAATAACAAATGACAATGGAATACAATACAGTATAAACATCATTATTGTCAAACGTGTACATTATACGTAAAATAATCCCCCGTGGGGTGCCGGGGGTTTCAGTATAAATAGTATCCCCACTTTCTGAAAATTAAGTGCTTTAAATTCCCACCGTCGCTGTCTTTCTCATTTGTTCTTTCTCATTCCTGCTCTGTTCTATCAATCTGCTATACTATCTTCTTCTTCGCTAGACCAGTCACCTACCTTTTTTCTTGAAAAATCTTCCGGGACAAGACTCATCATTTGTGTGTGAGGTCTGTTGGATCAGCTTGGGAATATTGGACGCTTTCTGCCAGGTGGTCACTAGGGCTTCCTATGATGTTATTATTTAGCAATGTAGGCATTTTATATGTATGTGTTTTGTTGATAATATATAATGATGTTTGTATTCTATTTTGTTTTTGTAAACAGGGGTTCGATAAATTAGAGTATAGCCTCAGCGTCCCCTGCGTGGGATGTCTTTATTGTAAAGTGACTGGCTGGTGGAGAGCTTTCAGTTTTACCACTAGGGTTGTTTCAGCAGATCTTTTATGCGGATCAGGGGTTGTCCGGTCCTGATTTGGCTCTGAAGAGTCCGCTGGACCTAAAGCAAGAATCATGTAATGTAATGTGACCAAACCACATTATGATAGCAATGGACCAATACTTTGAACAATAAACAAATTACGATCAACTAACAATTAATTAATAACCAAGATAATATGATGGTGACGACAATGATGACAATGGTAATAATAATGATGGTGACGACAATGATGACAATGGTAATAATAATGATGGTGACGACAATGATGACAATGGTAATAATAATGATGGTGACGACGACGGTGGTGATGATGATGATTATGTTGATGATGATGATTATGTTGATGATGATGATTATGTTGATGATGATGATTATGTTGATGATGATGATGATGATGATGTTGATGATGATGATGATGATGATGATGATGATGATGATGATGATGATGATGATGATGATGATGATGATGATGATGATTTTAATGACGACGATGATGAGGACAACATGTGATGATGACGACGACAACGTTAATAAGAAACGAACAAATCGATTATATAAACAGTTTCAACAAACACGTCATATTGCAGATAATAAATCACCGTCTGAAAGAACTGCCTGACTTTCTTAACCTTTACCACAACTGGCAGCGGAGATTGATCAAGCACCTCCCCCATGACTCAATGCTGCTCTCCGCTTAAGTCATGCCGGTCGAAGTCCTTCCAGTACTGCCTGTCGTTGCAAATGTGTAACTGTAGATTATAGTCACACGACACCGAAGCGTATAGGCGACTACTGGTCACATTATTCTGACACCAGCGAACCAGTTGATGGTAAGGGGAAAATAATATGGTCACTTATTGGCCAATCCGGGATTCGAACCAGGTACCTTTCGGTTACTAGTAAGACGCTCTACCAACTGAGCTACCCGGCCCCTCGCCTGTCGTTGCCCTTCCAGAAGCTGTTTTTAAGCTTGGACGTGAAGGGGCGTTTCTCTTCTATGAGCTGCCTCTGGACTGTCTTCATCTCGGTCCTGCCTTCGTTACTGAACGCCTCGCTCTTCCTATACAAGCGTTTCTGAACGCTGTTGATGTGAGTGTCCCGCATCAGGTAGCTGGAGATGGTTACGCCAAAATCCTTTGTTGACGTGAAACTGTGGAGGGTATGGCCACTAAGGATGTAGTTTCCTTCCAGGATGGTTCTCCGTCTGGTTATGTGGAGGGTCTGACATTTCTTTGGGTGGAACGGCATCTTCCAGCGAGTGTCCCACTGTGCGAGTTGGTCCAGGTCTTCTTGGAGCTTGCCCTGGTCTTCCACGCTGGTTATATCTCTGTGGCAGGCTGTTCATCTGCAAAGAATCGTGCACTGGAGTTAAATCTAGATGGCAATCGTTTATATAAGGTAGGAAGAGGCTGGGGCCAACAACGAAGACTTGGGGACGCCGGACTCGACAGGGGCGAGCTCAGATTCAGCTCCTGCCACCCCGACGCATTGCTGTCTGTTAGCCAAAACGTTTCCGATCCACTTGTTGACTTTCTCCTTGATGCCACGGGGTTCGATAATTTAGAGTACCTCCTCAGCGTCCCCTGCATGAGATGCCTGTATTGTAAAGTGGAGTGCCTTTAGTGTAACCATTAGGATTATTTCAGCAGATCTTTTATACAGATCGGTGGTGAGTCCTCTTTAAACCAAGTTTCGGTCCTGATTTGGCTCTTTGCAGTCCCGCTGGACCCTATAAACAATGACTAACTAACTAAATGTCAAAACTATGCATGGAGTTAGAGTTTGGGCAGCCACATATAACACAGTACCAGCCCGTCACATTAGAGCCTACCTCTTGGAACCCGTGGTAGGATGCTGTTTCAATACTCTGACACAGTGCATGGAACCACTGGCCACACTGTTACACACCACTCCTTTCTGTGAACAGCCGACTGTCAGGTCACAAGTGCCGCAAATCCATGAGCTATGACCGTCTCCACCACAGGATACAGAAGCCATGACAGTAAGCATTAGGCCTATTGCTGGTGCTAATAGTAGTGAATGGGTACGGTTGAGATGGTATATCGTTAATAATAATAATAATAATAATAATAATAATAATAATAATAATAATAATAATAATAATAATAATAATAATAATAATAATAATAGCACTGTAGTCTGAGGATTATTTAGGAATTATTGAGGCCAGATACTTCTAAAGATTGTTGTTGACGGAGGGGTAGAGGTAGGGAGTTCCAGTTAGTAGGGGCTTGAGAAGAAAAGGAGTGTTAGCCTGCAGTTTTAAGTTTTGTATGAGGTCTGAGGAGCGGAGTGGTCGGGACGGTTGTTAGAGTGAGAGGGAATCAGAGAGACAGGTAGGAGCAAGCTTGTTGTTGCATTTGTATGTGAGAGCTTGTATTTGATCCTATGTGAGATGGGTAGCCAGTGGAGTTGTTGCAATAGAGAGGTGATGTGGTCTTTCTTTTTCTTTTTGAGGACAAAATGGGCAGAGCTGTATTGAATGCGTTGAAGACGATAGAAAGAAGATGCGGGAAGTCCAGTAAGTAGGGAGTTACAATAATCAAGACGAGAGAGAATGGTAGAAGTGACAAGTTTGGCTGTAGGTCTTTGGTGAGGTACTTGCGGATAGTGGCAATACGGCGGAGCTGAAAGTAGCAGATGCGAGAGACAGAAGAGATGCGTTGTTTCATGAAGATGGCGTCGTCTATGGTGACAGTACAACACAGAGATACATGTAAGTCGGAGAATTCAAGAGAGTCAGAGGTGGCTTTTGAGAGTTTGGATGTGGTCCCTATCAAAATGGCTTCGGTTTTGTTGCTGTTGAGTTGAAGTTAGTTCTCTGTCATCCAATTATGGACGTCGGTGATGGTATTAGAGAGAGTGGATAGGGCAGTGTCAGACTGATCAGGAGTAGAGTTGTTTTGAAGTTGTGAGTCGTCAGCAAAAGAATGATAGAGAACGTTGTGTCGAGCGTAGAGAGTGAACAGTACAGGCTCAAGCACGGACCCTTGGTGGACTCCGCACTCAAGCCTGATGGAGTCGGAGTTCATTTTGTCAGTGGAAACAATCTGATAGCGGTTAGTGAGATAAGAAGAGAACCAAGGAAGAGCTGTGCTGAGGATGCCAACAGTACGTTGAAGACGTTGAAGAAGGATACTGTGATCGACCGTATCGAAGGACATAGGTTTCACCTTGATCAGTGGCAGAAAGAAGATCGTTAGTTATCTTGATTAGAGAAGATTCAGTGGAGTGTTTAGGACAATATGCTGACTAAAGAGGAGAGAGAAGGTTGTTGGAGAGAAAGTGGGAGTTAAGCTGATTCAGAATTATTCTTTTAAGGGGTTTGGAGATGAAGGAGAAGTTTGAGACAGGGTGGAAGTTGCTGAGTCTGTTAGGGTCAAGCGACGGTTTATTTAAAAGAAGTTCGACTATAACAGCGACTGTGCCTGATTGTAGAGAGTTGTTGATTATTTCAAGGACAGAATAAAGAAGTACAGGTAGACAGTCATAGTAGAGTTGTGTAGGAAGAGGGTCAAGGTCACAGGTTGTTAAGGTGGTTTTCTTTTTAATGACTTTTCCAGTTAAGGGAGAGTGAGAAGCTTAAAGTGTTTGAAAGGAGTTCCTGTAAAAGCAGAACGAGTATCATAGCTTTTAATATGGTCTAATGTCTAACTTGTCACAGATGGCTTAGACCTTGTTGTGGAAATACTCAGAGAAAGCTTGTGGAAGTTTGGAAGGGTCAAGGGGGAAGCAGAAAAGCTGCCAAGTAATTAGTTCATTTTGGAAAAGAGGGTTTTAGCTGAGGTTGTTTAACATATTTTGGTACTGTAGTGTAATTGCTTGGCGTTTGTGCTGATTGTCTGAACTTGTTCTTTGAGCTTATTGCAAATCTGCCTGTCAACTTCTAGCTTAGGGGTTCCACACTTCCTCTGTGCTCGGTGATGTGCTTGTTTTGCATTCATTATTTCAGAGGTCATCCAAGGTGCAGAGGGCCTTATCTACAACGAGTTTAGCATTGCAAGCGCCATACAGTGCAGGGTGAAGAGGACTGCCTGAAGGCAGCTGCGACGACAGACGGGGAAGCCAGTAGTCCCGCGAGGTTCTCAGTTCGTTCGTTTATTAAATTTGAGTCCGGCTGAACCAAAATAATTGTCAATCAAGTAGGAATAATAAGCCTGATGGTATGAGAAAAGTGTTCTTTAATTATACATGTAACTAAGAAGTGATAGAAATCTGTTATAGGCGTTTTGCTGGAGTTGGGAGTTTTCAGGGGCTAAATCACTCACGGATCAAATCAAACATGGCGAACATCTATGGGCGTCTCAGTGTGGAGGCACATTTTAGACTACAAAAGGGAAGTAATCATTTTGTTAGTCTTGTGACGAAAATTCTGGAGTTGTTTCCTTTAGAGAAAGGTGACCTCGGGCTTCAAAAGAAAAAAAATATTTTTAAATAATGTTATGGTCCTATAACATGTTTATATTTTTCAGTCTATTGTTTTTGTGTTTTGATTTTAATATCAATATGTTTTAAATTTTGGAATTCGAGGTGCGGAATAGGTATTTTCATTTTGTCGTTTCCGTCATTCCGCTTCAGTAAGTAGCACAATCATGTAAATGCGCCTCTGGGGAAAATGTAAGTGGACAGTTTTGTATTAATATTTGAGGAATAAGAATGGTATAACAAGTTAAAGAAATGTGTGTTTTTGTAATGTAATGATGTTTTAGTATTTTATTTATTTATTTATTTATTTATTTAATCGTTCTTATATAGCGCCTTTCCAGCTCAAGAGCTGCTCAAAGCGCTGGCCGATACAGGATCTAACTCAAGGCGCCCGAGACGCCCACCCGCAGCCTTTGGGCGCATGGTCTGACGCCCGGACAACTGAGCACAATCCTGGGCAGCCAGGGATGGGGGAGAAGGACCTAGATGCATGCTGGGTGTTTTCTTGTCACCGGCACTCACCCGTCTAGGACATGAGCGTCAGGATCTTTAAAGTCCGTTATGATGGAATGTATGCGATACAGACTAGACCTCGGTTTATACTCTCATCCGGATGAGGTGATTGACAAGAAATAGTGTGCAGATATTGGATGATAATGTAACCAGTTTGTGGTTTAATTTTGACTGTTTTTGCTAATGCAGTAAAATTTAGAATGTTGCCAGTTATGCAATTTTGAATTTATGTGTATTTTAAATTTGTATTTTAGGAGAGTGTTGTTTTAGATTTAGAATGTATATTTTAATTATGGTGTTTTTGTGGAAGAAAAATATAGGTATTTATGGATGTTGTGTGTTGTTCTGATTGCAGTGGGGGAAAATGCTGCACAGTGGGTATTTTGTTTAGAGGGTTTAGAGGTTCTTCGTTTAGAGGGTTTAGAGGTTTTTCGTTTAGAGGGTTTAGAGGTTCTTAGTTTAGAGGGTTTAGAGGTTCTTAGTTTAGAGGGATTAGAGGTTCTTAGTTTACAGGGTTTAAAGGTTCTTCGTTTAGAGGGTTTAGAGGTTCTTAGTTTAGAGGGTTTAGATGTTCTTAGTTTACAGGGTTTAGAGGTTCTTAGTTTAGAGCGTTTAGAGGTTCTTAGTTTAGAGGGTTTAGAGGTTCTTAGTTTAGAGGGTTTAGAGGTTCTTAGTTTACAGGGTTTAGAGGTTCTTTGTTTAGAGGGTTTAGAGGTTCTTAGTTTAGAGGGTTTAGAAAATCTTAGTTTACAGGGTTTAGAGGTTCCTTGTTTAGAGGGTTTAGAGGATCTTAGTTTCCAGGGTTTAGAGGTTCTTAGTTTACAGGGTTTAGAGGTTCTTAGTTTAGAGGGTTTAGAGGTTCTTAGTTTAGAGGGTTTAGAGGTTCTTAGTTTACAGGGTTTAGAGGTTCTTTGTTTAGAGGGTTTAGAGGTTCTTAGTTTAGAGGGTTTAGAAAATCTTAGTTTACAGGGTTTAGAGGTTCCTTGTTTAGAGGGTTTAGAGGATCTTAGTTTCCAGTGTTTAGAGGTTCTTAGTTTACAGGGTTTAGAGGTTCTTAGTTTAGAGGGTTTAGAGGTTCTTAGTTTACAGGGTTTACGGGTTCTTAGTTTCGAGGGTTCAGAGGTTTTTAGTTTAGAGGGTTCAGAGGGTTTTAGTTTAGAGGGTTTAGAGGTTCTTAGTTTAGAGGGTTTAGAGGTTCTTAGTTTAGAGGGTTCAGAGGGTCGTTAATTGTTATTAGTATATTAGTGGTCAGTATCAGAGTTATTTGGGAAGTCATTAGTCCTATTTTGTAATAGGATTTTTAAATTATAGGAGTACGTCAGGGTAGTACAAGTAAGAATAGTTTTAGAGTATAGGCTTGAAGTTGACATTGCGAGTGTATGGTGAATATTGAATGGCTGTAGAATAAGCATAATATTTGTGAATTATAATTGTATCTTTTAAGACTCCCCACTCGCCAACCCCGGGAATAGGGCTGGACGGTTTTACCGAAACGTAACTGTATTCAGGTTCGGAAACGCGACGGTACGGTATACCGGTGCGGGTGTCCATGGTCCGGTTTACTGGGAAATCTTGACAACACATAACGCGACAGTGGGCGAGATCTTGTCCGCCCAGAGAGCGAGCCTAAAGCCCAAACACGTGGATAGGCAGCTGTTCTTGAAGAACTTAAAAGAATAGCAGTTTATTCACGTGTTTGAGCATGATACCAGTCGCCAATCCTTCCGACCTCTTAACATTCTTAAAGACCTCTCCCGTTGAATGTTTTTGTTTTATTTTGATTTTGTGGTTTAAAGTTTGCTGATGTTCTAAACAGTGATTTATCACAATTTGTTTTGAAGGCGTACAAGCAATAATAAAGCATCAGTTTCTATGGAAATGTGGTTCTTTGAAACTGTTTTGAAGTGTATGACAATCTTTCTTTTGCGTCGGTCACTACTGTCAGTGCCATATCCCATTTGATTGTTAAACTGAAAATCGCGACCTAAAAATACCGCGGTAATACTGGTATGACTTTAACCCACGGTACCCAGCTCTACCCGGGAAGAGAGACTAATACATTTGTATACATTAAAATTTAGTATTTTGTTCTTGATTTTGATTCTTTTATTATTTAGATCTCTCCGAAATTCTTGTGGTGTGTGGCTGAATCTGTGGTATGATTTGAAGTTAATGTGAGTACCCGGGGTGTGTGAGGAAATAGCAAGAACTGCACTCCGCTGGGCTACATCAGAAACAATAGCAAATATTCTATTAGTACTCACTGAAAGGACATATAATCCACTGAGAAGAGTGTGTGTATTCCTATCCTATCCTGTCCCGTAACCCGGAGGTCGTAGGGGCACCACAGATGATCGTTTAACCAGCATACTCCATCTTTCTCTGTCCTCTGTCCTCAGCAGCCCTGATGGCTTCGCTCATGTGTGTATTATCCAGGATGTAAACAAAAAAACATAAGAGAACTGAGAATACATGATGATGATGATGATGATGATGATGATGATGATGATGATGATGATGATGATGATGATGATGATGATGATGATAAGAAACTAATCGAAATATACAGGCAGTCTACAGATAATATTTCAAAGCGTGTTGCACCGGAAGTGACCCCACCCTCTTTAGGTTAAAGTGAGTATGAGTGTTGCGTGAGAATATTAAAAATAATAGACCCGACACTCCATTCGACTACATATGAGAACTCATCGTTTACTGCCGCTACCGATATTAATGCTATTGTATCTTGACCCCACAATTTGTGACTATTTATAAAAGATAGCTAATTTGATAGTCTTTTGCAAAAATATAATGGATACGTTTCTTCCAATTCAATTTATTTCTTTAAAAAATACCTTAAACAAATTTACTACTTTTATTTATTTTATCTTTTCAATATAAAACAAATTTACTACCTCTACTTATTTTATCTTTTCAATATTAATTGTGGTGTATAATTTTGGACCTTGTGCCCTATTAAGCTTACATAATATAAGATATGTTGTATCGTTGAATTATTTTTGTGAATGAATGCGCGGCGCATGTGTGTTTGCGTGCGTGTGTGTGTGTGTGTGTGTGTGAATAGGTTATTAGTTTTTTTATATAATGTAAACTTACCTGTTAAAAATAGTTCTTGGGTTTTCCTTGTTTAGTTTTATAATGTGGGTTTTTAAAAAAATTCAGATTAGGGTCTAGAGCTAAATCTATATTAGGCAGATATAATAATAATAATAATAATAATAAAAATAATAATAATAATAATAATAATAATAATAATAATAATAATAATAATAATAATAATAATAATGTAACGAAAGGGGGTATTTCGGAATTTGCGTGTATGCATAAGTAAAAATAATACTCAACAGGTTGAAACCCCAAGCTGAACAAATCATAGCTGAAGAACAAGCAGGAATCAGAGAGGGGCAAAGTACCACTGAACAGATTTTCAATCTCAGAATAATCTGCGATAAATATCTACAGCACCAACAAATTCTATATCATGTTTTGTAGACTTCAAAAAAGCGTTTGACCGAGTCTGGCATGCAGCTCTGTGGGCAAACATGAGAGTGTACAATATCAGCCCTAAAATTACTGAAGTCATCGAAAGCCTGTATGACAAGGCTACCAGTGCAGTCTCCACAACAGCGCCATCGGGAACTGGTTCAGAACAACAGTCGATGTGCGTCAAGGATGCCTACTCTCTCCACACCCTTCAACATCTTCCTAGAGCGCATAATGTCAGATGCCCTTGCAGGTCACGAAGACACAGTCAGCATAGTGGGGAGGGGGGTGGAAGGTGGCGAGCAATCTCCAACCTCCGTTTTGCGGATGACACTGATGGATTGGCTGGAGAGGAACAGGAACACCACCCCCAGAGCCTTTGGACAGAAAATTATTGCAGAGAAGACCAAAATGATGACCAACAACCAAAATGATGACCAACAACTAAAGATATCAACATTGACATCAAAGTCCAAGGCCAATCCCTCAGTGCATAGCTTCAAATATTTAGGAGCCATTGTATCAGACAATGGGTCCCGACAGGAAGTCCTCTCCAGGATCGCACAAACAACTGCTGCCCTGACAAGGTTGAAGCCCATTTGGAAAGACGGGACCATCAGTCTACATTCCAAGGTAAGGTTGCTGCGCTCCCTTGTCATCTCAATCTTCCTAAATGCTTGCCAAACATGGACTCCCACAGCAGATCTACAACGAGGAATACAAAACATGGAGATGATGTGCTACAGAAGACTTCTGGGCATTTAATACATCCAGCACATCACCAACGACGAAGCCATTGGACAACACGACAACATGCTCACAATGGCGAGGAAATGGAAAATCCGATGGTATGGCCACGTCACCAGAGCATGAGGCCTTGCAAAGACCATCCTGCAAGGCACGAAGAGGGAGACAGCAAAAAGGTTGTGAGGACAACATTCGAGAATGAACTGAGCGAAGCCATGATGACTGAGCGAAGCCATGAGGGTTGCTGAGGACAGAGAAAGATGGAGGACGCTGGTTAAACGATCATCTGTGGTGCCCCAACGACCTTCGGGCTGCGGGATAGGATAGAATAGGCATGAGTGAAATCTGCGTGTTCTCCCGTTCCACAACTTCTCGAAATCTTAACAATAAACATAGAACAACACAATAGAACAACACAATAGCACAAAATACAGAGTCAACAAGAATCAAATGGATTAAATGCAAATGCTTTTACTCACGTCTGTATCGCAGAATAAATTCGTTGAAGATCACACACAACTCCCAGGCACCGCGCCAGAAAGAAAAAAGAAAGTAATATAGTCACACTGTAGTTATGTTGGATCTCTAGTCTCTTCTCTGCCTATGCCATCTATTTTCTCTGCTCCTCAATCTCCCTCCCCTCCAGCCGCCTTTTCCATCTCCCTTCTTCTCTGCTGCTCCTCGTCCTCCTCTCCTCATTCCTCTTCCTGTTCTTCTGCGCCCTCTTCTTCTCTATTCCTCTTCTTCTTTTTTTTCTTCTTCTTCTGCTGCTTCCTCCCCTTCTTCTTCTTCTCTCGTCTTCTTCTCCTTCCTTTCTATTCTTCTTCTTCTTCGTCTGTTTCTCCGTCTTTTTCTTCTTCTTCTTCTTCTTCTTCTTCTTCTTCTTCTTCTTCTTCTTCTTCTTCTTCTGATTTTTCTTTTGCGCCTATTCTCGAGGCCCCTGCAACAAGAGACTTCTGCAAAGGAGTTAACAACAACTAAGTTTATAGATACACAAACTTTCTTTGGACCATTAGATATACCTCCTCTCTCTCTCTCTCTCTCTCTCTCTCTCTCTCTCTCTCTCTCTCTCTCTCTCTCTCTCTCTCTCTCTCTCGTTCTGTGACCGGACCAGTGCAGCAATACCATTCAAGGTTTACAGTTTAACAGTTCACAACACAAACACAAATTCTAGAACTAATTATAACAATTACATGTAATTATTATATCAATTACATCACTTAATTTCCTTCACACAAATAAATCTAATACTTTGCAGTTTCAACTTCAAATCAAATAATTATCCAAATTCAATTGTTATTGGAAAATTACATTGAACCTCCATGTTCGTCTGCTCACCACTCCATCCTTCACACTAATATCAACATTATTTATTATTAATTTTAGTGCATAACAAATACAATGCCACCATTTAATAATACTATTACATTTATAATACAACATTTAAAATTAGTAAACACCATGTACCTGCAGACACAGCTGCGAGGAGTCCAGGACAACCAAGCTGTAGTATAGTCAAGAAAAGTAGTAATAGATTTTTGAATGTGGATTAGTGAACTGTCACGTGACCAGCTCAACCAATCAGAATTTAGCTCTCATAAAAAAAATTACCAATAATTATCTTCTCACAAGAACCAGACTAACAATAATATAAAGTCATCGGATCCAAATAACTATAAAACCAGGTCTTTGACAAATAATAATAATAATAATAATAATAATAATAATAATAATAATAATAATAATAATAATAATAATAATAATAATGCATGTTACACTTTCTGCTGTGTATGCTTGAGTTCATAGATTAATTTTGTGTTTTCTTTTTCTTTTTTTTTCATAACGAAAGAGCCAGACCAAATGGTCTGGTAAATATGTATGATGAGGGCTTTTTAGCCCAATGTTATTGTCCTTAACGCTCATGCAATAGGACGTTAAGCATCGTTTTTCGTTCGTTCGTTCTTTTTTTTAATGAAACATTTACCTAATGTGGTTTGTTTTACCTTAGCGGCGCTGGGGATCGTATCGAACACATCTCCGTATGGGCTTAAATAATTTCTATCAAAGCAGTCGCCCTCAAAATGCAGAATTTCACCCTCATCGATATCGTCCTCAATATCGAAATCTTCAACTTCATTCTTTCCTCGTCCTTCTTCGTCTTGGACATCAGTGTCATTATCATTACCCTCACCTTGGGTTTCTATCTTCCCATTTCCTCTTTGGCCTGGGACAGAAGTGATATTTTAGTTATTTCGTCATTGTTGTCCTTGACTATAATTTCCTTCTACTCCCTCCTCTCTTCTTTCCTCGCTTTTGTCGTCATCGTCATCGTCTTCATGGACTGTGTAGTCTTAAATAGTAGCCTCACTAGCTCCGATGGTCGATTAAGATATTTTCACTAGAGTGTAATCATTTCTCAACTGTATGTGTGTTTTGTTAAGCAGATTTTGTAGCCATCTGAACACTAATGATTTTGTAGCCATCTGAACACTAACGATTTTGTAGCCATCTGAACACTAATGATTTTGTAGCCATCTGAACACTACGCAAAGTTGCGGTACAATAAAATAAACCGCTTTAGAAGAGTATTATTTTTGGTGATAAAAAAAATATTGTTGTAATGTCTCCCTCTGCTTGTAGCGAACTGTACCTGCAACTGGCGACAGGTCACGCATTTTGCATCAGCATCAAAACGTACCAACGAACCAACCCACAGCAACATTCTCTCTCCCATCACTATCCTAATATGTTCCAATGTGTCCGTGTGTGTGTGTGTGTGTATGTGTGTGTGTGTGTGTGTGTGTGTACGTATACATGCATGCGTGCGTGTGTGTGTGCGTTATAGGATATAATGCTTTTACGTTGAGTTTTGAAGAGACACGCCACATTTTTCACTGTCTTTTGAATAAAGGTTTCTTGACCATTGAAGAGATACCAATTATGGTGGCAATAAAATGCAAAGTAATTCTGACTTTGATTTTCTAAATGACCCTGACCTTTAGGTGGCCTTGTCTTCCGGCTCGAAATAAGCACTTATGTACGATCCAATAAACTACAGCAAAAGCTGTTTTATGCCAACAAACATACACAAAAAAAACGAAAAAAAAAAACACCAGTGACCTTGGTAAGATTTTCCAATTATATTACCTTGACTTTGGGTTGACCGTGACCTTCACATGACCTCTGATCTCATGTATGATCAAACAGTATAATGTTAATGCATACTGTGGGTCAAACATAGAGCCATGTCACTGCTTTCGTTGGTTTATTACATTATTAAATGTTTAATTGAAAGGAAGGTTTGGGGGGAGGGGTGATGACGGGTTAAGAAGGGAGTGGGGGGGGGAGGAAAAGGATAGATCCCATTTGGATGAGGAGAGAAAAGAACGATTAAACAAAATATGTATTTATTTTTTTGTTCGTTTGTTGGTTATGCCCCCACCCCACCCTCCCCTTCCCCCGCTCTCTCCTTCCCTCCCTCAACGTTCAGTAAATATTGGGCAGATAGGGGATTGTCCACCTACCTCTACGTCATGACTGGGATTGTCCACCTACCTCTACGTCATGACTGGGATTGTCCACCTACCTCTACGTCATGACTGGGATTGTCCACCTACCTCTACGTCATGACTGAGATTGTCCACCTACCTCTACGTCATGACTGAGATTGTCCACCTACCTCTACGTCATGACTGGGATTGTCCACCTACCTCTACGTCATGACTGATACCAAACATGTATGCTTTAAGTCAGCACGTTGCTGACGGCACTGATCGGCAAGGATTTAAATCTTTGCCCATAAACGTAATAAAACAGCTTCCAATACAACCAATAACATTTGTAAAATTGTTTCAATAAAAAAAAAACTACTTTCATGTAGGCAGACTTACCCCTACCAGGAACAAGTCTGCCTACACCCCAGGTACATCCGCCCTACTCACATTCTGGAATAAAACACATTGTTACCGTAAAACTTTCGCCGTTTTATCATAGTATGTTTAGAAAATGCCTAAAATAGAAAAATGCAGAACAAAAAAAAGGAACATGAACTTGAACAGCTGGTACAGAGGCTTGACACCACCTCCAGAGCTTATGGAATGGAAACTAGTGCAGAGAAGACCAAAATGATGACCAACAACACCAATAGCATCAAAATGGACATCAAAGTCCAAGGCCAATCCCTCAACACAGTGCATAGCTTCAAATATTTAGGAGCCATTGTATCAGATAATGGGTCCCGATAGCAAGTCATCTCCAGTATCGCACAGGCAACTGCTTCACTGACAAGGTTGAAGCCCATTTGGAAAGACAAAACCATCAGTCTGCATTCCAAGGTGGGGCTGCTGCGATCCCTTGTCAGCTTTATCTTCTTATACGCTTCCGAAACATGGACTCTCACAGCAGATCTATAACGAAGAATACACAGCATAGAGATGAGGTGCTACAGAAGACTTCTGGGCATTTCCTATACCCAGCACATCACCAAAACAAAGTCCGACAGTCCATCACACAAACCATTGGACAACATGAGGACATGCTCATAATGATGAAAAAACGGAAACTTCGATGGTATGGCCACGTCACCAGAGCACTAGGCCTTGCAACGATCATCCTTCAAAGCACGGTGCAAGGAGGTAGAAGAAGAGGGAGACAAAAAGAGGTGAGAGGACAACATTCGAGAATGGACTGGCTTGACATTGAGCGAAGCCATGAGGGTCGCTAAGGACAGAGAAAAGATGGACTACGCTGGTTAAACGATCATCAGTGGTGCCCTAACGACCTCGAAGTTATGGAATAGAATAGGATAGGAACATGCACAGCACCTTAATCTGACTTTCCTCTTTTTTGTCGCTTTTGTTTTTCTATCTGCCAAAGTGTCTTTGACAGGTGAATCAGTCAGCATTTCAGACGTTCGTTTTCTTCTTCTCTGGACAACTTGTACTCGAGCAACTGCATTAGGATGCGGCCGAACTGTGGCAGGAGAGAAAGTTTGCGCTAGACCATCACAAGCATCAACTTTCGCAATGAGAGAGACAGGCCTTCACCTGTACGGACGAGACTGATGGCGTATCTTGGAGGAGCTTGGGTGGGATACATTTGTATGGGAATTCAGTGATTTCTTTCCCACTCATGTTATAACGATCTTTGTTTCGCAAACATTTGCTAGAGCGGAGAGAATCATATCACATGCATGTGTGTTGTACTCTTTGTCGTAAATATAACCAGCGACAACCAAACACCAGCGACAACGTCGTCTTCTGCTGTGGAAAATGCTATGTAGAAATCCTTGTGGAACACAACTTATCTTATGAAAGCTTCACAAAGTTCAGTTTTGGTGATTTAATTTTCGGCTTTCTCCAAACAGGCAGTTGCAGTAGATAAGATGCAGAGACCATCATCTTTTACGTTCTCTAGCCGCACTGGAAGTGCTGACAAGCTAGATGAATGGTTTTAGAGATGCTGTGTATCATCAAAAGGGGATGAGCGACCTTGGGGTGCAGAAGGTGTGTCAGAACAGGGCTGGCGATGTGGTCGGGCACAAGGGACAGTAGACCGTAATGTGCGACTTGGTGGTGTAAAGGTCTCTTCAAACTGGGCTGAGCAAACTGATGGTGCTGATGGTTTGGCAGAGCGCGACTGGTGACTTTGCCAAACAGTTGCACAATAGCGTAGAAAACTGGATGCACAAAAATGTCAAACTTTCTCCACAAGCGGTTTGACCATCATGACGGGTTTTCCTGAGAATATGCAGGCTCAGGGCAGTCTGTCATAGACGATGGGCCCAAATCCTTATCAGTGAAAACATCTGGGCGGGATGGGAAAATGGCAACCTTCTGGAAACCATACTTAATTTATCTTGATGTCAGGGAGTCACTCCATGCCGCTTCCACGACCTCGGCTGTGTTGTCAATTGACCTGCTCTGACCTGCATGGTTTCTCAGCCAGTTCCTTTGAACATCTGCGACCCTATTCTTCAGTGGACTGAAGACAGACATGTCCAATGGTTGCAGTTTGTGTGAACAGTGCTGTGGGAATGGCAGCATGATGATTTCGTTGGATTTAGCAAAGTCATGAATTGTGATCGACAGGTGTGTCGCAGGGTTATCAAACTATAAGAGCACTGGCGACTCTTTGGTAGGCTAAACAAGATGCTTGAAATTCGGTAAGGAACTTGACGAAGCTATCATCCGTCATCAAGCCAGCCTTGAGCGCAGCACCCTGTGATCCAGTGGGTGCCCTTCTAAGAAAGGGGAAAGCAAAGTTCATCTAGGGAAGACAAAAAATCGGGGGTACAGCTTGCAGAGACGGCAACACCGAGTGTGACAGCTATCTCCTCTCTGAGGACACCACAGTGCCAGCGCGCATTTTGCCGCATGAAGCTACCACTCTCATACACTTGAGTGCGGTCCTGATTTCCCTTCCAAATGTCTTGTGGAAAAACCTGTCCACGTCAGCTCTGTTAAATGTCCTGGCTCTATTAAAGCCAGTGGCTTCAGGACAACTGATGGAAAATTATGGGTCCCTTTTCATAATTTCTGTGAACCAATCAGTGCCCGCTCGTTCTTTCTTTGGCCCAGCTTGAGGACATTTTAATTGTTGAATTCTATGCTGATAGCATGGCAGTTAAACCAAAGAAAATCTCAGCAGACCCTTGAAAGTATTTGGCAAGTTCTCTTCCCTGGGCATCTAAAAAAGACTCGGCGTGCAGAAGATTAGCCGACAGAAATGTTTGCCGACGTGTTCTCCTCGGGGTCAGGTCCTTGATGTGATCTTTTAGGGTTGATCTTGGTATTCCATAAGGTTTGGAGGTTTTCTTCGCCTCATCTTCTGTATTGCAGTAGTGATCTAATGCTCTCCTTATAATGTCCGGAGGTTGATCCCTGCTGAATAGAAAAGAAGCTAAACATATGCCTGGATACTTTGCGCCAAAGACATCATTGATGACAAAGAAGAGGTAATGCATACCATGGTCCTGTTGGCTCCTCTACTTACCACGTCATAAAGTGGTTATGCCTTCCAGAGAAGCCTGAAGATAAAATATTGAAAGATGCGGGGAATGTTGTTGACGGACATTTAAACCCGTTTATAAGAAGCTAGTGTCTATATATTGTCTGTTGCTTTACTTGTGAAGCATGCAGACAGAAGAGGAACGTGTGCATGGCTGCATTGCAGTCACTTGCAAAGCCATGCAATTTTGAGGATTTTTGTCCAGAGCCCTGGGAAACAAATGTATTTTCAGTATAAAAGACAATCAGTCCAAAGAGAAAACTGTGGCTGTACTTGATGGTGAACTGAAACAGCAAAACGTGTGGATTATCTCTTTTAAAGCTATCTGTTACAGTTGCTTTACGACTATTTAATACTTAATTTGTAAAACAATCCATTTGTAGATAAAAAAAAATTAAAGTCAATGTTTTTGTTTCTTTATTCCATGTTGTACTTAGTTGATTTTTAAAGTATTCTGTTCTCCATTATAACGGTTTTTTTTTTCCTTTTTTGTCATTCGTTCAATTTTCTCATGCATACAATGTGATCTCGGAAGTATATTATACAATTCACGAATTACCACATTCTTGCATGAGAATAATTGGAGTGAAAATATGTTTATGCTACAACGTACACAATTTGTCACATTAATTTAATCATATCACTAGCTGCTTCCTCTCTTAATAATACTGTGAGGATAACATATTCCTCTCGCCTCAACAAAAAATACGCCAGTGCCAGAAAAATAAGTTTGATTGCCTGTGGGCGTCAGTACCAATATATGACGAACCCTTAAAGGGTAAATCCATTAACACGGGGTGTCAGATAGCGCAGTGGTTGGAGCACTCGCTACTGTGTCGCAAGTTAAGCACCGTCCAGTGCGGTTAGCACTTGGATGGGTGACCGCAAAACGTGAAGCGACAAATAACAGCGCCCCCAGTTGACTCAACTGTGACTGAGTACCTACTCTCTTAAGGGTGGAGGAGGTAAAGCAGCGAGGGAGAGAGATGGGCATCACCCTCATTACGCTGGCCCAAGATAAGTGTGATCTCCAACATCACGCTCCCCTACGGCCACAAAGCTATGGGACTACCTTTACCTTTACCTTTTACCATTAACATGGGTAAATTCTGAATCGACACAGCAACTATAATTATAAATGTGTAAAAGCAGTATCAACGTGTTCACATTTCACGGTCAGTGGTTCCTCGTGACCGAATATTATGAGAGATGGACAATAGATGTATTTCAGTGTTGTTGTGTTTTTTTAATGTAAATCTTTGCAACTACGTTGATCAGCAAATCTACATGTATTTATTTTGAATTGTGGTGGCACCTGACACTGCCGTGCATGCTGCATATGTTTTGCAGTAAGCTTACTTGAACCAAAACCATGCAGTTATCCCCATTGACGTTATTTCATTTACAAAGCTATTAAGTTAGACCACATGCATTTTTTATTTTAAAACATTAAATAGACAGGAACTCCCAGTACTTAAAAATGTAAGAAGGATCGGAGAGACCAACGAGTTGGCTCCGCGGCGTGTGCTGTAACCAACCGGGGTTCGCTAAATAAGTAGAATGATTGACTTAGAGAAGATTTACAATAAAGACACAAATAAAATATATTTCTTTTAGTTAAAATACTTGTTTAATTAATTACTATCACTCGCATCTCAATTATGACAATTTAACATAACCATTCTTACGGGCCCAACAAAAATCAAAAGAGACAAGATGTCTATAAGTAAAGAGCCATGGCGATGAAGCGTTGATGAGGCTGTCCGTGATCCATGAAGATGAAGTGTAGGTGATGTCGTAGTCTAGGACGATGAGGTGATAAACTTGCAAATAAATTCCTCAGGCATACTTCGTCACATCAATCCATGTATCCACAATCACGACCAAAATTAAAACCCAATAACAGACAATGTGAAAGAACAATAAATTCCTGTAATATTATATTTTTACGACGTTAATTCATTTTTAATATCTACCATCAACCGAGTCAAGGGCATAGGAACAGTCCTTTCCCTGAACTCGTAATCTTCGTACTTTCAATTGTCTCGTACAATAAAATCTTACTTGTTCCATTGTCTTAATTACCATTATGAACCTACATATTCTATCTTACTTTATGCAACATTCTTACCTCTTTAGAGGGTAGGAGATAGATAAATAGATAATCAATGTTTATAGGGTCTAGCGAACTGCCAAGAGCTGAATCAGGACGACACAAAACTAAGCAAAATCAGACTAAACTGCTAACATGTTTAATATGATATCAGATAAACCAACATCATGTAAAACTTGAAACAAAAGTTCACTATTGCATACTTCAAAAATCTCGTTAAAAGGTATCGAACCAAAATATCTTTCTCTTTCATCAACCAGATCAGCACATTCAGATATAAAATGGCGGACGGAAAAGGATTTGTCACTGTCATGCAAATCACAATGGTGGTTGTTCTCCTTTTAAAAGGAAACTATGGGTGACGTAAGTATGCCCAATAAAAAGGCGAGCCAAAACGGTTTCTTCTTTGTGGGTGGACGCAAAGTTAGCAAACAAACCTGAAAGAATTTGAAATAATTTGTTATTGATTTGATTAGATTATTCGCTCTGCCACAGCCGTTTACAATAAGAGCCAGTCATAAAACGCAGGTCAGAGTATGGAACAAATTGGAAAATCTCTTAAGAAAAATCTAGATGCAGAGCTTCTTTAGCCGCTTTGTCCACTGCAATATTGCCGCGGATGCCCATGTGACTAGGTACCCACATTAAAACTATCATTTTACCCTCCGAAACAAGCTTCAACCTTGTCAGGGCAGCAGTTGGTTGTGCGATCCTGGAAAGGACTTCCTGTCGAAACCCACTGTCTGATACAATGGCTCCTACATATTTGAAGCTATGCACTGTGTTGAGGGGTTGGTCTTGGACTTTGATGTCCGTGTTGATGCCATTGGTGTTGCTGGTCACCATTTTGGTCTTCTCTGCACTTATTTCCATTCCATAAGCTCTGGAGGTGGTGTCAAACCTCTGTATCAGCTCTTCAAACTCGTGCTCTTCTCCAGCCCATCCAATAATGTCATCCGCAAAACGGAGTTTGGAGGTGGCTCTACCCCCTATGCTGACTGTGCCTTTATGATCTGCAAGGGCACCTGACACGATGCGCTTTAGGAAGACGTTGAAGAGTGTTTGATAGCGTAGGCATCCACTCCTGCCATGACAAGGTTGAAGCAGATTTGGAAAGACAGGACCATCAGTCTACATTCCAAGGTAAGGCTGCTGCGCTCCCTTGTCACCTCCATCTTCCTATACGCTTGCGAAACAACGAAGAATACAAAGCATGGAGATGAGGTGATAGAGAAGACTTCGAGGCATTTCCTATACCCAGCATATCACCAACAATGAAGTCCGATGGACCATCACACAAGCCATTGGACAACATGATGACATGCTCACAGTGGTGAAGAAACGGAAACTCAGATGGTATGTCCACTTCACCAGAACATCAGGTCTTGCAAAACCCATCCTGCAAGGCACAGTGAAAGTAGGCAGAAGAAGCAGGAGACAGAAAAAAGTTTGGAGGACAACATTCGAGAATGGACTGGTTTCTTTGAAACTTATAAAATAGTATAATTTGTGCATTATGTTATACTTTAATTAGTAATATTTGTATGTGCGTGTGTGTGTGAGCGAGAGGGAATGTGAGAGAGAGAGATAGAGAGAGGGAGAGAGAGAGAGAGAGAGAGAGAGAGAGAGAGAGAGAGAGAGAGAGAGAGAGAGAGAGAGAGAGCAAATGGGCTATGTGTAGACAACATTGATGAAGACCGACATTGACAACTAGAATGGTAGTGTGTGCTGATATGGGTTGGAAATCAAGTAAGAGACTGACAAATGACAAGGTGTGGGATGTTTTTTTTTGTTTTTATTTTTATTTTTGTTGTTGTTTGTTTGTTTGTGTGTGGGTTTTTTTTTTTAATTTTTTTTTTATTTTATTTTGCGGATACTGAAAGGTATAGAGGTGTTTTGGCAGATTGTGCATGGATGGTGGTGGGTTGCGATCAAGGTGATTTTTTTCGTGTGCATATGGGTTGAATGTGGGGAAATCGAGTTTGCCATTTCGCTATCCTGACACATACTTTGGTAGTACCTTCACATGTAAGAAAGACAATGTTTGATGTCAAGAATGTTGTAATTTTTATTAGGAGTTCAAGCTGCTGGTAAAATTGTTTCAATGTTAATTTAAAATCTTTTTAATTAATTAATTTTTTGTTTCTTTTTAATGTTGTTGTTGGTCTAAAATCACTATGTGTACAGACCTTAAATTAAATAAATGAATGGACTGGTTTGAGACTGAACGAAGCCAAGAGGCTTGCTGAGAACAGAGAAAGATGGAGGTAGCTGGTTTAACGATCATCTGTGGTTCTGTTTTGTTATGGATTGTGATGGAAGGAATAAAGACTTATAAATACACACACACACACACACACACACACACATATATATATATATATATATATATATATATATATATATATATATATATATATATATATATATATATATATATATATATATATATATATATATATATATATATATATATATATATATATATATATATATATATATATATATATATCACTGAGGAACAAATTAACCCATATTTTAGTTATTTATTAATACTATATTAATGTATATGTTTGTTTAGTTAGTTAATGTGTGTGCGCTCGCGCATGTGTTTGTGTGTAAGTGCGTGCGCATGTGTCTGTGTTTGAAATTCTACCTATTATTTTATTGATTTCATTTTGTCTTATTTTATTTCACAAATAATTGTGTAGTTAATGGTCCGCCTTTTGTGCTTATTCATTCAGTCTTTCAGATTCAGATTCAGATTCAGATTCAGAAAACTTTATTATCTCCAAGGAGAAATTCTAACATGGATTTGCTGTCAGCAAAAGGTAATAAAATGTAACAATACTATAAACATGTAAACATGTACGTGTAATCACGCTTATGTACATATTAACAAAAACATTTCCGACACATTGTAAAACTTAAAATACATATCACACTACATGTCCTTATTGCACTTCAACATAAATAAATAAAACACCTACCCACAAACACACACACCCACACACACACAACTACACACACGGGTTAGACATGGGATTATAAAATTATAAACGTTATAAAGCATCTTAAGAAAAATATACAATCATCAAACTCTGCGTATCATTCTAGCACTGACAATCACAGATTTCAGTTCATTTGTGCTATGTGTACCGTACCAGCTCATAACAGCTTGCATTTAACGTATTGTGAACTTTTTTTTTCTTTTCTTTTCTTTTTTTTTGGGTGTGTGTGTGGGTGGTGGGGTGGAGGGGGAACAGTGCGCGCCCATTTGCATTATTTTATTTTATTTTATTTTATATATACATGTGTAAATGATATGTCTTTGTGTGTTTTTACTGATTGAGTCTTGAGTCTGTCAGTTCTTTTGTCCTGCGTGTACCATACGCACATGCGATTGCGTAATCAATATGTAATGTTGCATGCTCAATGTTTTCTCGTTATCTGCGCGTCCTTTGGCGTCCTTTGACAGTAAAAGAGGAACCATTCGCGTTCCGGTAATTACAATACAATACAACAAATCTTTATTATCCCAAAAGGAACTTCACCTGTAATTATACCTGTAACGACTACAGCGGCCATTCATTTTAAACAAAGAGAGTACTATTGAGATGGATGCCGCTGTAACATTGTATTCATTCATTACACGATACCATTCTTTCATCCCTGTCATACAGCAGCATAGACGTCAATTCAAACAATAAACAAGAGGGGCAAACCATGCAAACGGGTTTAAACCGACACGGAAGATTGAAATATGTAAAGGTGCAAGATCCAGGAGCCACGGAAAAGCAAGATCACCATTATAGGTCGTGGCACTTCTCAATAGCTTAGAGTTTTATAGAAGAACTTAAATCAACTCTATGCCATGGCGAAGTGCTATGCCGGACCACTATTCTCATATAAGGCATGAACAACTATCATGTCATATCAATTTTCTAAGCCAATGGGGTATGTTACGTCAGATTTGTTGTTTTTTTTAAAGTCACGAAGAAACACTAAGCCAAGTCGTACTACTACTGCTACTGCTACTACTACTACTACTACTACTACTACTACTACTACTACTACTACTACTACAGGACGCTATCAAGTGCATTTTTCTTCAGTCGAACTTAAAGTGTGGCAATCTGACGAGATTTCTGTTACAAGAGTCAGAATATAAACACATTTTATTTTTGAAATGTTAGACTGGCTGAATATTGGAGGGAGGAATCCGGAGAAAATTCCTAGGTATTGGGAAAAGTCGTGTACCTAAAACACGTAGCGTTGGGGAACCACAGATTATCGTTTAACTAGCGTACTCCATCTTTCTCTGTCCTCTGCAACCCTCATAGCTTCGCTCAGTGTCAAGCCAATCCATTCTCGAATGGTGTCCACCCACCTCTTTTTCTGTTTCCCTCTTCTTCTGCCTTCCTTGCACCGTGCCTTGCAGGATGGTCTTTGCAAGGCCTGATGCACTGTTGAGGTGTTGTTTTATGCGTGTATTTTATGCGTGTGGTTCTACTTGTGTGAAATTGAGGGAGAGTAAATTGGAAGGGAAGAGTGAATAGGAAATAGATGGAATGGTAGTGTTTCTAGCTAATACTAAAGGTGTATCGATGTACATGAAAAAGGGGATGAAGTGAGAGAGAGAGAGAGAGAGAGAGAGAGAGCGAGAGAGAGAGAGAGCGAGAGAGCGAGAGAGAGAGAGAGAGAGAGAGAGAGAGAGAGAGTCCGCTTACAAAGTAATAAGTATAAAACATGCCTACAGACTAACAAATGTAGACAGACAACGATGTAGACAGAGGGCAGACAGAGAGACGGACATAGATGAGGCGTAAGGGGAGGGCACCACGAAAGCCAGTAGATAGCTACTTAGAAGGAAACATTGCAGTCACGTGCAGGTCACACGTACAATGGCGGCAGAGGACAATGATAGCCAACGTGATATGACGAGATAACCGCTCGCTCGCTATACGATGGCGATGAACTTCCTCCTCTTCTATGAAATATCTAAAACGATGGAGAGTGTTGGCCTGTGTAATTTTACTAGTATTTCATCCTTTTTTTTTTAGTTCCTCTGTTTTGCCGACGTTGAAGTCCGGATGCCTCATGTAATTTAAAAAAAAAAAGCTCATGCGCTTGATTGATTGAGTTATTGATTGATTAAAATTCTCATGCGCTTGACTGAGTCATTGAGTCATTCATTTATTCATACATTCAAGTTTACACGCAGGTGCGTTTATTTGAATCAGAATTGTAAGAGTCCTTTTTTATTATTATTTAAAGTTATAGACAATTTCTTTCTTTCTTTCTTTCTTTCTTTCTTTCTTTCTTTCTTTCTTTCTTTCTTTCTTTCTTTCTTTCTTTCTTTCTTTCTTTATGTTGTTGTTGAAGCGCTACATTTGTATGCTAGATGAGTCATGCCGGATGTTATTTTGAAACGTATAATGCTCAATTGTGTCACACAGTTTCTTTTTTTTTCTTTTTTTAAAGGAATGTGTTTACTCTACTCTCGCGATGTCCCATCTGAATTCGAACTGACTTTTGGGGAATCAACAGGGAAAAACCCGTTACCGGCGGTGATGTTAAAACGTCGTTCGCGCATCGTTTTGCGCATTCATGATTACATTATAACTATTATTATCTTAATGGCAAATTTATATATTTAGCGTTAAGGTTAGAGTTAGTTAGAATTTGGATTAGTGTTAGGGTCGTGGCTAGTGTTAGGGTTAAATGTAACCATAGGCCTAGACTGACCTATTTTCTTCAGCAGATTTTCGGCATTTTTAAGACCAAAATCCAACAGTGCCTTTCACACCGTCGATTAATGGATTAGGATCTACAATATCTAAACTGTGGTGAGGCAAGCCTTGTGTTTATCAGTGGTGGTTCACCCGTCCCCTATACGCTTAATGTGTCCGGGGACGTAAATTTACTCAAAAAGCCTTGTGGCCGAGTGACGGGACTAACTCGCCTTGTCCACAGGCTAGAAAGCAATGGCGCCTGAAAAGTGTGGATCGACCCTGCATCTTGGCGTTATGTTTCTGCGAATATTATTTACTTTCCACTCGGGCGATATCTCGGGGGTTTTCTCCGGGTACTCCGTCTTGCTCCGCCAGCACAATTTTAAAAAACACAGCTAATACTAGGGTTTAGGGTTGGGTTTGGATGCACCACAGCAGGCTGCGACGAGCCCTTCCCCAGGGGAGGCGGCCCAGAATTTCACGATAAAAATAGACTATAACGTGTCAAAAAAAAAATTCCATACCGGAATTTACGCTGAAACCCACTGGAACCCACCACGTACTAGAACCCAGGGTGTGTTTAATGAAGGCCCATGACAATCATGCTGATTGCTCCTTACTGGCATATTGTGTGTTGGATCGAAACCAAATGTGTTAAGCTTACGATTTTGCCAATTCCTTATAAGAGCTTAAAGTGATCCAACTCCAAAGCTTGCTTTACTTTTGGCGAAAATGGGTTTATTTTGTTTGCATTGTTAATACATTAAACACTGATGAAATAGGCTACTAGGCCTACTACTACTACTACTACTACTACTACTACTACTACTACTACTACTACTACTACTACTACTACTACTACTACTATATAGCCTATACAACGCTTTTTCCTATTCACAAAAATCGGTTCAAAGCGCAATTCTCGCATTCACACACCAAACAAGAAAACCATAAGGTAAAAAAAAAAAAAGGAGGGGATGGAGGAGAGTAACGGGGGAGGGAGGTGGGAGTGCTTTTGTTGCTCAAACAAACCGCAAAAATTTGAATTTTCCACTTGTGTGCTGACAGGGAGTGATCTCCCTTGTTTAACAGTATATAAAGTCAAGTCAATACATTGAGCCTTATCCCTCACAAGGGAGCTACTATCGATGGTATTTCTAGCGCTGCAGCAACTATTCTTTCCAAAGAGTTTTGTTGTTGTTGTTGTTGTTGTTGTTGTTGTTGTTGTTGTTGTTGTTGCAAGCTAAATGTTTTCAAGGGGGCAACATTCACTGTGAATGTTGATCGGTTCTGTCGAGGGAGCGGCGTGGTCAAAGCTTGTGCCTTTAAGAGACACTGTCAGTGGTTGAATACAATTGTTTCAAGGCCATCCGCCCATCCACAGAGAGTGTTGTGTCTCGTCAAAACATGTTTGAAAGTTTCAGTTCCTGTTAGTCACTTCCGTTCGATAGTTCTAAAGTGCAAACCTGCTCGTCATTAGTCGGAGTGTTGAGGACAAAAGTTTGCTTGTATTTTACTGTGTGTGTTATTCAGCTCGCTACTGTACACAGCGTTCTCTTTGCAAGTGTCACTGCGTATGAGATAGACCTATTCGTATCATGGTGAAGGTACGTTTTCTAGTCGCAAAAAATTATTTAGTAGTTATAGTAGCAGGAGGAAGATGAGGGGGGGGGTACAAGGAGCAGCAGCAGCAGCAGTAGTAGTAGTAGTAGTAGTAGTAGTAGTAGTAGTAGTAGTAGTAGTAGTAGTAGTAGTAGTAGTAGTAGTAGTAGTAGTAGTAGTAAGTTATGTTATGTTATGTTATGGTAGATTAACGTCCCCGGACACAGTGCGTATAGGGGACAAAAAATTAGTAGTAGTAGTAGTTAGCAGTAGTTTATAAGGATAACTAGTTGTAATAGTAGTAGTTAAAATGGCAGCAGCAATGGTAGCGGCAGAAGTAGTAGTATTAGTATTACTAGCAGCAGCAGTGGTAGTACCAGTTGAACAGGAGTAGTAGTAGTAGTAGTAGTAGTAGTAGTAGTAGTAGTAGTAGTAGTAGTAGTAGTAGTAGTAGTAGTAGTAGTAGTAGTAGTAGAACTAATAACAGTAGAAGACACAGTAGCAACTATAGTTTTGGTAGTAGTAAGCCTAGTTGTAGTAGTATTAGCAGTAGTAAGAGTAGTAGTAGTAATAATAGTAGCACCAGATCTTTAAAAGCTTCTTTTAGCTGGAACATTCCTGGAGATTCAATAACCTTTTTCTCGAGGTTCTCAGACAAGATCTTAGGTTCGGGATCTGAGAATCTCGAAAAATAAAGTTCATGAACCTCCCACGAACCTTTAGCAGCAGTATGTCGGAGTTGATAAAACGTAATGAAAATTTTAAAAAAATGAAATTAAAGTAATTTTTAAAATAATAATAAAGAAATACAAACGTAGTCTAACAATAGAATACAAATAAAAAGCAAAGAATGCAATTATTCTAAATACGCACTTAAGCTTTTGGCGCCCACGTGTCAGAAAATTCTGTCTGTAAACGAAGACGGTAAGCGTCTTGTATCTTGTTCCATCTTGTGTCTAACATGCGATATACGTCATGTAGAAGAGAAACAGGGCCGGGGACAATTTCACTGTCTTGTTATCACCTCGTCTTAGTTGTTGAATCGGATCGTTGTTCCTGCAGAACTCTCCCAAGATGCTACTGCTATGTTTGGCGATGCTGCTGTCTGGGGTGGCCCGTATCAGCAGCAGCGACGACCACGTGGACATGGTCCGAGTGATGACCATCAGCGAAGCGACGGCGATGGAGAAAACTTGGGAAGACTGGAAACACGAATTTGGTAAGTACACACCACAGGAAGTAAAGGAAGAATATCCAGTTACTACGCAGTACCAACATTATCATCATCAACAACAGCAACAACAACAACAACAACAATAATAATAAGAAGAAGAAGAAGAAGAAGAAGAAGAAGAAGAAGAAGAAGAAGAAGAAGAAGAAGAAGAAAAATAATAACAAGTGCTGAGTTGCAGAGTTCCCTCGTGTGTTTTTTTTTTCTCTCTCTCTCACTCTTTCACACACAAACACACACCCACACACACACAAACACACCCAAACAAACACAACACACAAACACACACAACACACACACACACATGTACACTGATATTGTGGGGAGTATTTAGTACAAAAACTTAATAAAATAATTTAAAATATTACCTCACGATGATTGCGTCACTCGATGTGCATAAGTTTGGTTTTACCTTGGAGGCACAGTTAAAGTTTTAAGTACACATCAAAATCCCCGTGTTTCATCTAAGCTTTTTTGTCAGTTTTTTTCTTCTTTGGGTATCATAAATGCCTTATTTAAGCCTGTCTATGTACTATCAATTTATTTCACCTGCGCTTATCTATGAATTATTGTACTCGTGCCAGCCACTGAATTTCTGTAGTTAAAAAGGAAAGAAAAAAAAACGTTTGCTACTGCTACCTTCATGGCAGTGCATTTTACATACTCGCATAAATGGCATGTTACGTATTTGATTATCTTGATTAACTTTGCATATGCCTCTGTTTGTGAGTGTGGGTCTTTCTTATTTCTTATTTTTATTTATTTATTTATGTCTTCTTTATAATAACAAGGCCATGACTGTTAACTCCTAAGTTAACATTTGGACATTCGTGCAACAAAGAGCTCGCCTTCCATTCTCATCATGTTTACTGTAGTTGTTGTAACAATGCCTGCTTTGTGGAACCAGAAGCTTGTCACCCTGGCCCTTTTATTACGCTCCACTCGTCTTCCCAAAGTTCGGCCTGTAGTCATATGTGCTTTCTCTCATCGACTGGGTGACTGACCAGTGCCACATGCTGTACCGTTTATGCCGTTGTACTTCTTTTTGTGCCAGAGCGTAACAGAGCCATGTAACTTAGAGCTTGTCATCTATTTTCATAATTTTAAACTTTGTTGTTGTTGTTGTTGTTGTAATGTCTGCTCTGTGGGAACCAATCGCTTGCAGACCTTTGTGTGCCGTACCCGTCCTTACGAATGTAGATCTATTAGGCCTATAGACCTATATGCTCCCTCTAATAGACTGGGTAAGTGATCAGTCCTTTGATTTGTCATACTGTTTTATGCCGCTGTGGTCCTTTTTGTGCGAGAGAGAGAGAAAGAGAGAGAGAGAGAGAGAGAGAGAGAGAGAGAGAGAGAGATTTGTGTGTGCTTGTGTTTGTGCGTGTGCTGTGTGCTTGCACATGTCCCCGATTACCCAACGTGCTTTGATCCTTTGGTTTACTTTCTACATTATAGTAAAACCTCCGTTTTCAGACACTCTCTTAAACGACTCCCTCCAACATACGACCGGGAAAAAATTCACCGATGGTTTGTACTATTTAAACGACCTCTCTTAAACGACTACCTCTAAAACGCGGCTTGCGACCTTCAAATAAATAAATTTTACGACCTAGCATCTGAAAAATTCAGATTCCAAAGCAATACTATATATGTGCGCTTGAAGAAAACAGTTTCGTTTACAACTTTTAACAGCAGACGATGCATTAAAACAGCTTGAAATACTCCAAGGGGCTGACCAGATTTGCCCTGGGCAGGGGCCTGTCAGATCTTGCCGACACCATGTCTGGTGTTCAAAGTGACATACTAAGAGAGCATGCACGATCATGCAAACAAACAGAAATAACCGCTTTCTTTCCAAAAAACAAACTATTCAATGATTGAATAAAAATAATTACAACAATATTAATGGAGTTATCGTATAAATAGTTATAACTCCAAACATGCACTCAGCAATTACATACACTTTTAAACAACTATCATACTAACATTGATTTTTTATTTTGTAAATAATGAGGAACAGGAAGATATTGACTGTATTGGTTGTGAGACAGAGTGTACACAACGCCAGACCACTCCTGGTCTGGTAAATATGTATGATGAGGGCTTTTTAGCCCAATTTTATTGTCCTTAACTTTTTATAAAATATAGGACGTAAAGCCTCGTTTTTGCTTGCTAGAGTGTAATCTATATTTCTGAAAGATAGTAGATGTTCCCTATACTTAATGGTATGTGTACTTTTTGTACATGTATTTATTTTACCTTATTAATTTTCTAAATGTCTTTTTCGAAAATGTCCTACCTCCTTTTTAAGACCCCTCCTATTTAAGACCTCGTTTTAATGGCAATTCAAAGGTCGTAAAACGGAAGTTTTACTGTATTTGGATTGACCATTGTATTATGATTCATTTCAGCTGTTCGTTCGTAGTTCGTGTGTGTTTGTGTGTGTGTGTGGGGGGGGGGGTGTGCGCGCGGTAGTATGTACACACATATGATTTTAAAACAACATGCTTTTGCAAATAACAAATGTTATATTATAGACTGCTCGACCGGCGTTGTTGTTGTGCAAGTTTCAGTCAAGTCTTGTTAACAGATATTCTGGCCAGATCACTCGATAAACTCCTGATGCTATAAACCATTGTTTTTATTGCTATAAATTGTCCGGTGTTATTGCCCAACATAATTACAATTTCCAAGCCGTGAGGCAGTCAGCCTGATCACAATACTTGCCAGCATACAATTCACTTTATTTTCTTATCCATTTTGTATTCATTTTAGATATATTTTCGCTTTTTCTTAAGCACATGCTGTTCATTCCTTTAGTCAAGTCAAGTCAAGCAATCTGTATTCCACAAAAACATGGGAAAATGTGTTGTGTCACGGTGCATACATGGCAAAAGAAAATAATAATGCAACAAGACATTAGAACACCCCTCCCTCAGTATAACAGCAAACTAAATACAGTCTATCTCCCCCACACTTACACACACACACACTCACACACACACACTGTACGCACACACACATACACCCTCACACACACACACCCACATACACACACACATATATATATATATATATATATATATATATATATATATATATATATATATATATATATATATATATATATATATATATATATATATATATATATATATATATATATATACATATATTTATATATGTGTGTACAATATTACTACAGCAAGAAGCCACTGGCTAGCGGTGTCCTGGCCAATACATTACGGTGGCCTAATGGTAGAGCATTGGCTTGGGGATCTGAAGGTCCCGGGTTCGAGCCCAGGCCGGGGCATTGTATTGTGTCCTTGGGAAAGACACTTTACTCCCGTTTCCTACTCCTTCGGATGAGAGTATAAACCGAGGTCTAGTCTGTGTCGCATACATTTCACCATAACGGACTTTAAAGATCCTGACGCTCATGTCCTACACGGGTGAGTGCCGGTGACAAGAACACACCCAGCATGCACCTAGGTCCTTCTCCCCCATCCCTGGCTGCCCAGGATTGTGGTCAGTTGTCTGGAGCGCTTTATTACTATGCGCCCAAAGGCTGCAAGTTGGCGCCTCGGGCGGCTTGAGTTAGATCCTGTATTGGCCAGCGCCTTGAGCAGCTCTTGAGCTGGAAAAGCGCTATGTAAGAACGATTAAATAAATAATAAATAAATAAATAAATAAATAAATAAATACTACAGCAAGAAGCCACTGGCTAGCTGTCTGCTGGTCTATACAGTATTACTACAGCAAGAAGCCACTGGCTAGCTGTCTGCTGGTCTATACATTATTACTACAGCAAGAAGCCACTGATAAGCTGTGTGCTGGTCTGTACATTATTACTACAGCAAGAAGCCACTGCCTGGCTCTCTGCTGGTCTATACATTATTACTACAGCAAGAAGCCACTGGCTGGTTGTCTTCTGGTCTATACATTATTACTACACCAAAAAGCCACTGGCTAGTTGTCTGCTGGTCTATACATTATTACTACAGCAAGAAGCCACTGGCTAACTGTCTGCTGGTCTATACATTATTACTACAGCAAGAAGCCACTGGCTAGCTGTATGCTGGTCTATACATTATTACTACAGCAAGAAGCCACTGGCTAGCTGTCTGCTGGTCTATACATTATTACTACAGCAAGAAGCCACTGGCTAGCTGTCTGCTGGTCTATACATTATTACTACAACAAGAAGCCACTGGCTTGCTGTCTGCTGGTCTATACATTATTACTACAGCAAGAAGCCACTGGCTGGTTTTCTCCTGGTCTATACATTATTACTACAGCAAGAAGCCACTGGCTGGTTGTCTGCTGGTCTATACATTATTACTACAGCAAGAAGCCACTGGCTGGTTGTCTGCTGGTCTATACATTATTACTACAGCAAGAAGCCACTGGCTGGTTTTCTGCTGGTCGATACATTATTACTACAGCAAGAAGGCACTGGGTAGCTGTCTGCTGGTCTATACATTATTACTACAGCAAGAAGCCACTGGCTAGCTGTCTGCTGGTCTATACATTATTACTACAGCAAGAAGCCACTGGCTAGCTGTCTGCTGGTCTATACATTATTACTACAGCAAGAAGCCACTGGCTAGCTGTCTGCTGGTCTATACATTATTACTACAGCAAGAAGCCACTGGCTAATTGTCTGCTGGTCTATACATTATTACTACAGCAAGAAGCCACTGGCTGGTTGTCTGCTGGTCTATACATTATTACTACAGCAAGAAGCCACTGGCTGGTTGTCTGCTGGTCTATACATTATTACTACAGCAAGAAGCCACTGGCTGGTTGTCTGCTGGTCTATACATTATTACTACAGCAAGAAGCCACTGGCTAGTTGTCTGCTGGTCTATACATCAAGAAGCCACTGGCTAGCTGTCTGCTGGTCTATACATTATTACTACAGCAAGAAGCCACTTGCTAGCTGTCTGCTGGTCTATACATTATTACTACAGCAAGAAGCCACTGGCTAGCTGTCTGCTGGTTTATACATTAATAATACAGCAAGAAGCCACTGGCTAGCTGTCTGCTGGTCTATACATTATTACTACAGCAAGAAGCCACTGGCTAGCTGTCTGCTGGTCTATACATTATTACTACAGCAAGAAGCCACTGGCTAGCTGTCTGCTGGTCTATACATTATTACTACAGCAAGAAGCCACTGGCTAGCTGTCTGCTAGTCTATACATTATTACTACAGCAAGAAGCCACTGGCTAGCTGTCTGCTGGTCTATACATTATTACTACAGCAAGAAGCCACTGACTAGCAGTCGGCTGGTCTATACATTATTACTACAGCAAGAAGCCACTGGCTAGACGTCTGCTGGTCTATACATTATTACTACAGCAAGAAGCCACTGATAAGCTGTCTGCTGGTCTATACATTATTACTACAGCAAGAAGCCACTGGCTAGCTGTCTGCTGGTCTATACATTATTACTACAGCAAGAAGCCACTGCCTAGCTGTCTGCTGGTCTATACATTATTACTACAGCAAGAAGCCACTGGCTAGCTGTCTGCTGGTCTATACATTATTACTACAGCAAGAAGCCACTGGCTAGCTGTCTGCTGGTCTATACTGTCACGCTACGCAGTTTGCAGTCGTGCGCCTATGTATATAGTTTAATCATCAGCCTGTACATAGAGGTTAAAAGTTACGGTAGTAAGGGGAGAATATTAGAATAAAATTAATTAAGTTTATAATTAATAGAAGTAGCGAATGAATTGCGCCCGTGCAGAACGCACTATTGTTAGAAAACAGTAGTTGGCTATTTTGTTATGGAGAAGATTGATTGCTGCCATGCGATTTGCTATGTGTGGAATGCGTGCTCTAATCGCGAACGGTGCTGGAAATAAATTATAATCGAAATGAGTATATTCTAGAACATTCTAGGCTAACGGTATAAAACCTCTTGCACTGCATAATTTGTTAGGGGAGAGAGTTTTTCACATCGCTGTGTAGCAAGAATCGGCGTACAGTAAAGTCGGTGGATCTGTGTTTTGTCAAGGTGACAGATAGTGACTGTGTCTGTGGGTGTTACTGAACAGACTGTCAACGAAAAAGAGCCTAGTATCGGAAGAGGAGGACTATTTAGGGAACACTTTGGGAAGTGTTTGTTTAACTTGAATTGTCTTAAGCCGCTTGAATACCTGCTGTGTATTTTTGGTGAAATCCCAGCTACCTACGTGTAACGTCGGGTGCCCTATGACTCCACCTAGGACTTCTTGTGCCTGTGTACCACCTTGTAAACCATCTGTGCCTGTGTGTTTGTCTCGTCGTTCGTGTGTCTTTGTCTTCAACAGGCCGGAGGATTCCCACTGGTATCATGTACCAAACCAAAAACCAGATTCGTTGATTGCTGTGCTGTAGCCTAGCTGGGGTGTTGTTGGTGTGCCACATCCTGTGACGACGGTTGTTCCTTGAGTCGACCTTAGTAGTAAAGGTTGAAGTAGTCGGAAGGAAAACCTTATTTTGTTTACAAAGCACACACACACACACCCTGCAATTCACAACAAATAATTATAACTATTGATAGACAGTTGTGTAAAACAAGAATTTATTTACATGTGATAACTTGTAAATTACAGCAGATTAAAATATATTTAATTCGAATTGAATAATAAACTTTGTCTGTGGAATATTACCTACCTGATAAAGTAGCCTTGTGATTGTATAGTTTTGTCTGGGGGAATTAATTCGCCAGATCTTTACTAGTTATTAATTTAGATTATTTTCTTACAAATTCTATTTGTATAAAAAATAAATTTTCTTTATTGTTTTATATAATATAAAAGAGTTGTAGTAGCTGTTTGAAGTTTAAGTGAAACAAGGTTTGAATATATATAAAGATTTAAAGCATTTGCTTACAATTATTTACCTTGTTGTCAGTAAGCTGATCCAGACATAATTATTATAAATCTTTTGTACATTTTGTAGTTAGTCATTTATTTTCATTTTTGATTTAATTATCATTATTATTTTGAGCGAATTGTTTTATGTATTAGTTTCGAGTTGTTCTTAGAGGGATTGAGGGTTGGAAGGTTGGGAAGAGGAAAAAGGGAGTTAGTTTTTAGTGCGAATGAGTGAGTGAAATAAAGAAATTGTCTTGTCACTTCTGGTTTTGTCTTTTAGAGTTTATTTAGGTGTTGGGGTTTTTTTCTCGTGTGGATGAGCACACATGTCGAACCTCTGTTGAGGCAGTTGGGACGTGACATATACATTATTACTACAGCAAGAAGCCACTGGCTAGCTGTCTGCTGGTCTATACATTATTACTACAGCAAGAAGCCACTGGCTAGCTGTCTGCTGGTCTATACATTATTACTACAGCAAGAAGTCACTGGCTAGCTGTCTGCTGGTCTATACATTATTACTACAGCAAGAAGCCACTGGCTAGCTGTCTGCTGGTCTATACAGTATTACTACAGCAAGAAGCCACTGGCTAGCTGTCTGCAGGTCTATACATTATTACTACAGCAAGAAGCCACTGGCTAGCTGTCTGCTGGTCTATACAGTATTACTACAGCAAGAAGCCACTGGCTAGCTGTCTGCTGGTCTATACAGTATTACTACAGCAAGAAACCACTGGCTAGCTGTCTGCTGGTCTATACAGTATTACTACAGCAAGAAGCCACTGGCTAGCTGTCTGCAGGTCTATACATTATTACTACAGCAAGAAGCCACTGGCTAGTTGTCTGCTGGTCTGTACATTATTACTATAGCAAGAAGCCACTGGCTGGTTGTCTGCTGGTCTATACATTATTACTACAGCAAGAAGCCACTGGCTAGTTGTCTGCTGGTCTATACATTATTACTACAGCAAGAAGCCACTGGCTGGTTGTCTGCTGGTCTATACATTATTACTACAGCAAGAAACCACTGGCTAGCTGTCTGCTGGTCTATACATTATTACTACAGCAAGAAGCCACTGGCTAGCTGTCTGCTGGTCTTCACACTCATCCTCTCCACCTCCATCCACCTTCATGCCTCCATTATTGTTGCATAAATAATGTTGACTAATTCATTAACTTGTACGTCTTCTCTCTTCTGCCTTAACCCTTCCTCTTCCCTTCATTGCACACCCACCACCCACTACTAATATTATCCATTAATTAATTAATTTATTTATTTATTTATTTATTTATTTATTTATTTATTTATTTATTTATCTATGCTACTAGTATTGTTGATATTTCCTCTGATTTATTTCCTTATTAATTTTTTTTCTCCTCGAATGTATTATATAGTTGTATGTTGTTTTATTTTTATATTGTTGAGAAGATTAATTAATACGTTTCTTCTTTTTTTTCTTACTTTGTACTTGTTCCTGTTGGCGTGAGACATTTGATTGTTATAATGTGTCAAAGGGTATCACTTATTTAAACTTTGCTTTTGCGACTTTGTACTTGTTCCTGTTCGCCAGAGACATTTTGATTGTTATAATGTGTCAAAGGGTATCACTTATTTAAACTTTGCTTTTGGGACTTTGTACTTGTTCCTGTTGGCGTGAGACATTTGATTGTTATAGTGTGTCAAAGGGTATCACTTATTTAAACTTTGCTTTTGCGACTTTGTACTTGTTCCTATTTGCCAGAGACATGTGATTGTTATAATGTGTCAAAGGGTATCTCTTATTTAAACTTTGATTTTGTGTGTCCCTTTTGTGTCCTCCGTGTTTTCTTGGCTTGTGTGGTCAATAATAATACAACTCTGCTTACACCAGCCAAATTCATCCAGTAGTGTAGGATAAAATAGGATTAGAAAAAGAAAAAAAGCATTAAAAAGAAAACCGAAACAAACAAAAAAAACCATTGTGATGTCGCCATGATGATGTCACTTAATATGCATAATTAATTTTTTTTCTTCTTTTTAATTTTTTAATTTTATTTTTTCACTTCTTTTGTCATTTGGTAGGTTCAGGATTTTCTAACCAAATACCAAATTTCAAAGAAATCCGTCCATTAATTTCAGAGAAAAATGCGCAAAATAAATAACTAAATGAAAATTAAAATATTACGTCACCAAGATGACGTCACTCGATATACGCAGGTTTTGGCTAAGGCTAAACGCATCTGCACACTCTCATTACAAGGAAAAAAATTGTGACGTCACCATGATTACGTCACTCGATTTGCTTAAATTTGGTTTTACGTTAAAGGCAGCCTAAGGTGTAAGTGTATAACAAACTTGAACTTTGGAACTTTGGAACTTTGTCCTTTTATTAAGCAAACAAATGATCAAACAGCAAATATCAAGTTAGGCTCCTAGCCCAGGGGGGCCGTATAGCCAGACAAGGGGGGGGGGTGGAAGATGGGGGGATAGGGATACACAATATATACAAAGTGATGACAAGAACGGCACTATAGTACATGACACAGCAGCCTCTAACTACCCCAAACCAAACCCCTCCAGTAAAAAGAAAGAGAAAATAGGATTAGAAAAAGCACTAATTTGTGATGTCACTCAATATACTATAGTTTTGTTTGAAGGTCATGGCATGTACACTATAATCACATACAAAGATTTAAAAAAAAAATTTTTTTTAATGATGTCACAATGATTACCTCACTAGAGTTGCATGAGTTTGATTTTACCTTAGATAAACAGGTAAAGTCTAAGTATAGTCCAAACTTGAATCAAATCCTTCCAGTAGTTTGGTAGAAAAATAGGATTAGAGGGAAACAAAACAAATTATGACAACACCATGATGACTTCACTCAACATGCATACCGTTTTTGTCATCTGGTATGGTTCACTATTCCCTAGCTAAATGCCAAGTGTGAAAGAAATCCGTTCATTAGTTTGGGAGAAAAGTGCGCGAATGTCACCTCCAAAGCCAAAATCAGTAGTCACCGTAATTTACCCTGAGCTGTAATAATAATAATGAATACTTGTCTACGAAAAGTGCCACTCCAACTAAGTATACAATCATAATTTTTTGAAAAGATAATAAAGCTATCTTATTTTATCTTATCTATCTATAAAGATAGAAGAGCCAGACCTTTACACTGGCTGGTATAAAGGTAGAAGAATCAGACGTTCACACTGGTTGGTATACAGATTGAAGAGTCAGACTTTTACACTAGCTTGTATAAAGATAGAAGAGTCAGACGTTAACACTGGCTGGTATAAAAAATAGAAGTCATGCGTTTACACTGTTTGGTATAAAGATAGAAGAGTCAGACGTTTACACTGGTTGGTATAAAGATAGAAGAGTCAGACGTTTACACTGGCTGGTATAAAGATAGAAGAGTCAGACGTTTACACTGGCTGGTATAAAGATAGAAGAGTCAGACGTTTACACTGGCTGGTATAAAGATCGAAGAGTCGGACGTTTACACTGGTTGGTATAAAGATCAAAGAGTCAGACGTTTACACTGGCTGGTATAAAGATCGAAGAGTCAGACGTTTACACTGGTTGGTATAAAGATAGAAGAGTCAGACGTTTACACTGGCTGGTATAAAGATAGAAGAGTCAGACGTTTACACTGGCTGGTATAAAGATCGAAGAGTCAGACGTTTAAACTGGCTAGTATAAAGATAGAAGAGTCAGACGTTTACACTGGCTAGTATAAAGATCGTAGAGTCAGACGTTTACACTGACTGGTATAAATATAGAAGAGTCAGACTTTTACACTAGCTTGTATAAAGATAGAAGAGTCAGACGTTTACACTGCTAGTATGAAGATCGTAGAGTCAGACGTTTACACTGGCTGGTATAAAAATAGAAGAGTTTAATAATCCACTTTTTTTAGATGAGAGCTCTCCAATGAGCGTGTAAGCAACTCAAAAAGTCACTAGGAGCGTGGTGTCCAAGTGGTCTAAGGCGGGACTAACTTGCTGTCCACAGGCTAGAAACCAATGGTGTATGACAGGTGTGTGATCGATTCAGCATCTGGGCGTTATGTGTCTCCGAATATTATTTACTTTCCACTCCGGCAACGTCTCGGGGGTTTTATCCGTTGTCACGTCATCCGAGCGGGTTCCGCGACGTCAGCTCAACAACGAGTGGGGAGATAGAAACTCAAACAAAATAAACTAACACAAAAATGCCAGAATAACAATCACACTCTTTTATTCAACAATCAAACAAACATACACAGGACGATGGGGTACTAAACCACCCTCCACCCCTATCTAGACCCCCACCCCAGTATTTACTAACAATTACCTCCCTTGTGCACCTGAAAAAACAGAACTAAACATCAACAGGTTTCCCACAACAATGTACAGCAAATAGCAATAAACAATCAATTCAAATAAATACAAATTTTAGCTGAAGAAACGGAGCTGCAAATCTTATTAATTCAAACTATCATCCAAGCTAGCTCGCAGTTCAGAAGCACTTTTCAGAAACTGTCAGTTATTCAGAGCTCAGTAGGAGCTAAAGCAGTTATTCTCTCAACATGAAGAAATGATTCACATTAAATAAATGAAGTATGTTTTTAGGTGCGTGTCGTGCAAATCTTTGTGTGCGTGGGTGTGGTGCGTGTAGTTCCTGTGGCGCCCACAATCCCGAAGAAAGACGTGGCAGTGGTGGCGAAGTGTCCCGTCAACGTCCACACCTCCCAGCTGAAAGGCAGAGGTTCCAGAGCGGATGCACACGCGGCCCAAAGGTACAGCAAAGGCGCATAAAAGCGTAGACGTATACAGAAGTGGTGGAGAATAAATTACAACAGCAAAACAGCATAACACAGCAAAACAGTAGAACACTAGAACAGCCCAAACCTGTAGACAAATATATGGTCTTAAAAGTTTGCCTAAGGTAAAAAGGTAAAGGTAGTCCCATAGCCTTGTGGCCGTAGGGGAGCGTGATGTTGGAGATCACACTTATCTTGGGCCAGCGTAATGAGGGTGATGCCCAACTCTCTCCCTCGCTGCTTTACCTTCCCCACCCTCAAGAGAGTAGGTACTCAATCACAGTTGAGTCAACTGGGGGCGTTGTTGTTTGTCGCTTCACACCTTAGCGGTCACCCATCCAAGTGCTAACCGCACCGGACGGTGCTTCACTTTCGAATCGAGGGGGCGAACGTTTGTGACTTAGGTACGAGACTATTGAGGTCACCGAGGGTTTTCTCCGGGCACTCCGGTTTCCTCCCTCCCTTCAATAATGGTACAGGACGCAGTCAATATAAAAATTTCAAAAATAAAAATTCGATTTTCTTTCCGTCTTCTAATAGCGATCTCCCTGCCTTTACACCACCTGTTTGAGTGATGGATGTGTGTTTGGTATGTGTGAGGGTGGATGAGACAGGTGAGCGTGTATGTTGGTATAGGTCGCCGCGCTTTGAGCCTGAATGATTTGGGGTAAGGCGCGTATAGCATCCTGTATTATTTATTATTATTATTACTACACAACCTTAGGAAAGAACCCTACATTTATTTCCAATAAATGGCGATTACGTTCCTCCTACTACAGTCTTTAGACATTCTTACCCCGATGAGGGCGTAAGACCTTGGGTGGTTCGAAACACAATGAACACTACACCCTTCCAGGAAAAACCTAATTCTCGTCTGACACACAGTCACAAGGTTACTTTCTGGCTAAAGCTGACCTCTCGCAAAAAGCGCCACATCGACTCTGCCCTACTAAACACACGCAAGGCCACAGGTAACCGGTCGAGTTCGAATTCAGTACCCTACTTTCTAATTCAGCATATGCCTTTTCCCCGTTATGCACGTGGACTTAGAGATACTGCATCTTTCATACGCAATAAAGAAAACTGCCGAGCTATCTATACACTACATGGTAGAGAGGTGCAACTTCGCACAAAATATAGCTCTCTCTGATATGTGCTAAAACTCGTGTCGTCACATCCGTGTCCTCCGGTTTGCTCCCCCTGCAAAATTTCAAAAAAGACAACTATTATTAGGTAGGTTGGGTTTGGGCGCTCCACAGGCTGTGACTACGCCTTCCCCAGGGGAGGCGGACCGAAATTTCCTGGTTACCAAGGGACAATAAAGCGACTTTTAAAACAAGGATGCAGAAAACGTGACGAGGTTTCACTAGCAAGTTGCATTTCTTATGGCGTCAATGGATACAACAGGCACTGAATTCGTTTTCCATGCTTGGTATGCTATCTGTATGGCGTATGGCATACCATGTCATTCAGATTTGAAATGCCCAAGTTCTGTAGTTTCACAATA
>CM072521.1:62763766-62886266 GCA_036898135.1 Oncomelania hupensis
AGAGCCAACACATCCACACTATTGTAGCCGTGTCCCACCCAGACCAATAACATGAACCAAAATATGGTGCTGATGAGGGATGATGGTGAAGAAGATGTTGATGATGATGATGTTGATGATGATGACGACGATGATGATCAAGATGATGATGACGATGATGATGATGTTGACGACGACGATGATTATGATGATAATGACGGGTAATTAACGATGAAGATGATATGATGATGACGATGATGATGATGACGACGACGATGATAATGATGATGACGACAACAACGCTGATGATGATGATGATGATGATGATGATGATGATGATGATGATGATGATGATGATGATGATGATGATGATGACGACGACGACGATGATGATGATGATGATGATGATGATGATGATGATGATGATGATGATGATGATGATGATGATGATGATGATGATGATGATGATGATGATGTCTAGCCCGAAGGTAACCGAGGTTGTGATGGAGGGTGGATGGACCAAGCGTTCAAGTACGTCATGAGACAGTCCGGGGGGTTGGAGACTGAGGATTCGTACCCCTACCAGGCAGTGGCGGTAAGTTGACGATTGGCTGTCCCATTTATCTATAACATCTTTGTCTGTTTATTTACAGTCGATAAAAAAGACAAGAAAAGAGAAGAAGAAGAAAAAGAAGAAGAAAAAGAAGAAGAAGAAGAAGAAGAAGAAGAAGAAGAAGAAGAAGAAGAAGAAGAAGAAGAAGAAGAAGAAGAAGAAGAAGAAGAAGAAGAAGAAAAGGGGAGAGAGAGAGAGAAAGAGAGAGAGAGAGAGTGAGAGAGAGAGAGAGAGAGAGAGAGAGAGAGAGAGAGAGAGAGAGAGAGAGAGAGACTCAGACATTTTATTCACAACAAGGATACATATGTTAGCCGGGAGCCTAGTCTTACAATCGATCCTCCTATCATTCACACTCACGTTCTACGATTTTCAGTCATATACATATCCATTTTATGCCAATGACAAGACAGTTAACTAATAACAGAAAGAGAGAGAGAGGGGGCAGTGAGGTCTGGTGCTGTACGTCCCGCTCACCAAGGGGAGTGATGTTCAATTAATTACCTCTCACTCCCCAGATGTAGTGATAGCCGCGGAACCACTGTCTGGCCAAGCTGGCAGGAAGTTACTTGCATATGGCCTCTCCTACATTAATGTGTCCATAGCAGCACCCACTACTGGTCTACCAGTTTGGTGCCCCTGTTACCACCAAGCCTGCTATGGGGGCGACTGAGTACCTGGCAGGATAACCAGGTGGGGCTGGATGAGATGGGCCACATCCAGTCTTGTGCACGGCCTCGAGAAGGAAAACTCGCTAAAACCGAATGTCCCAACGAAGACGGAGTGCTGCTGACTATACCCCCTGGGTATTGTGTGGGAGTCCAAACGAGCGCACACGCTACCAGAAAAATGGACAATGCCTCAGATGGATATTTCGACATGGTGTCGTCCCCGTGGACCAAAGCCAGGCGGGGACGGTGCCGGGCCCTCTGCCTCAAAGGGGCCCGCCTTAGCGACTGGCGGCTCTGCTGACCTGCGAACCAGGGGGAGGCAGAGTAGAGCGACTGGTCCACAACCAACAGCTGTGACAGGCCTACGTGTGGTGCAGTGGAATGCGGAAGGCATCCAGAACAAGAAACCAGAGCTTCAAGCCTTCCTAAGAGACAACAAGATCGACGTCATCTGCATCCAAGAAACCCATCTCACAGAAACCCGGAGATTCTTTGTCAGAGGTTACGACACCTACAGGCGAGACAGACCCTCAGGGCACAAAGGCGGAGTCATGACCCTCGTCCGACAAGGAATCCCCTCAGTGCTTACAGCGCAGACAACCGGAGAACTAGAGCTCCTGACAATTCAACTCTTTCTTCAAGGAGAAGAACTTTTCATCAGCAACTGCTACAGCCCTACAACATCGAGGCTCGACCTGCACACCATCCAGGCAGCAGAAGAGAGGCATCTCATCACCGGCGACTTCAACAGTCACTCACCGGCTTGGGGCTACAGCACAACGGACTCCAGGGGAGAAGAAGTCCAGGACTGGATGATGGACAACGAGCTGATCCTGATCAACCAACCAGAGGATAAGCCGTCGTACTACTCCAGAGCATGGAAGAGCACCTCCACCCCTGACCTTGCCATGGCCACAGAGGACATTGAGAAGCGGACCACCAGAACAGTCGGCAGTCAGCTAGGTGGCAGTGACCACCTCCCCATCACACTCCTCATTGCAGATGCAGCAACTGCACCAGAGTACTGCAGGAAGAGAGCCAGCTGGAACTTCAAGAAGGCCAACTGGGGACAGTACCAACAGCATGCCGAAGACCTTCTCAATGTCACCTTCACAGAAGACATCAACCAGAATGTCAAGAACCTCACCTCCGCCATTCTGACTGCTGCCAAGAAAGCTATTCCTCGTGGCTTCAGGAGGGACTACAAGCCTTACTGGAGCAAGAGGCTGGCAGATCTCCACCAGAGACTATCAGAGGCCAGAGAAGCCATGGAGCAGAACCCCTCCCCAGAATCAACCACGGAGCACAGCAAGATCAAGGATGAGTTCTCTGCTATCAAAACCAAGGAACTCCAAGAAAGCTGGAACGAGAAGACCTCAACTCTGAGCCTGGACAACAACACCAGCAAACTGTGGCAACTCGTGAAGGCCCTGAACGAGGACACCACAGCAGCATATGGAACCACCGTGCTTGAGGAGAGTGGCACCTACCACACTGGCAAGAGAGCTGCAAACCTTCTGGCTGAAGCCTTCAAGGCTGAAAGCACCATCAATGTCCCTCCACAACGAAGGAAAGAAGTAGAAGAGCAGCTTCAAACCAAGCTCTGCCTGCAGAACAATGCCCACCCCCCATCTATGACATCTGACTTCTCCCTGGGAGAGCTCAACGATGCTATCAGGCGACTCAAGCCCAAGAAAGCTCCAGGCAAAGATGGAGTCTGCAACGAGCTGATCAAGCATCTTGGGCCAGCCGCCAAAAACAAATTACTGGAGCTCTTCAACCAGTCGTGGCGGTCAGGCGTCTTCCCCTCAGCATGGAAGGAAGCCATCATCATCCCCATACTCAAGAAAGGAAAGGACCCCAAGAGTAAGTCCAGCTACAGACCCATCAGTCTTCTGAGCTGCCTCGGCAAGACCCTTGAGCGTATGGTCAATAAGAGACTAGTGTGGCACCTGGAATCGAACAACCTGATCACCAAAGAACAGACCGCCTTCAGGAAGAACAGAAACACCGAGGACCAGCTGGTGTATCTTGCTCAGTCAATAGAGAACGCCTTCCAGCAGAAGAAGAAAGTCATCGCCACTTTCATAGACCTCTCCAAGGCCTTCGACAAGACATGGAGGGAAGGCCTACTCCTGAAGCTATTGACCGCAGGTGTCGCTGGCAACTTGTTCAAGTGGATCAGAAGCTTCCTGGCACACAGAACGGCAAGGGTTAAGCTCAACGGCAACTTCAGCTACACAGTAAAGATCAGGGAAGGAGTCCCACAAGGAGGAGTGATCTCCCCAACTCTGTTCGTCGTTTTCATCAACGACATCACCAAGAACCTCTCTCGACACATCAGCCGCGCCCTGCATGCCGATGACGTCGCAATGTGGAACGCTGCCGAGTCCACTCCCACTGCTGTCGTCAGGATGCAAGAGGCTCTCAACAGCATCTCCAGGTGGGCAAGCGACTGGTGTGTCACCATCAACAGCCTGAAAACAGTAGCCACCTGCTTCTCACTCTCCAACACCAAAGAGACCCTGAAGCTGAAAGTCGGCAACCAAGTGATACCGGAGGAGGAAACTCCAACGTACCTCGGTGTCAAGCTCGACAGGAGGCTTACCTGGAGTCCTCACATCCAGGAGATGGAGAAGAGAGCAACCAGAAGATTGGCCCTAATGAAGAAGCTCTCGGGCACAAAGTGGGGTGCCAACAGCAGAATCCTCAAGCAAGTGTACACCGGCAACGTCCGTCCTGTGATGGAATACGGTTCAGCAGCATGGTCCACAGCAGCCAAGAGCAACACCAGGAGACTGGCCAAAGTACAAAGCGGTGCCATGAGACTCATCACAGGAGGACTGAAAACAACACCCATCCACAAGCTGGAAACAACAACAGGACTCCTTTCCCTGGACCAAAGACGAGAAGAAAACGTTCTGATCCAACATGAAAAACTACAGAGGCTGCCCTCACACCCAGCCCACCAATATCTACAACAGCCAACCAAGAACAGGCTGAAGCGGGATAGCTTCATCCATCAGGTCAAGAAGCTGGCGGCTGCCGTCCCAGACCTCCCAGCAGAACGAGAGCTCCTCCAGGACGCCGAGGATTGGGACACCCCGACTACCGAACTCATGTTCTGCCCTGACGTCCCAGGAGTGAGGTACAAGGGCGAGCAGTCAGAGGCTGCACTACGCTCCCTCACTCTGGAGCTCCTGGACCTGAAGTATCCCAGGCCCATGTGGATCCATGCATACACGGATGGATCCTCTGATGCAGCCGTCAGCAACGGAGGCAGCGGACTACACCTGCGCTTCACCGATGGAAGCACCCTCTCCAGATCCCTGCCTGCTGGAGCCCGGTCCACCAACTACAGGGCTGAGCTCACTGCTCTTCATGAGGCTGCCCGGCTCCTTGCTGCAGAAGCGCCTGCCTCAAATATCGTCTTCCTGTCTGACTGCCGCTCCATCATCGAGAGCCTGCAGTCGCCCAGTGAACAGCTGGAAAGAGACACACAGCGCCTGTTGATTGCCCTCTCTCAATACACGAAGGTAGCAGTCCAGTGGATACCTACTCACTGTGGTCTGTCAGGAAACGAGGAGGCGGACAGGCTGGCCAAGTCGGGCAGCAAAATGGAGCAGCCACACCCCCCAGTCTCTTATAAGGAAGCCAAGACTCTGGTCAAGCGGCACTTCCAGGCAACCTGGGCCACCCAGCATGACCCTCCATCTGACGACCAGATGGCACACCTCCAGCGCCATGAACAGACCACAATTTTCCGGCTACGAACTGGTCACTGCCGCCTGCGTTACCACATGCATCGCCTAGGCCTGTCACACACCCCTGACTGCCCGTGTGGAACAGACCTCCAGACCCCAGAGCACATCCTGCAGTCCTGCCCCCAGTACCAGAATGCCAGGACACAACTCTGGCCTGCAGGACAGACGCTGGACGTAAAACTCTGGGGCTCCAAGCAAGACCTCGAAACCACTGCCCGTTTCATAAGTTTGACAAACCTGGACATCTGAGGCCCCATTTGGAGGAACGCAGAAGAAGAAGAAGAGAGAGAGATGGAGAGACAGAGACAAAGAGACAGAGAGTTTTGTTGCGTTTGTTTTACGTCATGAGGGGAATACGATACAAATTCAGTAGGAAAAAACACATTAATTCAATATTTTAGAAATTGTCTATATTTTACAAATTTTTCAAGTAATATCAAATGTAATAAATAATTCAGAAAATAATCTTTGCTAACATCCCTAGAGGTCATCGTGTGCACCAAGAACTCGTTTTTAAGATGTTAGCGTACAGGCTACCCGAACAGATCTGCAATCTAGATGATCCAGATTGGCGACTCCGCTTATGCTGAAGACAACTTGAATGTTACATACCAGTCGTTTAATGTTCTACCGTATACTTTCTGCACTCGTGTTCACACCCATTTATAGTCTATTTTGACTTCGAGAAGGGATTTGATATCATTAATCAGATATTCAAATTAAATTATGGTCGACTTTGTGATTTGCTTTGCGTTTGTAGTGGGAAAACAAAATGTAGTACTTCGAACGGAATCATTATACACATTCTGGTTTCAAACCTTTCACGTCAATATTTTGTAACATGGTTGTCCACAAGGTTGTGTTGTTGCCCTTAACCATGTTTATTTGCTAGTATTGCCCACTGGTTTGTATGCCATATTTTCTTTGAGAGACGTAAGGCGGAAGACATTTCCTTGAATACACAATTGTACATTGATAATTATGCTTCAATGAAACAGTTCACATATGTTCAATGTTCTTTGAGAGGGAGAGAGAGAGAGAGAGAGAGAGAGAGAGAGAGAGAGAGAGAGAGAAAGAGACAGACAGACAGACAGACAGAGACAGAGAACCAGAGAAAGACAGAGAGAGAGAAAGAGAGAGAGAGAGAGAGAGAGAGAGAGAGAGAGAGAGAGAGAGAGAGAGAGAGAGAGAGAGAGAGAGAGAGAGAGAGAGAGAGAGAGAGAGAGAGAAACAGAGAGAGAGAGAGATCATTTCCGGAATTTACATTTAAAGGTAGAACGAAAAGTAGACTACAACCACCCAACAAGATGAGCTCATTGAACTTTCCAGTTTATCACCCCAATACCTCTTTAGATAGTATAGTAGGAGGAGAACGCGTTTTTTCTGAGCCTTGACAATGCTCCCCAGTTGTGTCACGTGTTTGCAGAGTCAGTGTCGTGCTGAGCCTTCAAAGGGAAAGGTGAGGGTGACGGGCTACGTGGACGTGAAGAAGGGGAGTGAGCATTACCTTCAGGTGGCTGTGGCCACGGCTGGACCGGTGGCTGTGGCCATTGATGCCAGTCAACAGGATTTCATGGATTACCAATCCGGTGAGCTGTCTGTTTTACAAGGAAAAGTGTACACTAAATCGTTGAATGGAAGGTACAGCTTCTGTTGCTATGGTGAATAATATGTATAGGACATTTGCATGCGAAACAGACCCAGAATAAACACGGGACAATGAAAGGACATGTATAATGGCTTGACGGCCTCTATTGTCCTCAGCCTACTACTACTACTACTACTACTACTACTACTACTACTACTACTACTACTACTACTACTACTACTACTACTACTATTTTATTTATTTATTTAATCGTTCTTATATAGCGCTTTTCCAGCTCAAGAGCTGCTCAAGGCGCTGGCCGATACAGGATCTAACTCAAGCCGCCCGAGACGCCCACCCGCAGCCTTTGGGCGCATGGTCTGACGCACGGACAACTGAGCACAATCCTGGGCAGCCAGGGATGGGGGGAAAGGACCTAGGTGCATGCTGGGTGTTTTCTTGTCACCGGCACTCACCCGTCTAGGACATGAGCGTCAGGATCTTTAAAGTCCGTTATGATGGAATGTATGCGACACAGACTAGACCTCGGTTTATACTCTCATCCGAAGGAGTAGGAAAACAGGAGTAAAGTGTCTTTCCCAGGGACACAACACAATGGCCCGGCCAGGGCTCGAACCCGGGACCTTCCGATCCGCAAGCCGAAGCACTACCATTAGACCACAGTGCCTCCGTACTACTATTATTATTATTACTACTACATCGACAGGTGTCCATGAACTGCATGTACTGTGCGTTCACTGGTGTTACACTGTTCTTGGTTTTTATCAGTAGTTGATTCAGCCCCGATGCTTGAATCCTAATAAGTGTAACTCAGATTCGTTTATCCACGCAACCTGTTCACTCAGCAACAAGGCAGGAGTCGTCGTATGAGGTTTTCCAACTTTATTCATCGTACATCAACAACTGCATACAATCGCTCAATCGCTTTTTCCACTTTCACCTTTCAACTCCAACTCTCTCTTCTTTAAAACAGTGCGCAACTTATATAGTCTCTCTATATTCTAGAAAGCGTTCGAACATTCCAGCGTGATGCAATTACAGCCAATCAAAATTCGTCATCACTGTCTTACGTCATACAACTTTCTTTAGGGTCAAAGAATCTCTCAGCTACAAGTAGATCTATCTAGACGCTTCGATCGATAGTCAACAACCAACCCTAGAAAATTCTCCAATAATATCGACCAACGAAAATTATCAACATTATACAAAGCTTCTTCTAACAACAACGCAAAATCAAATCAAAGGTAAATACACTCTGTTATTGCATGCTTTGCAAAACAAAACGATCGGATCTCAAACGTAACAACTGATAACTGTTTGACCTTTAATAGAGTTATCTTTTCATCGTTTGTAGCGTTTGTGTTGTCTAATGTACATCAGTGTTATCTTTTAGTGTGCTGCAGCATTGACGTCTACCGTGTGCATTTTCTCGTTATAATTCTGATCCTTGTATTCCAGTATTTCATGTTAATTGTATTTATTTATTTATTTATTTATTTATTTATTTATTCATTCATTTGTTTTTTATTTATTTATTTATTATTTTTTGGGATTGAATGGAGAAGAGTTGCAATACACAGCAAGGCAAAACTTGTTATTGTGTGTTTATTCTTTGCTTGTTCTTCTGTTTATCTTTCTCTTTGTGTTTTTTTTTCTTTGTTAATCTCTACACCCGATCCCTACGCCTCCATGTTAAATTCTTTTCTTATTACTAACTTCCTTCTAAGCATCTCTTTCGACATCATTATCAGTATCATCATCATCATCATCATCATCATCATCATCATCATCATCATCATCATCATCATCATCATCATCATCGCCTATCTCTTCCTCCTTCTCCCCCTCTTCATCCTCTTCATCCTCGTCATTATCATCATCATCATCATTATCATTATCATCATCATCGTCGTCGTCTCATTGTTCAAGATTGTTGACATTGTTGGTGTGCTTGGCAGGTGTCTATTACAGCGACAACTGCAGCAAGTCGTCTCTGGACCACGCAGTGCTGGTCGTGGGTTACGGCAACGACACCGGACATGATTACTGGATTGTCAAAAACAGGTCACTGCCTCTCTTTTCCTCCTAGCAGTAGTATTTGTATTTTTCTTCTTTTTCAAGTGCGTCAGTACTGTTTGGTGGCCATGCGTGTGTGTGCTTTACTGCTGTTTTTAGCATTCCTTACCTTGTTCTTCTTTCAAGATTATTTACGTGTGTCCCAGTTGATGTACTGTCGTTTGTTCTGTGTGTGCTCTTTAAGAGCTGTGTGTGCTCTTTTTTTTTTTTTTCGCGCCATGAACTTTGTTTAAAATGTGCGCAATATAAATCCCATTATTATTATTATTATTATTATTATTATTATTATTATTATTATTATTATTATTATTATTATTATTATTATTATTATTATTATTATTATTATTTCACTTCTCTGATGACTGTTGGTTTTGTTTTATCTTGCATCTGTACGCGCTTGTTCTTTGAGTTCATAATTTCGAGGTTTGTATGTGTCACACGAACATTGTTTACCTTCATATCAATCCAGTATCTTTGCTGTTTTGTTGTTGTTGTTTTTTTCATTCAGTATGTATGTTATTATTTGCAGTTAGATGCTACTGTTGTCTTCATTCGGAATATAGTGCCGTTGTTGCTGTCATTATGTATATATTGTGTATCCGTATCCCCACCCTGGGACATGGGGTGACGGATAGCGCAGTGGTTGGAGCACTCGCTACTGTGTCGCAAGTTAAGCACCGTCCAGTGCGGTTAGCACTTGGATGGGTGACCGCAAAACGTGAAGCGACAAATAACAACGCCCCCAGTTGACTCAACTGTGACTGAGTACCTACTCTCTTAAGGGTGGGGAAGGTAAAGCAGCGAGGGAGAGAGATGGGCCCAAGATAAGTGTGATCTCCAACATCACGCTCCCCTACGGCCACAAGGCTATGGGACTACCTTTACCTTTTTTTTATCCTACCACCCCCCCCCCCTCCCCACAATCTTGCTTCCTTGTCTGCCTATACGGCCCCCCTGGGCTAGGAACCTCATTTGATATTTGTTGTTTTATGGTTTGTTTTATACAAGGATTAAAGGGGAAACAAATCCTCCTCTTCATGCCATTTTCTTCTTTTTGTTCTAATTTCTGCTCCTCCTCTTCCTCCTCCTCTTTCTCTTACTTCTTCTCTTGTTCTACTTGTGTGCTGTTGCTGCTTCTTTTGTCGTTGTTGTTGATGGTAATGATGATGATGATGGTAATGATGATGATGGTGACGATGATGATAATGATGACGATGATGATGGTGATGATGGTAATGATGATGATGGTGACGACGATGATGATGATGATGATGATGATGATGATGATGATGAGAATGATGATGATGGTGATGATGGTAATGATGATGATGATGATGATTATGATGATGGTAATGATGATGATGATGATGATGATGATGATGACGATGATGATGATGGTGATGATGGTAATGATGATGATGGTGACGATGATGATGATGACGATGATGATGATGGTGATGATGGTATGGTGATGTTGGATGATAATAATAATCATGGCGATAATGACGAGGATGATGACGATGAAGTTGATGATAATTTATTATTATTATTATTATTATTATTATTATTATTATTATTATTATTATTATTATCATTATTATTATTATTATTATTATTATTATCATTATCATTAGTAGTAGTAGTAGTAGTAGTAGTAGTAGTAGTAGTAGTAGTAGTAGTAGTAGTAGTAGTAGTAATGACTCTGTATGTTTTTTTACAGCTGGGGTACGCGCTGGGGTATGAAGGGGTACATTTTGATGGCGAGGAACAGGGCCAACATGTGCGGCATTGCAACCGCAGCGTCCTACCCTACAGTGTAAAACGTGCATCCGGGTTCAAATCCATGCTATACCACACCTGCCTTTGTCAGGCCTCACACTATGGCATCGGATTTGGCCAAGAGACCCACAAGTCCGATCAGCTAGGGTTGAAGATGTCGACGCATTTTCAGTTCTCAACGGACTTTAATTATCTGGGACCTATTGTAAGTGATCAATGTTCTAGAAAGATGTGCCTTAAATGTGATGTTAAATATGACTTGGTTTGCTCATGTCACCCGAAATTCGATAAGTGTGTGTGTAAGGGGTGGGGGGGTTGGAGGGTTGCAGGAGTGGGGGAGGAGACACAAAAGAATGAACGTTTGACGTGCGGTTTGATAAACAAAATAAAGATAAAATAGTATATCAAGTGCAACCTATATATCTCGGGCATAAACGAATGTTGTTAACTGTTAAGGAATTAAGGTGAAACCTGAGGAATTTTTAAACCACTTTAATAATTTGATCTTCAAGTATTGTTATTTTGTGACAGGTAAACATCATTTATGCCTAACAAGCTATGTTTCTATGCGTTTGACCTACGTGCGATTATTGTAACGTTTGTCATGTGAATTGTGATATAGCAATTTCGTATGTGGATGGAACTGATGGTCACTATTCATTACCATGTTTTGGGGAGTGGTAGTTGGTTGTAAGAGAGCACTAGGGGTGCCTAGGGTAACGTAAGTACAGCTCACTTGCTTGGGGAGGATTGCAATGTCTGGAATAAAGGGTGACAATTTCAGAATTATATTGCTTTTATGTTCTTGTTTTTATTGTGTTTGTGTGGGTTTTTTTCTTCCATAATGCGTGTTTGTGTGCGTACGTGTATGTTATTGTGTGCTGTTTTCTAATATCTTTTTATTTGTTTATTTCGAACGCTACTTATTGTTTACATTTATTTATTTATTTATTTATTTATTTATTTATTTATTTATTCCTATGCGGAAAGGTGGAGAGCGTGCAACACCACAAGGCAGGGGAGACAATCGCCGTACAATAATTATATAAAGTACAGCCTAACACACACACACCCACGCACACACACAGACATCTAGCAACCAAAATATTAACTCATTTTATTCACCTGAGATAAAAATAAAAACAATAATTATTGTATATAATAATATATGCCTTGCAGAATTGCATTTCATTTCTTTAGTTTACATTGTTATTTGAAATCTTTGGAAATGTACTGAGGTCATCAAAATCTTCCACTTTTCTGGCATCAGGAACATTTAACTTGGACTTTTATAGTAGCATGTAATCCATGTCCCACGTATAGTGACTGCCGGACAAAATAGTTTGATAAAATATTATGCTTTTCATAGTGTATTATTTATTTTACGGCATAGCTATCCCTCTAGTTTTGATGAAGCAGAACAACAACAAAAAGGAGAAGAAGAAGAAGACGACGATGATGATGATGATGATGATGATGATGATGATGATGATGATGATGATGATGATGATGATGAAAATGATGATGATGATGATGATGATGATGATGATGATGATGATGATGATGATGATGATGATGAAGAAGAACAAGAAGAAGAACTAAAAGAAGTAGAAGAAGGAGACGAAAAAGAAGAAGTAGAAGAAGAAGAAAGAGATGAAGAAGTAGACGAAGAACGAAAAGAAGTAGAAGAAATAGAAGGACAAGAGCTGGAAGAAGAAGAAGTAGAAGTAGAAGATGTAGAGAAAAAATAAACTAGAGGAAGGAGAAGTTGAAGTAGAAGAATAACTAAAAGAAGTAGAAAAAGAAGAAACAAGAAGAAGGAGAAGTAGAAGAAGAACTAACAGAAGTATAAGAAGAAGTGGAAGAACTAGAAGCAGAAGCAGAAGAAGAAGAAGAAGAAGAAGAAGAAGAAGAAGAAGAAGAAGAAGAAAAAGATGATGAAGAAGAAGAAGAAGAAGATGATGATGAAGAAGAAGAAGAAGAAGAGAACGAGAACAAGAAGTAAAATAACTGAAAGAAATAGAAGAAGAATAAGTAGAAGAACTAGATTAAGATAAGATAAGATATGATAAGATAACAATACTATTTAGCAAGAATGAAAGAGACAGCACTGGGTGTGCATTTTTACATTTTGCCCTTGGGGCTTGAACAATAATAATAATAATTAGTGTAACAAAATAACTTTATAACAATATCATCCTATTTGGAAATGAAATATTTAGTTTGTTAGCAAATCAGGCAGTTTTTCTAGACAAAGAAAGAATAAAGAAAAAGAAGTGCATTACAAGAAAGGATTTTGTGCATGAAAATTCCTTTATTAAATTTTAATCTGTTGGCAAGAGGTAGTATCTGTTCATAATCATTCGGAGATATTTTGTTTAAGAATAACCGTTTTGATTGCACGCTAATGAGTTCTAACTAAAGGTTTCATGGCGTTGCCACTAGCAGTATCCCAAATAGTCCCGTATAAAAAAGTTTACAAGAATGCAAAGTAGGAAATGTTTAATCCTTGCTAATTGATAAGTTCATCGAGAAATAGTTTTACCAATATTTAAAATAGGTTGCATCCAATACATATTATTATCTAAAATTACGCCAAGAAGTATAGGACATTGAACTTCTTCCACTATTTTGTTGCAACGTTTTAAATGAGGGAATTTCATAGAGGAACTTTGCCGTTATTGTCTCGTTGTAACTAGCATGGAATTTGTTTTGTCTGGATTAAGCGTAGCGCATTCCTGTAGTCCATTTGCCCCTTTATGCAGAGGAGGCTAAATTACGCATGTAAGTATTCTTGGAGTGTAATGTGGTGTCATCCGCAAAATAAGTTCACAAGATGTAGAAATATGAGGGGGAAGATCGTCTATCTATCTATCTATCTATCTATCTATCTATCTATCTATCTATCTATCTATCTATCTATCTATCTATCTATCTATCTATCTATCTATCTATCTATCTATCTATCTATCTATCTATCTATCTATCTATCTATCTATCTATCTATCTATCTATCTATCTATCTATCTATCTATCTATCTATCTATCTATCTATCTATCTATCTATCTATCTATCTATCTATCTATCTATCTATCTATCTATCTATCTATCTATCTATCTATCTATCTATCTATCTATCTATCTATCTATCTATCTATCTATCTATCTATCTATCTATCTATCTATCTATCTATCTATCTATCTATCTATCTATCTATCTATCTATCTATCTATCTATCTATCTATCTATCTATCTATCTATCTATCTATCTATCTATCTATCTATCTATCTATCTATCTATCTATCTATCTATCTATCTATCTAGTTATACAGAAAATAATAAAGGCCCTAAGATCGGTCATTGAAGTACTCCAGCTGTAAGCGCCTCGAACTGTGATTTTTGGTTATTTATAAAAACCACTGCTCTCTTTCAAAGATTAAAGATTTTAGAAGAAGAAGAAGATAATAAACAGTTTAAAAGAAGTAGAAGAAGATTTTAGAAGAAGAGAAAGTAGTAGTAGTAGTAGTAGTAGTAGTAGTAGTAGTAGTAGTAGTAGTAGTAGTAGTAGTAGTAGTAGTAGTAGTAGTAGAAAGAAAAATATAAGAATAAAATGTCGGCATGCTACTATTACTGCTGCTGCTGGTTCTACTACAACTACTGCTTCCACTACTGCTGCTGCTGATTCTACTACTGTTTCTACTACTACTATTGCTGCTGCTACTACTGCTACTTTTACTGCTGCTACTGCTACTACTACTACGGCAAAACTAGAATAACTAGAGACTAAAATAATTATAATAAGAAAACCCGGTTATTTTGTTGTTGTTTTTTTATGTATATTTCACCTAAATGAAAAAAATATTTTAAAAATATCTACATATTTTTAAAATATTTTTTTTCATTTAGGTGAAATATACATTAAAAAAACCAACAACAAAATAACCGGGTTTTCTTATTATTATTATTATTTTGTCTGTAGTTATTCTAGTTTTGCCGTAGTAGTAGTAGACAGACAAAAAAACTATAACAATAAGAATTGTTATAACTACATCTACTACTGATACTACTACTATTACTATACTAGACCTACTACTACTACTACTTATCATCATAATCATCATCATCATCATCACAATCATCATCATTATTATTATTATTATTATTATTACTATTATTATTATTATTATTATTATTATTATTATTATTATTATTATTATTATTATTATTAAACTCACCCATCAATCGCTTTCAAAGGAGACAGTATCGATTGAGTTGTGCATAGTACTAGTGCCAGGCTAAAAATGCCCTCTGGGTTGGTAATGACGAAAAAGGGGTGGGAGGTAATGGCAACAACAGCACTTACAACTGGGGAATTAATGACGAAAGGAAGCAGAGCAGAAGTCTCAACATGCAAACAATGCCAACATCAAAATTACTTCCCTTCCTTACATTCCTTAATCTCCGACCTGTGGCTTTTATGACTACAAGTAGACCAGACTACGACGTCACAGATCAGTTTTGTCCTGAGCGAGTCCAAACCCGCCGCGATCGATCAGTTCGATACTCCGATCACTGATCGGAAAAGCCAATCACCAATAGCTGGGATCGGTACACTGCGATCCGCTGATTGGTGATCAAGACCTGCTCTGTCTCGGCTTGCTCTGGCAACGACGACCAGTCTATTGCACTGACCCTGTGTAAACTTTGAAAGAATGCCTCCAGCGGGCGGCCTGTCCACTGAACGCAATTTAACTGTAGTGACACTGCGAGTACCACTCGTCTGTGGAAGAATGAATGACTGAATGCCATAGCGGGCGGCCTCTCAAATGAACACGGCTTAGCCTATCTCATAAAGGAACAATAACTGCACTAGCCTGTTTTGCTTGCACTATGGAAGGCACCTGCTACTGTTATTGTATACAAAAAGTTGTGTGTGGGTGTGTGTGTGTGTGTGTATTAAAGGAGATGCTCTTGCTGTATGTTAAATTTATCATTGTTTCTTAGCACATTGTTAGGGTTTTGATGGCCGATCACACGATAATTAAACAATAAATAAATAATAAAATTGCAAGTTGAGTTCATTTCTTAAAATAAATAAATATATGATTTAGAAACACGCAACGATAAATAGATAAATAAATAAAAAGCAAAAGATTATTTATTATTAATATAAATCAATAAATATAATAATTTATTAATTATATAGCAAACTCTCTCTCTCTTCCTCTCTCGTACACACACAAACAATATTGCATATGGTGAAGGTAGGTAGGTGGATAGATTAAAGTCCCGCGTCACAATCGCGAATAGGGGACTGGATATGGTGAACTAGGAAGGTACCCCTTATATGTTAACTCCCGTTTGCGTTGTATAAAATACTGGCTTAAATTACTCCAGCTAGACCAAACTCCTCCTGATCCGCATAAAAGATCTGCCGAAACAACCCTAGTGGTAAAACTGAAATCTCTCCACCAGCCAGTCACTTTACAATAAAGACATCCCACGCAGGGGACGCTGAGGTTGTACTCTAATTTATCGAACACCCGTTTACAAAAACAAAATAGAATACAAACATGATTATAAAATATCAACAAAACATATACATATAAAATGCCTACATTGCTAAATAATAACATCATAGGAAGCCCTAGTGACCACTTGGCAGAAAGCGTCCAATATTCCCAAGCTGATCCAACAGACCTCATACACAAATAAGGAGTCTTGTCCCGGAAGAGTTTTCAAGAAAAAAGGTAGGTGACTGGTCTAGCGAAGAAGAAGATAGTATAGCAGATTGATAGAACAGAGCAGGAATGAGAAAGAGCAAATGAGAAAGGCAGCGACAGTGGGAATTTAAAGCACTAAATTTCCAGAAAGTGGGGATACTATTTATACTGAAACCCCCGGTACCCCAACGGGGGTGGATTTTCAATTCAATTCAATTCAATTCAATTCAACATTTTAAAGTAACGTCTTTTCACAACAATGTGAAATAGACAACCACAACAAACAAAGAAACAAACCTACAAACAAATAGAAATTGTTAATTATAGTAACTTAAATAAATCTATTCCAACAATGATACGCGCGATGTCATGTAGCATCGAACTATATAAGATGACTAATATCGTCTTGACTGGCTTTGGAATTGTATGGCTTCATCAAGGAGTTGGTAACCTAAATGCGTTTTTTGCAACTTTTCAAAGAAAGACTCATTGATATATTTGTGCAAACCTGGCGCGAATCAATGCGTGAAAGTCACCGTTACGATAATTACACATCCTTTAAACTCTTCTTTGTTCCTGAAACATATCTAAAACTATGTTTCAGTGCCTACTTTTCGACAGGCTGTTACAAACTTCAGAGCAGGAATGTTTCCTGTAAAGGCTAACGTACACCGATATGATGTGTTGTCCAGACAAAAATGCTCGTGTTGCCCTGATAGTATTGATGACGAACGCCATTTTCTATTCGTCTGTCCGCTGTACAGGTCTCTTAGAAGTAAGTTTATATTACCTAATAAGTACGACTTTGAGCAATTGTTTTTGTCCAGCGATATTTGGCTTGATATGACGCTTATAAAAGCGCTGTCTTGCTTCCGGGTTTATGCAGAGAAAATCAAGAAAAATGAAAATAACCGAATTCCGTAATGCGGTTCAAATGTGTACATATATGTTCTTCCCTTTATTATTATTATTATTATTATTATTATTATTATTATTATTATTATTATTATTATTATTATTATTATTATTAATATTATTATTATTATTATTATTATTATTATTATTATTATTATTATTATATAATTATAATAATAATAATAATAATTATTATTATTATTATTATTATTATTATTATTATTATTATTATTATTATTATTATTATTATTATTGTTGTTGTTGCTGTTGCAGTTGTTGTTGTTGTTATTATTATTATTATTATTATTATTATTATTATTATTATTATTATTATTGTTTTGTAATTGTTTTTATGACTCTTTTACTTTATTGTTTAATTATTTTCATTTTTGTTCCTGTATATTGTATCAATTTATTATTGTGTGTTAATTTTCAAACTCGCGCGACGCGTCTAGGCATCTGTTTGTTCATTATTCATGTTGTATGTAAATACGTTATATGTAAATGCGAAAGGGGTGTGGCCTAAAGCAATAAACCAATCAGTCAGTCAGTCATATACACCCACACACTGACCGGTTTTATAGAAGCGAACGATCTACGATTTTTACTTCTTCAAAGGTTGTGTTACACTCCGTTTGATGTTGGTGTTTTTCTTTATCAGTATCTGATTCAGCCCCAATGCTGAATTCCTGATAAGGTGTAACTCAGATTCGTTTATCCACGCAACCCGTTCAAATCTGCATACAAGTCACAAAGTCGACGTATGAAGTTTTCCACTTTTATTCAGCACACATCAACACTGCATACAATCGCTTTTCCACTCTCAACTTTCCACTTTGCAATACTCACTATCAACAACTACACAACACACCACTTTGAAACAGCGCGGCACTTAAATAGTCTCTTGATACTCCCGAACACCCTGGATCAATCTCGTATGACGCAATTTAACCGCTTCTAACTTTGTCATTACTGTCTTACGTCATACATATTTCTTCTCCTTCCGGGAACGTCCTCGTACTTCGATATTTATCGGGAAGTTTCCATCGATGGTAAATACGCAAATCCAGAAAATTCTCCAATAATATTGACTAACGAAAATTATCAACGTTATACAAAGCTTCCCCTAGTCACAACGCAAACTCAAATCAAAGGTAAATAAACTCCATTATTGAATACTTTGCAAAACGAAACGATTAGATCTATCGTGCGCGTTTCAGACTTACTACCATTTGCGTTTCAACGTAACATAACCCCCCACTCAAGAAGAAATTTACCCAATTTCTTTCAACAACGTTGAAACGTAATGCACAAACAAAGTCTTAAATTTGGACTTTCTGAATACTGTCATTGTGCTCAGTTCATTCACACAGTCAATGTTCTTCCATCCGCAAGTCTATCTGGATATTGTCAATGTTCTCAGTTCATCCACATAGTCAATGTTCTTTACTCACACACTCTGCTGAGGAAGTCCGCACCAACATTGTCTGATCCTTTAATAGATTCTACTCGCATGTTAAAGTTCTGCAAGTACATAGCCCATCTCATGATGCGACTGTTCACAAACTTGGCAGAGTTCAAGTAGGTTAGCGGCTTGTGATCAGTCTGTAGCACGAACTTCACTCCTTGAAGGTACAGTTCGAACTTCCGGATTCCCCATATGATGGCAAGGCACTCTTTCTCCATGGTCAAGTAATTTTTCTCAGCCCTGGACAGCTTCTTGCTGGCGTAACTGACCGGAAATAGTTTCCCTTCGTGTTCTTGCATCAGTATGGCGCCGATGCCTTCGTCCGCTGCGTCTGTTCTCAAGACGAATTCCTTGGAAGTGTCAGGCAGTCGTAGCACCGGATCCTTCGAAAGGAGATCGCGCACAGTCTGGTATGCCTTCTCCTGAGACGGTCCCCACTGCACTTGGTTTGGACAGCCTTTCCGCACCAGGTCCGACAAAGGTGCCGTGATGGCTGAGTAGTTCGGTTCGAACTCCCTATAATACCCAGCCAATCCTAGGAAAGACCGCACCTGCTTCTTTGTTTGGGGACGTGGAGCGTTCAGAATCTCGGTGACGTTTTCTAGCAGAAGCCCCTTTTGTCCTTCTTTCAGCGAATGGCCGATAAAGTCGACATTGTCAGTTCCCAGAATGCACTTACTGGGTCTCACGGTCAAGTTGGTTTCTGTGAGACGGTGAAACAGCTCCCTCAAGGTCTGCAGATGCTCTTCCCAGGTGCGAATGTGGATTAGCAGGTCGTCCCAGTAACACACGACGTTGTCCATCCCATTGAGCATCTTCCTCATTCCTCTCTTCAGGGTAGCTCCGCTGTTGACCATGCCAAAGGGCATCCTAAGGCACTCGTACGTCCCATCAGGAGTTATAAAAGCAGTTTTTGGTATGTCCTGTTGACGCACGGGGACTTGCCAATAACCCTTGCTGAGGTCAATCTTTGAGAAGATTTTACTCCCCGATAGTTGGCGGAAGAGGTCTGCTGCGGTAGGCATCGGTTCAGGGTCGAAGACGGTGATCTTATTAACCTTCCTGTAGTCGATGCATACTCGGTTGCTCCCGTCCTTCTTCTTCACGACCACTACAGGGGACGCGTAGGGGGAACTGGACTCCCTGATGATGCCCATCTTCAGCATCTCATCGATGTCTTCCTTCAAGGATTCACGGGCCTTGAAAGGGATCGGGAAGGGTTTCGATCGAACGGGAATATTTGAAGTGAGGTGGACTTCATGTTCGACCAAAGTCGTAGAGCCTGGGACATCGCTGAAGCTATGGGGAAACTCACCCATAAGGTCCTTGAGCTCCATCTTTTGACCTTCCGTCAAGCTTGGTCCTAGCTTAACATCATTGATGCCTTCTTTGCTATGGAAGTCTCCCAGTTCCAACAGTTCCTCGCTGTCAAAGCTGTCTTCGATCTCAGCTGCTGTTGCTGCATGTACAGTCTCTGATGGCTTTTCCACGTACAGCTTAAGGAGGTTGGCGTGGTATATCTTGGAATGCTGGCCGACCTTCACCTTATAGTCGTTGATCCCCACTACGGTCTCCACTTCGTACGGGCCTTTCCACTGCATCAGCAACTTATTATGATCAGTAGGTAGCAGCACCAGCACTTTGTTGCCAGGTTTGAACTTCCTGTTCACAGCCCTACGATCATAGTAGTGCTTTCCACAGTCCTGGGACTTCTTCAGGTTTTCTCTGGCTATCTCGAGAGTCTGCTCCAGCTTCTCTCGTAGCTCAAACACGTACTGGTAGCTGTTCTTCACCTCTGGGGTGTCTACTTCTTTCGTCCACAGTTCTTTCAGGATGTGCATCGGCCCTCGGATGGTTCTTCCGTACAGCAGCTCGAACGGAGAAAAGCCGGTGGACTCCTGCGGTACTTCTCTGTAGGCGAAAAGTAAGACGTTGATATAGCGATGCCATTGTCTGGGCTGCTCGCTGCACAGTTTCTTCAGGGTGGATTTCAGCGTAGCATTGAACTTCTCGACAAGCCCGTTGCACATTGGATGGTAGGGTGTCGTAGTCAAATGCCGGATGCTCAGCAGTCTGTTGACATCCTTCATGCAGTCAGAGACGAACTGCGTCCCGAGGTCTATCAGAATTTCTTCAGGCACTCCAAGTCTACTGAACATGTCCACCAGTGCCTCTGCTACAGTTTCAGTGTCAATCTTCTTCAGTGGCACTGCATCTGGGTACCGAGTTGCATAGTCCACTAAAGTCAGTACCCACCGATGACCTTCTTCACTCGGAGGTCTTATTTCGCCGATTAAGTCTAAGGTCACCCTCTTAAAAGGTCGGTCGATCAGAGGCATCCTCTGCATAGGCACTTTCGGGACCCTTCCTCGAGGTATGGTCTTCTGGCAAATGTCACATGATCGGCAGAAACGGCTGACGTCCGCATGAAGTCCTGGCCAGTAGAACACCGCCTGAATTCTATCCGATGTCTTCTTGATCCCCAGGTGACCTCCCATGATTGAGTCATGCGCTACTTCCATCACCTGGCGCCTTAGGGGTAACGGTACCAATACTTGACGTAGTGATTTCCATCCGTTTACCCTCGGGTGCTGGAAGATTCGATACAGGATCTTGGCCTTCACCTCAAAATAGACCGTACCACTGCCTTTGGTCACGTGGTCTTGGCGGTTCCTGTACTTGTTTAAAGTGCTATCAGCTTCCTGGAGCTGGATCAGCTTATCTCTGTCGACGATGGCAGCTTTGGAGTTATCGGCGACCTTCAGTGGCGTAGACGTCTTGTCTCTCTTGGCCTGGGCCCTGGTAGTAACAGCACCGACGATCTCTGGTCACACCTGCTCAATGCCTATGTGAGCAGCACTCTTAGGTTCTCCCACATTTTGCTGGCTGCGGGCTATTTATAGCTTGCCTACACCCTCCCTTTCAGTGAAAGGAAAGGAAAGAAGAGCACCGGCGAAGCTATTTATAGCTAGCCTGGCTGAACTAACTTCAAAACCTAAAAGCTTTGGTTGAGTCAGTGTGTGGTCGGCAGGGCTGAGCTGGAGTAGCCACATTGTCCCGTAGCAGCTCTGAAAGGTCTCCATCGGGAAATGGCAATGGATCCTCCTCCGCAATTTCGACGCGTTGGGTTGAGGCAGGACTCCACTCTAGATCGGGGTCGTCGGGTCGTCTCGCGCCGTCGATATTCCCGATCATCAAATCGTATAGCGGCTTCTTCAGGCAAACCGCTTCTACTTCGCCTATGTATAAAGGGGTGTTGACGTGAACTTTCGCAACTGGCGCTTTCACACATTTGCTGTCGGCCATGAGTGTCCATTTTGAATCGCCAGTGAACTGTTCTTTAGCGATTAGGTCTTCTCTGACGATGACCCCACTGCAGCCAGAGTCTCTTAAAACAGTCACTTCATGATTTCCGACGCGTCCCTTGGAAATAGGCATGTTCTGGACGGTCACAGCTGCGCTGGCGACGACGGGGATGGATTTTCCGTTGGCAAGGAGAAGTTGGCCATCGGTTATGCACTCTTGCACGTCCGCAGGAGTAGCTGCGCGCTCGGTCTCACTCGGAAGAATGACGCTCCCGCCGCACACTTGATGGTCAGATCTACTGGTTTGCCGTTGATTGGAGAACCGCCTCTGCCGGTTGCCCGCCGCTGCATTGTCCGTACTGCTCCGCTGTCCGCTATTTCTGCTTTGAGGGCAGCTGGCAGCTCTGTGGTCTGTGGCGTTGCAGATGAAACAGCCTCTTGAGTGCCCTTCCCTGGGAGGTGGCATGGAGTCCGTCTGTCTCGGGCTCGTCTGGCTCCCCTGGATCTGGTTCCCATGGTTTCCAGTCTTCTGAAATGGTTTCGTCGCCTTGGGTGGCCCCAGCGTTTTTCCGTGAGCGAGGAGATATCTTTCAGCAACCTCGGTCACATCATTAGGCGTCTGCAGCTTCTGTAGTTCTAAGTGAGTCGCCAGGTCCTTGTGACAGGCATTGAGGAATTGCTCCTTCACGATCAGGTCATGGAGACTATCGTAAGACTTCCCTTTGCCTGATAGTTCCACCCACTTGTGTAAGTATGACGACAGGCGCTCCACAAATTGCTTTGGTGTCTCGTCTGACAAAGGCCGGCATTCACGGAAGCCCTTCTCTGTGAAGCTGTAGCAATGTAATAGGGCCTCTTTCAAGACGTCACAGTTTTTGGCGTCATCGTTCGACAGTCTGGTGTAAACTTCAAGTGCTTGCCCCGTCAGAAGTGCACTCAGTCGAATTGCCCAGTCTTGATGTTGCCAGTTAGAGCTTTCAGCGAACCTTTCGAATCTCGCCAAATAACTGTCGATCTGGTCCTTCCCGTCGACGAACGCTGGCAATTTTGGAGCCATGTGGTCGCTGATGACTTGTGGCGCATGCTGATTGTTTTGGATACGCGCCAACTCTAGCTGGTGCTGACGATCAGCTTCTAATCGTCTCTCTTCCATCTCGTCACGCCGACGCTGTTCCTCTAATTCTCTTTGTTCACGCCGTCGCTGCTCTTCTCTTTCTTGACGCCGCTCTTCTCTTTCTTCTCGGCGACGTTGTTCTTCTACTTCTAGACGCTTCTGTTGTAATTCTATTTCTCTTTCTTCACGCCATATTCTCTCTTGAGACTTGACCTACTCCGTCAGCTGCTTGCCTTTCAGATTTAGTTCAACCCCTTTCTGCCAGAAGTCAGCCATCTTGATGCTTTTCTGGAAAATTCTATTCTGGAATGTTCTTTTCTGGAAAGTTCTTTTCTGGAAAATTCTTGACTGTGCTGTACCTTTCTAGACTGTTCTAGAACAGCACGCTTTCTGCAGTAGCGCTGATGCTTGTCACTAGTCGCCTTCGCTGACGCAGGCCCCGCTGTCCTCGTCGTATGCGACGCTGCACCACGCTGGTGTTGATGTACACGCTCCTGTGCTGAAGTAGACGCGACGTCCGCTCGCCGCTCTCTGTAACACTGGCGATGTAGCTCCGAGACTGTCCCTCGACGTAGTCCTGCGGCAGCCACGTAGTCCCGCTCTGTTGTTCGCTCACGAAGCAACTCTTCAGCGACTACACGCCCTTGCAGTCAACCCGAACCTATCGGTGATGTAGTCCCAGTATGTTGGCCCCTCTCGACGCAACTCGTTGGCGGCTACCCTCGATGACTGCCTCTCGTAACGTTGACTCGCTTGTTGTAGCAGTTGAACCCTTGGCTATGGCGTGAATCGCGGCTTGACCCCCAAAATGTTACACTCCGTTTGATGTTGGTGTTTTTCTTTATCAGTATCTGATTCAGCCCCAATGCTGAATTCCTGATAAGGTGTAACTCAGATTCGTTTATTCACGCAACCCGTTCAAATCTGCATACAAGTCACAAAGTCGACGTATGAAGTTTTCCACTTTTATTCAGCACACATCAACACTGCATACAATCGCTTTTCCACTCTCAACTTTCCACTTTGCAATACTCACTATCAACAAGCGGCACTTAAATAGTCTCTTGATACTCCCGAACACCCTGGATCAATCTCGTATGACGCAATTTAACCAATGGCTTCTAACTTCGTCATTACTGTCTTACGTCATACGTATTTCTTCTCCTTCCGGGAACGTCCTCGTACTTCGATATTTATCGGGAAGTTTCCATCGATGGTAAATACGCAAATCCAGAAAATTCTCCAATAATATTGACTAACGAAAATTATCAACGTTATACAAAGCTTCCCCTAACCACAACGCAAACTCAAATCAAAGGTAAATAGACTCCATTATTGAATACTTTGCAAAACGAAACGATTAGATCTATCGTGCGCGTTTCAGACATACTACCATTTGCGTTTCAACGTAACAGGTTGACAGTGATTGGTGCAAAACATGACTCAGTATCGTCGAACTACTATAGCATCGACGGAGCACGGGGCTTATTATTAACTTACGAAAGAAATTTGGCTGGCTAAGTAGTCTAAAGAAAAGACTTTAAAGCCTGTGGTCAAACACAGCGGGGCACATTGGGGACCATCTTCTACCCGGAGGTAAATGTTGACACAAGTTCAATTGTCACTCAAATGCACTTTGTAACTATACATTTTATGATGAGACCTGCTGGCAAACCTTAGTTAACAACTAACAAGTTGTAAAGAAAAGATTCCGAGTTTGTCTTAAACAAAATTTAAAACGGTGCAAAGGCGACAGTAGTAACATAAATCTCGCTGGTTATGACGCTAACCTTCGAGACTTTTAGAACACTAAGCATCCAATCCAGGTTATAAATAAATTAAACATTTTTACACCACTACACTCTAACGTTTCACTGCACAAGAAATATTATGTTATTTTACTACATTTGATCAAGCGGATTCTCTAGATTCAGTCTAGATTGAACATCAAAGACGGTTGAACAATAAGACTGGCAACTTGAGGCTTATGAGCGATCCCGGATATAGAGTACTGTCCCTTATGGCGTAGACGAATAACACTCAAAATGGAAAGTAGAAAACCTGGCGGGACGCAAACTTGTTTTTTCCAACCTAGTTCCAGTCATTCGCCCAAAAAGGCAATCACCGAAGTCGAACGAAGCTCTCCGATGTGTTACGAAATGATGCTTGCATGACTACGACTAGCTGACATTAAAAATGATCGCTGTTGCTTCTAATTCTGTTCGATTTACACAGATTAGCATTTCGCAACGGTATACTTTGTTAAAATGAGCATAATATGAGCATAATTATTATCGACCATATTTAATAGTTGCGTTCCTTGATTTGCATTTTGTTAGTTCTCAGCAGAAAAGGCTAATAATAGCATTGCCCATTTCCTGCCTAGAACCAAGTAGACAGTGTTATACAGTATGCATAGGCTTAATCTACATTATTATATTATAAGTCAGTCTCCGCGCAGCGAAGAAGCTCACTAGCGGAATATAATTATTAGACCTGTATTGTTTGTTTTATACGTAAATAAATGTATAAACTATATCTATTCTAATTGATAATATTTAGGCCTATACTTTATAATATTCGAATCTTGAAATTTCCGGAGAAGGACGAGTAGGCTAAGCGAATTTTATTTTTTTAATAACTCGAGATCAGAGTTACATTAATAGTTAGTTATTCATTGCTTACAGGGTCCAGCGGACTGCAAAGAGACTGAGTCGAATCAGAACCACAAAATCAAGACAATTTGAGATCAGAGTTAAATTAAAAGCTTATTAGTTATTCATTGCTTACAGAGTCCAGCGGACTGCAAAGAGCCGAATCAGGACCACAACCTCGAGACCACAACTTCGCAAGTAGTAGTAGTAGTAGTAGTAGTAGTAGTAGTAGTAGTAGTAGTAGTTTTAGTAGTAGTAGTAGTAGTAGTAGTAGTAGTTATTTAGTTAAATCTTTAATTTATTTATTTGTTTTGTTTGTGTGTTGTTGTTGTTATTATTATTATTATTATTATTATTATTATTATTATTATTATTATTATTATTATTATTGTTTGTTTCTTTTATTATTATTATTATTATTATTATTATTATTATTATTATTATTATTATTATTATTATTATTATTATTATTATTATTATTAATTTTATTATTATTATTATTATTATTATTATTATTCCTACGTTAAAAAAAAAAAAAAAAGAATAGTGTGCTGCTGTGCGTGCTCAATGGTGTAAATATGGTCAGTGACGTTTTGTTTGTTTTTGCTGAAGTTGGGTGTAACCCGAAATATTCAGATGGTGTTACTGGTTATTTTTTCTTATAGATTTAACAAAGTTTTCAGATGATTTATAGAAATTTCCGCCCTCCACGCAACATTTTTTTAATACGTGTTTCTCATTAAAATACATATCATTGAAATACATATAACAAATTTACTGTATCAGTTAAAAAGAATAATATTAGTTAAATAAATAATTGCTTTGGTGCTTGCAATAAAACTATCACTGTTTTTTGAGACCATTATAAACTTGCTTTGCCTTGTTGTGCTGAAGTGACATCAACGTATCCATAGCGCTTTGAAGTTTTGTCATGGTTTTATTGTTGTATGTGTGCTTTATGTGTTATGTATTACTTTTACTCCTTATTACTAATTGTGTCATTATATTATTCATCATAAAATAATAATAATAATACTAACTGCTTCAAAATGCAAATCTCGACTTGAGCTTGAAGCTGTGCAGATCGAAATAGAATTAGATCTAGCAGCGGCTATTTTTATGCACGGATGTTTCACCACAGGCTTTGAAGTCTTTTCTTTTGTCTTTGTAAACTCCTAAATACGTACGTAGTATAGTATGTAATTGAGGCCTACGAAAGACGAGACTTCCAAGCCTGTGGTTTCACGTAGTCCTGCCAGCATTCGTTCGTAAAACATCGGATAGCTTCGCTGGACTCGGAGAGCTTCGTTCGACTTCGGTAATTGCCTTTTTCGGGAAAGTGACTGGACCTAGGTTGGAAAAAACAAGTTCGCTGGCGGGACTGCCTGTTCGGAGATGTTTTGCACCAATGCACGATGAAATGAGACGATGCTTTCGTTTTTCACATTCTCAAAAGAAGAAACAAGGTTTGTTTTGTTGTTTTTGTTTGTTTATTCGTTATTTTTGTGTGTGATGATGTATTGTTGAGGTTAGCTAAGGCGGTAGATTAAGATTTAGTATTTAGGCTATTACAGTATTAGTTATTATAACAGTACACATGTGAAATGAAAACGTGAAAAATATAAACAGTATATAACAAAGACAATAATAATAATAATAATAATAATAATAATAATAATAGTAATAATAATAATAATAATAATAATAATAATTATTATTATTATTATTATTATTATTATTATTATTATTATTATTATTATTATTATTATTGTTATATTAATAATAATTATTATTATAATTTTAGTCAGTCAATAAATAGTAACATTCCATGTAGCAAAATTGCAATAATAATGAAAATGAGAGTTATAGTAATATTTATAATAATTAAATAAATCAACAGTTCCATATTTGTCTGTGAAATGTGTACTTTATAAATTTTTCTTGTTTATCTTCATCTGGTCCTTAACTGGTTCATCTTTTTATTTTTCTGTTGTTGTGTTAGTTGAAAGGCGCACGATAGTTCGTGTGTGACGCGCGCGATAGATCTGTTCGTTTTATTTTGCAAAGCATGCAATAATAGAGTGTATTCACCTTTGTTTTGATTTTGCGTTGTTATTAGAAGAAGTTTTGTATAACGTTGGTGTTTTTAGTTGGTCGATATTATTTGAGAATTTTCTCGAGTCAGTTGTTTACTATCGATCGAAGCGTATGGATAGTTCTAGTGGTATCCATGGAAGCATCCATTCAAAATAGGGTTGTATGACGTGAGACAGTGATGATGAAATTAATTCTGATTGGTTGTGGTGTTTTATGCAGGGGTATTCTCGTTTGTTCTGGAGTATGTAGAGACTATATAAGTGCGGCACTGTTTCAAAATAAGAGAGAGTTGACAGTAGAGAGAGTTGTTGTATTAGAGTTGAGAAAGTCATAAAAAGTGGAAAGTTCAAAGTTGAGAATTGTAGAGTGAAAAGGCGATTGTATGCAGTGTTGATGTATGCTGAACAAAATTGGAAAGCTACATTACGAAGACTTTGCCTTGTTGCTGAGTGAGCAGGCTGCGTGGATAAACGAATCTGAGTTACACCTATCAAGATTTCAAGCATCGGGGCTGAATCAAATATTGATAGAGGAAAAAACAACATCGAGTGTAACATTTTGGGGGCCAAGCCGATATTCACGCCATAGCCAAGGGTTCAACTGCTACAACAAGCGAGTCAACGTTACGAGAGGCAGTCATCGAGGGTAGTCGCCAAAGAGTTGCGTCGAGAGGGGCCAACATACTGGGACTACATACGATAGATTCGGGTTGACTGCAAGGGCGTGTAGTCGCTGAAGAGTTGCTTCGTGAGCGAACAACAGACCGGGACTACGTGGCTGCCGCAAGACTACGTCGAGGGACAGTCTCGGCGCTACATCGCCAGTTTTACAGGGAGCGACGAGTGGACGTCGCGTCTACTTCAGCACAGGAGCGTGTACATCAACACCAGCGTGGTGCAGCGTCGCATACGACGAGGACAGCGGGGCCTGCGTCAGCGAAAGCGACTAGTGGCAAGCATCAGCGCTACTGCAGAAAGCGTGCTGTTTTAGAACAGTCTAGAAAAGTACAGCACAGTCAAGAACTTTCCAGAAAAGAACTTTCCAGAAAAGCATCAAGATGGCTGACTTCTGGCAGAAAGGGATTGAACTAAATCTAAAAGGCAAACAGCTGACGGAGTACGTCAAATTCCAGGAGAGAATATTGTGTGAAGAAAGAGAAGAACAGCGACGGCGCTAAGAAAGAGAATTAGAAGAGAAGCTTTTATGCGGATCAGGGGTTGTCCGGTCCTGATTTGGCTCGGAAGAGTCCGCTGGACCTAAAGCAATAATCATGTAATGTAATGTAATGATAATCCAAATAGATCATCAAATATACCATTTTCCATGCGTACATAGAGGTTTTTGTTGATTGCAAGTTTGCTATGACTTGTAATCAACATCACTTGCCTTGGTTTTAGTGTGATTTTAATTCTGGTTTGTAAAATAAGGTACTTTGATATTTGAGTTGTTCTCCAGAATTAGTGTTTTTTGTCCCAGTGTAAACGACAGGACATGCCAACATCCCCTTCACTGTTAGCACTACCGCACAAATATAAATGAAGTTGATGATGTTCTTTTTGTTGTATGACATAAATACTATGGTTATTTTACATAATAAGAACACAATCAGCAACTTCACTGATATGTTTGTGGTAGTGATAAAAGTGAGGTTGTTGTTGTGTCCCGTCCATTTCACTGTTACCTCAGCTCCTTTGTAGTCATTTGTCCCGTCCATTACACTGTTACCTCAGCTCGTTTCTAGTCAATTGGGTCAGAAGTCCTTTTGAGCAAATATTCTGCACTGAACAAAATATAATACGGTGGATTTGATGCGACCTAAGACCCCTTTTTCCCTTATGTTTTCATTTCCAGCGTGACAAGTGAAGCGTTTAAAGGTGACCAATTTTGTGATATGTATCTGTTTAGTGTGTGTATTTTTAATCTTTTAGTTTTGTATGCACGTGTGTATAAATTTTTATTTACTGTGAGTATGATTTGAAAATGTTTATGCCTCTTCTATATGATGATCCCCCGTTGAAATGCCTGGGTTTTCTGTATAATGTATTCCCACTTTGTGGAAATTTAGTGCTTTAAATTACACCTTCAGTGTTACCATTAGGATTGTTTCAGCAGATCTTTTATAGGGATCTGGGGAGAGCCCTCTGTCAGCCAAGTTGTGATTATGATTTGGCTCTTTGCAGTCAATGACAAACTAACTATAGGCTGATTGTGATATTCTCTGGAACTTGTGAAGGTTTTCTTAAGGTCACAACTTCATGGAAAGTACATTGTGATCAGTGGAAAATTATGTTAAACGTTAGAAAGTGGAAAATGATGGTAAACGTTAGAAAATTGGTTGTTTTTTCTCGATGCAAAATACGTAATGATCCTGAACTTTTTATTGGCAAAGAGAAACAAGAACTAGTAAGTGTGTATGTAAGTAGGAATGTGTGGATATGGACATGTATGTGTGTATGCATGTACATACATGTGTATTAGATGCGGAATATATGAAAGTATGTTTGATATTTACGTACGTGTGTTTTTATTATGCTATTACGTTGACTAGTTGACAACTCTTAATCACGAACTCGTGTTTCTTTATATAATTATACTTACATGACTTGTGTATGTAGTTTTGAGGTTTGAACATACGTATGTCCAAATAAGCGATTTTTACATTTGCATCTTTTATTAAATACATTCTTTGATCTTATGTACTTATCTAATCACCAGTGTTGCTTTTTTCTTTTGTTCTGGTGCATATTCATGGAAGAATGTTCACAGTTCTGTTTGCAAGCGTAATCCATTTCTGTAATGTATATATAATTTCATATTTGGCTCGGAAGAGTCCGCTGGACCTAAAGCAATAATCATGGTTCTGATCTTTGTGGAAAAGTAGTGCTTTAAATTACCATTATTTCTGTCATTCTCATTTCTTCTTTCTCGTTCCTAATCTGTTCTATTAATATTCTATCTTCTTCGCTAGACCGGTCGGTCACCTATCTTTTTTTCTTGAAAACCCTCCTCAAACTCCTCATCTCTGTATGGGGTCAGGTTAGGGATATTGGACGCTTTCTGCCAAATGGTCACTAGGGCTTTCTATGGTATTATTTAGGCATTGGGTGTTTGTAAATGGGCTGGGAGCACACTGAGGGCAGAGGGTAAACTGAGTACAGAGAAAGTAAACCGAAAGGAGACGGGGTAACTGAGGTATACTTGGCATCTAGAGACTAATAGTCACCTGTCATAGATAATTCTGCAGTGGGATAAACTGAGGACAGAAGACTCGAGAAGAGAATGGCGCTGATCGATGAAGACATTCAAAGAAACAAAATTTGAGGAAAATCTTTAGTGTAAACTCCAAGAGTATGAGGACAGGGTGATTATCTATCTATTTATTTAGCGTGTAAACTAAGGGCAGAGAGGTGTTGCGAAAATAAGCGTCTCTTCATATCAGCAACGGTGCATCTTTGTTTTTTGTTTTTCTTGATGTTCATAATAACAATGTTTAGGTACCTTTAAGGTCTTCAGTCTCGATAGAATTCCAAAGTCTGTGTTTTGACGTCGTCCTGTCATACGTCACATACCGATTGCGTCATAGTAAACGAAAACAAAAATCTTCACTGAGAAGAGAGATTTCGCCCCAAGAGGACGTTTGCTACATCAGTCACACGGCATTACGGGTGCAAGGCGACCGGTTGAGAAGAACGACCAAGGAGCATACCAAGAGGTACCCTTAGGTGCACTGCAAATCAGCCGAATACGAACGGATGGAAGTGACCATCAATTTTCACTGATTCGGAAAGCCAGTGACCAAGGTCGTCAACCGGCCGTTGCCGTGTGGGAAGCCATTTGCTTTCACGAACCGTTGGGTTCAATTATTCATGCGCCATCGTGGGTGCGACAAATACAGGCACGGAGTTGTATGAACGTCGTCGGGGAACAATAACATCGAAGTGTCCAGGATATCACGACAAAGCCAGCGACAAGAGAGCAGTAGAAGGAGTAGAAAGAGACAGTGACATTATACGACAACAACAATACCATCATCATTGGAAGCGAGGAACATCGTGTCTACGTTTCAGCCCCGCTACCACAAGAAATTAAGATAAGTAAAAACTTTAATTTCACCATGGACAGCAAATGGGACTATACCGGATTGTTGGCGCTGTATTAACTCGATCATATTTGATCATACCATCAACCATAATTATTATTCATAAGCATCATCATTGAATGAAGAAATTGATTTGTATCACTATCATCATCAGAGTGTATGCGTTTTATGGTGCAAGTGCGCGCGTGTCCTCATCTTTGATGCTGTGACTCTGTCCTCAACTGTACACACTGCCTATTTATTAAGATCACGGAAGCAACCGCGGCAGGTGGTGCGGCATCCCCCTGAAATCATTACGTATTTTGGGGTAAGGGCCGCATAAGAATCCTCTTGTGCGTTGACAAGATGGGTAAACTGAGTAAATAGAGAGTGTCAAATGATCCCCTCAGTTTGTTTGCCCTCCTATTTCCACAACCAACACACACTTATTTACACAGAGCATAACAGTAAATTGAGCACATAGGTGTAGACTGAGTGCAGAAAGGGTCCACTGAACGCAGAAGGTAAACTCCTACAACGGATCGTCAACACCGGCCTAAAGCTGCGTGTTGAAAAGTGCCAGTTCTTCAGAAAAAACATAATTTTGATTGGTGCTATAGCAAAGATTCTCCACTGTACCAACTTAAGTGTGATATTTTCCGATGCCTTACATGTAGTTCATTCTCTACCAGTAGATGCTTAAATTGAATATTTGTTTTATAGGGACATAGAAGATCAATGCCAGGAAACAGACAACAGTCTGAACAAGAACAACAGCAAGAAGGCCTACCAGACCTTTGTCAGTTGTAGGAGCCGATCAAGGTGCTGGAGGTGTTCATCGAAAATCTTTTGAGTACACGAGCAGGTCGTGTAGGTAGACGAACAGAAATCTGAAAATGAAGTCGGACATCGTCATCTGCATAAGCCGTTGGAAAGTGGCGGAGGCCGAGATGAGACCCATGGGCATCCTGGTGTACTCATAGAGGCCCATAGGAGTGACAAAGGCCGTTTTGTGTTGATCTTGGGGGTCCATGACGATCGGGTGGTACCCAGGCCAGGTCCAAGGTGGAGAAGTACTGGGCCCCAACCAGACCATCAAAGGACTCCTGGATGCGAGGTAGCGGATAAGCATCACCAACCGTCTTTGCGTTTAGGCGGCGATAGTCGACGCATAGCCGCACAGTCCCATCTTTCTTTCGCACAACGATGATTGGTGCCGCGTATGGACTGTGGCTCTCGACGATGATGTTCTTCTCCAGGAGGCCTTTGATGTTGTCTTTGATTTCCTTCAGTTGGTGAGGTGGGATGCGCCTGTAGGGTTGGGCGACAGGCACTTCGTCTCTCGTCCGCAGTTGATGTTGGACGATGTCCGTGTAGCCCAAGTACAAATCGTTTTGGACAAAGGCTTCTCTGTTCTTGTCCAGTACTTGTTGAAGAAGTTCCTGCTGTCTGGTTGTGCCATCGAAGGTGGGGCAGGGAATGGTGTTCTTGGTGGTCTGTCCTGATGGTGGAGCACCATCAGGACAGACCACTTCGATGGCACAACCAGACAGCGGGACCACCAGTTCATTTACAGTATAGTGCCGGTGAATGCCACCTTTCCTTGCACCTCGTCTACTGCCTGCAGTGACGCGAGTGGAGTCCGGGCTGGAAGGATGACGTCCACCTTTGAGAGATTGGCCACTTACGTATCGCCGCCATGCGTCACCACTGACGAGGGTCGGGACGATCAACAGGCCTCCAGGCCGTTGAGTGCCCGCAGCTCGAGGTGGGACAACTGAAGGGAAACGTCACCAAGTTTCTCGGTGACCCAGGTCTGCGTCATAGTCGTTACCTCGCTGCCCGTGTCGAGGAAAGCTTGCACAGCTCGGCCATTGATGCGTGCGGTTGTCGTGGGGCATAATATAGCATGGTTACTATTATGGGTTCAGACTATGACGGACTAAATTAGCAAACACCTAAAACATTACACATCAGCAACATTTACATCTGGACCCTGCGTACAACTTCTCCCCTGTTTCTCTTCCGATGTGTATGTCCCTATAACACTAATATTTAATTTAAGCATCTACTGGTAGAGAATGAACTAAGGCATCGGAAAATATCACACTTAAGGTGGTACAGTGCACTAGTAGCCGGCAACCCGGTTTACTACCAACCACGTTTCACCATCTTGCAGAGCAAATGATTTTGTGTCCCTCTTATGATCCTATCCTAACCTATCCCATAACTCGGAGGTCGTAGGGGCACCACAGATGATCGTTTAACCAGTGTACTCCATCTTTCCCTGTCCTCAGCAACCCTGATTGTTTCGCTCAGTGTCAAACCAGTCCATTCTCGAATGTTGTCCTCCCATATCTTTGTCGGTCTCCCTCTTCTTCTACCTCCTTGCACTGTGCCTTGCAGGATGGTCTTTGCAAGACCTGATGATCTGATGACGTGGCCATACCATCGGAGTTTACGTTTTTTCACCACTGTGAGCAGGTCATCGTGTTGTCCAATGGCTTGTGTGATGATCTGTCGGACTTCGTCGTTGGTGATGTGCTGGATATAGGAAATGCCCCGAAGTCTTCTGTAGCACCTCATCTCCATGCTTTTTATTCTTCGTTGTAGATCTGCTGTGAGGGTCCATGTTTAGCAACCATATAGGAAGATGGAGATGACAAGGGAGCGCAGCAGCCTTACCTTGGAATGTAGACTGATGGTCCTGTCTTTCCAAATGGGCTTCAACCTCGCCAGAGCAGCAGTTGTTTGTGCAATCCTGGAGAGGACTTCCTGTCGGGACCCATTGTCTGATACAATGGCTCCTAAATATTTGAAGCTATGCACTGTGTTGAGGGACTGGCCTTGGACTTTGATGTCCGTGTTGATGCCATTGGTGTTGTTGGTCATCATTTTGGTCTTCTCTGCACTTATTTCCATTCCATAGGCTCTGGAGGTGGTGTCAAGCCTCCGTACCAGCTGTTCAAGTTCTTGTCGTTCTTGTTCCTCTCCAGCCAATCCATCAATATCATCCGCAAAACGAAGGTTGGAGATTGCTCTTCCCCCTATGCTGACTGTGCCTTCGTGGTCTGCAAGGGCATTTGACATGATGTGCTCTAAGAACATGTTGAATTGTGTTGGAGAGAGTAGGCATCCCTGACGCACACCGATTGTTGTTCTGAACCAGTTTCCGTTGGCGCTGTTGTGGAGGACTGCACTGGTAGCCTTGTCATATAGGCTTTTGATGACTTCAATAATTTTAGGGCTGATGTTGTACACTCTCAAGGTTGCACACAGAGCTGCATGCCAGACTCGGTCAAACGCCGTTTTGAAGTCTACAAACACATGATATAGATGTTGTTGGTGCTGTAGGTATTTCTCGCAGATTATTCTGAGGTTGAAAATCTGTTCAGTGGTACTTCACCCTGCCCTGAATCCTGCTTGCTCTTCAGCTATGATTTGATCAACTTGGGGTTTCAACCTGTTGAGTATTATTTTCAGGAGGACCTTGCTGGGATGGCTGATGAAGCTGATGGTGCGGTAATTTTCACATTCCTGAAGGTTACCTTATTTGGGAAGAGTGATGACAAGCGACTGGGTCCATGGTGTAGGCCATTCCCCATTCTGCCAGATCTTGTACATATAATGGTGAGTGCGTCAATCATCGCTTCTCCTCCTGCTCCTCTTATGAAGGATAAATAAAAATAGCAGCTCGGGTCGGGCCGTGTTCTCGGTGACGTGGCCTAGAGGCGGGAGTCAAGTGCTTCGCTCGGCTACAATAGTTTAAGGATTGGCATTTTCTGTAAATTGAAACCTAGCTCTTGCATAATGTATAGCCACTGATAACTATTGGGAAAATGTAACATTGTTTACAGTATTATAAAGCACTGTGAATAAATAATATCTTGTACAATTCATTCATTAAATAATTAACAATTCTACAGCCACTCGTGACATTGTATAGTAGGACGAAAGACTTTAAAGAAAATAATTATCTTATTTATTATTCTTGTTTGTTTACCAGTTTTGTTTTTATTATAGTCAAGTGTGATCGTGGGTATACGGGTGGGTTAGTTATATAAATATATAGGTTAATTTCTTTTTTTTTAGGAATAAAAATGCTGTAATTGATCCCTGTGGTGATTTATGTGTTCGTTTTTTAGGGATGGTTGTTCTCGTATTGTGTATCCACTGTGGAGGCAGTGGACGTGACATAAATGAAAATGACAGTTCAGGTTGGGCCGGGTTCACAAGGACGTGGCCGAGAGTTATGAGCCAAATACTCGGCTCGGCTACATTTATTTTTGTGAGTGGATGTGAAGTGATCTTTCATTCATTCCTTTATTTTCTTCCGTACATTAACGCATTTTATATTGCATCCTTTGTTTTCTTTCTTTTCAATTAACTGTATTCATGTATGAAGACAGGAGTTAGGATAGAGAACCTACAATGTTGAGCTAAGCCAACGTAAATTAATAACATTCTAAAATCCTAACATTAAACTTCCTAACTTACATTAACACTTCACTGCACAAAATGCAGCAGAAGACCTAAAAAGAAAAAAACATCTAAAGCCTGTTGTCCGTTCCGCTTTTGGTGCCTCATGCACTGTTTGACTAACGACAGCAGACGTTGATGATGCCATCTCTAATCCTACACACGTGTGCAGTAGTTCCAGTAGACGCCCGGGGATGCTTCTTCATCATGTCGATACGAGCCATTGGCCCAAATCGAAGGGCACTTCCAGCCATATGGACATTGGCACATTATTTTGACCTTCCTGGGATGTATTTGTTGGTCTAAGAGGGTTGTTTTGGAACACTTCCGTTTTGACTTTCGCAACGGACACTCCCTCTGCAAACGCAATACAAACAATACCATATGAGCACCTTAAAAAAAGGCAACATCATCATCATCATCGTCGTCGTCCTCGTCCTCGTCATGAAAGACACCCCCAGAGTTTCCCACACAAAATCCATCGCTTATAGCACAGCACTGCACTGATATTACAGTCTTAATTAGTAGACTATTAACCGATCCTTAGTAAAATCGGGGACATGTCTGCGAAATCCCAACGTCTTTGTTCACCCAGGTCTACGGTTCCATTAAATCTATATTGCTGTTACGTTGAAACGCCAAGGAGAGTATGTCTGAAACGCGCACGATAGATCTAATCGTTTCGCTTTGCAAAGTATTCAATAATAGAGTGTATTTACATTTGATATGAGTTTGCGTTGTTGTTAGAAGAAGCTTTGTATAACGTTGGTAATTTTAGTTGGTCGATATTATTGGAGAATTCTCTAGATTTGCTTGTTTACTGTCGATCGAAGCTTCGCGTTAGGTGTAGATATTTGAGAACATTCTTGGACCAAAAAGAATGTTTTATGACGTAAGACAGTGTTGACGAAATTTAGTTTGATTGGTTGTAAAGCGTCATCGGGAACATTCTGACGTTATCTCGAGATTAGAGAAAAACTATATAATGGATGCTCTGTGTAAAGTGGGGGGAAGGAAAGTGAAAAGGCGATTGAATGCAGTTGTTGATGTACGCTGAATAAAGTTTGAAAACTTCATATGACGACTCCGTGCCTTGTTGCTGATTGAACGGTTTGCGTGGATAAACGAATCCGAGTTACACTCATCAGGATTTCAGCATTGGAGCTGAAACAACTACTGATAGAAAAACACCAAACGAGTGTAACAATTGCACTAGTTCTATGTTCTCCCAGCTCTTTGGTCTCTCCAGCCTACGGTTCCCTCAAGTCATCTAACAGATAACAGATAACAGAACTTTATTTCGCCAGGTGACAAGCACGAGGAATACACTTTGATGTTGGCACACATATTTATACTAAACACAATAACAAAGCCAACCACACCTACGCGCAACCATCCACTTGCTGACACACTCATACAAGACTGGGAATAATACTGACTGGAATTTAGTAGAAACAGAATGATCGAATCAAATAGACACACACATCTACACACACGTGCGCGCTCTTCTCCGTTATCTCTCGCTCTCTCAATTCTCTTCTCTTATCTTACACAAGCATTCTACATACATCTATAAATTCTATCTCTATCACTTTCTCTCTACCCTCTCTCTCTCTCTCTCTCTCTCTCTCTCTCTCTCTCTCTCTCTATCTCTCTCTCTCTCTCTCACTCTCTCTGTCTCTCTCTGTCTCTCTCTTTCTCTGTCTTGTTTCACTCACTCACTTTACCCCCTCCCTCTCTCTCTCTCTCTCTCTCTCTCTCTCTCTCTCTCTCTCTCTCTCTCTTATGCATAAGTCACTGAGATAGTCCGGTACCATCGGGTGCCGGAAAAGGAGTTGAGGTTTGTCGCTGCTTGTGGAAGAAAACTGTTGTTGAAGCGGCAAGTATGGGTCTTCATTGTTCTGAGCCTTTTGCCAGATGGAAGCAGCTCGAAGTGGTGGTATCCGAGGTGGGAGGCATCATCCGCTAACCTCCAGGTCTGTGAATAACACAGGTCTTTGCTATAGACCTTCCCCTGCTGGGGTGCCGGGGGTTTCAGTATAAATAGTATCCCCACTTTCTGGAAATTTAGTGCTTTAAATTCCACTGTCGCTGTCTTTTTCATTTGCTCTTTCTCATTCCTGCTCTGTTCTATCATTCTGCTATACTATCTTTATTTCGCCAGACCAGTCATCTACCTTTTTTCTTGAAAACTCTTCCGGGACAAGACTCCATATTTGTGTATGGAGTCTGTTGGATCAACTTGGGAATATTGGACGCTTTCTGCCAGGTGGTCACTAGGGCTTCCTATGATGTTATTATTTAGCAATGTAGGCATTTTATATGTATGTGTTTTGTTGATAATTTTTAATGTTTATATTCTATTTTGTTTTCGTAAACTGGGGTTCGATAAATTAGAGTACAGCCTCAGCGTCCCCTGCGTGGGATGTCTTTATTGTAAAGTGACTGGCTGGTGGAGAGCTTTCAGTTTTACCACTAGGGTTGTTTCGGCAGATCTTTTATGCGGGTCAGGGGTTGTCCGGTCATGATTTGGCTCGGAAGAGTCCACTGGACCTAAAGCAATAATCATGTAATGTAATGTAATGCTATAGACCTGCAGGAACACAGACCTAAAAGCCTTGAGGGAAAATAGATCTGGAATCTAGGAATAGAATTGACGGAACACATACATAGGGGTACACTGTGCTGACCCCTTATAAAAACAAAACAGGCTTTAAAAAATATGTTTTTTAAGTTGGGAGGAGGAAGGGCATTCCAACACTCGCAGCTCGAAAAGTTTGACACCTTGTATTACTAGTACAACAGAGGAACGCACACTATCGAAAGACGCGTTATCTAATCCAGATACGGCCGGACGCCTGGGAGTCAAACTTACCTGTTTACAGGAGAAGACATACTTCCACTCATTTCCAATTTTTTTCCAGACCTTCTTCGTGAAGGTGTTGTTGAGGCACCGACACAGGGCACGGGTGACGATGAATCTCGGGGACCTGATATTTAGGGTGACGATGGCCGCTGTCTCGCTAGAGTTGCACCTCCGATTGGGAAACGGCGTAGAGCATAGCTTGTACTGCATGGTATCCCAAGCTTGTGGACGAAGGAGAAAAAGGGACATGACTGACTTGGTTAAATTCGAGCGAGAGCGATATGACATTGATATGTTTAAATTTCATCTTAACTTATTAATATTATCTCTAACCACGGGAAATAAAAAATTTTTAGCTTGAGGTATTTTTTATTTGACCTTGACACTTATAACTGATTTTAACTTCTGTTTATATTTGACCTTATATTTTTTATTGAATGTTTTCCTTTATTTAATGGCAAAATGTATGTATCGTCTTTGTTTTCATCAGAAAACTTCTTTTGCTCATTAACCTTTTTTGAAAGAGCTGGATGAGTTATGGGCACGGCGGGGTTTTATGCATTTATTTATTTATGTTAACATTCGCTGCATGTTATGCTTTGAACATTTCACAGTGCGTCACATTTTTAATGGAAATTCCTTGTTTGTTGGAATATCTTGCTCAATGAATGAACAGCGCAAGGAACACACTTGTGCACTTTGAAGAAACAAAATGTGCTTGAATAAAACGGCATTAATAATCCTTTCCTTTTTTTCTATTATTTTCTTACTGGGCAATAGTAGTATTTAAGACTTTTGACATGAACAGGTTTTCATTGGATTTTATATGGTTCTTATATAGCACCAGGTTTTTATTGGATTTTATATGGTTCTTATATAGCACCAGGTTTTCATTGGATTTTATATGGTTCTTATAGAGCACTTCTCCAGCTCAAGAGCTGCTCAAGGCGCTGGCCGCACGAGGCGCCCACTTGCAACCTTAGGGCGCATAGTCTGACGTTGTACCAGAAAAACTACCAGGAGTTAAACTGGGCCAGTGCCCAAACAGCCCCCTTTTCAATGGAGAGTAAATCGGAAACAGCCCCATATGCTCCACACTCTACGGGAGTTATTCTGGGACAATTTGAATTGTACCAAAACAACTCCTGGGGAGTCACACTGGAACAGATGGGAAGAGGAGGGTGGGGGGGGGAAGAGGTCGAATTGGATCACTTCCATATTGGCCCCATTTGGTTAGCAATGGTTATAGGTTATAGGCTAGTGTCACGAAGTCAATTGGTAAATATTTATATTTGTATATACACAGGCATGTGAATTGTACACCTAAAGGCAAATTTCCGCCTAAATCAAATTGCGTATCCGCCAAAAAAAAGAAATTGTTTGCCTAAAAAAAAGTGTGGGGTGTCGAAAAATCATAGCACCGGTTTTCTTTTCACCGATTTCCGCCGGGCATGCGCTTTGATCCTCTTCAATCTGCTCTCTCCCAAGCCTGCGTGCTAGTTGTTCGCCGCCCGCTTCAGTTACGCGATTCCTAAGAGAAAAATCGCACCACACGGTCACGACAAAGTAACTATTACTTTTGGGGGCAGCAGAAAGGCTGAACGTGGCCACTTCGTTTCCGATAGACACCACTGAAAGGGCTTCAACTTTCTACACGTGTGTTGGCGGAGTTAATCGAAACTTCAAAGTAGTTATGGCACTTGCGACCAAAGACGGTAGAACAATAAGACAGGTAACTCCTTCTTTACATATACTAATGAAGCCGAGGACAAGGACTAGGTTATTTCCCTTGGCTTGTAGACGAAAAAGTTCATTAAGGAATACAAGGAACAGTGTCATTATAGTATTAAATTCATGTGATCATGCTGTAGTATTTAACAACTGCTGATTTTTGATAATAATAATAATAATAATAATAATAATAATAATAATAATAATAATAATAATAATATTTTATTATTATTATTATTATTATTATTATTATTATTATTATTATTATTATTATTATTATTATTATTATTAGACCGAAAAAAGAGGTGGGAGGACAACATTCGAGAATGGACTGGTTTGACACTGAGCGAAACAATCAGGGTTGCTGAGGACAGGGAAAGATGGAATACGCTGGTTAATCGATCATCTGTGTTAGGACCTCAGAGTTACGGAATAGGATAGGATAGGAATAGGATTATTATATCATTATTAGTACTGTTAATTTCGATGACCAATATTATTATATGTTTTATGTCACTGAAAGACTTGTGGGTGAATACGCTAAATTGACCTCTGAAATAAACCGGATATGTGACATCGTTCATTATCATCAAGTCGTCATCATCATCATTCGTCGTCATCAGTATCATCGTTGTTGTCGTCATACAATCGTTTACGTATCGTCGTTATCATTGTCGGCATCTTCTTATTGTTATTTTGCACGTCTGGAAGCAATTTCTCCAAAGTGTACTCTTGGAAGAATAAATCTATTATGTCTTATGATATGTTCAATGAAGAGGGTGGTTGTGCCGTTCATGTACTTTAAATGTAATTATTGTTGACCATTAACCACCACCACCACCGCTTTTTTTTTATAAACTAAAAAGCCTTCTGGGCTAAGAGCCTGAAAACCTTGATCAAACCTTATAATAAAAATAAATTAAAAGAAATTTATATTCATGCAATAACAGAGTGTATTTACCTTTGATTTGATTTTGCGTTGTAGTTGGAAGTAGCTGTGCATAATGTTGATAATTTTCGTTAGTTGATATTATTGGAAAATTTTCTAGGGTTGCTTGTTTACTATCGACCGAAGCATCTAGATAAATCTACTAGTAGCTAAGAGATTCTTCTAACCTAAATAAAGTTATATGACGTAAGACAGTGCATAATTCTGATGACAAATTTTATTTTGATTGGCTATAATTGCGTCACGCTGGAATGTTCGAATATTCTCTAGAGTATAGAGAGACTATATAAGCGCCGCACTGTTTCAAAAAAGTTAGTTGAAAAAGTGAAGGAGTGAAAGTGACAAAAAGCGATTGAGCGATTTTATGCAGTTGATGTATGCCGAATACAGTTGGAAAACTTCATACGACGACTCCTGCCTAGAGATAGCAATAATGGGACTTGAGCCCCCATGCTCAAAGAGTTGGTAAAGGCGGCCTTTTATTGCAATATGTGGCTGTTTTATGGGCTTTTTAAAAAAATCCGGCATTTGCTAAATATAATATATATTCGCATATCTTGCGTCTTTGGTTAAAACAAAAAAAATTACAACCCTTCTTCAATTATTTGAGGCATATCAGACTCAAACACTTTAAAAAAAAAGCATTCATTCCCTGCACAACACCAAGCACGCACAAGCCCACATTAATTAAGCTGGGTTTGTAGTAAATAAAATACTGTATGCTTTTACTATTTTCTCACGCACTAAGCTAGCCTTGACACACAAACTATTTAACAGAATTGTGAGCATGCGCACTACTGTTGCACTATAAATAATCACGGGTTCTATAAATAATCTGGTTTTCGTTTTATTATATACATTATTCACCTGAACACACAAACACAGGATAGTAATATTGTCTATTTTAGTTCCAACACGGTAATTGTAATCCTAGCCCTATCTGTTAGTCCGTATATTTATCACCTATTGTGTGCATGTGCACTAAGGTTTTAAATTTTAACATCACTGCCCACGTGTACGATAGTGACTAAATTGTGAGACAGCCACCAAAGCATGAAGTGACTACACTGTAATACGTGTAACAATACTGGATGCTATATACACACCTTTCCCCAAATCAATCAGGTTCATTGTGCGATGTTCTTTACAAACGTACACACAACAAATTCACATCCATCACTCAAACAGGCAGAGGAAGATCACGATTCGAAGATGTAAAGAAAACAGAATTTTTATTTTTTTTAAAGTTTTATATTTGCTGCTCCAGTACCATGAGATAAATAATCCAGTTTTTATAAACTATTTACGTACAAACACACTCGCACACACATACAAACACACATGCAAGTAAATTAATTTTACAACAACAAAAAAATTAAAGGCAGAAATACAGAATCGAACCCACTCCTCCACAATTACAAGTCCTCTGTACTACCTCGCAGCCATTAACGCTTGATGGTTGTAATGCGAACATTAATCAATATAAGTCCCAGTCGGTTAAGGGAAGTAATAAAAACACTACTACGCATTCATAAGTAAAGTTGCGGTTGCTCCCCTTTGACTGTATCTGTCCGCGCGAATGCAGTTTTTTCCCCAGTTTATGAATAATTATTTTTTAATTTAAAGTTTTGTTATCAGTATAAAAATGACGGACACAAAAAGTCTTTCACAATCTCCTTTGTTTAAAGACATCTTTCAAACTTTACAAATCCCTGTTCTTGACAGTCAAAATGTTATTAAATCTGTTTATAATAATTACGAATTTGTACTTAACAATTTTACTTTCAAATCCCCTGTTAAAATACGCATCCATGCGCAGATAACTTTTATTAAACCTGGCAGTATTGATGAAACGATGACTGTGTGGATTTCTTCAAGTCAAATTGAAGTGTTAAAATCTGCAGATCTAGAAAATGCTTATAACAACATCTTAATCAATCAGCTGCAAGACAGTATAGAGCGCGCAACTATGAAAGGGTCCGGGTGGGCAGAAGGAACTTTAGAAACATTGGAATTGAACATTACAAAGTATAATCCAATCAAAGGGAAATCTTACATCCCTCTTCCCAAAGAAATTCTTGACAAGAAGGCTGTATTGAATATTAAGAACTCGGACGACAAATGTTTTATGTGGTGTGTTCTGGCTAAATTATATCCTATTTCGTGTAAAGGTCATCCCGAAAGGGTGGCGCTATACAAAGATAAAATAACGAACTTAAATCTTAAAGACATTAATTTTCCTGTGAGCCTTGACGCCATTGACAAATTTGAATCCCAGAACTCTCCTATAACAGTCAATGTATATGTTTGGGACCCTGAATCAAAACTTATGCCTTTACGAATCTCTCCTAATGCATCGTTTTCAGACCTCAATCACCACGTTGATCTTTTACTAATAACAGACCCGCAAAATCCTAGCATGCAACATTATACACTGATACGAAACATATCTAGATTATTAGGACACACTTCAAAACATCATGGTAAACAATATTTGTGCAGACGCTGTTTAACTAGAGTCTCTAATCTCCAAGTGGCTGACAAGCACAGTAAAATATGCAAAAGTATGACAGACATCCAAACCCGTCTTGTGTTACCAAAGCCGGGTTCTCAAGTATATTTTAAAAACATCAACAAACAATTCAAGCAGCCTTATATAGTTTATGCCGACTTCGAATCATTGATTTTAAAATACCAAGGCCCACAAGGATTTTGTACGCCTAATTCATTCCTCACACACCTTCACGAAGTCTGCAGTTTCGGGTATGTAGTTGTTAGAGCCAACATACAGAGCCGGTAATTTACAGAGGGCCAGACGCAGCTCAGAAGTTCTTAGATGAGATGAACAAAATATACAAATTGTGTTTATTGCAGCTAGATAATCCGGTGCCCATGATATTTACTGAATCTGACTCCCATAATTTTAAAGCAGCTACACATTGCCACATTTGTAATAAAGAGTTTGACCCGAAGGACACAAAGGACGCAAAGACCCAAAGGGTGAGAGATCATTGTCACATAACAGGGGCATTTAGAGGTGCAGCTCATAAGAAATGCAACTTAGACTATGGAATCAAACATTTCTCTCTCCCTATTTTCATTCACAATCTTCGAAATTACGACTCCCATTTAATCATGCAGGCAGTGACGAAAGCATACAAAGTGTCATGACTTGTATTGCCGAGACAGAAGAAAAATATAAAACTTTCACTCTGAATAAATTAAAGTTTTACGACAGCTTTCAACATTTGTCTTCCAGTTTAGAAACACTAGCTAAGAACTTACCCAGCTATCCTATCACTAGTAATTATTTTCCAGACGTTACACTTATTCGGAAAGGCGTGTATCCTTATGAATACATGGATTCTTGGGAAGTGTTTGAAGAACTAGAATTACCCCCTAAAGAGAACTTCTATTCTTCACTCAATAAAAGTTTCATAACTGTTACCGATTATGAACACGCCCAGAATGTCTGGAATGCACTCAGCTGTAAAAACCTTGGTGACTACCACGACATATATTTAAAAGCCGACGTCTGTTTGTTGGCTGATGTATTTGAAAAATACAGAGAAACGAGTTTACATCATTACTCCCTCGACCCTTCTCATTACATTTCTTCACCAGGAATGAGTTGGGATGCTTTCTTAAAACTTAGCGGTTCTAAAATTGATCTCATAACTGACCAGGTAATGATGACAATGATTGAGTCGGGCATTCGTGGAGGAATAAGCGTGGCAGCTCATAATTATTGCAAAGCCAACAACAAATACCTGAAACACTATGACCCCTCGCAGAAATCTAATTATATAATGTACTTTGACGCCAACAATTTATACGGTTGGGCAATGAGTGAGCTTTTGCCGGTTTCAGATTTCAAATTACTTGTTAATCCAAACCCCGCAAACTTGACTTGGTTAAACAGTATTTTAAATCACCCTAAAGATCATACTATAGGGTTTATTGTTGAAGTTGACCTAGAGTATCCCAATGCTTTACACGACCTACATAATGATTACCCATTAGCACCAGAAAGATTGCATGGTACAGACAAGCAACTTACACTTATTCCCAACCTCTATAATAAATCTAATTACGTCTGCCACTACAGAAACCTGCAGTTCTACATCAGACACGGCATGAAGTGCACAGCGATTCACAAGCTTTTATACTTTAAACAAACGAATGTCTTGGCCGGGTACATCAATAAAAACACAGAGCTCAGAAAACAAGCGCAATCTACGTTTGAAAAAGATTTCTTTAAGCTGCTGAATAACAGCTGTTTTGGTAAAACTATGGAGAACCCATACAAGTGAAAAGACGTCAGGCTAATTACATCACCCAATCAAGCAATTAAATTAACATCTAAACCTCAATACCTTGGTTACAAAGAGTTTCATGACTCCCTGTATGCAGTTACCATGAAAACCACGCAAGTTAATCTAGACAAACCGGTGTTTATGGGGATGACTATTCTCGACCTTTCTAAATTACTAATGTTCGAATTTTACTACGATTACTTTAAACCTAAATACCCGGAGGCCAGAGTTTTATACACAGACACAGACTCCCTTATACTAGACATCCCTACTGAAGACATTTATAAAGACTTAGAATCGGAACTACAACATTACGATACTAGTGACTATCCTGAAACTCACCCTTTGTACAGCAAAGCAAACCAAAAGAAAATAGGTTTGATGAAAGATGAAATGAACGGGAAACTAATAGAAGAATACGCAGGACTGCGATCTAAGCAGTACAGTATTAAACACGAATCGGGGGAATCTTCAAAAGCAAAAGGCACCCAAAAAGCTGCAATAAAAAACAGAGATATCAGACACGAAAACTACCTGGAAGCCTTAGATGGGAAAGAAGTTAAACCATACCCTAACACAACTATAAAGTCTAAAAACCATATAGTGTCCACTGCTGTGACGACCAAAAAAACATTATGCGCTAATGACACAAAGAGAATAAGAGTAACTAAGGAGTTCGCATACACTCTAGGCCACTATAAATTACAGGTAGAAACTGCGACTACGACTACGACTGCGACTATGAGTAAGGAGGAAGTCCTGGAAGGCTTGAGTAAATGTTAACTGTATTTATTCTGAAGCACCGAGCTTTTTCTTCAAAGCATCTAGCTGCTCTTTCCGTCCCAGTAGTCTCCCTTCTTCTATTAATTTTTTTTAATTTCTTCAACATTAACAGGTGCAGACCTAGATTTAGATTGTATGTCGTGCTTCAACTTTTTATATTCTTCAAAATCTCGTTGGATAATTACAAACTCTTGGTCTGTAATCTGAGTGTCTTCTAGAGCTTTAGAAATTATTAAGTTCATGCTAGTAAGTTTAGCTATCGCCAGGCTAGAAATGAGGTCATGTTTTTCTAGTTTCTTAGATACTTTAGTATTAATTACACCAAGTAGAACTGACATCACTGAAGATAATCCGGCAGCCACTCCTAATCCAATACTAATTGGTATACCGATTCCAGTCACCAATAATCCCACGCTGACCGCAGCTTCCGCTGCATTAATAACATTTAGACCAGTAGACACGTAATTTATTCCGCTATAAGCGCCGGAATACCTTCGTCTGCATCTAGAGTACTTTTGGATATCTGATTCAATTTGAGTCCTAACTTTTCTTATTTCTTCCAACCTGAACGTTTGAACATTACTTAAGTCTAACGTTGGAGCACTGGGTTGCATTGGTTGTTCATCCACTACTGCTTCTACTATAGCAGGATACAATTTTGTCGTCATATTTTTAGTGTGAAAAAAAAGAGTTAACAATAATTAACTTGATTTTAGTTTATTAGCAAAATATTCTATTTGACTATCAGAAAATATCTGATCGCTGAAATAAAATGCTAACAGATCTACGTTGTCTAGGCTAATTTGCGCTATTCTGTCAATAGGATTTGGAACAGGGACAAAAGTTATCTTGGGTGATGAAGTAAATACGGAATACTGATCTTCGCTTTCTCTTTTCTTCATAAATACTGTAATTCGTCTGGGATTCTCATCTAAATCAGCCCAACTTAGAGACACTTGCGGAATTACATTAACATTTCTCTGCGTAGGCCTGTGAGCAATTATGTCCAGTGCTATCATGGCTGCACTACCTATCTGTAAAGGAGGCTGCAGAACAACTCTGACATTTTTCCCTGCGGTTTCACGCTTATGTAAAACATAGCTGCTTTTTTTGTAGGCTTTGACTTCTATGTTTTCCCGATTGTTTTCATCCGGCACTAGACTAACTAACATAGGCCCGGCGTTAATAATTTTCTTAAATTTATTGTCTGGTCCCATAAAAGTGTAAGGGCTTTCGCACTTGAATTTAATAAGCCAATCTAATTCTGTGTCTACAGGTGTTAAAGACCAGGTATTTTCTCGTTTAGTAATAGCATACTTAAAATCGGGATCTACTTTACCGGCATTAAAATCCTTTAGCTGATCGATAGATGGTTTTTCTGGCGGTACTGACGGCGGCACTTGCGGCACTTCAGGCACTGCCGGCACTAGCGCTCGTTTATAATATCCATTTTGTGTAAATTCGAAACCGTAAATAGACCCAACAATAGCATTCGCATCAAAGTCAATTGTGTCTGCTAAGTCTTTCAGTTCAATGGTAGGACAGGTTACTGGAATTTGAGGGCCGATTGACATTGTATTTTTAAATTAAACTTTATTTTATCTCAAGAATAATTGTAAGATCTTCAAAGTCTACAATTTCGTTGTTTTGGTTAGTTATTTTGAAGCAGAAACTAGTATGATAGTCCTGACTTAAGGGGCGTTTTTGAGGCAGAAATTTCAATGAAACTGGATCGCAGTAAGATTCTCTCTGAGTTGAGATTATCCTTAGCAATGTACTAGGAGTTCCGTTTACTAAGTTTTCCGATGTCTTCAGTTGATGAAGGTACACAAACAATCTATTATTAATTAACAAATTCATAGGGTTTGATCCAATAAATCTTATAGAACTGCCGACAGTGCTGGAGCTGTCAGATAAAGATAATTCATTGCCACGGAAACCTAATATTTCTGCCAGCTTTGGCGCAAGTGTAACGCTGGTAATGTCTTTATGCTGGTTTTTATGGAAAGTTAAAGTTACTATCAAGTTTGCAGGGTTCATTTTTGCTTCAATCGAATGAGGTTTAAACAATTCTTCAGTAAGTCTGCAGAAGTCATAATAGCCGCCATGAATAAAGTGCCTTTTTTATTAATCATTATCCAGTTGTTGTTTAGATCATGACTAATATTTAACCATTTAACCGTGTAGAATATTTCGTGAAGGATTACGTTAAGGTCCCTGTTTTTGTTGTCAATAGGATGCTGAAGTTCAATGGGCACACCTGATTTTACGAATTCGAAAGTTACAAACATTTTTTTAAATATAATAAAAATGTACGCGCCTTATAAATATAACAAAGCTGCAAAGTATACTACAGGGCCTTATTATTACGAAAAAGCAGTCGACCTAACCAAGCTGACAATAGCTGTGGCAGCCAACGTCCATTTCGAAACTATCCCCCATAATATTTTTGATCATTACCTCAACCCAGACATTACGAGCGACTTTTTAGCTAACCAATGGCTAAACAACGGGGGTATGCAGTTCTTTCAGAATCAAATTAATTTTGCCGTGTCATGCGCTACAACTGGTTGTGGAGTTTCTTACATCCATCACCTTAATCACCTAGATCCTATGTTGAAGTCTATTTATCTGTTCCATTTGTATTATCAAGTGAGACGGGTGTTGTCTGAACTTCAGGCTCCGTTACCTACTGACAAAAACTTTAATCCCTTTAACAAAGGCTTTGACAAGAAAGCGTATCAAAGGTTGTGCAATGAATTCGGAATTGATACTAAAACAGACTTCAGACAAAAACTAGACCTCAATCACGGGATGGGAACTTTATTTAGATACGCTGTAGGTAATTTATACACGGGGCCTTACGTACCTGGATTTACATCATTTAACCACAACAGCCAGGTTCCTTTACTGTATATCAGACAAAAACAAAGTACAGCATACAGCACTTTTATATTAGACACATCAAACGGATTTACCCAAAGTGGGGTGGAAAGGCTGAATGAATCTATTCGTACGTAAGCGTGGTGCATTCTGGGGTCTCAAGCAGAAACACGAAGTAATATCATTGGGGAAGGAACTAGCTTCGATGCACAAAAGCAGTTTCTAGCCAACATTGAAGATTCTATTAATTCGGCAGTAGATTTGCCCGCGAGTATTAAAAGATATCAGGACACTTTAAAGTATGCTAGATCGAAAGTAGATTACGTAATAGGTTTAGGACTGTATATGTTGCCTTCAGACCTTCAGCTTAGGATAGGAACTATATCAAACTACAACAACAATATAGTGATTGCTGACCCTCAGTTTCATATAGGCTACAATCCTACAATAAATACATTGAATACGTTGAATACAGTGAATACAGCAAATACGGTATTTACTGCTAGGCCTAATAATGAACCTTTAAGTTCGCCACCACTTCCGAGCCTGCCAAGCCTACCAAGCTTGCCGGAACTGCAAGGCCTGCCGGTAATTGATCATGGGGTTTCGCGTCTAGCGCTTACAGGGGGTTTATTGTTTACCGGGTTAATTGGGATTTACTATTTTAAGTAGCCAGAGTAATATTATTATAAACAAAGACCACAGATGCTCAGACGCCCAAACCACAACTTTAGAAGCAGTATTAAATATCCATGAAAATACAGAACCTAATATTCCTGGAAGTGCGTCTACAAGTTTGTCACCTAAGCGTTTCAATAAGTTAGCTATGCTTTGTAACGTTCTCTTAATCCAGTCTTTAACCGGACTGCCGCCAGGTCCACCAGATCCTCCAGGTCCGCCAGGTCCACCGCCACCAATGCCTACGGTTCTAGTCAGTGCTAAGACTAGTGTGCTTATTGTCATCCCAACAGCTGTAAGAATGCTAAATATTGTAACACCTTGCTCTCTGAACAGTGTTTGAATTCTTTCTGCAAGTGTAGTGTCTTCGTGTAAAATTTTATGCACCGTTTCTTTTATCCTGGCGAAATTAGTTATTAATTTTTCTCTGTTTATGGATAAGGCTTTTAGCCTTGCAGCGCGTTCTGTGTAAAGGTCGGCGAGCCTCTTTTGAATCATCTGTTTTACCTCAATGCTTAAGTTCGCGTCATCAGCTTCTGCTAGTTTATTTTTTTGTTTTTCTATATGTTTGTCGAGCTCGCCGAGCTTGGCCAAATTCATCATTGTCTCCCCTCTCACAGATTGTAAAGCTTTATCTAAGCCCTGAAGTTCACGCAGTGGCAATAATGGCGTGTCATTGATAGTTTCCATAACCTGATCAATATTGGTGTCCTCATTTGTTTGCAAGGTTTTTAAGGTTGTTAATTCTGTATTGACTTGTAACGCAGAGCTAGTTAAGTCAGTTAAGTCAGTTAAGTCTTGTAGTTCTATTTCTGAATTTGGTAACGATGCATCTATTCGTTGAAGTGAAGCTACTGCTTGGCGATGCAACGCTGGCACTCTATTATCGGAAAGCCCCAATGATCGTATTACAGTCACTGGGAGTTTAGTTTTCAAAGTAGACCACGCATAAAATTTGTCAGGATTCTTTGACATAGTTAACTGTACTCTCACTTTTTTTTTACCGGATACAATAGTGTTTATAAACAAGTGATTATTTTTGTCTAGTTCGAAGTCGCTGGGACTAACATAATCAGGTAACTCGCGCCCGATGTAATTGTAAAATTTATTAATTTTTCTGGCTTTTTGGGTTTCAGTTACTTGACGTAATTCTTCTCCTATACTTAGCCTTGTTTGGCTCATGTCGTCTCCTACCATAGAAAGAAGTCTGCTGGTTGTGTCAACGTCGAGGTCTTCATTAGGCTCATTTGGTTTAAACACTTCATCAAAAGCTTCACCACCTGTTGCCATTTTAAATATAATTTTTTTTTAATCACACTAAAAATGCAAAGCTACGGAAACTTGTTAGACCCTACACGTCGATTGAGGACGCCTTTAGGCATCAAAGGTGAGAAAAGCACAATAATTATTACAAACAATCCAAGCAGCATAGAGCCTAATCAGCTACTAACCATAAGATTTCCAAATTTAGGTCCTGATGATGTAATAGTTCCGGGCAGTCCTAAATTGGGATTTAAAATTAGTCTGAATTCTGACGACGATCCTAACAGAACCATAGTCAACAATCTAGGTAGAGCTATAATTAAAAGAATGGTTATTAAACTTGATGGGCGAGAAATCCAAAGTATCGATGACGCCGGTGTTTTGTTTTGTTACACAGATCTGTGGCTGAGTAAATATGAAAGGGAAGATTTAGTTGGTCAGGGGATTCAAGCCGCCAATGTGGCAAAACTTCGAATCAAAGCTGGCGATGCTGTCACTTCTAACAAAGGTGAAAATGCATTAGCTGCTGTATACAAAAACAGGTTTTATTTTCCACTCGATTTTGAACTGCTACACATCTGCCATTTCATCAAGGTTCATTTAACGACAGGCTTTCTTACGAAATTATTTTCAATGATTATTCTCAAGTAGTAATTAGCTCTGACAATGATGCTAGGTATACAATTACAGACATCACGCTTGAATATGAAGTGGTCACTCACGCTGAACTCAGTAGGATGATCAGGGGACAATATGACAAACTAGCAATTTATTATGATAGGATCGTTCGCTACAGACAGTTTAATAAAGATTTATTAGATGCACTCTGGACTATCAACATAAATTCACCTGCTCGAAGTTTTAAAGGTGTACTGTTGTTGTTTGTGAAAGAATCTAATTATAATCATGACAGCGAGAATTTTATCAACCCTAATATTTCAAAAGCGTCTGTTGTGATTGAAGGTAAACCTAATCAATTATTCACTAATGGAATGATGGGGTTTCAACAGTTTGATGAGATTAGGAAAATCTTGGTTGGAGGTAGATTGCGGACTGACACTGTGGATTTGATTTCTAAGGATCTTCATTTGCATGACACACGACTGCAAGATTATCTGGTGAATAAATTTGCGTTGTGGTTAGACTTTCGAACCATACCCACCAATGAACTTCATGGATCTGGAAGAAGAATTGAAAACGGAACAGATGGTATAACAATTGAATTGCATAGGGAAGCAAGTGCTAGGTCAGAATCAGTTACAGTATACATGTATATAATTATGGATGCTCAGCTAAACATTGAAAATGGAAGATTAAAAGATTTAGTATATTAAAAATGACCTCTTTGTTACCTCGTGATCCTCATTGTGGAATGATCGTTGGCATGACGTCATGCGGAAAGACCGTCTTTGTTCTGGATTTGTTAGAAAAATATTACGCAGGACACTTTGATTATATAGTAATTTTTTGCCCAACTATTCAATATAATAAAACCTTATTAGATCGTAAGTATGTCTGGACAGATGAAAATATCTTTGTTGTAAATACCAATGGCAAGCTCAATGAGTATTTAACGTATTTTTATAACCTGTTTGAGAATGAGGGTAATACGTTATTCTTAATCGATGATTGCAGTGCAGAAAAAGATATTGTATTAAAACGGAACATATTGAGCAAGCTGGCTTTCAGTGGACGCCATGTGAAAATTAGTGTCTGGTTAATCACGCAGAAATTTAATTCGATATTAAAGGATTTTAGAGAACAAGTAAAATTCGTGTGCCTGTTTTATTGCAAAGACCGTGACAGCTTTGATAACTGTTTAAAAGAAAATGACGTAATTGAATCAAAAGAGGAAAGAACTAAATTAAAAGAACAGCTAAAAAAAGGCAAGCACTTAAAATTATTATTAAAAACTGACCAACCAACTGGCTATAAAATACTTATGTAAGTAAGTAAGTTCTTTTATAATTTAATTATTGTAAGTTATAAGTTTTTTTTTTTAAAGTCGACTTAATTAAGTTAGATGTAAGTAAGTTCTTTTATAATTTAATTATTGTAAGTTATAAGTGTTTTTAAAAGTCGACTTAATTAAGTTAGATGTAAGTCACTAAGTCAAAAAAAGGTTGAAGGTAAGTAATAGTGGTGATGATTATAGTTCATTTATCTTAATGGCTCTGTGTCTGGTGGAACAATCTGAAGTTCTTCTTTTACAAAGTTTCTTATAACAAAACTTTAAATAGTATTTTAAAACAACTTTAAACTGAATAAATTGAATTAAAAAAAACTAACTCTAACTTTAATATGAAAAGCCATCACATTTGCAAAGACAATAACAATCATGCTCACAGTCATGATCACATTCGCAGTCGGGTCCACAATCACAAACAGTTTGTTTGACTACATGAGGATTTAGTTTGCGAACTTGTTTAATAAAATGTAACCAAAAATATTTAAAGTAATATGATTTTGGGTACAAGTCACTTTTGTTGTATTCTTCTTTTGTAAGTTTATGAAAGACTATTGAGAAGTCACTTTTGCATTTAACTTTGTAATCTTCATTTATTTCATATTGTCCAGTGAAGGGGTAAGAAAAATCATTATAAATATCTGGATCATATAGTCTGCATTCAAAAAAGATTTTCCAGCGTTCATCTTCTAACATATGAAAGTGGGGAGAATCAAAAAGCATTTCTAAATCCTTACAGAACCTTTCTGTGTCCGTCATTTTTAGTCTTTTTTATTTTCTTAATTAGGAAATCTTAATGGTTCTGTGTCTGGTGGAACAATCTGAAGTTCTTCTTTTACAAAGTTTATTTGTGGTGTTCTACGATCGCTTATCGGTCTTAAATAATATACGGGCGGATCAGTAGATAATGCTCTGTCAACTTCATAAACGCTTAATGACCAAATTGGGTCTGTAGCTCGTCTTCTAGTGTCATTAGCAACTTCTCCAGGCTGATAAAGGTATCTAACAGTTTTGTTCATCAAAGTTAGATCTGGCTGACCAGGCTTTGAAACGGTAACAACAATCTGTTTCTTTTTAATAGCCTCAACTGGTTTTAATCCTGTAACTCTGGCTGGTTCTGAATTCATTTCCCTTAAAACTCGAGGCAGCCTAACAACCCATTCTGTATTAGTGGTTTCAGTAAACAACTCCTTTGAATACTGATAAGTGAATAATCTTTCTGCCAGTTGCCGATTAAAGTTTTCTACAATACCCTGTGATCTGTGCAATCCAACAACTCCTCTTCTAACAGTTACATTATGTTTTAACAAAAGCTGGTTAACAGCTCCTTTGAATTTAGACCCTTCATCGCATTGAATAAGTCTAGGGAACCTTAGAGGCCCTCTTGAATAAATCGCATTTAAGGCTTGAGCGACCTCAGCTGAATTTTTTGTCCTAAGAGCATGCGCGTCTTTAAACCTGGTAGCTATATCAATAACAGTAAGGGCATACCTGTATTTCTTTCTATATATTTTGTCATGGGGAAGATATAACAAATCTATTTGATGCGTGTCATTTGGTCTGGAGTTTTCAAATTTTGGTCTTATTATTTTCTTCGGGGGTGGAAGATAGATTTGCCATACAGCTTGCTTCGATAACCATTGTTTAACTGTGTTTGCTGACAAGCCAGTCTTTTCTACTAGTTTATTAACTGCCGTCATCCCTTTCCAATATCCGGATTGAGAATAATATAATCTAGACAAACGTGAAGTCATATTTTATTTAGATTTATATTTTTGTTTAACGAGGTAATAAACTACTGTTATTCCAAACACAATTAAAATTAATTCTCCGGTTTCTGACATTGTAGGTGCAATGTTAGGTGTGTAGTAATCGGATAACACTGGTTGCTTTAATGAAGGTAGTGTCGTGCCAGTTAATAAATAATATTGGTGCAAAGCTTCATCAACGTCTTCGAATGTTTTATCAGCATGACCTTCTTCTTTCAATCTTGTATTAACAAAATCAAGCTGCATTAGTCTGTTTTTCTCGTATTCGGCCTGATCTTGTTGTAATTTTTCCATTGCTAAGTTATGCCGTTTTGATTCTTCTTTACTGTCCAGTTTTGAAAACAAATAATTTGATCCTGAAAAGGCTAAGGCATTTACAGCAGCAGAACCAAGCACCATTGCAGCACCAGCCATTTTTTAATTTAGTTTTTTATTTTATTTGTATTTAAAATGAATTGTGATGACTTGTTAATGCAAGAAGCTATTAATGTTACAGTTACAGGTGTTGACAATGAGAAAAGAGACAGGCTGGTTGCATTAGTAGCTTCCGGAAAGTCAAAGTATTATCTCGGTGTTGACTTAACACCTGAACAAGTGCAAAGACTGAGGCCAGAAGACATCATTATATTACATAATAAATATGATAAAGTTCTCGGCGCTTTAATGGTTAAGAGTTTAGGGCGTTCGATTGTGAAATTATATACCAAAGCTGTGTCGACCTTTGTTACTTTAGATTGTGAGAATGATTTATTTGATGATTTGATTAAAGATCCAGTTATTGTTAATGGGATTAGTGAGGCATCAAGAAATTTGTATTATAAATTTGGAAGCTTGTTGACCCCATTTTCAGCCGGGCTAATTACTTTTCAACACATAAATTTCTCTGCTATTAAAAATGGACTCTTCCAATCAGGAGATGGAAACGGAGATGGAGGTGAAGAATTCGGAGAATCAACAGAACCCAGTGACAGTCACTAAACAAAAGAGCCTAGGAAGAATTGCAGCTGGAAAGAAGTTAGCAGAATTTAACAGGTTACATAGATGGAACAAACAAACAAAAGCAAACATATTAAGAAAAAAGGAATCACCAAAAGAAGAAGCAATAACGCAACAAGCATTAACAACAAACAAAGAAGAACCAATACAGCCAATACAACCAGTACAATCTTCAAATAACATATATTATTTATGTATAGCCGGTGTAGTGGGTGCGAGTGGGTACATAATATATAAATACCGCCAAGGAAAAAATAAACAAAACCCCCCAAAACCACTTGTAGAAAAAGAAATTGAATCATCTCCATCATTGAAGCCATCATTAGATGTGTTTTCAATGCAGTAATAATTTATTATTATTTTTTTATTATATATAAAAATGAGTGTACCATATGAACAAACAATTGTTAATCTTGGATACCATAGTGTTGTCTTAGTGGGCTTAAATACAGCTTATGCTATGATTGCAAAATCTCTTTTAAAAATGAAACCTATTGAATTAGGAAAAATGGATCTTTCAGATGCTGGTAAACTGGTTGGTATCTTTTCATTATCGTTATTTACTCGGGACTATCTTGTTAAACAAAAGATCATTCCAGCAGATATTAATGTGTAATGTTATACAACCATAATGTAGAAGGGTTGTAATTTTTTTTGTTTTAACCAAAGACGCAAAATATACGAATATGTATTATATTTAGCAAATTGCGGATTCCCAGAGTGCTTTGGAGCGCTTTTTAAAAAGCTCATAAAACAGCCATAAATTGCAATAAAAGGCCTCCTTTAGTAACTCTATGAGCTTTGGCGCACAGAGCCCATTATTGCTATCTCTTGCCTTGTTGCTGAGTGAGCAGGTGGCGTGGATAAACGAATCTGAGTTACACTTATCAAGATTTAAGCATCGGAGCTGAATCAACTACTGATAAAAAAAACCAACAACAACAGTGTAACAGCAGACTAGACCTCGGTTTATACTATCATCTCAAAGCAATGTGACATGGACGTTAACACCCAATACGTACCGTTTTCAGTATGCCGCCACGTCAGCGTGCGTTCATTGGGTTCCTCCCATTCGGTGGCACAAGGCCCGGTGCCATTTGTGCACAAGCAGAAAGAGGTATGTTCCTCGGAGTTATTATCGTACTTAAATATGCTCCCGCACACCTCACCTGTTAAACACTGTCGCCTTTGCTGAAAAAAAGGCAAATCATCATGGTTACCACATTCAGTTGCTAAGGTGATGACCTTCAATATGTATATATGTTACAGTAAATAAGTCAGATCAGTAAATAAGTCTATTTACTAAAATTTTAGTAAATAAGCTTATTTCCTGTTTCGATCAGGGAATAAGCTTATTTACTAAAATGACCAGTAAATAGATTTATTTACTGAAATTTTCTGCAGATTTTAGATCTATTTACTGACGACTGCTTTATGCATACGAATACATTTAATTAATAATATGTACACGCAGCAAACACATAATTTATTATTCAGATCGTTCACACAAATACTGATGCACCAAATGTTGTTTTCTTGATATTTTTATTACACCACTGATATTATTTGTTGGTTATGAGAACATGTTTATTAAACACATAATTCAAAACAACAGAATTTCTCTCTCTCTCTCTCTCTCTCTCTCTCTCTCTCTCTCTCTCTCTCTTGTTATTATGGCATTGTGGCTTTTATTAAATTAAAAACTTACTGAACAAATGCATAATTAAAAACAATAAACTCTCTCTCTCTCTCTCTCTCTCTCTCTCTCTCTCTCTCTCTCTCTCTCTTGTTGAATATAGCATTATGGCTATTATTACATTAAAAACCATGCTTAATAAGCGCATAATTAAAACAATAAAATCTCTCTCTCTCTCTCTCTCTCTCTCTCTCTCTCTCTCTCTCATTTGTTTTTGCAATTCAAGCTGCTGTGGCAGCGGCTGTTGCATTGTACTTGTGCAGTGAAACATGCACATCTTTTGGTCTGGCATTTGTTTTTTGCTTTGCAGTCACACTTCAGAAATCCCTGACCGCGACTCAACGATTCCCCTGAAACTGCCTGTCTGAGTGACACTATTTTGTCCAAACAAATAGTCTTTGGCAGTCAAAAGCCGTTGCGGGCAAATGTCAAACTGATTTCTGGAATACCTGCCTTGAAGACGTCCTGGTTTCACACCTATCGTGTAGAGATCAGTGTCGTAATCCCTCTCAATGATTATGCCCATGATGTTTCTAGGATCACTTCTTCCTCTGTCAAAGAGAGGTATAGGAATAATCACATTGTCACCGATATCACCAGGAACATTGCAAACTCGTGCTCGTTTAGCCATTCTTTCAGCTTGCGGTGGGATATTTTCCTAGCAAGATTGTCCAGTTCTTGAGTAGCAACACCGTCCAGATCAGGAAGTGGCGTCGGAGTGGCCTCTTGTTGGCCAGGGTCAGGACGTGGCGTCGGAGTGGCCTCTTGTTGGCCAGGGCCATGACGTGCCGTTGGAGTGGCCTCTTGTTGGCCAGGGCCAGGACGTGGCGTCGGAGTGGCCTCTTGGTGGCCAGGGTCAGGACGTGGTGCAGGGGTCATTTCGGCGGCTTCTGCTACTTCAGTGGATTGACTGACTGGTCTGACATCGATGCTGTTAGATAGTAAAAAGTAGCAAAACTGTAGTAGTAGTAAATAGTGGTAAGTAGTAGTAGTAGTAGTAGTAGCAGTAGTAGTAGTAGTAGTAGTAGTAGCAGCTGCAGCAGCAGCAACAGCAGCAACAGTAATAGTAGTAGAAGCAGCAGGACTATCATCCAAAATTTGTCACCACCATCACCACCAAAATCATCATCATCAACAACAACAACATCAACAACAACAATATCATCATCATCAGCAGCAGCAGCATCATTATCATCATTTCAACTAGAGTCATCTTTAAAGGAAACTAAGAAAGAAAACAAACAAGCTAAGAAAGAAACAGCTTACTTCTTGGAATAGTAGAATTGTTGTGAAGATTTATTTCCAGTCTGTTTCATGTCGTCAATAATCTTGTTAAATTCCACTGAGTTAAAAACATCTCTTGTTGGCTTCTTTGCATGCTTCTTTTTCAAATCACTTAAAAACCGATCTGCCACATTCTCCGTTTCTGTCGCCATTTCCAGCAGCTTTACAGCTTTCTAGTAACTGTAACTTGGAATAGCAACAATGTATCTTAGCTGCATTCTACACCGACGATATGCCAACAGTTTCAGGCGAATATCGTTCATACCAATACATGCCAACATGATTCAGGTGATTACCATTCATACCAATGCATGTCCTTTGGGTTCAGTAAAGAACTATAATCAGACCCGTTTGTTTCTCTCTCCAGTAAATAAGTTCAGTAAATAAGTATAATCAGACCCGTTTCTTGCAGTAAATAAGTCTATTTATTGGTCATTTTAGTAAATAAGCTTATTCCCTGATCGAAACAGGAAATAAGCTTATTTACTAAAATTTTAGTAAATAGACTTATTTACTGCTCTGACTTATTTACTGTAACATATATATGTACTGGTGATTTGTTTATTGTTATTGTTGTTGAGGTAAATATTCCAGGTAAACCTCAGTGGTACCACATTCTTTCAATAATTATTAGATATAAGTATTCAAGAAACACTTTATAAATACCACATTCCTTCAATATAAAAAAACACTTAAAGGCAAACTTGACAAATACCACATTCATTCGCTATAAAAATACTTAAAGGCAAAATGTATAAATACCACATTCATTCACCATAAAAATTACTTAAAGGTAAACTTTATAAATACCAAATTCCTTCAATTAAATAATACTTGTCACAGGGCAGCTGTGAAGAAAGCCATGTAGTCTGTGTGTGAAGAGTATAGGGGCGGGGGTGGTACTGCGTGTTGCCGTATGTGTGATTATTGTTGTCTCGGGAGCGTGCAAAGCGTGGTAAACAGCATACGCCGGTTAGGCCAGGTTAGGAATGTGCTCACTATCAGCAGAACGTGTTTGACAGCAGTACAGTGTAGACAGTGTTTGTCTAGTGCTCTGTGGTTTTGCTGTGTTCTGGAATTAGGGTGGGACGGATATTAACGAAGAATAGTATCTGGTTCTGAGAAGAATACTAGTTTAAAGATTGCCAATTTCTAAAGTGATACGCTCGGTTGGAGTGTAGTTGTAGAAAAGCAAGCCTATTGGTAGTGTGGTAGGTAGTATTGAGGTATTGTCTACTACGGGAACTACACACTACCGGATTACCCTAATTGGATGTACTTTCGTAGACGAGCAGTGGAGAAGGGGCTACGGGGTGCGGTTACATCGAACCGTGTGGGTTAGTGCAATGGTGGTTTTTTCCTCACTGTGCTAATAACCAAGGGCAGGCTGTTGGGGTGTTGAATGATAGCTGTGTGTGAGACAGGAGGAAGGATGAGAAAGGTTGCACTGAGGAGAGGCAGAAGAAAGGAAGAGTGCGACTGAAAGAGGGAGAATGAGGGAGAAGAAAGGGGGTGGAGTGTGATGAAGGTAGGACGGAAGTGGTTGCTGTTGTTGTCGTTGGGGATGCTTGATATGAATAATGTGTTGGTGGTTACATGTATTCATTGCAGCATCGTTCATTCCATGCATTCATGATTTCATTGAATTGTATGATATGTAATTGTTTCAAGTGACGATAACAATAGAAGGCAAGAGAGAGTCAAGGACGGGGAAAATAGACTGCAGTTGGACCCCTCAAGTGTCAGAAGTTTAGTGGAGTAGCTAGTGAGAGTGGGGGGGGGGGGGGTAAGTGTGATGGAGGGAGGGGGACAGAATCGAGAACATGACATTTACGATGCGACAAGCATGTTACATGTTCGTCAAGGATTGTCGTTGAGGACTGAATTCGAGGCTTGAGTACGAGGAGCGAGTTCGAAGCTCGCAGCTCAACGTTCGTCAATCCGCCAGTTCGTCGCTGGATAACGTGAGGCAGCAACGACGACGACACTTGGTCAAGTGGACCAAACATCATCAACATCGCCATTCGTTTGTCTACCACCTCTGTTGTCAGCGCCATCATCAACACTCCATCATCATCGTCAGTGGCGACCGCGGGTGGCAACGCTCCTTCGTTTGGACGTCAACGGAAGGGGGTGGATACTTTTGAGGAGACTTTACCAGGGACTGCATTTCGCCAGGTGGGCCCGTTTTGTGTTGTCCCTCTCCTACGCTTAACCCCCCTGTCTGAATGTTAACACGTGCCTCGGACTTTGGCTGTGCACGTTCGATTTGAGGACGTTGGTCGATTAGCGACCCCCGATCACCCACGAACCATTGCATCGTTCCATTGACCCATTGATTGTTTCATTACCATTTCTTCGTTTCGTGTGTAAATGTTGTATGTGTATGAGTGTGTGGTATGAATGAATAAATAGCTTGAAAGTTGTATATATAATTGTTGTGTTTTCATCCCTTCACGTCTGCGGGAAACTGTCATTCTTTCTGGGTTGTTTGCGTGTGTAAGGTGTTTGTTTGTGGCGTCTGCCCAGGGGGAGTCGTGGCGGTGACATTTGGTGGAGATGCAGGGTATGTGTGAGTGTGCCCAGACGTGAAGTTGTCTTGTGATTGTCTTGTGGTGTCCGAGTGTGTGAGGCGTGATTCGGTGAGAGTGTGCACCCCAGCGGGTGGTTGGAGGGAGTCAGGTCGCTGTTTAGCGGAGGCTCACAGCCGGCCTGGGTTCGACCACACGTGAGGGAAGGGGCCATTGCACTCTCCAACCGGTTCGCTACCTCGCGGGCCAGTTTCCACTGTTTGAGTGGGAGGAGGTGGGTGATAGGTAGGGAGATAGCTTAGGTAAGGTTTATTAGTATCTTAGGCTAGGCTAGGTAAGGTTAGGTTTTTGACTCCTTGTTGTTGTTTTTGGTGTTGTTGTTGCTTTCCTTAAGCAGGATGGCATCGATCGAGGAGACTGAAGGACTGTCACCGATCGCGGCTCGTACGCGTTCTCGCGTGGGTGTCACGATAGACGAGCGCACGGCGGCAGCAGCGGATGCAGGAGTCACCGACTTACCTTCTGCGGACGAGCGACGGAGATCGCCGGTCAGGTCATCGCGTCGTGGGTCAGTGGACGAGGAGTTGACGACGTTCAAAGCCAGAGACACAGTGAGTGATCCTTTTGTGACGGGATTTGGCGCGACTGGCGGGATGTCAGCAGGCACCGACTTCTACGGAGACCAGGATCGCCTGAGCGACGCAACGAGGCCGAAGAGGTTCGAGACCAACCCCTACCGTTCTATCTACAAGGTCGAGGCGGCACCGACGCCGAAGACAGGACCGTTCGCGGACGAGACGCCGATGGAAAGGATCTTGAGGCTCGCCAAGCGCGAAGGGTTGAAAGGTCAGGCAGCGTTAGACTACGCGATGGACCAAGCGGCTAGGGCGGCCCGGGAAGACGCCGAGTTGAGGGCTAGCGAAAGAGACGCAGACCGGAGAGAGAGAGAGAGGGAGAGAGAGATAGCGCTGAGGGAGAGAGAGATGGAACACGAACTAGCGATGGCGCAGCTGACGGGGCAAGGCGCCGGGAACCGCAGGAATCAACCCGAGTTCGAGACGGTCAAGCTCAGGTTACCGTTCTTCGAGGACAAGGACGACCTAGAAACCTACTTGTGTCAGTTCGAGCGTTTCGCCAAGGCTCAAGACTGGAAGAAGGACACGTGGGCTATTCGCTTGGGGACCTTGCTGAAGGGGAAGGCGAGGGAAGTTTACGTTGGTTTGAATGAGGACGACTCTGCCGACTATGAGATCCTGAAGGCAACGTTGTTGGTGCGTTTCAACCTGACGGCCGAGACGTATCGGAAGAAGTTTCGCCAGCTACGAAGGGAGCCACCGGAGACTTTCAAACAGTATCTGCGGAAGTCAGAGTTGTTCCTGGAGCGCTGGATGGGACTAGCGAACAAGAAGGCCACGTATGCGGACTTACTGGACCTAGTGCTGATGGAGCAGATGGTCAACGGTTTGACGCCAGAACTGGTCACGTTCGTGCGCGAGCGCAACCCAGCAACGGTGGAGGAGGCCGCGACGTTAGCGCAGCAGTACGTCGACGCCAGGGCGGGAACCAACCTACGTTTTCCACCACGTCAGCCCTTTACACCCAGGGACAAGAGCGAGGGTCGCCAGCCAGCAGGACCACGACCCAACTCGCCTGACAAGCGGGTGTGCTACACTTGTGGTCAGAAGGGGCACCTTAAGCGGAATTGCCCGAAACGCAGCGAGAGAGCTGGAGCAGCGTTGCGCGTCTTGGAGGAGGAGAAGGAGGCAGGCAAGAAGGGAGACTCGCGTTTCCAGAGCCAGGTGATAGTGGAAGGTGTTCCGCTGACGGCCATGAGGGACACGGGAGCTGACCTGATATGCTTGCGGGAAGGGGAGGTTGCCAACCTCGAGTACACGGGACGCACGCGGCGCGTAGGATTCGCCATTCGACAGTTGTCCAAGTCGCTACCGACAGCGTGGGTACAGTTGGATTCACCGTTCTACACCGGGAGAGTGGAGGTAGTGGTGGTACCCGACCTGATCTACCCAGTGGTGATCGGCAACTGGGCGAGGACGGAACGGCAACCAGACACAGCCCTGCCAGTGTTCGTCGAGGGAACCGCAGAGTGTTGCGCCGTGCAGACGCGAGCGCAAGCAGCCAGAGAGACAGACGCTGCGGAACCAGTGGTAGTCGGACCGAGCAAGAGCGTCGTCGCGACGCCGAAGGAGATGCGCCAACTGCAGTTGGAAGACGGCGAACTTGCGAAGGTGCGACAGTTAGCGGACCAGAAGGCAGGAAAGGAGAAGCGAGGCAAAGGGCAAGTGGCATTTGTTTGGAAGCGAGGCCTTTTGTACCGCGAGTACACAGGACAGGACAAGGTGGATCGCAGCCAGTTGGTGGTACCAGCCAAGCTTCGATCGGAGGTACTACGCACGGGACACGACACACCTATGGCTGGACATCTAGGAGCCAAGCGGACCCTGGATCGCGTGTGGGCCGAGCACTACTGGCCAGGGATGTGCCGTGATGTGAGAAAGTACTGTGCTTCATGCGACGTGTGCCAGCGAACGACGCCAAAGGGGAGAGCCAGGAAGGTACCAGTGCAGAGAGTCGGCAAGAACAGGAAACCGTACCACACGATCGTGCTGAAACGTTACCTAGTACGTAGAGCGGAACCAGAGGCGACGGTGGCGGTGGTGTTGGACCAGGCAGAAACGGAGGGGGCATCAGACGTCAGCTACCAGGGCACCGTACCACTGATACCGCTACGAGCGAGCGAAGGGCCAGTGGACGTACAGATGGGCACGGAGCTGTCTGCACTACGTGAGAGAGCACTGGCGCTAACCAACCTGGAGGAATGCGAGGTGGTGTCGACTGACGACGACCCCGTTCGTGTACATCAGCGTCCGCTACCATTTTCACAGATGGAAGTCGCCAAGAGTGAAGTGGAACCGATGCTGGAGTTGGGGGTTATCGAGTCGTGTACATCGCCGTACAGAGCACCGATCGTGCGGGTAAGGAAGAAGGGAGAGGCCAACAGGACGGATGACTGCCAGAAAGCCTTGGGTGACGTGAAGAGGGCGCTGACAAGTGAGCCAGTGGTAAAGCTACCAGTATTGGAGGAGGAATTCATCTGGAGGATGGACGCACCTCAACAGTGCCAGACTCACCCGATGGGCCATGCAGTTGCAGGCCTATGTCTTCACAGTTCGACCGATTCCAGGGAGAGACAACATTGAAGCGGATTTCCTCAGCAGATCTGACCCTGTGGAAGTTTAGGTTTTGAACTCTCCGTAGGTTCGTCTTGGGAGGGGGGTGTGTCACAGGGCAGCTGTGAAGAAAGCCATGTAGTCTGTGTGTGAAGAGTATAGGGGCGGGGGTGGTACTGCGTGTTGCCGTATGTGTGATTATTGTTGTCTCGGGAGCGTGCAAAGCGTGGTAAACAGCATACGCCGGTTAGGCCAGGTTAGGAATGTGCTCACTATCAGCAGAACGTGTTTGACAGCAGTACAGTGTAGACAGTGTTTGTCTAGTGCTCTGTGGTTTTGCTGTGTTCTGGAATTAGGGTGGGACGGATATTAACGAAGAATAGTATCTGGTTCTGAGAAGAATACTAGTTTAAAGATTGCCAATTTCTAAAGTGATACGCTCGGTTGGAGTGTAGTTGTAGAAAAGCAAGCCTATTGGTAGTGTGGTAGGTAGTATTGAGGTATTGTCTACTACGGGAACTACACACTACCGGATTACCCTAATTGGATGTACTTTCGTAGACGAGCAGTGGAGAAGGGGCTACGGGGTGCGGTTACATCGAACCGTGTGGGTTAGTGCAATGGTGGTTTTTTCCTCACTGTGCTAATAACCAAGGGCAGGCTGTTGGGGTGTTGAATGATAGCTGTGTGTGAGACAGGAGGAAGGATGAGAAAGGTTGCACTGAGGAGAGGCAGAAGAAAGGAAGAGTGCGACTGAAAGAGGGAGAATGAGGGAGAAGAAAGGGGGTGGAGTGTGATGAAGGTAGGACGGAAGTGGTTGCTGTTGTTGTCGTTGGGGATGCTTGATATGAATAATGTGTTGGTGGTTACATGTATTCATTGCAGCATCGTTCATTCCATGCATTCATGATTTCATTGAATTGTATGATATGTAATTGTTTCAAGTGACGATAACAATAGAAGGCAAGAGAGAGTCAAGGACGGGGAAAATAGACTGCAGTTGGACCCCTCAAGTGTCAGAAGTTTAGTGGAGTAGCTAGTGAGAGTGGGGGGGGGGGGGTAAGTGTGATGGAGGGAGGGGGACAGAATCGAGAACATGACATTTACGATGCGACAAGCATGTTACAGGTTCGTCAAGGATTGTCGTTGAGGACTGAATTCGAGGCTTGAGTACGAGGAGCGAGTTCGAAGCTCGCAGCTCAACGTTCGTCAATCCGCCAGTTCGTCGCTGGATAACGTGAGGCAGCAACGACGACGACACTTGGTCAAGTGGACCAAACATCATCAACATCGCCATTCGTTTGTCTACCACCTCTGTTGTCAGCGCCATCATCAACACTCCATCATCATCGTCAGTGGCGACCGCGGGTGGCAACGCTCCTTCGTTTGGACGTCAACGGAAGGGGGTGGATACTTTTGAGGAGACTTTACCAGGGACTGCATTTCGCCAGGTGGGCCCGTTTTGTGTTGTCCCTCTCCTACGCTTAACCCCCCTGTCTGAATGTTAACACGTGCCTCGGACTTTGGCTGTGCACGTTCGATTTGAGGACGTTGGTCGATTAGCGACCCCCGATCACCCACGAACCATTGCATCGTTCCATTGACCCATTGATTGTTTCATTACCATTTCTTCGTTTCGTGTGTAAATGTTGTATGTGTATGAGTGTGTGGTATGAATGAATAAATAGCTTGAAAGTTGTATATATAATTGTTGTGTTTTCATCCCTTCACGTCTGCGGGAAACTGTCATTCTTTCTGGGTTGTTTGCGTGTGTAAGGTGTTTGTTTGTGGCGTCTGCCCAGGGGGAGTCGTGGCGGTGACAATACTTAAAGGCACATTTTATAAAAATCACATTCCTTCAATTAAAAAATACTTAAAGCCAAACTTCATAAATACCACATTCCTTTAAAATTAGAATACTTAAAGGCAAACTTTATAAATAGACATTGCTCCTCCAAACCTGGCAAACATCATTCTCGGCGACCCCCACATTCATTTTGATCAACCTTAACATTGGGAAACTAAACGCATCTGTCATAACCTGCATATCCATAGCCTTACACAATTTGTTTCTGAACCTACATACCCTGGCTCTGAACACATCATCGACTGTGCAATCGCTAGATAGTCCAACAACATTTCTCTCATTTTACTGTATCACAAGATCTTGATTCTGACCACTACGCTGTTCTCTGCTCTCGCTGTCTCTCTCTTTCTCAAAAGAGAAAACGCACAATCACACGTCGCAACTTGAAAAACATTGACAAGAAAACCTTCTCTTCTGCAGCTGTGCACTTACTTCCTTCTGCTCCTCCTGAAACTGAACCTGCTTCCTTTTTCCATACAACTCTCAGCCAATTCCTTAGCAAGCATGCTTCTACTTCCTCCCGCCTGATCTCTGACCGTTCATCTGCACCTTGATCCTCTCCCGAGATCGGCAAGGACAAGGGGGAGCGGTGTAGAGCCGAGCGCATCTGGCGGTCTTCCAAACTTAAATTTTACAAGTAGATTTATCAGGCGCGCAAGCGTGACGTCCGAAAAGCCATTTCTGCTGCTAAAATGCATTACTATAACACAAAGATTGAGAACTCTACTTCTTTCAGAGAACTACTTTCTACTATGAATGATCTCATGAGGAACACCAACACTTCCCTTCCAACAAAAATTGAAATTTCTGAACTACCTTCATCCTTTTCAAACTTCTTTACCTTCGTATAGCTTTGAGAATTGAAGCTATTCGCAAATCTCTTGATGACACGCCTTCTCAACCATGTCCTCCGCATTCATCGGCACGCCACTCTTCTCCTTTCATACTGTCTCAGAAACTGAAGTAGCTGAAATTCTCAGCACCGTGCCGTTTAAGACATGCAAGCTTGATCCCATCCCTACCTCACTTTTCAAGGATTGTATCACTGATCTCCTCCCAGCCATCACCAACATAGTCAACTCTTCCTTGCAAACTGGTTCTGTTCCTTCCTGTTTCAAGTCTACCATCGTGCGGCCACTACTAAAGAAATCAAACCTTGGTCCAGAGGACTTGAAGAACTACCGCCCTGTGTCTATCACACATCTATAATAGGCCAGAATCTAAAAGCTTTCGCGCACACTATTCACCCTTTACACATCTCTTCTGTCTCAGATCATCCCAAACCATAGCACGTTCCACTATTTCTACGCAGACGATACACAGCTCAAAAACAGTGACACTCCTCAAAACCTTCCATCTGTTCTGACCAAAACTTCTGACTGCTTTGAAAACATGTCTAACTGGATGACTGACAAGCTCCAACTCAATGCTATCAAAACTGAAGTTGTGCTCACGAGTACCAAATACAACCTGTCTTTTTCCCCTGTAGACATTGTCACTCTTGGTCAAATCATTATTCCTATTTCATATTCTGTAAACAATCTTGGCGTCTTCCTTGACAACACCTTCTCCATGTCAGAATTCATCCGCAAAATTTGTCATACATGTAACCTTCAGCTCTATAGAATAAGCCTTGCCCGCAAACACCTATCCACTGAGGTTACAGCCAAACTTATCTCCTCTCTTGTCCTGCCACGCTTAGACTACTGTAACTCTCTTCAGGTTGGTCTCCCTTCCTCTTCTGTTCATTTGCTCCAACGTGTTCAGAACTCAGCTGCTCGTCTGGTTCTCAGAATGAAAAAAAGTCGGATCATATCACACCCTACTTCATTCGCTCCACTGGCTTCCTGTATGCAGAGGATTACCTATAAAATCTGTACTTTCTGTTACAAGTGCGTCCACGGATTAGCCCCTTCCCACCTCACCTAGAACATTCATTTCTACAAGCCATCTAGAAATCATCGTTCTTCCTCTGACACCCTCATGCTACAAATACCCCGCTACAAACTCTTCTCTGCAGGCTGTCGATCCTTCTCAGTGCTTGGTCCTTCAATTTGGAACTCACTTCCTCTCTCTCTTCGCAGTTCTCCGAACATGGCCACTTTCAAGTCCAACTTGAAAACTCATCTCTTCCTTAAAAATGTCTGATCTCGCCTCCCATCACCATTGTCATTCCTTCTTTTGTGATTCAGACCACCGTCGTCACATCGCACGCCCCCAGCTCCCCTCAGTCCTTTGCTGTTCTTCTCCCTCTTCCCTCATTTAACCAGCGTACTCCATCTTTCTCTGTTGTCCTCCCACCTCTTTTTCTGTCTCCCTCTTCTTCTGGCTCCTTGCACCGTGCCTTACAGGATGGTCTTGGTAAGGCCTGATGCTTTGGTGCAGTGCCCTTACCATCGGAGTTTCCGTTTCTTCACTACTGTGAGCATGTCATCATGTTGTCCAATGGCTCGTGTGATGGTCTGTCGGATTTTGTTGGTGGTGACGTGCTGGGTATAGGAAATGCCCAGAAGACTTCTGTAGCACCTCATCTCCCTGCTTTGTATTCTTCTTTGTATATCTGCTTTGAAGGTCTATGTTTCGCAAGCGCACAGGAAGATGGAGATGACAAGGGAGCGCAGCAGACTTACCTTGGAATTTAGACTGATGGTCTTGTCTTTCCAAATGGGCTTAAAGCAGGTATGATGGTGATGATGACGACGATGATGATGGTGATGCTGATGATCGTAGCTTTGATTTTTCCGTCCCTTACTTTGTTCTTTGTTGTTGTTGTTGTTATTATTGTTGTTGCATTTGTATTTGTTGTTCTTCTTCTCCTACTTCTTTCTTTCTTTCTTCCTTCTTGTTCTTCTTTATTTCTTTCTTTTCTTTCTGTCTTTCTTCTTCTTCTCTCATATCCATCATCATCATCATCTTCGTCATCATCATCATCACCATTATCATCGTCGTCATCATCACCATCATCATCGTCATTGTTACGTTGAGACGCGCATAATGGTGCGTGTGAAATGCTCACGATATTATGTGTGACGCGCGCGATAGATCTGTTCATTTTATTTTGCAACGCATGCAGTAATAGAGTGTATTTGCCTTTGATTTGATTTTGCGTTGTTATTAGTAGAGGCTTTGTGTAACGTTGGTGTTTTTAGTTGGTCGATATTATTCGAGAATTTTCGAGAATTGCTTGTTTACTATCGATCGAAGCGTATGGATTGTTCTGTTGGTAACCATGGAAGCTTCCATTCCAAATAGGGTTGTGTGACGTGAGACAGTGATGATGAAATTAATTTTGATTGGTTGTGGTGTTTCATGTAGGATATTCTCGTTTGTTCCCGAGTATGTAGAGACTATATAAGTGCCGCACTGTTTCAAAATAGGGGTTGATAGTTGAGGGTGTTGTTGATAGTGAGTGTTGAAAGTAAAAAGTTGAGAGTGGAAAAAACGATTGTATGCAGTTGTTGATGTGTGCTGAATAAAAGTGGAAAACTTCATACGAAGACTCAGTGACTTGTATGCTGATTGAACGGGTTGCGTGGATAAACGAATCCGAGTTTACACTCATCAGGAGTATTCACGCATTGGGGCTGAATCTACTACTGATAGAAAACCAACATCCATCGAGTGTAACAGTCATCATCACCATCGTCATCATCATCCTCATCATCACCATCATCGTCAACATCATCACCATCATCGTCAACATCATCATCGTCATTATCACCATCACTATCATCATCATTACCATCATCATCACTACCATCATCATCATCACCATCAGCATCGTCATCATCATCATCACTATCCTGGCATCTGAGCAGAACTGGATCCAGTGTTGTGACGCTTTGGAAAGATGGAGGCGAGAGGTAAAAAAGGAAGGGCAGTGATTGGGGAAGGTAGACATTCTCTCCCTTTTTTTTAACCCATCGCTCTTCATTTTTAATTGGAACAATGCAAACGTTATCAGAATAGCCACAGCAAATCTTGTCTTCCAGTTTACAATCAATCAATGGAACAAAATTTTTTAAATATCGAACATTTGTTAAATTTTATTATAAATATAATTTTTAACTTTATTTGCATATTTGTAAAAAGTTATTTATTTAACCTTCTATAATTTTGTTGTCTTCTTCTTTTTCTTCTTTTTTCCCCTTCTTCTTCTTCTTCTTCTTCTTCTTCTTCTTCTTCTTCTTCTTCTTCTTCTTTTTGTTTAAACCAATAAACTTATAAATACCGACCCTTTTCTCTGCTCCGAAGATAACCTGTCCAGCAAACATGGCGGCGAAGACGAAAGTGAAGCAGACGACAGTTCTTCCCATTGTGGTATTCTGCACAAAGTGACCAAGTTTATTCGACAACTTTATCTCGCCTAAAACTGTATATTATACATTTATAATAATATTATGGTAATAAAGTTATTTATATTACAGTCAGCTGTCATTCATTGTAGATCTGTAGACCTATATTTCTAGCTCAGGTAGGCCCGTAGCTTTTCCTATAGGAGGCCTATCACAAAGGGGATGTAGTGTTAGGGACACGCTTTCCTTAGTGCAAGCTTTTTGAAGGACTCCAAGTTACTTTGCTGTCTGTCGCCGATTCTAAAGAGAGTTAGAGTAAAGTACCAAAGCAAAAGCTCGGTCGTCTGGGGTGATTGTTATGCCGCACCCACCCAAAAATCCGACGTTTATCCAGCCAATTGAATTATCCATTGAAGCCATAGTCGTTTGTTAATTAAGTTTATTCCCAAGAGGGGCCAGAGCTGACAAACCATACTTAAACTGTAAAGTAACTTTAAAAAGGTTTTACATTAAACAATGATAAAGTGGGCTTTAGCTGCTCAAACCAACAGCCAAAGTTTGAATTCTCCATGTCTGTTCTGACAGGGGTTGATTTCCTCTAATTTGAACGGCACATCAATACGTAGAAGACCGTCTAGTAGACATTGTTAGTGCTAAAGCGGTAGAGCGGCACATCAATACGGTAAAAGACCGTCTTATAGACATTGTTAGTGCTAAAGCGGTAGAGCGGCACATCAATACGGTAAAAGTCCGTCTAGTAGAAATTGTTAGTGCTAGAGCGTTAGAGCGGCCGTACCTATTAATAGCCACAAGAACTATTTATTGATAAAAAAAAAACAACAACTTTACTTTGGAATGAGATTTTTGTTGTTGTTTTGTTAAAAGCATTTTTCAGTGAGGCAACACTCACTGTGCATTTTAAAGGGATCTGTGGCGGGGAGGTGGTCACAATGGGTCATTTTAAAGGGATATGTGGCGGGGAGGTGGTCAAACTGGGTCATTTTAAAGGGATCTGTGGCGGGGAGGTGGTCACAATGGGTCATTTTAAAGGGATCTGTGGCGGGAAGGTGGTCACATTGGGTCATTTTAAAGTAGCTTTCACGTGAGGAAACCAAAGTAGTTTGGATTTGTCCCACAGCCGTAGGCTCAGTGGGCGAGCGTTCGCCTGGAACCCCTGTTGACCCAGGTTCCTATTCCGTGCTAGACAAGAAAAAATGTGGCCAATTTCACTGTCAGTATTTGCAGTATGATTGCTCTGACGGTTCAATGTTGATTTAGGTCCCTCCCCTCTCTATCCTGGAATGGTTACCCCTGTCTGCCATATCGCCAATGGTGGGTGTAGACGTTAAACCTCAATGTTCATTCATGTGTATGTGTGTGTAGATTCCGCTGGACCTAAACCATTAACCATGTCATGTAATGTGTGTGTGGATATTGCTTTCTTTCTCACTCCTGATCAGATGCGTGTGAACCAAAAACGGATTAATTATTTTGCTTTTGAGTCTCACTTGTGACGACCGGCACTTTAGAATATACTTATTATCCGTTGGTGATAACGCGTTTACGACCACTCAGTTACGTGGCTAAAATTTCTGTGCTAGGTGTCAAAACTTAAGTCTTGCATTATATAATACATGCTAGACTAACATCGTCGATGAGCATTTTTAGTTGTTTTTTTATTCCTTTTTTTATCTACCAGATTATAACTCACTTTTCCAACAGAATTATAAATGTGTACATTATAGTCCAGAATGCCTTGCCCACATCCTGGCCCAAAAGGGGCATCACGATATTATTCTAAATTATTTTATTACATTTGTTGTTGTTGCTATTATTGTAGTAGCAGTTGTTGTCGTCATTGTTGTTGTTGTTGTTGTTGTTGTTGTTGTTGTTGTTCTTCTTCTTCTTCTTCTTCTTCTTCTTCTTCTTCTTCTCCTTACGTCACCTCGCATTTCTTTTCGAGATTTTGAACTCAGGTCCAAGACCTTAATATGTCATTAACGAGGTCGTACCCACGACAAAGAGTTCATGTTCTCCGCGAGGTCATAACCAGTGCAAAGACCTTTCACGTCTGCAGCCACAAAACACTAAGCCTACGTCATTCACAAGATCGTAACTACAGCAAAATTGTCCTCACAATTAATCCAGCGACGATTTATTTTGAACTTTGTAAATAAATCGTTCTTATATCGCGCATTTTCTTTAGCTCTAGAGCTGCTCAAGGCGCTGGCTGATACAGGAAATTAATCAAGCCGCCCGAGGCGCTTTTGCTGCGGAGCTATCATTAAAATCAACATTGTTGTTATTAATAGGTGCATAAGCCAACGAATGGATCGATTTATATTAAAGAAGCTTATTTTTGTTATAGCGTTTTATCCTTGTAGAGCAATAGTGATTGTTAATTTTAAAAGGACCTGTTACTCTGGACTGTGTGTCCTTGGGGCATTGCATTTTACAGTTGGACTTTGTCGGGGTGTCGGATAGCGCAGTGGTTGTAGCACTCGCTACTGTGTCGCAAGTTAAGCACCGTCCAGTGCGGTTAGCACTTGGATGGGTGACCGCAACGTGAAGCGACAAATAACAACGCCCCCAGTTGCCTTAACTGTGATTGGGTACCTACTCTCTTGAGGGTGGGGAAGGTAAAGCAGCGAGGGAGAGAGATGGGCATCACCCTCATTACGCTGGCCCAAGATAAGTGTGATCTCCAACATCACGCTCTCCTACGGCCACAAGGCTATGGGTCTACCTTTACCTTTTTACCTTTTACTTGACTTTGTGATCTGTTAAACTTCGGAAGAACCTTGGTGTCACTAGGTCTTTGCCCGGTAACAGGTTATTGTGTCCATCGATCTTCACGAGGCTCTCTCTCTCTCTCTCTCTCTCTCTCTCTCTCTCTCTCTCTCTCTCTCTCTCTCTCTCTCTCTCTCTCTCTCTCTCTCTCTCTCTCTCTCTCTCTGTTTGGGTGTGTGCGTGTGTGAATGTGTCTTTCTATCACTCATGATCAAACGCATGTGAATCCAAAATAAGTAATTGCGCTCGAGAGTCCCCTTCCGTCTATCAGCAATATGAAATATGCCTACTGATTGCCACTCACTTGTGTGTACGTGTTTGCCATCTCTCTGTTATGTGTCTAACGCTCAGGGTGCCTAAACTTAATCCTTGCATTGCAAGAAGTCTTTCATACCATGGTGTCTGAACTTCATTCCGCGGTGTCTGAACTTTCATTCCATGGTATTCCGTGATGTCTAAATTTCATTCCGTGGTGTCTAAACTTTCATTCCGTGGGGCCTAAACTGTCAGTCCAGTTTAGCTTGGTTCAGTATTTTAATTTTACGTCTGTACACTCTAGGTGCATGACATAAGACAATAAAACTAAAATATAGTAAAATCATAACAATCTACCAACTAAAAATAAAATTATAACAATCCAACAACTGGTGACTTTAATATAACATCAACAATTATAGCGATAACTGGATGGGAATGTCCTGTTAACTTTCACAGTGGGTCTATTGTTGCTGGGCTCTGCACAATGGAATGCTATTACCCACTCGTCTTAAGTCGATGGGGATCGCTAGTAAATCTCCCTGTGACTCTACATAATACATTTATTTGTTTAGCTCGGTCTGTGTTTAGGCTGGGGTACAGAGATAGAAAGAAAAATGGTAAAAGATCACTGTCACACTAGCTCTCACACGGCTATGAAACATAGGTAGTCCAGCCACTTGATAACAGTAAATATCACACATTTATTTCCTCTACTCTATACACGATCTGCTAAGTACGATACTAACTTAAAAGTTCAAATGTTTCTTTGACTGGTTCGCTTCTTGATAGTTCTATGCAGCTACTGTAACATCATCGGGCACTGGATGCTTTCAGCCCTAAGGGTCAGAGTTCTGGAAGAGTGGACTATTGTGGTTCTTTGATACAGGTTTGGTGCACTGCATACTGTGTACTTAGCTCAGTGTCCAAAGAGCTGTGTTGTGGTTGCTTCCTTGATAAGCTGTGTTGTTGTGGATTCTTCTCCTTGTTTCTAGACTGGTGGGCTTCTCTTCGCTCATTGCTTGATCAGCCGCTGTAGGCCAACTTTCAGTGAAGACTTTTTCTTGTCTTTCGCTTGGTTGGGCTCAAAATACGATGCCTGCTCGTCTGGAACATATGAGACGAAATTCTGCACAACCCTGTATTCTAGGTGTGTGCAGAGCGTCTCACTGAAGGCCAAAGTAGCCCTCAGTATTATAAGCGACGAACATTCTGCTAATTCCGTGGTCCACTGGAACCTCCACTCTAATTTCCTATACATAGATAAATATAAATCATGGCTAACTATATACATAGAGAACTAATTAATATTGTACACATTCTCTGGTACAACCACTGGTCTGCAAGCATACATATAGGTTAAACAACAGTGGGTCCGTAAGGTATACAACATGGCGTCGGCCGGTCGTGTTCGCCACGTGGTCACGCAACGTTGGACTAACAATTCAATTCTAATCATGGCAAATTTCACAAGCATAATTCAACAATAATATCAAGACATCACAATGAAACAAAAGTATGTTCATTTACCTTTTTGATAATGTCAGGCCGTGGCTAACTTAGTTGAATCAAGTTTTCAACAAGTCCTGCTTTCCTGGTCTATGGAGAGATTTCTGCTAGCGCGTAGCTGTGTACGCTAGGCAGTTTGAATGCAAAATGACTCTCCTAAGCTGTCTGCCTGAACCAGGTAGAAACGGTATACCTAATCTCTCTCTGTCCCGATTGGCTGTAAATTCGATGAGCTCTAACGTAAGCTGGATGATGTCACTATACTGCTCTATCGTCCGTATAGTGTAGCACACATCATTAACTTCTGTCATCTGCTTCAGCGTAATATTAACCTTAGTGTTACAACTGACTAAACAGGGCAAAAACTTAAAATGTGCTGTGTTTAAATCTCGGCTCTTGTTACAGGCTCCCTCAACTGAAAAAAGGCGATGACTACTGGATTCGACCTTTTTCTACTACAGAGCCTAGTTTAACACTGCACTATCCTAGGGTCCTATTTACAAACTAGTTGAGTTGCTCTACCTGAGCTGCAATGCTATGCCAGGTAGATATGGACACTAGTGACAGGGGTTCTACTGGATGGGGACGAAGTCTGGTGCTGTGGCCCTTAGTTGGGTTGGGTTGGCGACAGCTGATGTGTCCTCCACGAGATGATGACTGAGGTAGTCGGTTCTGTGGTTCTCTTTGCCGGGGATGTACTCGATTTGGAAAGAGTATGACTGAAAGGTGAGTGCCCATCGCATCAGGCGAGAGTTTAAGGATTTGGAGGCTGCCAGGAACGAGAGTGGTTGGTGCTCTCCCGTTTACCTCTACTTGGTAGACTGTCTTGGATCTCTTGGCAGTCACCCGGTACAGTCCTCTCCAAGCGAAGTCCAGCTTGTTGGTTCCACTTGGAAGTAAGAGTAGCACTTGATCGCCGACTTGCAGTTCTCTGTCCTTCGCGTGGCGGTTGTAGTACTTCGCCTGACGGGCTCTTGCCTTCTTCAGTGCTTCACCAGCTTTCTTTCACGTTGCTTTGATGGTTTCCTGTAGGTCTGCGACGTACTTGGTTGCACCTCTGGGTGTTTCGTCTATCTTGGCTTCCGTCCAACTTCTGCGTAGCGGTCCCGCTAGTGGTCTGCCGAAAAGCAACGTTGACGGGGTGTAGCCTGTGGCTGCTTGGGGCGTTTCTCGATACGCGAACAGTGCCGCATTCACGTAGGTGTCCCACGCTTCCGGGTTGTCGTCGGCGACTTTCCTGAGGATGGTAAGAAGGGTTCCATTCAGTCTTTCTACTTGTCCGTTGCTGGCTGGGTGGTACGGTGGTGTGCAAATGTGATGAACTTGTATCAACTCGAACACGTCTTGCATCAGGCGGCCGGTGAACTGAGATCCGTTGACCGTTCTAATGCTGTCCGGGAATCCCACTCTGGTAAGATGGCGATGAATGCATCTGCAATCTTCCTGGTGTCGATCGCTGGCAACGGGACTGCTTCGCACCACATCGAACAGGCGTCGACGAGTGTGAGAATAAATCTGTTCCGCTTCTTCGTCATGGGCAGTGGTACTACTATGTCTACTGAGACTTGCTGGAATGGCACGCCGACTACTACCGATGGTCCTAAGGTGACTGGTACGGTGTGTAGTCGCGGGGAATATCGTTGACATTGGTGACAAGATTTCATGTAGCGCTTGACATCCTCCGTGATTCCTGGCAAGTCTCCTTTGTGCGGGTGTGTGTGCGCCTTGGGTAACTTCTGGAAGCACTTTGCTATCGAGACGTCCGCTTTCTGTGCTGTTTTGATCTCTTCGAGTCCCGGATTCGGGGCTAACTCGGGCTGGGGTGGTTGGGTTTTAGCTTGGGCCCTGGTTTTCACTGCAGCTATCTCTACAGTTTTAGGGGGCGTGCCTAAAAACACATACCTACATCCTAGCACTAGATCATACAGGGGTTTCTGTAAAACTGCTGCTTGGATTCGTCCTGTGACGTATCTGCTCTCTACTTCTATCCAAGCTATTGGGCACGTAGTCGTCGGTTTAGTCAAGTCTGCGCCTTGTAGTTCGACTGTCTTGTCCGTCAAGTCCGCGCGCGATACAAGAGACTCGCAAACTATCGCGTCGTATGATAGACCTGTGTCATACAGACAGTTCGCTTCTTTACCGTTGACCTTGACCGTGTCTGCCACCGATGGGTGATCTCCGATGGGGTGTGGCTTTGTACAGCTGCTTTGAGTTAGAACTCTATGAGCTGGCCGGCTTTCGCGCTCGTCCCTACGTTGTCCGGCCAACTTGAAACATTCCGCGGTGGAGTGATTATTTCTGTTGCAGAACGAGCAAAACCGTTTTTGTTCTGTGGGACCTCTTTTTCCGAATTCCGCGTTGGGTCCTCTATTTTGCCCAGGTCTGGGGTGATTCGGCCGATTCGCGGTGCGCTCTTCCCGGTGAGGGCTTCGTTTCTGTGCCTCTTTCCCGTTAGGCTTTAGGTCTCGCCTGAAGCTCTTGGCTTCTCCGTGGGCGGCCATGTACCTATCTGCGACCTTGACCAGATCTTCCAGTCTTTCCGCGCCCTGCTCTACTGAGAATGTTTTCAGCTCGGGGGTCATGGTTTCCCGTAGCTGTTCCCACACTAATAGTTCGGTCAGTCCATCATATGTCTTAGCCGTGGCTGACTGGCTAATCCACTTATTCAGCATTGTGGAAAGACGATCCACGAACTGAGCATAACTTTCTCCTTTCATTATCCGATTGGTGCGAATTTTTGCCGGTAGCACTCTCCTGTAAGTTCGAATCCCGTTAGGAGTGCCTCTTTTACTCTGTGATAGTCAGTCACTCTGTCAGTCGGTAGCTTACTGTAGATGTTATATGCCTTTCCTATAAGCCGTTGACTAAGCTTAAAAAACCAATGGGTGGGATATAGTTTGTACTCTGTGGCTAGGCGCTCAAACCTAGTTAGATAGAGATCTAGACCTTCTTCTCTTTCGTTGAATGGTCCCAGTGGGAACGACATACCTAGTACAGGGTTGGAGGCTACATCTAGTTGATCTGAGTGGGGAGGGGTGGTGGCCGAACTTGAAGCTCCTAATCTCCTCAGTTCCAACTCATGGTGTCGGTCTTTTTCCTTTTTTGCCCTCTCTTTTTCTTTTTCTGCCCGCTCATAGTCCCATCTCCTAACTTCTGCTTCTCTCTCTGCTGCTACCGTCTTCTGTTCTGCTTCTAATTCTGCTTTCTTCTGTTCTCTTTCTAATGCTGTCTCTGCACTATGCTCCTGCTTCTCTACTTCTTCATTGATATACGCAATTAAGTCGGTTCCTGCTAATTGTAATGATTCTCCTAATTCCTTGAAGCGCAATCTCAAGGCTACTGGGTCTGACATTGTCAAAAGTGTCTATGACCAACCTCTGAATCACGTGGAATACAAAAGCCCTAGCAATATGGCAATTCAATAAAAACAATGCAAAGACAATCAAATGTAATCAATAGTAGAATAAAACAAGAGTCAACACTCTTCAACATCTTCCTAGAGCACATCAAGTCAGATGCCCTTGCAGATCACGAAGGCACAGTCAGCATAGGGGGAAGAGCAATCTCCAACCTTCGTTCTGCGGATGACATTGATGGATTGGCTGGAGAGGAACAAGAACTTGAACAGCTGGTACAGAAGCTTGACACCACCTCCAGAGACTATGGAATGGAAATAAGTGCAGAGAAGACCATAATGATGACTAACAACACCAATGGCATGAATACGGACATCAAAATCCAAGGTCAATCCGTTATCACAGTGCATAGCTTCAAATATTTAGGAGCCATTGTATTAGACCATGGGTCCAGACAGGAACTCCTCTATAGGATCGCACAAACAACTGCTGCCCTGGCGAGGTTGAAGCCAATTTGGAAAGACGGGACCATCAGTCTACATTCCAAGGTAAGGCTGCTGCGTTCCCTTGTCATCTCCATCTTCCTTTATGCTTGCGAAGCATGGACCCTCACAGCAGATCTCCAACGAAGAATACAAAGCATGAAGGTGAGGTGCTACAGAAGACTTCTGGACATTTTCTATACCCAGCACATCACCAACGACAAAGTCCGACAGCCCATCACACAAGCCATTGGACAGTACGATGACCTGCTCACAGTGGTAAAAAAACGGAAACTCCGATAGTATGGCCACGTCACCAGATCATGAGGTCTTGCAAAGACCATCCTGCAAGGCACAGTGCAAGGAGATAGAAGAAGAGGGAGACCGAGAAAGAGGTGGGAGGACAACATTCGAGAATGGACTGGTTTGACACTGGGCGAAACAATCAGGGTTGCTGAGGACAGGGAAAGATGGAGGAAGCTGGTTAAACGAAAATCTGTGGTGCCCCTACGACCTCCAAGTTACGGGATAAGATAGGATAGGATCGGATAGGATAGGATAGGATAGTTCAAGAACAGCCTCCTCTGTCCCCACTCTCGCCTCCCTTCGTCCCTCTCCCTCGCACTCCCCGCAGTTTGTTTCATTAGCCACGCCTTTTCACGCACGCCGGTGACGTTTGCAATACCCACAAGGTGCCAAGCCGATGACTGTTTGCGGTAAGTGGGCGGAGCTTTAGTGTCGTATAACCAGATCAGTGAACTAGACATGAAAGCCATAATTATTTATATGGATGTAAACAGCAAAACCAATGATAATTTGAACAATTCTGTCAATAAATAAAAACATCTTAAACAAATTTATAATAATTCAGACTACTTACAGCCCATGTTCGATGACTGTACGCGGGCTCGATCTACAGTGTCTTACTCCGCGAATTATTTATCAATATTTGTGAATTAGAGGTATGAAATACAATTAGTATTACATTATTAGGCAGAGATAATGTTAATGTTAAACAATATTCAACCTTGAGCTAACAAAAAAAAATCTTCCTTTGGTAGAATTGTGTAGGGACTTCATCTTTGCGCGGCTGGTCATACGAAGCGGCCATATAGAAATTCCCTCTCTCTCCAATGTGTGTATTCGACTGGTTGACCCATGGACTCACACACCGCGGTGTGTTAAAATGTAAACACACGTATTTGACACAAACCCACAAGTAAGGTCGGAGGTCGAGAACTGGTATTTACACGATTTTTGTAACTGCTGTTAAGAATCCGGTTTAAAATAAATGGGTGTCAAATTTTGAAACCCACCTTTTTTTTTAAACCCACTCGCACGTCGCGGTGTATTAAGCGCATAAACCTGATTATAATGGTTCTGAACGCACACACACACACACACACACGCACACACACACACACCCACATACGCGCGTGCGTAAATACACACACTATAAAAGGAAAAAGTAAATGAATAATACTAATTAAAATTTAAATTTAAATAACACAAACGATCATAATTATATAATATTGACCATCAGCATTAGTTATCACAAATATTGACCACTTGATAAAGCGCAATGTATACAAATACAAAAACGAATCAATATTTTGTTATCTCAACAGAGAAATTTCATTGTGATGCCAACATTATATTATACACAATTGGCAAAATACATTACACTTCAAAAGTGTGTGTGTGTGGGTGGGTGCGTGTGTGTGGGTGTGTGTTTGTGTGTGTGAGAGTGTGTGTGTACTTGTTTACACGGCGTTATTTGGACGAACTAGTGAACATCTACATAACTTGTTTTGACAGCCCTCGTTGTTTTTACGTCAAACCATTGATCCGTTAGGGTTAGGGCTGTGTTAAGGTAAGGGTTACGGTGAGGGTTAGCGTCAGATCCGAGTAGATAATAGATAGATAGATAGATAGATAGATAGATAGATAGATAGATAGATAGATAGATAGATAGATAGATAGATAGATAGATAGATAGATAGATAGATAGATAGATAGATAGATAGATAGATAGATAGATAGATAGATAGATAGATAGATAGATAGATAGATAGATAGATAGATAGATAGATAGATAGATAGATAGATAACACTATGTACTGTAGTGAACATTTAAAAAAAAAACTAAACCACCACATCGCTAATACAAATGAGAGCTTCTTTTTTTCTCAACCGGAATACTGTTGATAAGATAAGATAAAATAAGACAATTTTATCTATTTCAAGATATTACAATGTAATGTGCAGACACAAAGCAAACAAGAAGCATTACATTTATAAAAATAATAAACAAACAGCGTTTTTGCTGTACATGCAACACATGCAATGCAACTCCGTCAGCTGAAACACTACTGTATGACACAATTTATTATTCACACACATACACACACACGCGCGCTGAGAGAGTGAAAGAGAGAGAGAGGGAGAGAAAGTTTGCACTAAAATTGTAATTTAAAATGTACTTATATTTACATTAACAACTGTTTATTCACTTGCACGCGGACATCGCGCACTGACTCATTATTGGAACTGAATATGTATGGAACCAATCCCACAGAGTGAGTCCTAGACCTCCCGATTACCGGCTATTCATACACTACACTGTATGCACCTATGACGGCTGATTATGTGAAACAGCACAACACTGCCGAGCTGTGGCAAAGGAAAGCAATTCAAATTTTTTTTGCAAAAAATTAGTTTTTTTTTTTTTTACCATCATCTACAATAATATCAATTGAATTGAATTCAATCAATTTATTTAAAGTCTGTAAATAAATTAGGGAATTTTAGACTATAAAACAAAAACGATATAATAGATATGATTGTCAGCATCGATTCATTACCAGTTAATATTTTCTTTGTATTATTATGTTGTGTGATAACAGTATTAATATTATTTTCTGTAAATAATTTTTTTCAGGCATGGGCAATGTAGTATCAAATGTTCTACAGTCAGAGCATCTGAACGTACACATTTAATGACTTTGGAAAATTTAGTTTTCCACAAAGTTAGTTTTAACTTGTGGACAATTTGTGTGAATTGTCTGGAGCTAGTCAAAATATTACTGTGTACATTTTAAAGTAAATAAATGTCTACTATTGATATCAATTCATAGTATTCATGTTATGAATAACTTCAGTAGGTTTACTTGCACCATCTTGTTAATCGGTATATTCATTACCCCTTATTCCACAATGAGAAAGAAACCCACAGAAAATCAACTGTAATATTTCTACTTAGTAAATAATGTAAAAAGTATTTGATTCCAAACATCATATTTCTTCTAAGTGAACAATTCCATCTTTTCTGTAAAATTTGAAAATGTAGAGTGTTTAGTTTATTAGATCGAAAGAAGTAAGTCTAAGTGTTTAACTTTTTTTTTTTACGTACCTGAATACTATGGTTGAAGAAAGTACGTCCTAGAATTGTCGAATAGCGCCACTGACGTTGCCAAAACTTTGCACAGATATTTAAAGGCAAAAGAATTCAAGTCTGTCGACCAATCAAAGCACGTGTTGTGACAACTGACTCATTACATTACATTTCATGGTTATTGCTTTAGGTCCAGCGGACTCTTCCCAGCCAAATAAGGACCAGAGAGACATTATCTTAAATGTTATACAGTGGTTGACAACTGACTCATCCGATTGCTCGTAGCATAATTCTTCAGACTAGCCAAGCTGCTGCAAGCATGTGGCTGTGTTGTTCAAGGGTTGGATATTTAATTGGTATTGTGTTTAATATGTGTTTTGTTGTTGTTGTTTTTAAATTGCTGACAATTCTGTCTTTCTGAACCATTACAGGCATTGAAGTAACGTTTTCCGTACTGCGTTGTTACAAAAGAAGTACACATTGTAGAGAAAAGACAACTGAGCATTCTGCCCTCTTCCTTCACACCCCCACTGTTTAACTCCTAATGATCCCACAAACACCCTATGAAAACAGTCTTTCCTGAAACTACATATGAAATATTATTGTTCACAATAGTCAACCAAAATAGCTGTTTAAATCATTATTGTTGTTCAGTGTTATAAGTGATTGACTGACTTAAAGTACATTGGTAAGTAACTTATGTATAAGTAACTTACTGACTTGATGATGTCCATCTATAACGCACGTGTCTCCATCCATTGTCGAATGCTCAGTGCGCTGGCAGATTCAGATCTCAATCAAGCCGCCAGAGGTCCCCACTTGCAGCCTTTGGACACATAGTCAGACGCCCAGACGACTGAGCACAACTCTGGGGTAGCCGGCACTCACCCGTCTAGAACATGAGCGTCATGATCTTTAAACTCCAAGCGATGGAATGCGTGCGTGCACAGATTAGAGCTCGGTTTATACTCTCATCCGAACTTACTCCTAACTTGTAAGTGACTAATGTATAAGTGACGTTTCGTTTTCGTAGATTAACGTCTCCGGACACCATAGCTTATAGCAGACGAATATAAGTGACTTATTGATTGAACTAACTTGTACGCATGCCTTACAATGCAAAATAACTAAAGAGACTTAAAATACTAATTAACCTATACTATTTTATAGTCAGTTGGTTGGTTAGTCTTAAGAATTAAGTTTGCTTGCTCCTGTTCTTCAGTTGTTATTTTAATTTTTTTCTTTCTATCTCCTTTTGATTTAATTACATCGCTAACTAATTTCCATACCCTTCCCCCCATCAGCACAACCACTTTGCCTCAGGATCTTCCGGCGCTGGCTAGTCAGTCGTATCTTCTTTTGATTGGATTATAATAATAATAATAACGGATTTTTATATAGCGGGTACTCCAGCCTATGACCAGACTCACCACGCTTTACATAGTCATTACATAAAAAATACATGCACTCGATCAAACATCACTTTTGCTCCGATACACCAAAAGACGGAACAGTAAAGGTAAAAACTATTTACAACTATGTACATAAATGACAAAAAAGACAGAAATAGACTATTTACAACTACAGTACTCCTCTTTTAACGTCACTACCGTTTAAGGTCACAACGCGGATAAGATCAATCAGGTTGTTGGTCCCGGCCAAACACCTTCTTTGTACCATTTAGAATTCCTCGCTTAGCGTCACCTCGCATAAGGAAAAACCTCGGATAACGTCAACCCCGTTTTGGTTCCCAAATGGAGGAGAATACTGCTTAAGAGAAATTGATGTCACAGATAACGTCATTTATGAGGTCACTTCCTGTTTTGAAATGGAATTCCATCCCAGAACACCTGTCACGTCCAGCCAGCATCCGCGTTATGCGACATTCTGCGACCCATGGGCGGTGTAGACAGGTGTAACTGTGATCTGCCGTGTCCCCTCCTAGCGGGACGTATTGCCACAGTGGACCTTACCCTGAATTGACTTCATTCACTAGCGATAAAGCATGTGCCGTGACGTAGACAAAGTGAACAATTCGTTAAACTTGTGTAAGGTTTTCTGCAAATACACCCAGTAACTGTCTTGGTGCATACTTTGTATTTTTTATTCTCATTTGCGTGCGTGCACGTCAATGTGTTTGTGGGTGTGTGTGTGAGTTTGTGTATGTGTATGCGTGCGTGCATCCGTTCGTTTGAGTGTTTGAGTGTGTGCTTATGCACAAAAAATACATATACAGTAATGCATACATGCATACGCGCGCACCAACGTGCACACATGTACACACACACGCACACACACACACAACTGTCACACGACACAAAAATTTAGCACCTCGTATAAGATCAAGTTTTTTACTGGTAGTTGATCTTATCAGAGGACTGTTTAGGGTGCCCCTCGGATAAGATCAAACAAAAATTTTGTCCCGTGGGGGGTCACCTTAAGAGAGGAGTACTGTATGTACATAAATGACAAAAAAGACAGAAATAGAATAGCAAAAACAGTTTATCAGTACAACTTATGTTAATCTGATAAATAAAAATTGATGCAACAAAATAGCAAAAACCTATTCACAGCTATTTATATGCCCGGTTTGACCCAGGAAGAAAAACAGTATAAATATTTACAGCCGTGTATATACTTAAGGATCAGACAGAGACAAAAGATGAGAGAATGGCAGCGGGATACAAATCAGTATGAATAATGCAGTTTGAAGAGGTGGGTTTTGAGGGCCTTTTTGAATGCATGTGTTGATTGTATGTTGCGGATATGGGAGGGAAGGGAATTCCACTGCTTGGGTGCGGAATAAGCGAATGCACGTTGGCCGTATGTCTTAGTGCGGGTGACGGGAACCTTGAGTGTGCGAGTGTTAGCAGAAGATCTTAAAGTGCGTGAAGGGGAGTAGACAGACAGTAGATCAGCAAGGTAGGCAGGACAAGAATCTGTGAAGAAGTTGTGACAGAGAACAGAGAGTTTGTACTCTACGCGTGCTTGCACAGGAAACCAGTGAAGGGAATGTAGTAGAGGTGTGATGTGATCGCGTTTCTTTGCTCGGAATACTAGTCTAGCTGCTGAGTTCTGAACCTTTTGTAGTTTGTCAATGATGTGTTTTGGGGAACCAGCGAGGAGAGAGTTGCAATAGTCAAGACGATAAAGGACGAGAGCGCAGACTAGGGTTTTGGTGGCAGTGACTGTAAGATAGTGGCGAAAGGAGCTGATTTGGCGGATGGCCGTTTATGCAGAGCGATAGACTTTGGAGATGTGGTTGTTGAGGGACAGGTCATCGGAGAGAATGTAGCCGAGATTTCTCGCTGAGGATGAGAACTGAATGTTTGTTGTCCCTACTGTAAGCGATATTGGGAGAGGCGAGAGTGAGGAGGAGGTGTTGTGCTTGTGAATGAGGAGGGCTTCGGTTTTATCGTCATTAAGCTTAAGCTTGTTCAGTGTCATCCATGACTTAATGTCTGTGATGCAGTTCTCCAAAGTCTGAACAGTGGAATTAATGAGAGAGGGGGCAGTGGATTTATAAAGTTGTGTATCATCTGCAAATGACTGACTCTCAACAGCTTGCTTTCTGAGCAGGAGAAGCTGTGGCTTGGTGTACAGAGTGAATAACACCGGCCCTAAAACGGAACCCTGAGGCACGCCGCACACCAAGTCTGCTATGCTGGAGAAATAGCCATCGACAGTGACTGCTTGTGATCTGTCAGAAAGATATGAGTGGAACCAAGCCAGGACCGAGCCAGAGAATCCAAAGTAGTGTTGAAGAGTGTCAAAGGCGGCTGAGAGGTCTAATAAGGTGAGAATGGAGACGTTACCATTATCTAGGCAAGCAACAGATCATTGGTTAACTTTAGGAGGGCTGTCTCAGTGCTGTGGAAGGGTCGGTAGGCAGACTGGTTGGGGCAAAGTAAAGCGTTATCATATAGGTAGGCAAACAGTTGTTTGAGAACAATTTTTTCTATGACTTTGGACAGGAAGGAGAGGATTGAAACAGGTCTATAGTTCTTTAGATTATTTTTGTCTAAACTTGGTTTTTTAATGAGGGGTTTGATGACAGCCTCTTTGAGCACAGATGGAACAACACCAGAGGACAGACTCTCGTTGATAATGTGGGTAATGGTCGGGAGTAGAGGGTCAAGATTCTCTATCAACATGGGGGTAGGAATTAGGTCTAGAGAGCAAGATGCTGGTTTTGAGCTTAAGATGACTTTCTTGACTTCTTGCTCTGTTATTGGTTGAAAAACTTCCAACTTTGCGGTAGTGAGGGAAGGTGAGAATGGGTTAATGAGTGGGATCTCATGGCTATCAAGAGCGGCCCTTATGTCAGCCACTTTCTGTGTGAAATAATTACAAAATACATCTGGGAGCTGACATGGTGGATGCGTGGATGGGAGTGATGTTGCATTGCTCTTACCCCTTAGCTGACCCCTTACCCCCTTACCCCTTACCCTCTTACCCTCTTAGCTGATTGCATCTGTCGAACAACTGTTTACAAGTTTCGCTGCTGCTAATTCTGTCGCTAAAGTACCGGGTTTTGCCAGTCTGGACTATTTTAGTGACCCGTTTTTTTGCAACGGTGAAAATCTGCTTGCTGACTTCTAAACCTAATTTAAGCCACTTTTTCTCTGCTTTGCATCGGTGTTTCTTCTCCTCGGAGAGCTCATCCTTAATAGACTCGTACCAGGGTGCTGAGCGTGTTGCCTTGACCTTTTTCTGGGCCACGGGAGCGTGCCGATCAAGCACCGCATGAAATGTACTATTCAGCTGATCCACAGTGGGGCACAGTTCTGGGGGCACTTTAGCGGTAAGCTCTTGCTTGAAGGCATCCCTATCCATGGTACGCAGGCTGCGAGCCTCCCTGAACATGGGGGGAGGAGGGGAGGGGCTGCGACGCTTAGTTCGCACATGACACAGAAATGGTCAGATGTTAATTCTTGGGTGACTGAAGTTGATCTAACAACATTATCCTGAGGCCTATGCATAACCCAATCTATGATGTGACCACGGCTGTGGGTGGGCTCTGTGACTGACTGAGAAAGACTAAACTAATCTAAAAGTTCAATCATTTTTGCGGTGGAAGGTTGCTGAGGTTGGTCAAAGTGAAAGTTAATGTCTCCTAAAACTATGTATGTTCCTGACAGTGTGTTGCAATAATCGAGCAGGACTGGAAATTCCTGGTGGAAAATTGCATCAGTTAATTTATTTTTCTTGCTTGGAAAGGTGCGATCTATGCATATGAAGTGAATGTTCTGCTGTGGAACGGACAAACTAAGTTGAACAACTTCAAAGGACGAGTGAGTGAATGTGAAGTCTGTAATGAAGCCAAGGTGACGGGACAGACTGTCTCTGTAAATAATTGCAAGGCCACCACCGCGATTTGAGCGAGGCAGCGAACATACAGAATAGACAGATGGGGTTAAATCAGAGCATTTACCTCCGTCACCAGTCTGCCGAAACCAAGTCTCTTGAATGAACATAATGTCAGTCCTGCTGTCTGAGATGAATTCATACAGAGCGGTACGTTCTTCATTGGGGCCTAGTGATTAAGCGTTGAATGATGCAATGCGTAGAGGGCTGTGACTATCGAGGTGTGAAGACCGAGGTAGAGGGGAGAGGTTGATGTGAATGAGATTGTCTGTGTTACTGCGATGGGTCTTAGGCCTAGTGATACACACTGGGTGTGATGCAATGTGAAGCATGGGGTCAGAGTTGAAAAGCATAGACGATCTCTGTAAAAGCACAGCAGGGATAGACGAGATGTTTTGTTTCCGTTTGCCTCCACGACTAGTCCGTTTTCTGGGCAAATGACGGCCGATCGAGAGCTCCTTTAATCGGAACACAAGGTCGGGAGCGATCTGTGTACATTTAGACTTCAATGACAAAAGCTCATCGCGTGTGTAGCTTGTGGATGAAATATTATTGGCGAAAAAAAATGGCGGACCACGTGAGATTACATCGCTAATACTCCCGTGTATGAGACTGACTCCACCCTCACCATTTTTACCCCTCACCAAGGGCCTAGGGCTCTGAAACTTGACTAGGCAGGCAAAAATCAATAACAGTCACCGTGTCTTGCGATCTTCCCACGCCGACTTGCTGCGTTCGTTGCTCTCACCAGAGGGAAAATGTTTTCGCAGAAAATTATACCTTTTGCAACTTAAATAAATTTTTTGAAATATAAACATTGGCTGTGAGCACTGGTCATCTGTGCGCCAAAGACAGGAAGTGGGCCCCTTGTGTTAGGTTCACTATCGGCCAGCGTCTTCAGCATCGCTGGAGCTAAAAAAAAAAAACGCCATATAAGAATGCTAAAATAAATAAATAAATCAAGTGTAGCTCAATCCTAGTTGCAAAATAGACATTCTTCGTCGCATGCTACGTGACGTCATGTGATACGATATCCCGGGGTTTTCCCATGCAGTGAGCATGGGTTCGGGCACTGAATAGAATAGACCCAACGTTTCCCGGCGTGTCGTAAGAGGCGACTAACAGGGGTGATGTCAGCACGGCATCACTGGGTGAAAGTCTTCTATACAGAAGGCACCGGTCAGGGCGGAGGAAATTCATGTTACTACCGGTTCAACGACCACGTGCTCGGGGCCAAGGCGAGTCACACTGTATTCGTGGATTTCGGCTGTGGTCAACAGCCTGGAAAGGATTGGGCCCTGCCAGGTCTTTCTTGCCTAAGACAACACCATAATATGATGAAAAGAACCACTCATTCCATACCGGATCGGTCGTCGCCCGGGTCACCAAGGACCCCGCCTTCCGTTGGCCACCAGGACGGAGGTGATAAGTGTGCTACTGATGGACAACTTAGCAAGATCCGCACGAGAGACAACATCGTCATAGGAACCTGGAATGTCAGGACCCTAACTGCGGATGGAAAATTAAGACTGGCCCACGAGCTGGACCACTATCAAAATAACATTTTTAGGTATCAGCGAAATGCGCTGGAAAGGCCTAGTGAAACAACGACCGACAAAGGCCGCAAGCTTTATTTCAGCGGTAGAGATGACAGGCACGAACACGGAGTTGGATTCTTGGTCCACAGAGACATTCTAGCCACTGTCATAGGTTGGCGCCCAGTCTCCAGTAGTCTCATTACCATCTGTCTGATAGCAGCCCCTTTCAACATCACCATCATCCAGGCCTATGCCCCAACATCAGACTATGACGACAATGAAGTGGAGGATTTCTATGAAAATCTACAGGCTGTCCTTGACCAAGTGCCGAAGAAGGACATAGTCATAGTGCAAGGCGACTGGAATGCCAAGGATGGCCAAGGTGCACACCATAACTGGGGAGACAAATGTGGACCCCACTGCAACAACGAGACAAATGACAGGGGTCTGAGACTGTTGGAGTTTGCCAGATACAACAATCTGATACTAGCAAACACGCTTGTTCTCCACAAAAAATCCAGACGATGGACATGGCAAATCTGATCACAGTAGGTTCCCGCCTAATTTTAGGCGACCATACAGTACATATTGATTTACATAGCAAATCTGACGACAGTCCTGTATTAAGTTTCCAGCCTAATTTGTGAACACCACACATAATATTGGTTTACACAGTAAATCTGTTGACAGTGGTGCGTTTAGTTTACCCTAACACCACACCCTCCATTCTTTTGGCGACCACCTGTATGGACATAGGTAGTAGAACTGTTGACTGTGGTGTGTTTCACTTCCTGCCAAATTTTTGGTGACCACACACATGGATTTATTGAGTAAATCTGTCGACAATAGTATGCTTACGTTCCCACGTAATTTTTGGCGATCACACAGACTTACAAAGTAAATCTGTTTACATGACTGTTTACATTTCCGCTATGGCTTTGGTTACCACATGTTGGCTTATGCATTAATAAAGTTGTTTTAGTGGAAGGAACGCGTGGAGGCCGTTTTTTGCAATTTCACTTTTTTATTCTTTAATACCGAGAGTATAATAATGTTCAGCATGCAGTTTGTTGCTTAGATTTTCACTATTTTCGTCCTAAAGAAGGACAATTCGCAAAAGAAAAAGAAAACGAAAATGAAAAAGAAGACAAACAAGAAGGAAAACAAAAAAGAGGAACAAAAACAAGAAGAACAAGAAAAAGAAGAGAGCAAAAAAAAAAGTTAAAAACAACATGCAGAATGTATGACAGCAATGACTGTATGTCGTATGTGCACAGGACAAAGACCACAACAGAAAGAGTGGAATCATCAAATCTGAGCAAGAGAAGTCTGAGTCTTAATACAAATAGGGCGTTTATTACCGAAAAACGAGCTTTACATATATTAATTGATTAAAAGTCTTGCAATGAACTAACTTGAGGCCAACATGTGTTGTTATATATAACAGACAAACCTCTTTTGATGGGAAAAAGGTTAAACATACACTGTATGTATTACATCTTGTAACAGTTTTCAATGCCAGCAAATAGAGAACAGTCTGAACAAGAACAACAGCATGAAGGCCTACCAGACTGTGAAGCGGCTGACAAGTTTTCAACAGCCCAAGGTCTCCACGATCCAAAGCAAGTCTGGCATATGCCTTATAGAAGAACAAGAAGTCTTGGACAGATGGACAGAGTACTGCTCTGACCTTTACAACCACACACCAAATGGAGACCCGTCAGTTCTAGCATGTCCTGGAAACAGAGAAGAAGAAAAAATCCTTGAGTATATTCAAGTGGTTGACTATTTTCTCGAGGGTAGAATCAGATGGCATTTGCGGGTGACTTAGCTGCTCTGTCGATGAGAGTGCTTGGGTCCTTCTGAGAAGTCTTGCCTCTCAGGTTGATCGGGTGAATCGTCTAACTAGTGAAGCTACGAGGGTGGGACGTGGATAGGTAGAATCTTGGTTGTTCTCCTTCTGTACCACGGGAGCAAGCGTCATGCGTTTGTCTCCACAAACTGGCCCAGAGCTGACCTGTAAAAGTCGGAGCTCTGGCTACAATATTCTCGTTAGATACACGTGTGCGGTCTCCTCTGCAAAGTGTCTATAGCATCAGACACCTGCAAGGTTCCCATATGCACAATTCGATTCGAATCTTAAGGCTAAGATACATCAGTCCACATGCATACTGTCTCAGAAACAATAATCTGTTTCTGTAACTATATATATTATATACTGCATGTATTATTAATATGTTCTTGATATATATATATATATATATATATATATATATATATATATATATATATATATATATATATATATATATATATATATATATATATATATATATAGTTGGCAGTTTGCTAATTTCATTTTATAATATTTACAGGTTTATTGGGGCTTGTAATGACCGGTCGGAGTCGTGTCTCAAAGTGAGTGATAGTTTTGTATGTATGCCTGTGTGCATGTCTTCTGGGGGTGTATAGTGTAGAATAGGCCTAGTGTGGGAACTGAGGGTTGGTAGTAGTTTGTTAGCGTAGTGTAGTACAGTATGAATGAACTGAATGCCGTATATTGTGTGCCTGGGTTATTTTGAAATGAATTGGTATTTTCGGGGGTGAATAAAAGGGGTTAATTTCTTTATTATTGTATTAAATTTTGTCCTGAAATCATGTATATGAATTTCTCGTAATTGTTTGAGATGCTTTTGAGTATTTTGGATACATGGAATAAAAGTAGTTTTGATTCCCTCAGTTACTGACTGGTGTCAAATTATTATGTTTGTGTTGTGATGGTTAATATTTCTATTGCTCAGACTGCCTGTAGTCTGGAATCTTAATTTATACTAAATTTAGCGCACCTGCCCAAGGCAGTCTGTGACACTAAGGAAGCTTTTTTTTAGAAGAGGTTTCACAACAGCCGTTTTCAAATCTGCAGGTACAGAGCCGGAAGCGAGAGAGGTATTGATGATTTGAGTGATGACAGGAAGAAGTGTATCAAGATTATCATACAAGTCTTGTAGGTATAGGATCTAATTCACATGACTTGGGAGCGGTATTTCTAAGGATGTTGAGGACAAACTGTTCAGAAACAGGAGAGAAAGAATCCAGGAAAGTGCCAGAAAAATGACAAGAGACAGGCAGAGCAGCAGAATCAGAGGGAGGAAAATTGTTTCTGATATTCAAAATCTTGTCTGAAAAATAATCAGAGAATACAGTAGGAAGAGTGTGCGGATCATAAGTGGTGGGAAGGGGAGAGTCAGTCTGTTTACCAAGCAAAGAGTTGAAAGTACGAAATAGTTCTTTACAAGTGGAAGTGGCAAGGATCTGAGCAGAAAAGAAAGTTGTCTTCGCACTGTCAATAAGATCACTAATTTTGTGCTTAATACTTTCAAAAATCTCTTTGTGAACAGTCAGTCGAGACTTAAGCCAGCGCCTCTCGGCCTGACGACGCTCACGTTTCAGTATGCTAAACTGCCCTGCAATATTACTGAACCACGGGTTAAATTTCCGAGGGCGAAGCGTGCGTTGACGTAGGGGGGCGTGCCTGTCAAGGACAGACAGTAATGATGCGTTGTACTCAGCAACAGTACAGTTTAGAAACACAGACATGGATAAATCATCTCTAAAATCTTGCTTGTCTATCTTATTAATACTACGATACTTTATAACATGAGATTCAGGAATAAGCTTTGGAATATTTAACCTACACATAACAGCACTGTGATCAGAAATAAGGTCATTATTAATAAAAGAAGAAGACAAAAAATCATCACTAGAGCGGAATAAAATCAAATCAAGAGTATGACCACGCTTGTGGGTGGAGCCGACAACAGACTGGCTGAAACAGAACAAATCAAGCAAAGTGAAAAATCGTTTGGCATATGGGTCATTTGCATAATCAACATGAATGTTAAAGATCTTTTGCATCATCAACATGAATGTTAAAGATCTTTTGCTGTGTTCGCTCCGTCGCTGTGGAACTCTCTTCCCTCCGAACTTCGTCACACTCAGTCTGTCACTGCTTTCAAAAAGAATCTGAAAACTTTTTTGTTCTGCAAGCATCTGCATGCTTGATCCGCTGTGATTCTGTCACTGGTCGAATGACTGATTTGTCTTTGAGAGATGCTTGCATACGTAAGATGGTAAGTGAGTGGGTGCTGAGGAATTAAAACATCACAACAGCTTGCGTGTGTCTGCGTGTACTTGCGTCTGTTTCTGACAATTCCTAGGTGTTTGTGTATGGGTGCTATATAATGTCTACGACATCATGGTCATGATTATTTTTAATAATCATTATCCATATCTTATGTGACTGACTCTTTTTTTTTTTTTTTTTTTTTTTACTTGGAATTTGATATTTACTTATTTATTGTCCAGATTTTTAAAAAATGTGATTGCATTTCTAATAACATTTTCTGTTTTTACATTTCCCATCAATTTTATTCTATTTACTTCTGACTTTTTAAAAATTATATTGTCAGTCTTATTAAGCTATTAGTACCTTGTTTTAATGCGACTATTGTGTGAGTGAGGTTTACTTCCAATTTCTTATTTTAAATTTTAATTGATTTTGTTTTAAATTTTATTTATTGATTGTATTCTGACTATTGTATTGTGCGTGTGACTGTGTTTGATGCGCCTTTGAGCAGACTATTGTTTGATAATGCGCTTTATAAATAAAATTATTATTATTATTATTATTATTATTATTATTATTATTATTATTATTATTATTATTATTATTATTATTATTATTATCATTAAAGTCTCCCACTATATGCGTCTTTCCCGGCAAGGCGTCACAATGTTCAAGGAAATCCTGAAACTGATCGAAGAACTGAGAATGGGTCAACATGTTTTTCTTACTTGGTGGGGGCCTGTAAACACAGGCAATGTTTATGCTGATATCGTTAACAGTCATTAAAAGAATAGCAGCTTCAAATGTTGGGTGGGTGAGTGAGGACTGTGAGAAGCACGCATGCTTCTTTACTGAATCTTTCATTACCAGAGCAATGCCGCCCCCTCGCCCAGCAACACCCAACGAGTCACGAGCAAAGCCTTGTGCGGAGTAACCCGGCGGATCAAGATCATTTAGTTTAGCCTCATCGCCCGATGAGTGCAGCCAGGTCTCAGTAAGCAGCATGAAATCGATGTCATTGTCAGCAATAAAAGTGTTGATAGCAGAGCGTTTACAAGACTGCCCCAGCGCCTGTGCATTAAGACAACACACAAGGAGCTGAGAGCCGAGGCAGGGACGTAGACTGGAGGGAGGAGCAGTGTCAGTAGCCACCCGATCACGTCTCTCATTCCTTCCACCTCTCCTGGAGCGTCGCGGCGACTTAGGGAGATTTCTGGCAATGCCAAGTCGTTTCAGCGTGGCGACAAGGGAAGGCGATGGAGTCGTAGCACGGCCTGCCAGGGACACAAGGTCGGTACTTGAGTACTGTACAGTAGGCCTAGGCAACTGGGTCCTGTCGGTGTTCAGTGCTAATGCACCGAAAAAGGTCGGAGGTATAAAAGTACTCCATTGTAGTGATTGCTTGTGTGAAGAGAGTGAACGTGTACTCAGTAGATGTGGGTCAGTAGTGGCATGGTTGGTAAACACCCCGTCACCGTTGTGACTTGTTCTTGTTGACACTGACCTGGATAAATGCGCGCTCAGTGATCCCAAGCCTGGGGTAGGGACTAGGGTGAACACCCGCTCGCCACGGCTGACCAAGAAGGCAGGCAAACCAAACGTTGACAGTAGAGTAACAAAATGTAGAAACACTAGAAATCCCAAAACTTTTGCTTCTTGAGGAAAAATGGCACAAAAATTAGTCCAGAATGACAGCCACATCTTCACGGTTCTTGTAGACAAATATGGAGACAGGACATGAACATAGACAGGAACAAATACAGGAAAAACAGTCAGAGCTCTGCAACAACGCCTGTCAGGGCGAGTGAACAGAAATCTGTTGTTTCTATGGTTATTTGTATTCCGGTTTGGGAATAAATGTAGAGGTGGCAACGGTCAATTCTGGCCTGGGCTCTATTTGAATATGTGACATATACATTCTATGACAGAATATTACGTTGTGTATCTTATATTCACATCTGTTATATATATATATATATATATATATATATATATATATATATATATATATATATATATATATATATATATATATATATATATATATATATATATATATATATATATATATATATGGTACGTTGTGGAGACATAACGCAGTTAGAAATGGATATATTGGAGACAAAAGGAATCGGGAGACGATTGCGTGTCTCCCCAAAGTGTAGCTCCAAATTTTACTGACTTCCACATTCAAAAAGTGGTTTAATTTCAGCTATGACCTTTGCCAGTCAGCGCACTAACACTGTGGATTGTCTCATTATTGTATAGGGGGTTACGGGTTGTAACAAATTGAAAGGTCTTTGACAGGGTATATACTAGACACAGTTAGAAACGGTTATTAAGAAGAACCTTGGTTTTGTATCAAATACTCTGCCATGATGCGCTATATTTGCATTAAAGTAACACGAGTTTGTTAATTTAAAGAACTGGCATTAATTCCCGTGATTTTAAATATTAATCGGTCGATTGTGTAAAACATACACCCCTATTCCAATGAAACTGACCGAACCGGAACTGACTGCTCGGAGAGAGAGCGCCAGTTTTTTCCCAGTACTGTGCACAAGGATACTGTGCGTCTCACCGCCGTAGCTCAAGTGGTAGAGCGTTCGCCTGGCACACCGATGGCCCAGGTTCGAATCCCCTGGTGGGCGATATAAAATGTGGCCATTTTCACTGTCCATTTTAGCAGTATGTTTGCTCTTGAGGTTCAGTGTTGATTTAGGTCCCTAAGCCTCTTTCCCTGGGATGGTTATCCCCGTCTGCCATATCGCCAATGGTGGGTGTAGACGTTAAACCTCGATGTTCGTTCGATACTGTGCACAAGAGTGTCTGAGCGGTAAGCATGATTTATATACTTTCATTTTTAATTCTATAGATTTTGTTTTTATGTGTTGGCGTTTGTGTCCATCCAAGTGTAATTTACTGGCTGTCAAATGGTAAGAGACGTGTCTGAGCCCATGTTTTAATGCTTGTAATGTACTGAGAAATTTCGCGTGACGTCATCAAACGTGCGCTGAAGACATTTAGTAGTAGTAGTAGTAGTAGTAGTAGTAGTAGTAGTAGTAGGAACTGATCCTCTGGATCTAAGCCTCATGGCTTATTCATAGTTCCTTCGGTATTGTTTTGGTTTTATATGTTGAATGGGTTAGATCAGCCAGTTCAAGACGTTACTTATGATTTTCATAACCATATTATCATATACCATCTCTTTAATTTAAACCAAATTGGGTCATCAATATATTTTTTTATTTGTTAGGTTTTCATTCTCAGAGTGTGCTTCATTCTAAATCTAAGCCCAATTTCTTTTTTCTCCAAATGGTGGAGGCTGTGTTCAGAGCAGAATTAGAAACAATAATACCCAATTATATTAATAATTTTATAAAAATCAATCTAGCAAACTTGCACATCATGACCAAAGGTCGAAAGGAAGGAAACAAGATGCTTACCACATAATAACTAGAGAATTAAAAGAAATGAGATCACTGTCAGAATCAGACATTACAACAAAGTTTTAGAATGCACACACACATTGAAAAAGATGATGGAATTGGATACAAGTGACAGCCTCTAGGTAAACCTAACCCAAACTTCTTAGTAAAAACCAAAGACTTGAAAGAGAGACTAATATACAGTAACAGCACATACAATCTTCACTAATCAAAAACTAGTTACAGGATTATGTTACTGTTTAAAACATATTAGTACTGGGTTGTATGCAGCAAGCATTGAACAAACATGCTATTACCATTTTAAGTCTGCAAAGCAAGTATGTGCTGAGGCCGAATAGATAACACATAAACATCACATATGCAGGATGGCCGTATCACCACTGGTGGTACAGACTGTATCACCAGACTACACACTAATAATAATCATACATGTAAATGTATCATGAATTAGGGAGTTGAGAACTAACACAATTAATTACTCAAACAATCAGCTGAATGTAGCTTTTATTAATTTAAGACCGATGATTGAAACTAATAAGGATGCTTTGAAAAGTTTGTTTATGACCTCTGATTGTATAATTCAAAAATATGGCTCACATGCTTGGCAGTGTAATTAAAGTGTTAACCTTTTCACTAACTTCATCAGTTTCATGCATTCCTTTCTTTGTCTTTAAAACCCTGTGTTTGATTATTGGGCCAACTTTTAACTTTGACATAAACATTGTTCACTATCCTCCTCCTTCACATTTGCTCTTAGAAAAATTCTGAATAGTTGTATGCAAAAATTAAATATGCTATTAAGCAGGGGTGGTCTAAACAGCCCGTCCGCTCGCCCCAGGCGATCTCGAATTGCTGCGGACTACCTCAAATTCTAAGGTTGGTAGTCCGACGGACTATCTCAAATTTTGACCCGTCTGATTGATTGATTGATTGATTGATTGTTGCTTTAGGTCCAGCGGACTCTTCCGAGCCAAATCAGGACCGGACAACCCCCGATTCGCATAAAAGATCTGCTGAAACAACCCTAGTGGGAAAACTGAATGCCCTCCACCGGCCAGTCACTTTACAATAAAGACATCCCACGCAGGGGGCGGCTGAGGCTTTACCCCAACTAATCGAAACCCCGGTTACAAAAACAAAATAGAATACAAACATCATTATAAATTATCAACAAAACACATAAATATAAAATGCCTATATTGCTAAATAATAACATCATAGGAAGCCCTAGTGACCACCCGGCAGAAAGCGTCCAATACTCCCAAGCTGATTCAACAGACCTCGTACACAAACAAGGAGTCTTGTCCAGGAAGAGTTTTCAAGAAAAAAGGTAGGTCATTGATCTAGCGAAGAAGAAGATAGTATAGCAGAGTGATGGGACAGAGCAGGAATGGGAAAGAGCAAATGAGGAAGACAGCGACAGTGGGAATTTAAAGCACTAAATTTCCAGAAAGTGGGGATACTATTTATACTGAAACCCCCGGCACTCCAACGGGGGTACTGTTGCCGCAGTGAATCGGTCATGCCTATAAAGGAAAGACAGGTTTTCAACTGGGGCTCGTATTACAGTGGTGGTTCACCCGTCCCCTATACGCTTAATGTGTCCGGGGACGTAAATTTACTCAAAACAACAAACAAACTGGGGCTTTCACTTTTCCCTTTATAGGTTAGAACAATCTACAGTGGCAAGATTGCTCAGGACCCCAAGGGGTTTTTGACCCGTCATCTATTAATTGTTCAGCCGAATTGAAAGTCGCGATACACAAGCATTAGATACTTAGAAACTATCGCCCTTCTAATTGCAGTCATGGATAATTCTCATGACTTTCTGTTAGCAGGCGAAAAGACACTCCTTTCGTTTTGATTCTTGCGATGCGTCACTTTTTTTATTCGTGAAAGCGATCCTACAGGGGGGGAAAAAAAAGAAAAGAGAAAAAATGCATGCAACAGTCTCTACGACCAACAAAAGAGGAAGCGTGAATGGCAGGAGACTTGGATGGCAGATGCAGGGGGCATGTGAATTTGATTGTTTCACAATCACGATCTATGTTTTCAGTTTTGCACCCTTTGCAAAACGTATGCGACTGGCTGGATAAAAACCACCGAGCTCTTCAGGGTCGGATCAACTTCATTTAAAGCTTAACTTAGACTGTACTTAGTGAAGTGTTTTCTCAGTTTTTCAATAACATTTTACATTGTTCAAGCATTCTGTTTTCGGTATTCAGTAGGCGGACTAGTTAAATTATTTGCAAACTAGTTCACTTTTTGTTGAGCTAGTCCACCGGACGACCTCGGGGGAAAAAAGATTTGGCCACCCCTGCAATTAAGGCTAGTATGGATTGTAAATATTTTCGTATGACTGACAGTGTGACTTGGCTATTAAGTAAGCACATCATAAATATACTATTAATTATCATTATTATTTCAATACAACAGCATATATAGATGCACAGTATATAGCTATAAATATATATTGAAGCATTAAGTTAATTTTGCATGTAACCACAATTGCAACATTATTTTAGCTTAAGATAGCAGCACCAGCTGGGGGTATAAGTCGAAAATTGTTTTTTTAGCATACTATAACAATAATGGTTTTATTTTAAAGGTAACTCACCATGCACCTACATTCCGAATATTAGTGATAGAACTTAAATAGTTTTTTTTTTAGTTATTTGATATTAAACAAGGTATGTGTCAGTAAAAAAATCACCTGAAATTCAAAATGGCAATCAGAATTTTCACCAAAATAATTATACACCTCAGTATAATACAAATAATTACCACCTCCCTGCATCATTTGCAACATGGGCCGCTCCCATGAACAAATCATAGCTGAAGAACAAGCAGGATTCAGGGCAGGGCGAAGTACCCCTGAACAGATTTTCAACCTCAGAATAATCTGTGAGAAATACCTACAGCACCAAATACATCTATATCATGTGTTCATAGACTTCAAGAAGGCGTTTGACCGAGTCTGGCATGCAGCTCTATGGGCAACAATGAAAGTGTACAACATCAGCCCTAAAATTATTTAAGTCATCAAAAGCCTGTATGACAAGGCTACCAGTGCAGTCCTCCATAACTGGTTCAGAACAACAATCGGTGTGAGTCAAGGATGCCTACTCTCTCCAACACTCTTCAACATCTTCCTAGAGCGCATGTCAGATGCTCTTGCAGATCACTAAGGCACAGTCAGCATAAGGGGTAGAGCAATCTCCAATCTTTGTTTTGCGGTTGACATTGATGGATTGGCTGGAGATGAACAAGAAATTGAACAGCTGGTACAGAGGCTTGACCGCCTCCAGAGCTTATGGAATGGAAATAAGTGCAGAGAAGACCAAAATGATGACCAACAACACCAATGGCATCAACACGGACATCAAAGTCCAAGGCCAATCCCTCAACACCCTGCACAACTTCAAATATTTGGGAGCCATTGTGTCAGACAATGGGTCCCGACAGGAAGTCCTCTCAGGATCGCACAAACAACTGCTGCCCTGACAAGGTTGAAGCACATTTGGAAAGACAGGACCATCAGTCTACATTCAAAGTAAGACTGCTGCGCTCCCTTGTCATCTCCATCTTATTATATGCTTGCGAAGCATGGACCCTCACAGCAGATCTACAACGAAGAATACAAAGTATGGAGATGAGGTGCTACAGAAGACTTCTGGGCATTTCCTATACCCAACACATCACCAACGACAAAGTCCGACAGACAATCACACAAGCCATTGGACAACACGATGACCTGCTCACAGTGGTGAAGAAACGGAAACTCCGATGGTATGGCCACGTCACCAGATCATCAGGCCTGGCAACATGGCCTCCTTCATGTGAGGTTTTGTTTGTTGTGAACTGTGAATCAAATGTTATTCTCTGTTCTGTGAAGTAAATATGTCGACTAAACCCAAACGGAGTTCTGTCTCCAACAAACAAAAACCTCCTCAAAATAGGTTTGTCAAGCACAAAACCGGCGAGATGTGGGTGTAGAACATGCTCAAACAGAGACTAGTTGGTTTTGTTGAGACTGGTTGATGCCTCTAAAGTAGGAGCTATTGAGCAAAACAAACCGAAAGTGCCACGCCCACAAGGTCTAATATAATATGTACATTACTGTACAACATTTGCCCAATTTTAGGTGAGTTGGAAATTGACAAGGAGGATAGTGATACTTCTAAGTCTGATTGTAGTGATAACGAAGATGTATTTATAAATATATTATAGGCAGGCTATATGTAAGGAACAGAATAACTAACTTTGAAATCTTTCAGAACATTGCCAAACAACTTTTGTGTCATTTCTGTATCACTGATTGAAGACCGTAGGATTAAAAGTACTTAAGTCACAAAATGTCTGTTATGAGAAAAACGGCTTCAAAGTTTAAATTCTTTAGTGAAATCGGGTATTCGTGCTGATGTTATTCTGCTTAGGTTATATTCTTAGTATATGATTATATAAATGTGAAAATGCCAAATAATAAGATATTTTATCTTTATGCCTTCTAAAAATTTTAGTTAATTAAAATGGACTTAAGCACTTTTCTGTCAAATCAACGACTTAAGTACTTTTAGCACTAAACTGCTAGGACTAAGCTTACACAAACAATCAGGTTTTTTAATGCATAACACAAATGAATGATCACGTGCGTATTATTTATTATAATTTTTTTAAATTTTTACCTCAAACCCAGCAATATTTTTTTACCATCCTCAAACACAATGTAACCACAATTAACAGAAAAATATTGTGCCCTTGCAGATACTGAAGAAAAATAAAAGAATGTCTTGTCACATTGTCTTTTGCATTATTTAGCTTGTGAATCTTATTCGTCCTCATCATCATCCTCAACTTTTTCCAGTCCACGGAGGTTGTCATAGAATGTAGCTTCTGGTGGAAGATTGAAAATATTCAAGACAGTGCATGAAGATACGAAAGACTATGATAATAATAAGACGCTGAGCTCAATGATGTCTATTACAGTATTAGCAAATTTTTTAGACATCAAATACAGATTACGTCACCCTCTGTTTTTTGTGTTAAACCTTCGGCTCAAGGCATTAATAACGTGGTTTTTATAGTTATATTTATACCACGTTGAACACGCAGACAGGCATGGATAACACTTCCTGCGGTATCGCGCTTCAATCGCAAGTTCTGTTTCTTGTATATCTATATTCTTTGAAGATACTGTAAAAATTTTGCTTATACATGGGCCTTTGCATGTACAAAGACATTAGTTTGCACAAATACACTCTGAAAATTCATGCTTGTGCATACTAGGCAAAGTGGACTTGCGTACTTTTTTACTGTTTGACCCATTTTTCACTCGTTTGTTTACATCGAAGCTTACTGCGGTCATAACGTTTTTTCGCTTCGTTCATTGTGCGATCTCGCACCCACGTAGTCCGCCATTGTGTTCCGAAATTCCATCCACAAGCTACACACGCGATAAGCTACTGTCATTGAAGTCGAAATGTTCACAGCTTGCTCCCGACCTTGTGTTCCGATTAAAAGAGTTATCGATCGGCCGTCATTTGCCCAGAAAACGGACTAGTCGGGGAGGCAAACGTAAACAAAACATCTCGTCTATCCCTGTTGTCCTTTCAAACAGATCACCTATGCTTTCCAACACTGACCCCACGCTACACTGTATTGCATCACACAAAGAGTGTACCACTAGGCCTGAGACTCATCGCTGTAACACAGACAATCTCATTCACATCAACCTCTCCCCTCAAACACTATCTTCACACCTCGATAGCCACAGCCCTTTACGCGTTGCATCATTCAACGCTCAGTCACTGGGTGCTAACGAAAAACGTACGGCTTTGAGTGAATTCATCTCAGACACTCAGACTGACATCATGTTCATACAAGAAACCTGGTTTCGGCAGACTGGTGACGAGGGTAAATGCTCTGATTTAACCCCTTCTGGCTATTCTGTATGTTCGTTACCTCGCTCAAATCGTGGTGGAGGCCTCGCTATCATTTACAGAAACAGTCTGTCCCGTCACCTTGGCTTCATCACAGACTTCGCATTCACTCACTCGTCCTTTGAAGTTGTTCACCTCAGTTTGTCCGTCCCACAGCAGAACATTCACTTCATATGCATATATCGCACCTTTCCAAGCAAGAAGAATAAATTAACTGATGCAATTTTTCACCAAGAATTTCCAGTCCTGCTCGATTATTGCAACACACTGTCAGGAACATACATAGTTTTAGGAGACATTAACTTTCACTTTGACCAACCCCAGCAACCTTCCACCGCAAAAATGATTGAACTTTTAGATCAGTTTAGTCTTTCTCAGTCAGTCACAGAACCCACCCACAGCCGTGGTCACATCATAGATTGGGTTATGCATAGGCCTCACGATAATGTGGTTAGATCAACGTCAGTCACCCAGGAATTAACATCTGACCATTTCTGTGTCGTGTGCGAACTAAACGTCGCAGCCCCCCCTCCTCCCCCCATGTTCAGGGAGGCTCGCAGCCTGCGTACCATGGATAGGGATGCTTTCAAGCAAGAGCTTACCGCTAAAGTGACCCCAGAACTCTGCCCCACTGTGGATCAGCTGAATAGTACACTTCATGCGGTGCTTGATCGGCACGCCCCCGTGGCCCAGAAAAAGGTCAAGGCAACACGCTCAGCACCCTGGTACGAGTCTATCAAGGACGAGCTCTCCGAGGCGAAGAAACACCGACGCAAAGCAGAGAAAAAGTGGCTTAAATCGGGTTTAGAAGTCAGCAAGCAGATGTTCACCGCTGCAAAAAAACGGGTCACTAAAATAGTCCAGACTGCCAAAACCCGGTACTTTAGCGATAGAATTAGCAGCAGCGAAACTTGTAAACAGTTGTTCAACATTTGCAATCAGCTAAGGGGTAAGAGCAATGCAACATCACTCCCATCCACGCATCCACCATGTCAGCTACCAGATGTATTTTGTAATTATTTCACACAGAAAGTGGCTGACATAAGGGACGCTCTTGACAGCCATGAGATCCCACTCATTAACCCATTCTCACCTTCCCTCACTACCGCAAAAATGGAAGTTTTTCAACCAGTAACAGAGCAAGAAGTCAAGAAAGTCATCTTAAGCTCAAAACCAACATCTTGCTCTCTTGACCCCATTCCTACCCCCATGTTGACAGAGAATCTTGACCCTCTACTCCCGACCATTACCCACATTATCAACGAGAGTCTGTCCTCTGGTGTTGTTCCGTCTGTGCTCAAAACTGCTGTCATCAAACCCCTCCTTAAAAAGCCAAGTTTAGACAAAAATAATCTAAAGAACTATAGACCTGTTTCAAACCTCTCCTTCCTGTCCAAAGTCATAGAAAAAATTGTTCTCAAACAACTGTTTGCCTACCTATATGATAACGCTTTACTTTGCCCCAACCAGTCTGCCTACCGACCCTTCCACAGCACTGAGACAGCCCTCCTAAAGGTAACCAACGATCTGTTGCTGGCCTTAGATAATGGTAACGTCTCCGTTCTCACCTTACTAGACCTCTCAGCCGCTTTTGACACAGTCGACCACCACATTCTCTTTAACACTATTCAACACTACTTTGGAATATCCGGCTCGGTCCTGGCTTGGTTCCACTCATATCTTTCCGACAGATCACAAGCAGTCACTGTCGATGGCTGTTTCTCCAGCACAGCAGACTTGGTGTGCGGCGTGCCTCAGGGTTCCGTTTTAGGGCCGGTGTTATTCACTCTGTACACCAAGCCACTGCTTCTCCTGCTTAGAAAGCATGCTGTTGAGAGTCAGTCATTTGCAGACGACACACAACTTTATAAATCCACAGCCCCCTCTCTCATTAATTCCACTGTTCAGACTTTGGAGAACTGCATCACAGACATTAAGTCATGGATGACACGCAACAAGCTTAAGCTTAATGACGATAAAACCGAAGCCCTCCTCATTCACAAGCACAGCACCTCCTCCTCACTCCCGCCTCTCCCAACATCGCTTACGGTAGGGACAACAAACATTAAGTTCTCATCCTCAGCAAGAAATCTCGGCTACATTCTCTCCGATGACCTGTCCCTCAACAACCACATCTCCAACATCTGTCGCTCTGCATACACGGCCATACGCCAAATCAGCTCCTTTCGCCACTATCTTACGCTCACTGCCACCAAAACCCTAGTCTGCGCTCTCGTCCTTTCTCGTCTTGACTATTGCAACTCTCTCCTCGCTGGCTCCTCAAAACACATCATTGACAAGCTACAAAAGGTTCAGAACTCAGCAGCTAGACTAGTATTCCGAGCCAAGAAACGCGATCACATCACACCTCTACTACATTCCCTTCACTGGCTTCCTGTGCAAGCACGCATAGAGTACAAACTCTCTGTTCTCTGTCACAACTTCTTCACAGATTCTTGTCCCTCCTACCTTGCTGATCTACTGTCTGTCTACTCCCCTTCACGCACTTTAAGATCTTCTGCTGACACTCGCACACTCAAGGTTCCCGTCACCCGCACTAAGACATACGGCCAACGTGCATTCGCTTACTCCGCACCTAAGCAGTGGAACTCCCTTCCCTCCCATATCCGCAACATACAATCAACACAGGCATTCAAAAAGGCCCTCAAAACCCACCTCTTCAAACTTCACTATTCAGAATGATCTGTATCCCGCTGCCATTCTCTCCTCTTTGTCTCTGTCTGATCCGTAAGTGTATACACGGCTGTACATATTTATACTGTTTTTCCTCCTGGGCCTAACCGGGCATATAAATAGCTGTGAATATGTTTTTGCTATTCTATTTGTCTTTTCTGTCATTTGTGTACATAGTTGTAAATTGAAATTTGTGTACATAAGTGTAAATAATTTGTACCCTTACTGTTCTGTCTTTTGGTGTATTGTAGCGAAAGCGATGTTTTATCGAGTGCATGTACTTATATGTAATGACTATGTAAAGCGTGGCGAGTCTGGTCATAGGCTGGAGTATCCGCTATATAAAAATCCGTTATTATTATTATTATTATAACAATATTATTTCCTTTGAAATAAACCAAATATCCTTACGTCTGACTTTTGCAACTTTTATCTTGCTTCGTTTCCATTCAGACGGCGTTAATCGTCTCTTTTTTCCCTTCGGTGCTGCAGCATCCTCGTTGTCGTGTGCACTTTCAGCCATTTTGTGTTACTGTTTCTATGACGCCAAGGAGAGCGGTGATTGGCTGTCATGGACTAAGGTCAATAAATCAATCAATAATTTTATTTAACGTCTATTCACAGTTTGTGATATTAGACCATACACGCAAGCATACACACAACCACACGCAAAATACAAAAAGCACATCCAAGGATCAGGCATAATAATCGCAAAAATTTGCTCACTGGAGACTGGCTAATAATTTGTGCTATTGTAATAATTGTTGGATACTGCAGCAGTTCGGGGTGTCGGATAGCGCAGTGGTTGGAGCACTCGTTACTGTGTCGCAAGTTAAGCACCGTCCGGTGCGGTTAGCACTTGGATGGGTGACCGCAAAAACGTGAAGCGACAAATAACAACGCACCCAGTTGACTCAACTGTGACTGAGTACCTACTCTCTTAAGGGTGGGGAAGGTAAAGCAGCGAGGGAGAGAGATGGGCATCACCCTCATTACGCTGGCCCAAGATAAGTGTGATCTCCAACATCACGCTCTCCTACGGCCACAAATCTATGGGATTACCTTTACCTTTGTTTTAATATATTTGTTTAAATATTGTGAAGTTAATATGGGGCAAGTTTTTAACAGATGTTCAACGGAAATTGGTTGAGAACATGGACACATAGCATTAGGTAAAAATTTAGTATTCCATGAGTTGACTCTTAGCTTATTGATTATTCTACATAAGTTTCTAGAACATGAGTAATGATCTATTCCAGTACTTTGTGATAAGGTGGAGTACATTGATCTTTCTACCAACGAAATAAGTTCCGATGCAGATGGTCTAACAATGTAGTTTTCACTTACTGAGAATGACCCTTCCTTTGCTAAAGTATCCACAACTTCATTAAAATAAATGCCACAATGTGAAGGAACCCAACAAAAAGATATTCCTACTCCATTTGACATAATAGCATGAATTAATGATCTAATATCGAAAATAATGTCTGATCTAGTTTTACAATACCATTTTGAAGGGCTTTGAGAACAGCTTTAGAATCAACACATAAAACTATGTTAGAAAAGGCAATAGGGGTGTTGCTAATAGTGTCCAAAGCCATTAAAATGGCACACAATTCTGCTGTGAAAATTGATACATCTTACCTACATAATACGATTCTTTTATTTTTAGATCAGGAATAGTAAAACCGGCTCCAGCAAGTAAAGTTTCAGACACAGATCCGTCTGTATAAATTTTCAAATGATTACCACACGTTCTTTCCACGGACTAAGGTACTTTTCGTTCAAAAAACCTAGACTTGAGTACTTGTTGTGAGGAAACCTGACACCAAGCCTTTTTCAAAACGGGACGACTTAGGTACTTCTTAATGATTCACAATTAAGTGGGTGGACCTAGCACACATAGGAGGACCATTTTCTGCACTCAACTCCAAATATGCAAAAATGTGACTTAAGTACTTTTAATCCTAGGGTCTTCAATTGAGAAAGCGGAAGAAGGCTGGCTAGTAAACTATCATTTCACTGCAGCAAAAAGAGGTTCAAGACAGGTGATTCAATTGTCACCTGTGATATGATTTCAACAGGCAACTTGCTACCAGTATGTCCTGTAAATCAAAGGGCCACTCTGACAATGCGCTGCATAAAGCTGCGCACACATTCTAAACTCACACAATCAGGCCAAAATGGCAACCTATGAGGTAAGACAGGCAAGAAGTAGGCTTAGACTGTATCTAAATGAAGTGCAAAAGGAAGAGGAAGAGTTCCATATTTAGTTGGAGGACATTAATTTGCAGACAGGTATAGTTTTTTGCTATTCCATTTTTGTCTTCTTTTTTGTTGTTGTCATTTTTGTACATAGTTGTAGGTGATTTTTACTGTTTCGTCTTTTGTCATATCGTATCAAAAGCCACGTTTGATCGAGTGCATGTGTTTGTATGTAATGACTATGTAAAGCGCGGTGAGTCTGGTCGTAGGCTGGAGTATCGCGCTATATAAAAATCCGTTATTATTATTATTATTATTATTATTATTATTATTATTATTATTATTATTATTATTATTATTATTATTATTAACCTACCCAAGTCAGTTGCTGTTATTTGAAATTGTTAAATAATAAGAAAGATGAATTTTTATGTTCTCAGTTGTGTGTAACTATATGGAAGTCCTATCTGTTTAAACAATGATCTCTCTTTCTCTCTCTCTCTCCCCCCCCTCTCTCTCTCTCTCTCTTACCCTTCTCTGACCAACATTGCATAATTAATAATGAACAATTTCATACTGGTGTAGTAATTTAGCTTTTTTTATGCATCAGAGGAATATATGCTTATAAAGCTGTATAATGGAGACCTGTCTCTCAAAGGTACCTGTACAAGATAGTGTCTCTTAAAGGTACCTCTTAGGGAAATGAAAACGTTAAGGAGACAAAAATTTGAATTTATTTTGGCTATATCTGAAAATACATTCCTAAATTCATTTGTTGCTATTTAGGCCTATATTAGCTGAAGATCTATTTAAAAGCATTTGTCAACACTGTAATAATAATTTCGATTTTTACTTTAGGCCATACACACATATATGTGAAATGTCTCTCAGATGTACCTATTATAATGTTGTCTCCGAAATGTACCATTAAGAGTTCTATCTATCTATATATATATCTATATATCTATATATATATCTATATATCTATATATATCTATCTATATATATATATATATATCTATATATATAGACATGGATTGGTATGATGTGGGGCATTTTCCAAAATTGGAGTTGATTGTGGGCCATAAAAAAATTGTGGGGCTTGTAAAACGCCCCGCAATTTTAACCTGTTTACAATATTGCCGCGGGCTTGCTGATTACTGTCCTGTACAAATCTCACATCAACGTTTTATATAAAATTTTTCCCACAAAATAACTGGATTGCCTCCCTTGTTTTTTTTTTTTCAATCTGTCCGCCATGGTGATTTTAATCTTCAATTTGAAAGGAGAGTTACCTATATTGATTGCAACGAGAATGGTGTCACGAGGATTCAGAGAGCCTGTGCTTAAATTGGTTAGTTTTTAATTTTTTTATATATATATAAAATATAATGCCCCACAACAGAATGCCCCACAAACCAACACCAGACAGAAAACCCCACAATAGGTGAGGTTCATGTATATATATATATATATATATATATATATATATATATATATATATATATATATATATATATATATATATATAATTATCTCTCTCTCTCTCTCTCTCTCTCTCTCTCCCTCTATATATATATATATATAAATTGCTTAGCCGGAAGTCCTTCTTCGCCACTACTATAAAGTTTGTCCGGTATGGACGCTGATCTGGGCGGGTGCTGGCCGCTGGGAATCGGCCTGTTGTGTGCTCAAAACCAGCGAAATCGTTATAGCCGACATTTCCTTACCGAACGTTTAACCGTTTCTGAGATAAATAAATAAACAAAATGTCCACAAACTGCAATAGCCTCATTCCGCGCGCTTCCATTAAAAATCAAATTGAGGTTTCAGCATGTTTTCCCATATAGACCAAAAAATGTATTATTTTTGTACGAAGCATTGATAGCTCAGTTGGTAACACCTTCGCCTAACGTTTAGGGCGACCCAAGTTCGAATCCGTCGCGGGCCATATTTTTTTTTAATGTTTTTTTTTCCCCACTACAATATGGATTTTTTTTTTTTAATTTAGGCTTTTTACCTTTATTATTATTATTATTATTATTATTATTATTATTATTATTATTATTATTATTATTATTATTATTATTATTATTTATAATATTATATCTTATATCAAATTTTCTTTTAAAACCTTGGTGTTTATGATTTCTATTTGTATTATTCTATATTTAATATTACTATTATTATTATTATTATTATTATTATTATTATTATTATTATTATTATTATTATTATTATTACCAAGGATCGGGATGGGGTGGTACGTTATTCTTATTCTTATTCTTATTCTTATTATTATTATTATTATTATTATTTATAAACTAATAATAATAATAATTATTATTATAATTATAATATCTTATATCAAATTTTATTTTAAAACCATGGCGTTTTTTTATGATTTCTATTTGTATTATTCATTATTCTTCTTCTTCTTCTTCTTCTTATTATTATTATTATTATTATTATTATTATTATTATCAAGGATCGGGATGAGGTGGTACGTGTAGGTAAAAGGGGGCTACGGGTAGGTTTAAAGGGGCATGGGTAGGCATAACGTGGATACGGGTATATATAAGGGGGTATGGTGATGGTCGATTCCTAACAAAATTCTCCTCTCTGAAAATCCTTATCGGGAAGAGAGGGGACTATAAACTGATTAAAAAAAAAAAAAAAAAAAGGGTCGATTCCTTTCATCCATACCTGCGAAACGATCAACGGGGAAGTATCAAGGAGGGTACAGGTAGGTTACAAGGGGGGTACGAAAGGTATCAAGGGGTTATGGGGAGGTATCAAGTGGGTTCGGGGAGGTATCAAGGGGGTATGATGAGGCATCATGGGGGGGAGACGGGGAGATATCAGAGGGGGGGTGGGTATGGTGAGGTATCAAGGGGGATATGGGGAGGTATCATCGTCCAAATGAAACTCGCAGACAACAGTTGTCTCTCTGTCTACATTTTAAACAGCAACCTGTGTACCCTGGCTTGCCAGGGTACAAAAACCACTAGTATATATATATATATATATATATATATATATATATATATATATATATATATATATATATATATATATATATATATATATATATATATATATATATATATATATATATATACATTTGATACATTATAAGTGGCCTTACACCTTTAAGCCAGTCTTCTCCTTTTTATGACTATATCATGTAATTTAATCCTTTTAATGGGTAACCATCTAAATATAAGTAATTACTTACTAAATTTAAATTAGCCTTTGGGCTTGTTAGCAAGCCGGTTGTTTATCCTGGATACATCCTATTTTAACTAGAGCTTAAGTTTTTTTCTTTGTCATAATCTAATTGTACCATCGTTGTTGATGTTACGTTTTAAAGGTCCACCCCCTGTTTTCAGATTCGTGTGAATCAATTATATTATTAGACCTTAATTAAATTTTTAATGTTATATTACATATCCCTTTTTGTTGACCTATTCCTTGCCTATGATGTTTTTAAGATCTCTTTTAGTCTGTTTTAAATGTACATTATCTGCTTTTTAATCCGTGGTCCTGAAATTTTAATCTTGCCATCTTATCACCGTCCCCTATATGCCACAGTGTCTGGGGACAGAAAAACTTAAATACGATACGACGATACGATACATTATAACTTAAGGTTTTTGAAATAATGTGGCAACCAGTGACGTGACATGTTCTATTCGACTTGTCCTGTATTAAAGTTAGACTAAAATACGGCAGTGTAGTTGCTTAGGGCTTATAGTTTCTGTCATCATACGAAACGAAACGTCAGAAGCCGAATCCCCCAACTGCCCAGTAACTTTACTCTTGTCTACATGCTTATTGCTTCCTTGTTTGAAAGTTTGGGTATTACTTAGCAAGCATTTGGAAACCAATGCTGCAAACGCAAAACAAACAAAAATCTTTCTACGACGTGCTATTGTGAACCATTAGTGTTAGCAGGGAGACAAGAAGTGTGTACAGAACATTAGTGTTAGCAGGGAGACAAGAAGTGTGTAGAACATTAGTGTTAGCATGGAGACATGAAGTGTGTAGAACATTAGTGTTAGCAGGGAGACAAGAAGTGTGTAGAACATTAGTGTTAGCATGGACTGATGGAGACAAGAAGTGTGTACAGAACATTAATGTTAGCAGGGAGACAAGAAGTGTGTACAGCACATTAGTGTTAGCAGGGAGATAAGAAGTGTGTACAGAACATTAATGTTAGCACGGAGACAAGAAGTGTACAGAACATTAGTGTTAGCATGGAGACAAGAAGTGTACAGAACATTAGTGTTAGCACGGAGACAAGAAGTGTACAGAACATTAGTGTTAGCACGGAGACAAGAAAGTGTGTACAGAACATTAATGTTAGCACGGAGACAAGAAGTACATAGAACAGCAGAGAGAGAGGTGTCTCGCCAACCAGAAAGGACTGGAGTTTATTGACAGCTTCTTGGATGTCATCCCCAGTAAGATGCTATCCGCTGTGACTTCTTAGTTCTAGTACTTTTAACAGATAATTGTTTTTAACTCAAAGGTTATACAAGTTAGGCGTGCTTAAGTACATATGTTTATGTGGTGCATTTACCACTACTACTACTACTACTACTACTACTACTACTACTACTACTACTACTACTACTACTACTACTACTACTACTACTGCTACTACTACTACAAATCAAAACGGACAACAAAGTCCAAGGCCAATCCCTTAACACAGTGCATAGTTTCAAATGTTTAGGACCCATTGTATTAGACAATGGGTCCCGACAGGAAGTCCTCTCCAGGATCGACAAACAACTGCTGCCCTGGCAAGGGTGAAGCCAATTTGGAAAGACAGGACCATCAGTCTACACTCCAAGGTAAGGCTGCTGCTCTTGTCATCTCCATCTTCCTATACGCTTGCGAAACATGGACCCTCACGGGAGATCTCCAACGACGAATACAAAGCATGAAGATGAGGTGCTACAGACGACTTCTGGGCATTTCCTATACCCAGCACATCACCAACGACGAAGTCCGACAGACCATCAAACAAGCCATTGGACAATACGATGACATGCTCATGGTGCTTGTAACGTGGGGTTTATTTGTTGCTGGGCTCTGCACAATGGAATGCTGTAACCCTCACGTCTATTCTATGGGAACCGCTAGTGAATCACCCTGTGAATTACTTTAATACATTTATTTGTTTACCTCGGTCTGTGTTAAGGCTGGGGTACAGAGATAGAAAAATGGTAAAAGATTACTGTCACACTAGCTTTCACATGGCTATGAATCATATGTAGTCCAGCCACTTGATAACAGTCAAAATCACACATTTATTTCTTGTACTCTATACACGATCTTCGAAGTACGAATCTAACTTAAAAGTTCAATTGTCAATGCGAATGGTTCGCTCGCTGATAGTCTAGGCAGCTATGTTTTCTTCATAGGGCACTGGCTACTAGCGTTCATTAAGAGTGGACTACTGTGGTCCTTTTGCTACAGTTTTAGTGCACTGTTTCCTGGGCACTTAACTGATCAATGGATGCGTGGGTGAAGTGCTGCGTTGAGGTAGCTTCTGGTACACGCTGGGTCGTGGTACGATGTTTGGGGCTATCTGCGCACGATGCTGTAGATGCCTCGGCAGCCAACTCGAATCGTAGATTAGGGTCTGCTCTTCTGTTGAGTTGGGCTCACGATATCCTGCCTGCTCGTCTGTAACATATGAGACGAAATTCTGCACAACCATGAATAATAGGTCTGTGCAGAGCGTCTCACTGAAAGCCAAAGTAGCCCTCAGTGATAGCTCCACATCTCTATACATAAGCGACGAGCATTCTGCTAAGTCGTTGGTCCACTGGAATCTCCACTCTAATTTCCTATACATACATATATATAAATCGTTGCTAACTATACACATACAGAATTAATAATATTATAAACATTCACTGGTACAGCCACTGGTCTGCATGCATACATATAGGTTAAACAACAGTGGTTCCGTCAGGTATTCAACATGGCGTCAAAACCGGTCGTGCTTAACATGTGTTCGGCTCCTTTACGTGGTAAGGCAAAGTCGGACTAACAATTCACATCTATGCATAGCAAATTCTACAAACATAATTTCAACAATAATATAAATACATCACGATGAAACAGAAGTCTGTTCATTTACCTGTTCGACAATGTCAGGCCCGTGGCTACTTGATTGAATTCAAAAATTCAACAAGCACTGCTTCCCTGTTCTATCAGTGGAGAGATTTTTGCTAGGAAGTAGCTGTGTACTGTCCTAAGCTTTCCACACAACTGACCTATACTTGGCTTGGACTGAATCAGCCAGAACTGGTTCTAAACGCTCTCCCTGTGTCCCGATTGGCGGAAGCAATCTAAGTGGCTATAAAGTTCAAAACTCGGTCGTATGCCGCGATGATGTCACTAAACGGCTCGCGTCAGCTCGCAGTGTGTGTGTACACATCAGTTATACCTTAATCGTCTGCTATAGACTACAGTAACCTTCTAAGTTTTACTACTGCTAGACTAGCAAAAGCTCAAATAGTGAGGGGTAAACAGGTCTGCTTGTGACAGTGCTGAAGAAACGGAAACTCCGATGGTATGACCACGTCATCAGAACATCGGGCCTTGCAAAGTCCATCCTGCAAGGCACAGCGCAAGGAGGCAGAAGAATAGGGATATAGAAAAAGAGGTGGGAGGACAACATTCGATAATAGACTGGCTTGACACTGAGCTAGGGCATGAGGATTGCTGAGGACAGAGAAAGATGGAGTACGCTGGTTAAACGATCATCGAGTTTTCTGGACAGGATAGGATAGGATAGAACACCTTTCAAACTCCGAAAGCTTATCTTTATTGAAGTTGTGTTACGGAAACATGATTATATTCATTAATTGTGTTGTAATAGCATGGCACTAATGAACGGGGTCCTAGGTACGTTAATAGAGCTCATCAGCTTAGACGTTACGTATCCCATACGGGCTTGCTACGGCACGTATGGACTCCGTATCGCAAATTCTCGCGCGATTTCTTCAGACCCGTGGCATCGATACCGGACGTGCTTACGTACAGAACGCGATCCATACGTGACCCTTTCCGCATTTGTTTTAAAACAACTAATCGTCATATTTCACGGTAAGTAACATTTTGGTTGCATTTTTAAATCCTTTTCCCATCTGTATAGGTAGTTTTGCTTTCATGTTGTTGTGTTGACTCCGAGTGAAACCCTGTCAGAGACACCACCTACATACACGGCGGCCGGCACCACGTATCTCCCGCAAGCCAACTAACAAGCGACAACGAGATTTCAGATCGCGATCCCGCTTCAGTCATATTTTTGCTGAAAAAACTCACTTTCCTGCGTTGAGCAATAAAAATGGCATAGAATATGAAAAAAAAATATTCCTCTGTAATATTTGACGTCATTTAATAATTGGCTCGTCATAAAAATATAAAGTGAATCACCCACCTGTGACTGTTCGAGTGCATAATCTTGTCTTTCAAGTTTTTGTTTCACGTTTTAAATGCTTGTTGTTCGCATTATTTTAGGTTGACTGCATCAAAGGCCTTATAAATATTATTACTGAAATTAAAAATTAATTATTACTTTTGTTATTATGCAAAATGGAAAAAAAAATCTATTCATAGATGCTATTCAGTCATTTCAGTGACTGTCACTGTGTGATCATGCCTATCTTGTGTAGCGAAATAGCCATACATATGCAGCTTTGTGTTAGAGATCGAACCCGTTGCATAGATTGGGTGAAATTGAATTATTTATTGAGGAAGCATAAATAGTATTTGATTCAGTACTGCGCTGTCTGATATTACATCATTCATGACGTCAAAAAAAAAAAAAAGAGAGAGAGAGAGAGAGAGAGAGAGAGAGAGAGAGAGAGAGAGAGAGAGAGAGAGAGAGAGAGAGAGAGAGAGAGCAAAACTGCTTACCTGAAGTCTGAAGTTAGTAAAAACTTCGTTGACCCGGCTGTCTATGGCTGGAAATCTCGAGTTGCAAGTCAACAGAGAAAAAAAAATCGTCTTGCAGTACTGCCCCGATGCTTGAAAGCTACACACGTGGGTTGACACACTTGTTAAAACACAAAAAATGCTTCCGGAGTTATCTTTCTTTGCTCGGGGAGTCGGGAGTACGGGAGTCTGTTTCACGTGTAAGCTGAAGCAAAAACGCTTTCACGTACGGGCTCCGTACGTATCTCCATACGTGTACGTATTCAGCGATACGTAACGTCTAAGCTGATGAGCTCTAATATCTTTCTGTTCTACTTTAGCATGCTTAAATACGTTTCCTGCACGACACACCTAGACGTGGGTGTATTAGTGCTGATGTAGAAACAGCAACTATCTAGGCTGCACAACTCAGTGTTCACAATGAACATTTCCGCTCAGTGTGATACTAATGCCAACGTTGACGGGAGATCTTCATTGGGAAAAGCCAGCAAAACAACACCTTGAAAAGGCTGTGATGTGGTCAAATAACTTGATGAAAGTGGATAAATCAAGGCCTGTGGAGAAAACACCTTCAGTGGGCTAAGACAGGTCAAAGGTTTACAGACGAATCAACCTTCATTAGAAATACTGAGTTATAAGAGAGATTTAGAAAACGAAACGTACTCCCTTTCGTTTTCGAGGTTTACTGTATACGTCACGACTTTGTTGCCTTTCGTCACATCCGGACTCAAAGTTAAAGGTCAGACACAAACGAAACGTAGACCGGCAAAACGATACAATACAATACAATACAATACAATACAACTTTATTCATCCCAAAGGGCAATTACATTATAAGTTTATGAGGCAGCATAAAGAAACTCAAAAAATGTATCATAAACCATTTTTTGAAAAAAAAAAAAACAACTAAAAAAAAAAAAAACCATACATTTAAAAAACATCACACAAGCACACACACGCGAATCAAGATCACAAGTGATATCACAAAAGTCAACAAAATTCAACAAGTTGATTAAAAAGTTCAGCCAGTACACATAGACACTAAAGGGAGACTCTCACTATATAACAAATAAGATCCCCAAAGTGCCGAAAACTAAAAGCGGTTAGTACTATTAAGAAGACGGATTGCACTGGGAATAAAAGATTTAGAACGCCGATTTCCCTTACAGATGGGAAACGAGCTTCGTTTTTTACCATATAATTCCGAGCTACTTTTCGTCAGAGTTTGTGAGTATTTTTGTACCATAATCCTTATAATTTTGTTGATTGTTATGCAGTTTCAGATTCATCAACCCTTTTAGAATGTGCTCTGCGATTAGAATTTGTTTGTGGAAGATCGTATAGTTTCTCAAAATGATAAAATTTGAAGGTACTGATTTTGGTCTTTTCTCGGCCTTCAAGCAGACGACCCCGCAAAAGTAGGTCATCACATCAAATTTTCTATTGCTGCAATCTTGATTTTTGATTTCATGTTCCGTAAAAACACAATCTGTGTGATTTAGTTAAAAGGAAAACAACCACCTGATGTTTGGTTTTAGACCCCTCCCTCCCGTTGTTTTGTCTTTGGTCATCGTCTACAGACTTGCACTATTGGCCCATAGTCAAGACATCAGTTAGCAAAATAGAAAAACTCTCCTTCACAAAAGAACTCACTCAAGTGGTTGCGTCCCTTGCTTGAAAACGAAACGAGCTTCGTTTCCTTCTAAAAAAAAATCTTTCTGATAACTCATCGCAGTTTGTTTCGTTTCTAGCCTCATTCTTGTAACAAACGAAACGAAACGGAAAGTAGCACGTTTCGTTTTGCTTTCTAAATCTCTCTATTGTCAGGCACATTTCTTTTCTGTTCTTTTTTTCCTTTTTTTTTTTTTTTATCGGACAATAAAGATGTACTTATATTGTATTGTATTGTAGTAGCAGAAGTAAAAGTACTAGTAATCATATAGTAGTAGTAGTAGTAGTAGTAGTAGTAGTAGTAGTAGTAGTAGTAGAAGTAGTAGTAGTAGTAGTAGAAGTAGTAGTAGTAGTAGTAGTAGAAGTAGTAGTAGTAGTAGTAGTAGTAGCGCAAGGGCAAAATAGGCTGTAAAGCCTTCACGAATGTTCTTTCTTTGATGAGTTTAATTACTCTATGGGTCTGTTGTGCATGCACATTTTCCTACGAATCATTCATCACAGCTATAGAAAATCTCTTTAAATTTTTGTAATTTATCCAATCAGTTTTTAAAAGAATTTTTTTTGTTTTCCTTTATTAGGAAAACAGAATTTGTGCAGGCTAGTATTGCAATGCTGTACAAAGAGTTTCCCCTCACAATTTCGGGGTCTGCCACAAAACAATGATGCAAAAACAAGTCATTCCAAATTAGGTCATCAATGCCATTATAAATTACAAAAACTTGAATTAAGTCTCCACCTATTCTGTGTCCAAGTAAGGAGTGCAGTCCAAAATATCTAAGTCTATCTGAGTAAGTGTCATAAAGCTCCCGGTGCATGTTATAGACTGATTATCTTTACTCTCAGAAGATTCCTACAAACTTGAATATACTTGGTAAACAGTTTTTAATGTTTAAATTTCACGTATACACGCATTCATCAAAAGGCATTTCTTACACAATTATACAAGTTGAGACAGAGATATAAGCTTAAAACACTGAAGACTGTAACGTATGGATATTTGGATGAGTGCCTGTTTATAATAGCTAAGTGAATGCAAAAGATGATTGACTCCTAGATCAAACTAAAGTGTGCGTGCAAGTCTCTCTGTTTACTGCCACACCCGCAAATCCACAGATTCTCACTAACACAGGCAAACACCAACACAAAATATAAGCTCCACACTCTCAATACTTTATATAAATAAACAACAATATTTTATAGCAATCTTTCACACCACTCTTTTTACACTAATCCTTTACACTCCACTGACCAATCTAAATGTCTGTAGAACTCAAACGGCCAGCATTCACATGTCCCGAGCCAAAATAAACACAAAAACGTGTTACCTCTATAACTGGAGGAAGCGTGGGCTCACGAAGGCTAAACCGAGCTACAGAGTCGTGTAGACAGGAAGTTGGACGAGCAGTAATGTTGTAAACAAGCAGACGGGCGTGCGCCTGCCCTGTCTGTCTGAGGTAGCAAACCTGTCTTGGTCAGGGACAAGACGCACGGCCGACCGCCGCTGTTCCTCGAGTCGCCCTTTCTCCGTTGTCCGAGACAACGCCGTGTGTCCAAGTGTATGAAGCTTGCACCAGCTTCCCATTAGGCAGCTGTAATCTTTACAGCACAATATACATCCACTTTCAGAGAGAAAGTCCCACCGAACGTACACAACCTGATAAGTTCTCAGTGCTTTCTACCTCTTCACTTTTCAAAACAATCCTTTCTTTTTTTTCCTTTCTTTATCTTTTTTTTCCGGTCTGGACATAATGACTCTACAACTTTACTTCTTGGAACACAATACTCGAGTGAGTTCCCATTTGCCCTGACCTGCTAGCTATTCATTATTCCATTGGTCCAAGAATTTTAGCCAATGACAAATAATAACATAAGATATTCAAAAAATAACTCACATTCTAAAAGAAATATTTATTGAGAACCCGAAAATTCACGTTCTCTACAAAGAAGTAAAATACACAACAGTTGGAACACAACACCAATTTACGTTTTGCTAATTTTATGGTTCTCTTCTTTCTCACTCAAGATAGCAGAATAATAAATAAAACGGAATTCAAGAAAACTATATTCAAGAAAACTATAAGTCCTAGAGTAATAAAATAATAAGTAGATGAACTATAATAGGATTTTATCTCTCTCTGAAGCAATCCCGTTTCCGGTCTGACAGACAATTACATTTATCAATTTATGACAATATTTTATGCATTTACAAAATTAGTTTCAATATTATATTCCAAGCAAGTGAATCATTAAATATAAATATTCAATTTACGTGTCTGTCATGAACAGAATCCAGAATCACAACAGTGAAAAACAGAAATAGCCTACAGGGTAACACATATTTCCGAGGTGATACAAAATAAGCATTCACTCTTTTTTCACAGTCTATCTTTCATTCCACTAATACACTATCCTAGTCCTATTTCTTCCATCCAATCACAGACACTCAGATGCGTACGAGAACAGCCTTCTGTTCTCCAAACAGTCTTTATATAACCGAGTTTCATCACCAAACTGTTAATGAACTAGTAAATATAGTACCCACACAAAGCGAATACATACGCCACGTGCCTATGGCAATAGCCCTCGCTCGCGTTCTAGCTCTAAATACTCGTGATGTATACACAAATGTAAATATTTGCCAAGTCACTTCGTGACATAAGTCCTAGTTGTACATTCTTTATCCAGCTTTGTTGCTAGCCTCTGTAGTCTTTCAAGAGCAATTGATTGTCTCTTAACCCTGGTTACCATACAATGTTTCTTTTACTTCATTTTTTTACACGATCATCTAGCGTTCATGACCACAGACCTCTCCTGTTAGTAATCAATGTGTAGGCAAACAGCTGACTTACTAAGCTGTGTGCTGAAAGTGGAGGGTAGAAGTGTTCAGTGTGTAGGCAAACAGCGGACTAACTAAGCTGTGTGCTGGAAGTGGAGGTGAGAAGTGTTCAGGGTGTAGGTGCATTGTGGTGATGTACTTATTGTGTACTTGTACAAGACAGTAAAGTCCAGTATAGTCAGGCGTTGTGCTGACATGTGACATACACTATTGTACAGTGAAGTGCCCGTTGACCTAATCCTGTAGACGGAGGTGATTTCTGATCTGTAACATATACATCTATACAGTGAGGTGATGTACTGACTGTACACTTGTGTACACTTACGAGATGTACTGATCATGTGAAAAGAATTATACACCTGTGCAGTGCAGTGATTTTGTGACACTCAAACTCTTGACTGAAATCTATCTTTGCCATGGCATCTAACGTTCCACCATCACCAACATCTCCCGTTCATCGAGCATCGAGACCTGAATCTGCATCATCATCATCATCATCATCATCATCATCATCATCATCATCATCATCATCATCATCATCATCATCAGAAGCACGATCACGACCACAGATGCCACTACCCCCATCAAGTGAGCGATCGTCAAAAGACTTTGGTGTCAGTCAGGACATGCTGCCTGTGGTTGGAGTGGAAGACTTTTACCAGTCACTGCAAGACTACATCCCATTGGAATTCCTCTCCGTCAGCGGACCAAAGGAGCCCCAGCACAGAGGAATCTTCCAGCCAGGACAATCCCAGCAACCTCCTCTGTCGCCCCCATCTCACAGCCCAGGAATCAAGATCCGATCCGACCTCATTCCGGGAGGTAAGCAGGTCACCCTTTTCTGCATTGTCACATCCTCCTCACCCCCCCCCCCTACCCTCACCCCCTACCCCTCCATCAGTTTGCCAAGTCGGTCTTACGAGTTACAAATTATTCTCAAAACTTGCCTTTCCTGTTCAAACACCGTCCCTTTCTACCGGAAGTTCTGGACAAGAAAGAAATTAACCTCAAAACTCCCAACACTCTTCTTAAAGTGATTCCCTTAAAACATTATTAGTAATAATGCTTAGAGCTGTCAAGATTAGGCGTTTCAAAATGTTGGTAATACTACTACTACTACTACTACTACTACTACTACTACTACTACTACTACTACTACTACTACTACTACTACTAATAATAATAATAATAATAATAATAATAATAATAACCATCTTTCTGAAACTGACTGAAGAATTGTCTCTTTTGACTGCCCTAGACATTTCTAATGCCGTTGACACCAATGTGACCCATTCTCTCTTATCGTCTTACATACATTTTATTTTCATCACGGATCCTATACTCAGCGAGTTTCAGTTTAAATATCGGCATTCAGTTAGCATGCATTAAGCAATATCCTGTCTAAATGGTTATGGCTCACTGCGGCATTCCCCAGGGATCAGGACTAGACCCTGTTCTGATCACATTGGATCATCTTTGTAGAATCTTTCAATCATTTTTCTATCTTTCAAGATCCACGGCGGTCACAGGCCAGTGTGTGTG
>CM072521.1:62888766-63286266 GCA_036898135.1 Oncomelania hupensis
CTCGCGCTGTCCTCGGGCAGACGGGCAGAAGTATCAGGCACTAAAGACGACGTTTGATATCTGTTGGCCGAGGTGGCAACAAGGCAGTCGTCATGAGGACCTCTGTCGTGCACTCAGAGGCTTTATGGATTCCTTCAAGGGTAACAGTCAGCTTTCATGAGTAACAGTCAGCCTCATGGGTAAGAGTGGCATGTGTAAAGTAATGGATAACAGGCGGCTTACGGGTTACTTTCTATTTGTAAACAGTCAGCCTAGAATCAGCTTTACGGGAACAGTCAGTGTCATGTGTAAAGTAATGGGAAACAGTCAGCTGCATTGGTAACAGGCAGCTGCCCGAGTAAGGGTCAGCCAACGGTGAGATTTATGGGTAACAGCCAATTGCATTGTTAACAGTCAGATTCATGGGTAACAGTCAGTTTATGGATAACAGTCATCTTTACGTATAACAGGCACCTTCATTGGTCACAATCAATTTGATCGATGGCAGCTTTGCTTGGTCATTAGCTATGTCACTGTTAGTGATGTCAGTCCTCTTTCTTAGCATCATCAAACACTGACTGTGTATCCGTGTGACAAGTGTTGGTTTATGTGGGCAGACGGAGTTCAGGCAACATTTCAGCACAGCTGGGAAACGGCAAATTGGGAGGTGCGGGATCGAACCCAGCGGAAATCGTCGTTCACGAAGGCCTCGTTCTGCTGTCAGTTCGTCACCCTCTACACCCTGCTCAATGAGGCAAGTGCGCCTTTTCTTCAGTGAATTAACGCTACCCTTGCCAAATACATGTAGCCAGGTTGGTACAAACAGACCTTTTCTTCAGTGAATTAACGCTACCCTTGCCAAATACATGTAGCGAGGTTGGTACAAACAGACCTTTTCTTCAGTGAATTAACGCTACCCTTGCCAAATACATGTAGCCAGGTTGGTACAAACAGACCTTTTCTTCAGTGAATTAACGCTACCCTTGCCAAATACATGTAGCCAGGTTGGTACAAACAGACCTTTTCTTCAGTGAATTAACGCTACCCTTGCCAAATACATGTAGCCAGGTTGGTACACACAGACCTTTTCTTCAGTGAATTAACGCTACCCTTGCCAAATACATGTAGCCAGGTTGGTACACACAGACCGGTATGCATATTCAATGAATGGTTGCCACACGTCTGATGCCTTCATGCAATGTACAGCTGCCGTGTGCTAAGAGTTTCAAAGGTATGAGATGCTGTCTGATGTCGATAAATAAGAGACGGGGCACTATTCTAGGACGTTAGTGGATGTCTTAAGAGAGGTGCACTATTCTAGGACGCCAGTGGATGTCATAGAGGTAGGCTACAATAAAAGTCAAATATGACTTGACTTGGGCTGATGGGAGTTGATGTTAGTTTACTTGACTTCAACTGACTTGATGACTTGGTTTGAGGGAGATTTTAACGTGTGCCAATTTCTGGAGTAACTATATCTTAAAGGTATGGGGGTGGTGTTGTGTGCAGTGCTTAAACATCCAGCACTCCAACGTGGACTGGAAGCAGCATCTGTCGCGACTGCTGGAGACGATGGACAATGCAATGACGCCTGACGTGAAGAACAAGAAGAACAAGCAGACTCCATACTCCAAGTCTGCCTTCATGCAGCGGCTTTTGGTCCGGGGATTCAGCTTGCTTCTCAGCACCACGCTCGTCGAAGGTAAGACGTAAACTTACTGTCACGTCACCCGAGTGGGTTCCGTGACGTCAGCTCAAACAGCGCGTGAAAGAAATCGAACTCAACTAAAAATGCCAGATGAACATTTACACTCTTTTATTCCACAACAAACACACAGGATAATTGGAAATCTAAACAACCCTCAACCCCTATCCGGTCCCACAACCCCAACAATTAACAAACAATTACCTCCCTTGTCTATTCTGAAACTCCTAGAAACTGTACACAAGATGCCCACACAACAAAATGCAACACTAAGCAAATAAAGCTGAAAATAAATTATTCGATTACAGGTTACAGAATTTAGCCAGCGAGACTTGAAGAATGTATTAAATTACATTGACTGGCTTTACTAATAAAACGTTCGCTGTCTCTAGCACTCTTTTCTTTTAGCTAATCACAATTACCCCCGTTGGGGTGCCGGGGTGAGTATAAATAGTATCCCCACTTTCTGGAAATTTGGTGCTTTAAATTCCCCCTGAAGCTGTCTTTCTCATTTGCTCTTTCTCATTCCTGCTCTGTTCTATCAATCTGCTATACTATCGTCTTCTTCGCTAGAGTCTCCTACATTTTTTCTTGAAAACTCTTTCGGGACAAGACTCCTTATTTGTGTATGAGGTCTATTAGCTTGAGAATATTGGACGCTTTCTGCCAGGTGGTCACTAGGGCTTCCTATGATGTTATTATTTAGCAATGTAGGCATTTTATATGTATGTGTTTTGTTGATAATTTATAATGATGTTTGTATTCTATTTTGTTTTTGTAAACAGGGGTTTGATAAGTTGGGGTGAAGCCTCAGCCGTCCCCTGCGTGGGATGTCTTTATTGTAAAGTGACTGGCTGGTGGAGACCTTTCGGTTTTACCACTAGGGTTCTTTCTGTCACGTGGGGTTTAGTTGTTGCTGGGCTCTGCACAATGGAATGCTGTAACCCTCACGCTTTATTCTATGGGAACTGCTAGTTAATCACCCGGTGAATTACTTTAATACATTTATTTATTTAGCTCGGTCTGTGTTAAGGCTGGGGTACAGAGATAGATAGAAAAATGGTAAAAGATCACCGTCACACTAGCTTTCACACGGCTATGAATCATATGTATTCCAGCCACTTAATAACAGTTAAAATCACACATTTATTTCTTCTACTCTATACAATATCTTCGATGTACTAATCTACCTTAAAAAGTCAAGAGTCAATGCAAATGATTCGATCGCTGATAGTCTAGGCAGCTGTTATGTCTTCATAGGGCACTGGCTACTAGAGTTCATGAAGATTGGACTACTGTGGTCCGTTTTACTATAGTTTCTGAAGAGTGGACTACTGTGGTCCTTTTGCTATCAGTTTTAGTGCTCTATTTCCTGGGCACTTAACTTGTGTGTAGCGGGTTTGAAGCCCTTCGTTGAGGTAGCTTCTGGTACACGCGGGGTCGTCATGTAGTTTGGTTCCTTGACAAGCTGTGTTGTCTTGGAGAGTGTTTTCCAGGGGAGCTCTCTCAGTCCTGTGCTGTAGAGGCTAAACAGCCAACTCGTCGTTTCTGTTGAGCTGGGCGCACGTTATATTTCGCCTGTTCGTCTGTAACATAAGAGACGAAATTCTGCACAACCCTGGATAATAGGTTTGTGCAGAGGCGTCTCACTGAAAGCCAAAGTAGCCCTCAGTGTTAGCTCCACATCTCTATACATAAGCGACGAACATTCTGCTACCTCTGTGGTCCACTGGAATCTCAACTCCAATTTCCTATACATACATAAATATAACTCGTGGCTAACTATACACATACAGAATTAAGAATATTATAAACATTCACTGGTACAGCCACTGGTCTGCAAACATACATATAGGTTCAACAACAGTGGTTCCGTCAGGTATACAACATGGCGTCCAAACCGGTCGAGCTTAACACGTGTTCGGCTTCTCCACGTGGTAAGGCAAATTCGGATTAACAATTCAAGTCTGTTGTCACGCCAGGGAGGAATAAAGGATTCTGACCACTCAGAGATAGTTAGATTTTTTTCTGATTTCGTCGTTTATATTGATTTTCCTTCTTTCAGTCAGACAATATTTACGTTACACAACAATACATTACATCACCCATAACTTTACATACATATTTCATGCAACATCACATATTCCATCACTCATAACTCTACATACGTATTTCATGCAACATCATATATACATAATTAATGCGAAAGTCATGCATCCACAAAAGTTTTTCAATTTAGAATGTTTATACTAGTTGATGCCTCTCTTCCTTGCACTGACGACGATCACTGTTTTTCTCTTTGTACGAAAATGAAAGTTTCACGTCGATCGTCGTCTGCTATATTTTATTTATTTATTTAAGCGTTCTTATATAGCGCTTTACCAGCTCAAGAGCTGCTCAAGGCGCTGGCCGATACAGGATCTAACTCAAGCCGCACGAGACGCCCACCGGCAGCCTTTGGGCGCATGGTCTGACGCCCGTACAACTGAGCACAATCCTGGGCAGCCAGGGATGGGGGAGAAGGACCTAAGTGCATGCTGGGTGTGTTCTTGTCACCGGCACTCACCCGTCTAGGACATGAGCGTCAGGATCTTTAAAGTCCGTTATGATGGAATGTATGCGACACAGACTAGACCTCGGTTTATACTCTCATCCGAAGCTATATCTATCATAATCGCTTCCCTACCTTGATTGTTGATCATATTGTTTCTTGGTTTACACTAACTTGTCATCTCCACTTGCGCACTGTCGTCTCTGTCCTAGTCCTCACACTTTAGTCCTGTATCGTCTGTTGATTTCACCTCTCACTCTCGAAACAGTTCATCTCTAGCATCCTCCATGTTCCGTACTCGATGCGGAAGAACCCAGAAAAAACATCTGTTGAACATAATAAATAAAACCTTCCATCAGTAAGCGTCGTCTCGTTGCTAAGCTATTTCCGCCGGAAATCGATGTTCGAATCCATGGTAACGATAGCGGTCTCCGTAGATTGACGATCATCTCCGAATGCTTCCGAATTCGAATAAACGATAAAACTCAACAAATGGCATGCACCCGTATAACGATAATATATTTTCAACATAGCAACCATTCGTTCACGCGATCCAATCATACTCAAATCACTTGGCTCGACGAAACGTTCTACGATCACCAGACCCGCCCCTTGCGCCCGATTATCAGTTCGGTCCCGATCTGCCGACGCGCGCACGATTGTCAATGCTTTCCGTACTGAGCCATTACGCGAATTTATCTCATCTTTACAAATAAATAATCCTACCTACCCAAATGATGTGTGATATGAATTTAGACTATTCGTGCCACTGTGTCCAGATGCCCTTGTCGGTAACCGCCACAATCACAATGGTCACTGGTCGTCACTTCCCCCAGTAGACACGGTTTTCTCCATACTCCTCAGCTATGAGAGAGCTGCACATGAACTCTTCTCATAGCTTAGATATCTCTCCTCCGAAATATCTTTCCGCAGGCACCCTGCTGCTGAGTATGTTCCTCCAAGCCGCTGTCCACTCCCGAGATCAAAAATCTCCTCACGTTGTCTCAACGCTTTTGTTTACCACCCTTCTGCTCATGCGCGACCCACGTCAATTTTCAGACTTCACGGCATGCGCTCATATCGTCACTTGATGACGCATACTCCATATCTTATTTCCGTCTGCATTGATTAGTAGGCCTACGTCGAGAGAATGCATAATGAAATGTGACACAAGGCCCTTCCCCAGCTAAAACTCTAGTTTTAGTTTATAACTACACATTTACATATGAATACTCTACATATAACATATTTATAACAATAATTATTTTCCTCCATAATATCGCTGCTTTGTGCATGTCATGCATGCCGTCTTGTCCATTCTCGTTTCCACTGTTTATTTCTTTTCCTCGTCGGCGATGCGACTGAGATAGTCTGCCCCCACATTGTCTTTTCCTTTTATTACCTTCACGTGGAAGTCATGTTGCTGTAATTGCAGCGCCCATCTCATCAAACGGCCATTTTCTGTCTTCGACTTCTGCAGATAATGTAATGGCTGATGATCAGTTTCTAGCGTGAATCTTTGTCCATATAAGTATAGCTCAAATCTCTTAATCCCCCACACAACTGCCAAACACTCTCCTCTCTGAAAATCCTTACGGGAAGAGAGGGGACTATAAACTGATAAACATAACATAGCCAAACACTCTTTTTCAATGGTAGAATAGTTTCTTTCGGCTAACGATAGCTTCTTGCTTGCATAAGCAATTGGATGTATTTCCTGATCCTTTTCTTGCATAAGGACGGCTCCCATGGCTGTGTTTGATGCATCCGTCCTCAAGACGTAAGGTTTGCTGTTGTCAGGTAAATGCATCACTGGTTTACTGCACAAAACGTCTTTCAACTTTTTGAAAGCTTCCTCCGCTTCTTCAGTCCATCTGAGTTTGTCCGGCTGTTTCGCTTTTGTCATGTTGGTCAAAGGAGTGGCTATTTCTGCAAACATTGGTACAAATTTGCGATAATATCCAGCCAATCCCAAAAATGCTCTGAGTTCCTTTTTAGTTTGTGGTTTGCTGGCATTCTGCAGCTTGTTAATTTTGTCTTCTTCGGGTCGTATTCTACCCTGTCCCAATTGATGTCCGAGGTACTCCATTTCCTCGTATCCAAAGAAACATTTTGATGGTTTAACTGTTAACCCAACTTCCTCCAGTCTCGTCAACACTGCTTCCACCGCTTCAAGATGCTCTTCCCATGTTTCCGTCGCCACTAAGATATCGTCAATGATTAGTGGGCTCAACACTTTTCTCATCATTCGCGAAAATACGGCGCCTGCCGTCTTTAAACCGAACGGCATTCGCGTCCATTGGAATTGCCCCACGGGTGTGGTAAATGCCGTCTTGTGCTTGTCCTCCTCATTCACTTTGATTTGCCAGTAGCCCTTTGAGCAGTCTAGCTTGGAGAAATACTTCGCTTTCCCAACCTTTGCGAATATTTGATCAATGTCTGGTATTGGCTCTGGATCAAATTCCAACGTTTCGTTCAATTTTCGATAATCCACGCAAAATCTCACTGAACTGTCCTTTTTCTTGACAAGTACGATGGGTGAATTGTACGCTGATATAGTTGGTTCTATAACGCCCATTGTCAACATCTGATCCACTTCTGTTTTGACAATTTCCATAACTGCGTGAGGTAGCGTATACTGCTTCACGTACACTGGCTTTTGAGTTGTGCTGCGCAATTCGCATGTCTCAATATCCGAATTTCCCGGCAATTCTTGTAATGCTTTCTGATGTCTTCTTCGCACTTCGTGCATCTGTTGTGCTTTATTCGCATCTAACTTGTCAGAAATATGGCTATCTTTTATACTCTCCGTAGCTTTGAGTGGCAATGTCGGTACTGTTCCTATGGTTTCATCATAGTCTGCATAACCCTCGACATCTTCTTCCGTCATGACTACTGCGATCATTTCTGTGTCTTCTCTTTCCATGTAACTTTTCAGTAAGTTTGCATGGTACACTTTTTCCTTGCCGTGTACATCCACCTTGTAATCAAACTCATTTATTTTCTTCGTTACGGTGAATGGTCCTTTCCACGTCAGTTGTAGTTTGTTCTTCTTTTCAGGTAAGAGCAACAACACTTTCGAACCCTCGTTAATGTTTCTAGACTTTGCCTTCTTGTTGAAATTTCTTGCGTGTCTTTGACTAGCTTTGAGCAAGTTTTCTTGTGCTATGATACATGTCTGCTCAATCCTATTTCTCAAGTCAATCACGTATTGTGCTGTCGTTTTCTCTTCTTCTTCGACCTGGTCCTTCATCCAAACGTGTTTCAATATTTGCATCGGCCCTTTTATTGATCTGCCGTACAACAATTCAAACGGTGAAAACATCATCGATTCTTGTGGCACCTCTCTATACGCGAATAGTAGCGCTGGTATCATGCGGTCCCACTCCTTTGGCTGTTCAAGGCACATTTTCTTCATCATTTGCTTCAATGTGCCGTTGAATTTCTCTACTAATCCATTCGATTGTGCATGATGTGGTGTCGTCTTGATGCCTTTCACGTCCAGTAGTTTCTGTAGTTGCTTCATTAGATCTCCCACAAATTGGGTTCCTTGGTCTGAGACTATTTCTTTTGGTATGCCCAGCCTGGTCCAAATAGTCCAAAGCGCTTCCGCGATCTCGGTAGTTTGGCATGTCTTCAGCGGTACTGCTTCAGGATACCTGGTTGCATAATCGACCATTGTCAACACGTATCTGTATCCTCTGTCTGACATGGGAATGATCGGTCCGATTAGATCAATGGCGATCTTCTCAAAAGGTGTGTCTTCCATGGGCACTTTACCTAATGGTGCACGCATGTGTCTGCCTCTGTGTGTTGATCTTTGGCATGCATCGCATGATGCGCAATATCTTTGCACATCGCCGCAAATCCCTGGCCAATAAAAATCAGTCCATATTCTGTTCTTAGTTTTTCTTCCGCCCAGATGTCCGCTCATCGGCGTATCATGTGCTAATTTCATGATGCCTTGTCTGTATTTCTTGGGTACGACTATTTGTGTTTTCTTCTGATCATTTTCCTTGAATTCTCGAGTCAGCACTCCATTCTTCCATCTATATATAGCTTTTGTACGCTTGTCACCTTGTTTCATTTCCACAGACCCATCCGCTGCATCTCTGCATTTCTTCAACGATTCATCTTCCTTCTGTGCTTGTTTTAGTTGTTCTGGTGTGACGTCAACTATTTTCGTTTCTGCAATTTTCAGCTCTTTTTGACTCCGTTTTGTTGCTGCACTTCGTGTTTCTATTTCTGCGCATAATTCCTTTGCTTTGATTTCTTCTAGTTGCTCTGACTGCCTTGTCTCTGTCGCATTTGTTTCCCTTGTTGCACAGGTTCCCATTATAGGATACACTGGAATGACGTTTAACTGCTCTTTGTTCAGGAATCTTGCGTTTCCTATTAGCACTGGCATTGCTGGTCTAGGCATGACCAATACTTCTGCGTTCCCCTCGAAAAATGGTGTCCGCATAAATACCTTGGCAACTGGTACTTGTTTGACGTCGCACGACGCAAATGTTACGGATCTTATTTCGCCCGTATACTTGTCTTTGGGTACCAATTCCGTATCCACAACGCTAATCGTAGCTCCCGTGTCTCTGAGTGCTAACACTTCTTTGCCTTCTATTTCCACTTGGCATAGTGGTTGATAATCTATCTTTCTGCATTTATCGCATAATGCCATTTTGTGATCATCTTCAATCTTGTCCCCAAAATATGGTATTCCTACTCTCAATGCGTGATGATCTATTCTCTCGTGATGCTGACGATGCGTGTCCGCGCTACCGCAATTCAATGCAGGTGCTGCTTCGCATGGTGAATGGACATACATCACATTTTGTTTCCTGTTTGGGCATACTGCCACCTTGTGAGGTCCTCCACAGTTGTAACATTCCAGCTTGAATGACACTCTATTTCTAAATGGTGGATGTTCGTTTCTGCTCGTCGGCTTGTTGTCGCGTGATCCCTGTTGGTTGTTATCTCTCCTGGGTGATGAACTCCTACTGTCTCTGAATCTGAGTCTGTCTCTGCTGCTATCGACGTGCATACTACGAGTCTCATGTCCTCTACTTCTTCTGGATATCTCATACGTTTCTGCTGCCTCAGCGGCTGCGTCTACTGTAGCTGGTCTCCGGTCACGTACGAATGTAGCTTGCTCCCTTGGCAACGCATCTACAAACGTGTCCACTGCCAACAATTCTACTACGCTGTCGAAGTCCTTGGTTTTTCCTGAGAGTTCAATCCATCGGGTTATCCATTGAGTAATCCGATTCATTAGTTCTCTGGCTGTTTCATCATTCTTCTTCTTGGCGTTCTTCAACTTCTCTCTGTACTCTTCCGACGTCAGTCGAAACTTTTTCAGCAACTCATTGCGGATTTGTTGGAAATCTTCAAAATCCAAGTGTTGCATGTGCGTAATAGCCTCTGCTGCTTTCCCTTTCAGCAATGCAATTAAATGTAGTCCCCATTCGTCTTCTGGAATGTGGTCTGCACTCGTGACTCTCTCGAACTTCCATAGATATATTTCCAAATCTTCTCCGTCTTCGTAAAATGGTAGCTTGATCTTAATCCTGTGTCGCCCCTGCGCATTATTATTTCTGTTCCATCTCCCCTCATCATTTGGGTTTGCTGCTTGAATTTCTAGTTCCTTCAAATGTGCTTGTCTCTCGGCTTCCCGTTCTTGCCGTGCTGCCTCTCGTTCGCGTTCTTGTCTTGCTGCTTCTCGCTCTTGTTGCGCTGCTTCTCGTTCGCGCTCTTGTTGTTTTTCTTGTTGCGCCACTGTTGACCAATTTTTTTTCTCTTCTAACACGTATGCGGTCAAGTCTTTCCCTGTTAAACCTAGCAGCTCTCCTTCTTCTTTCCATTTCTGCATCTTGGCTTTCATGTCTGGTTCTTGCGCCATTTCTGTTTGGCTTCTGGTTTCAGACATGGTGTCTCAATTTATCGCAGCTTCTCTAATTCGCAAAAAGCGAATATAAAGTCTCTCACTAATCTATCGCGTATATGTCCGGATTTACATATACGTTTTCTACGATGACGCTAACTGGTGACTGAGATAAAGTCTACCGCGCTACTCAGTCTATGTCTCTACAGATTATCTGAAGAATAGAATTTTACTAATCTAAATCTGTACTTTCATCGACAACCCGCGCAATCGCCCGATCGTCACCGACGCCAACAACCAAACACAAACAATACTCGACTAAAAGAAAGGGACGAATCTAGCGATCGCAAAAATTTCGGAGCTGAATACCTCCCAATGTTTCACAACGCCCTCCAACCGCCCACAGGTAAATTTAACTATTCTGAGTGTTCCTTTGACGTGACAGAAAACACAATGGTGGAGAGTTTAGACTGCTCTAAATATTTCTCCCGTAAGTGGCCTTGGCCGATACCGCTACCATTTACTTAATGGTTAGACCAACACTTACTTGCCACTGTGGTTGGATACAACTATCCGTGGTACGAATCCCTAGGATATATTTTATTTGTCTTCACAATTGATAAATATCCGTGGCTCGAATCCCTAAGAAATTTCTCAGATTGTGGTTACCAATGGTGGTTACAACCTGAAACGTTTCCACGGGATGGGATCCCAGGACGAAGCCCCCAAAAATGTTGTCACGCCAGGGAGGAATAAAGGATTCTGACCACTCAGAGATAGTTAGATTTTTTTCTGATTTCGTCGTTTATATTGATTTTCCTTCTTTCAGTCAGACAATATTTACGTTACACAACAATACATTACATCACCCATAACTTTACATACATATTTCATGCAACATCACATATTCCATCACTCATAACTCTACATACGTATTTCATGCAACATCATATATACATAATTAATGCGAAAGTCATGCATCCACAAAAGTTTTTCAATTTAGAATGTTTATACTAGTTGATGCCTCTCTTCCTTGCACTGACGACGATCACTGTTTTTCTCTTTGTACGAAAATGAAAGTTCCACGTCGATCGTCGTCTGCTATATCTATCATAATCGCTTCCCTACCTTGATTGTTGATCATATTGTTTCTTGGTTTACACTAACTTGTCATCTCCACTTGCGCACTGTCGTCTCTGTCCTAGTCCTCACACTTTAGTCCTGTGTCGTCTGTTGATTTCACCTCTCACTCTCGAAACAGTCCATCTCTAGCATCCTCCATATTCCGTACTCGATGCGGAAGAACCCAGAAAAAACATCTGTTGAACATAATAAATAAAACCTTCCATCAGTAAGCGTCGTCTCGTTGCTAAGCTATTTCCGCCGGAAATCGATGTTCGAATCCATGGTAACGATAGCGGTCTCCGTAGATTGACGATCATCTCCGAATGCTTCCGAATTCGAATAAACGATAAAACTCAACAAATGGCATGCACCCGTATAACGATAATATATTTTCAACATAGCAACCATTCGTTCACGCGATCCAATCATACTCAAATCACTTGGCTCGACGAAACGTTCTACGATCACCAGACCCGCCCCTTGCGCCCGATTATCAGTTCGGTCCCGATCTGCCGACGCGCGCACGATTGTCAATGATTTCCGTACTGAGCCATTTCGCGAATTTATCTCATCTTTACAAATAAATAATCCTACCTACCCAAATGATGTGTGATATGAATTTAGACTATTCGCGCCACTGTGTCCAGATGCCCTTGTCGGTAACTGCCACAATCACAATGGTCACTGGTCGTCACTTCCCCCAGTAGACACGGTTTTCTCCATACTCCTCAGCTATGAGAGAGCTGCACATGAACTCTTCTCATAGCTTAGATATCTCTCCTCCGAAATATCTTTCCGCAGGCACCCTGCTGCTGAGTATGTTCCTCCAAGCCGCTGTCCACTCCCGAGATCAAAAATCTCCTCACGTTGTCTCAACGCTTTTGTTTACCACCCTTCTGCTCATGCGCGACCCACGTCAATTTTCAGACTTCACGGCATGCGCTCATATCGTCACTTGATGACGCATACTCCATATCTTATTTCCGTCTGCATTGATTAGTAGGCCTACGTCGAGAGAATGCATAATGAAATGTGACATCTATGCATAGCAAATTCCACAACCATACTTTCAACAATAATATAAATATATCACGATGAAACAGAAGTATGTTCATTTACATGTTTGACAAAGTCAGGCACGTGGCTACTTGATTGAATTCTAAGATTCTCAAGTCCTGCTTCCTGGTCTGTTCAGGAGAGATCTTACTGCTAACTGTGTAGCTGGTTTCTGCTCCTCGTTTTCAACACGACTGCCGTTCTATCTCTCTATTTGAATCAGCCAGACCTGGGTGATTCCATTTTACTGTGTTCTCATAGGCTGGTAATCGACTCGCCTAACGTAGCTACGATGATGTCATTGCCTTCGCTCTTACCGTCAGCTACCACTGTGTGTAAACGGCAATATATCATTGCTACGCTTGACTACTTCCATCGTCTGCTGCAGCCTAACATTAACATTCTAAGATTACAATGACTAAACAAGGCTACAACGTAAAGTAAGCAGGGTAAACTGGTCCGTTCGTCACAGTTTCGGCAGATCTTTTATGCGGTTTGGGTGGTTGTCCGGTCCTGATTTGGCTCGGAAGAGTCCGCTGGACATAAAGCAACAATAATGTAATGTAATTAGCTAATCACAAAACGACGTAGTCAACACACAGATAGCAAAGTGTACTGCTCTAAATTTCTCTGAAGATGTGGATATGTTGTATGTGTGTATAATGCACGTGTGTATTGTAACGAAGCAGCGTTCGTTAAAAATCTATTTCATAATAATAAATAAATTGGAATGACAAAATAAAAGAAGACTTTTTGTTTTTGTTTGAATACTTCATTCAGACTCATTTATTCCTCACGAAGACGACATGACACAACAATAATAATAAATCACAACACTAATTTGTAGGATTACGAAGAATTTGATGTCCGATGATGTTGTCTCAATGCACAGTCAATGTTCAATGAAGATGGCAGTCCTATGGCTATGGCTCGATGATCATGATGATAAACAGATCCCCAGTGTTGATGACTTGATTATTGCATTATTTTCCCCTGATTACCTCCACATAAAAAAACCACTGACACCACGTTTTGACAATTCTGAAAGAAAAAGAAAGTTCAAAACAAAGAATGCTACCATTTCGTTCTTTCAAGAAGATGATGTGTTATACAGAGAGCATGTCAAGAAAGGATTGGTCACACATCAGATTCTAGTACCTGTTAGTCTTAGACCAGTAGTACTCGCTACAACGCATGATTTGCTAATCTCGGGTCATTGCGGAACACGTCGAGCGTTATCGCGAGTCTTACAACATTTCTTTTGGCCTGGAGTAGCACGTGATGTCAAAGACTACGTCAAAACCATGCGACATATGCCAGAAAACAGCACCAAAAGGGAAAACACAACCAGTTTCTTTATGTACACCAACAGTCATAGATGAACCATTCAAACGTGTTGCTATCGATATTGTAGGCCCATTCAATCCACCATCTGAAGCAGGTCACAGATACATTCTGACAATTATTGATGTTGCAACAAGATATCCAAAAGCTATCCCTATCAAACACATCGATTCAGTTTCTATTGCTGAAGTTTTGTTTGATACTTTTTCTCGTGTAGGGATCCCATCAGAAATTTTATCGGATCAAGGCGCACAGTTCAATTCGGATCTGATGAAAGAATTTCATCGTTTGTTTTCCTTCAATGCGGTTAGAACAACACCATACCACCCGCATACAAACGGATGTGTTGAACGTTTTCATGGAACTTTGAAATCCATGCTCAAGAAAACAATCATATAAAAACCAAAGCTCTGGCACCGATTCTTACCTGCATTACTATTTGCATGTCGTGAATTGCCGAATACAATACAATTCAAGATTATTGCTTTAGGTTCAGCGGACTCTTCCGAGCCAAATCAGGACCAGAGAGACGTTATCTTAAAATATTATAAAATGATTCAAATCTTAAAAAACAAACCTGTTACTCTTAAATACTCAAACAAACTTTCACATGACACCTCTTTAAAAGTCTTCTTTAAAACTGATGTATTAAAAATATAATCTCTTTCTTCAATCAAATCACTAAATTCAGTTCATCAAGCAGGATTTCGTAAAGGTCGTAGCACAACTGACCATTTGGTTAAACTTTCTTTAAATATTAAAAAACAATTCTCAGAAAGAAAGAGTTTATTAGCAACATTTTTTTATGTTAAAAAAGCGTACGATAGTGTTTGGCATGCCAGAGTATTATATAAATTAAATTCAATAGGTCTTAATGGTCACATTTACTATTATATAAAAAGCTTACTTTCAGAAAGATGTATTTGTACGAAGGTTGGAAAAACATATTCATCTAACAGACGTATAAATATGGGCATTTTACAAGGTTCTATTATTGCACCATTACTTTTTAATATTCTAATTTATGACCTTCCTTCTGCATTATCAAAAAACACACATGTCGTGCAATATGCAGATGATATTGCGATTTGGTTAAATACAAAAATTAGAAAACGTACAAATAAAACCAATATTAAATATATTGAGAAAATATATCAAAAGAAAATTAACAGTTTAGTTGATTATATGTCAGAAAATGGTTTAGAGCTTTCTAGAGAAAAGACAAGTCTAATGTTGTTCAATAATGGGGAAAATCCTAAAATGTTACCTGAAATAAAACTTAATGGTCAAAATTTATCATACAAACAAATTTTTTTTAGGAGTTTATTTTACACATAAATTAAATTGGAAATATCATATTGAATATTTAATTAATAAAGCAAGACAAAGATTAAATTTATTAAAAATCATAAGTACACAGCCATTTAGCCATGACACAGAAACTTTACTGCATTTGGCTACATCATTAGTGAGATCCAAATTAATTTACAGACAAGAGGTATATTTTTCTGCACCTTTATATCTTCTCAACAAATTACAAAGCATTGACAGCAAATCGATAAAATTAGCTTTGAGTGTACCAATTCATACTAATACTCATAATACATATAAAGAATCAGGTATATTACCTTTAGCTGAGCAGCATAAATTAGCCACTTCAAAATATGTAATTAGATGTTTGTCGGTAAAAAATTCAGTAACGGATGAAATTTTGAATGTGAGCAGTGTGGATTATCCCAAAAAAGCTCAAACTATTCCCTATATTCAAACAATTAAAGAGTATACACAAGATATTATGGCAGCCTGCAATATTGATATTACTTCAATTTCAGTATTACCAGTTATTCCAAAGTTTCCACCTTGGGAACATTTAAATGCACATTTTGACATAGATTATACTGATTTAACAAAAAATGAGTATTGTCAAATGTTAAAATGTGAAGTTACAGAACATGTAATTAATAATTATTCTAATCATTTAAAAGCATTCACTGATGGTAGTGTTTTGGATTCATGAAACGGTGGAGCAGGATTTTTCATACCTTATTTAAATATTCAAAAATCTTTCTCTCTTGGCCACGGATTTTCAATATTTACGTGTGAATTATATGCAATAATGATGGTACTAGAATACATACTCAGCATTCCTCCTAAAATATTTAATATATTAATTTGTGTTGACTCTAAATCAGTGCTTTATGCGTAAAAAAATTGGAAATGTAGAAAGAGAACAGATATAATGTTTGAAGTAAGATATCTTATTCATAGTAATAGAACTAGAGGTATTGGAATTACCTTTTGTTGGGTCCCATCACATTTAGAGATTTATGGTAATGAAATTTCAGATAAATTTGCCAAAAAAGGTGCAATGAAAAGTGAGCATACAGTCTTTAATTCTAAAGTGAATTTAGTTCAATTTGAATATTATTCGTTATTAGAACAACACTTCACTAATATAATACCCAAAGTAAATATTGTTAGTTGTTCCAGAACTATTGCTAGGTTAGTATATAAGCTACGCTTGAACTCATGGTGTACAAAATATTTGAAAAATGTTACTTGTATATGTGCTTGTATATGTGCTGGAACTATTTCCTTACAACATATCTTATTTGATTGTACTATTTTAACAGCATTGTACAAAGAAAATGGAATTATTTTATGTGCACAAGACGATATTAGAGTCATCTTATATAGTTCGATGTTACAGGACATCGCGCGTATCATTGTCGGAACAGATTTATTTAAGTTACTATAATTAACAATTTCTAGTTGTTTGTTTGTTTCTTTGTTTGTTATGGTTGTCTAAAATCACATTGTTGTGAAAAGACGTTAAATTAAAATATTGATTGATGGCCAAGATGTCAGTCCATGATCCTGTGAATGATTCACGCGTTGTGTTCGGTTCGCAGACATGCCAGTGTCTGCAGTGGGGTACCAGCCATTCAACGACAAAGAAGCCGTAGTCAGATTGGTGTGCTCATTGGTGAAGGCTTCAGGAGACACGAGTCTGAAGAAGGAGCTGTACCGCCTGCTGTTCCACAAAACTCCAGTGGTGCGGTCTTTGATCAGCCAGCTGCTTAACGAGAGAGCCCAGCATCCCCTGAACTTCGCGCTCCTCTATATCGCTAACTGTCTCACCAAGACAGGTTTTCGAGCCAGCGAGGCTGTTGGCAAAGAAGGTTGTGCCTGGTACGACCTCAGCTGCGACCTGTCACAAAGGAAGGCGCGCCTGGTGGTCCTGGTGTCCTCTTTTGACTGCTTCGCCAAGTCGACGTTGGACCTCAAGGCCTGCATCATGGGCCACGGGGCCAGGGAGTCAGACAGACTGGGCCATTACTGCATGCACAACTTCGATCACCTGGTGAAATTCAGTATGCATAGCAAGTACGTGCTGGAGTTATACGCTTACCAGTACAAACCTTTCCCTTTCTATATCACTGAGGTCGTAGACGGCTTCCGTCTGCTAGACTTCTTGCTGCAACATCGGCACGATGAGAATTGGCTGGACAGGAAGGCCATATTGTACGTGACACTACAGCTGCTTGCGTGTCTGCAGTTCCTTAACGAGCGCAACATGGTGCAGCGTGACCTGACCGCCTTCAATCTCAAGGTGCTGGACACGGGCGCCGCCAACCGTCGGTGTGACGTACTACCCTCCCAGAGTTTTCACCTCCGCTTTGCCGACCTCGGACTGCTGCACCGCAACAAGGACGACGTGTACAACTACCATTGTGACGTCGTCAGAGGTAGGTCTACCTTTTCTCTCTGTGTACAGTCACGTTTTAAATTAATTATTATTATATAGCGCTTTTCCAGCTCAAGAGCTGCTCAAGGCGCTGGTCCATACAGGATCTAACTCAAGCCGCCAGAGGTGCCCACCTACAACCTTTGGGCTCATAGTCTGACGCCCAGACGACTGAGCACAATCCTGTGCTACAGGTGATGGGGAGAAGAAACCTAGTGCGTGCTGGGTGTAACTGTTGATTGATTGATTGATTGTTGCTTTAGGTCCAGCGGACTCTTCCGAGCCAAATCAGGACCGAGGGTGTAACTGTATTTGTGAAGCCGGCACGCACCCGTTCAGGACATGAGCGTCATAATCTTTAAAGTCCTTGCATGGAGTGTGTGCGTACACGGACTAGACTTCGGTTTATACTCTCATCCGAACCAATCACATAGAAAGGCTGTAGCAGTACGATCCTATTTGTGTTGTTTACTTTTCTTATACCAAGGGATAGAGAAGTTAACGTAAACATCTACATAAAGAGATAAGGAAATTAACGTAAACATAAATAGATAAAGAAGTTAACGTAAACTTCAAGAGATAGAGAAGTTAACGTAAACATCAAGAGATAGAGAAGTTACCGAAAAAATCAAGAGATAGAGAAGTTAACGTAAACATCAAGAGATAGAGAAGTTAACGTAAACATCAAGAGATAGAGAAGTTAACACAAACATAAAAAGATACAGAATTTAGCGTAAACATAAAGAGATAGAGAAGTTAACGTAAACGTAAACATAAAAAGATACAGAATTAACGTCAACATAAACATAAAGAGATAGAGAAGTTAACGTAAACGTAAACATAAAGAGATGGAGAAGTTAACGTCAAAATAAACATAAAGAGATAGAGAAGTTAACGTAAACATCAACATTAATAGATAGAGAAGTTAACGTAAACATATATAGATAAAGATGTTAACGTAAACATAAAGAGATAGAGAAGTCAACATAAACATTAAGAGATAGAGAAGTTAACGTAAACATAAAGAGATAGAGAAGTTAAGGTAAACATAAAGAGATTGTAAAGTTAACATAAACAAAAAAATAAAGAGATAGAGAAGTTAACATAAACATAATGAGATAGAGAAGTTAACGTAAACATAAAGAGAGAGAAGTTAACATAAACAAAAAGAGGGAGAAGTTAGCATAAACCTAAACATAAAGAGTTAGAGAAGTTAATGTAAACATGAACATAAAGAGAGAGAGAAGTTAACATAAACATAAAGACATAAAAGTTATCATAAACATAAAGAGATTAAGGAGTTAAAGTAAACATAACCATAAAGATATAGAAAAGTTAACATAAACATGGAGAGATTAAGAAGTTAACATAAACATAAAGAAATTGAGAAGTTAACATGAATAATGTTAAGATAAGTTAACATAAACATAAAGAGTTTGAGAAGTAAACATAAACATAAAGAGATATGGAAGTTAACGTAAACATAAAAAATAGAGAAGTTAACATAAACATAAAGAGATAGAGGAGTTAACATAAACATGAAGAGATTGAGAAGTTAACGTAAACATAAACCTAAAGATATTGAAAAGTTAACATAAACAGAAACATAAAAATATAGAGAAGTTAATGTAAACATAGAGAGATAGAGAAGTTAGCGTAAACATAAACATAAGGAGATAGAGAAGTTACCATACACATAAACATAACGAGATAAAGAAGTTAGCGTAAACATAAACATAAAGAGATAAAGAAGTTAACATAAGCATAAAGAGATAAAGAAGTTAACGTAAACATAAACATAGAGATAAAGAAGTTAACGTAAACATAAACATAAAAAGATAAAGAAGTTAACGTAAACATATACATAAAGAAGCCAGTTGCTCTTAGTGAGACTGATACCTACTTCTTACTGAGTATAGCCAAAGAGCTTAATACGGAAAGAGAGGGAACTTCCATTATGTCATATACAAAAATGCGAGACGCTCTCACGGATTATTTCCCTTTGCTCGGGCTGGCTATATTTCATCATCTGCTATATGAATGATCTGTGCGTGGTAACTTATTGGGCCTATGCCATTGCAAAAGAAAATTTGTATGGCAACATTTGCAAAAACCAAACTTTAAACCATCATTATTATTAACATTCCGCTACTGCTGTCTTTTTTTATGTTTACTTATTGACATTTATTAGGTGCTTTTATGCTGCTTATGTGTGTATGTCATAGGTTCGTTTTCTGCCCTGGAATTTATTATTTTTAATCAACGACAGATATTTTAAAATTAAAATATGCATGACAGACTGTTTCATTTATCCGAAACTGTGTAAATCCATAATCATGCGAGAGAGAGAGAGAGAGAGAGAGAGAGAGAGAGGGAGGGGAGGGGTTGGGGGAAGAGAGAGCTCTGTCATTCAATCAATTAATCACAATAAAGCACAATAACAAAATGTTTCACTAATAGTGTGAATTTAATTTATATCAGGTGTCCCCCTACCCACCAACCCTCTCACCTCCCACATCACTGGCTTAATAACATCAGTCACTTCATGGAAAATAATTAATTAATCAGACAGAACAATCAGAACCTAGACTACAACATTCCACGCAATATAGATCTAATGCGCAGAAATTCACAGATCAGAACAAGGACCGAGTTTCTACATTACAGTTTTTTTTCCCGTTTACACTCAAACGAAAAGGGATTACAACAGATCAAGGACCATTTTTGTGCCTAGGTAAGGGGTTATCTTGCACAGTATTTGATCACGAGGAGAAAAAAGACTTAGTTTAATTTAACTTGTTAACATAAGCAGTTTGACGAAGCCAAACTGCCAATCTGACATCTACTTTTGAAATATAAGCACACATATAGTCAAACAGTGAGCGACTTGTTGAACGTAAACTGTCAGCAAACAAACTGTTTTGGATTTAGCACATAAGTATAACATGAATCATTCAAGCCGCTCTCCGATTGTTTTAACACTAACAACACTGCAGCGGTCTTAGTTTAGGCCTACATAAACACAAAAAATGAAGTTTTTCAATTGCAATTTACCTTTTTTTGTCTCTTGGAAATTTGAAAAAGGACTTGCCAACACAACTTTTCTTGTATCTGGCATTATGGCAATTGATGGCTGTGCAAAAGTCACCGCCCACCACCGTCGGTCGCCTTTTGACTTTCTGCCACGAGCCATTTTCAGCATGTCGACAAGGGAGCATAACTCGTACTTTTCGTCTCGCGGTTCTGTACCAAGTTCCCCCTCTTTCTATCATGAAGCTCTTTGGTATAGCTGAGAGATATGGAAGAAGATCCCCCTGGAAGTTTGCAATAAAAAAGAACAGCGATTTTAAACTGACACTGTAGGTTCACTGGCAACCAGTGCAGTTCCCTTAGCTGTATGTGATGTGACAAAACCGCGTCTTTCTTTTTTTAAAAACTAGCAGTCGTGCCTCATGATGATGATGATGATGATGGATGATTGATGACGATTGATGATGATGATGATGATTGTTGATGATGATGTTGATGATGATAATGATTGATGTTGATGATGATTGATGATGATAATTGATGATGATGATAATGGATGATTGATGATGATGAATATTGATGATTATGAATGATAATGATGATGATTCATGAATGGTGATGATGATGATGATTAAAGATGATGATGATGATGATGATGATGATGATGATGATGATGATGATGATGATGATGATGATGATGATGATTTCAGTGCACGATCAGGGGCCAGTGCCCCTTCGTTGGACAGCGCCCGAGTCGCTGCGGGAAGGATCGTACTCGGAGAAGTCGATGGTGTACAGTGCGGGCTGCGTGCTGTTTGAGGTATGCACTCACGGATGTCAGCCTTACTCCAGCTACGACTATTCCTCCCCACCCGTTAAGACTGAAGAAATCGCGTTCAAGGTAAACACTGCTCCACTCATTCTGTTGACAGTTCCACATTTGCCTGTGAAGCACTTCGGAGTCATACAGTCCAAATAAACAACAGCATCACCAAGGACACTCTACTACAATAACACCTCTACTACAAAGAGAAGACGAATGTGTCCACAATAGTCCTGTAAGGAAAGAACTTCGCTGGCTTCCCGTTGAAAGAAGAATTAATCCTAAACTACCTGTCTTGCATTTACAGCTGTGTGGATTTAATTTTTACAGTTTTAATTTTTGATTTTTGTGTGAATGTTGTGACATCTTGTGGATGATTTTGCCCCACATATGAGAATACATTAGTGGTTGGCATAGCTAGCTCACACAGTGCGCTCAGGATTTTCTGTGACATACTGTGTTAACACATGATGTGCTGTGACGTCACGCGATGTGCTGTGACGTGACGTCACATGAGGTGCTGTGACCTCACCGGGCATGCAGTGCTGAGCTGTGACGTCACCTGATGTGTTGTATTGTGCTGTGCAGGTGATAACAGCCAAAGCGTCGCTGGACCACTTTCCATGTATTCCCGACGACCTGTTCCAGTTGATCAGCGACTGTACACAGAATGACCCCAACTGCAGACCGTCGCTGGACACGATGGAGGCACGTCTTCAAGATCTGGCCACAGGTTGGTTGTCCGTTTGTGTCTGAGAACAGTGTGATTGTTCTTCTTCAGGTGATAATTTATTTATTAAGTAATGTATTTATTTGTTTACATTTTATATACTTATGTATTTAATTTTATTAATAATGCATTCACTTGTATTTATTTATTTATTTATTTATTTATTTATTTATTTATTTATTTATTTATTATATTAAATTGTAGGCAAATACTTTTTTTAATGCAGATCTAGATATGTTTTATATTTATTTTTTATAATTATTCATTTAATTTTAAAAAAAACGTTTTATTTATTTTATAATAATTTATTTTTTATTTATTTAATTTTTATTTATTTTTTATTGATTATTTATATTTGTATATATTCTTGTTTAAATTGATGTACCTATTAATAACTCTTACTATTCACGTTTTTCTTTGTTCTTGTCTTTCGTCTACCTAACTACCTAGTGCTGTACAATATTACCTTCACAGAGAACCTCATACACACGCACTACACTACTCTACTCTACACTACACACGCACATCACACGCACACACACACACACACAGACACACACACAGACTACACACTATTCACACATTACATGTTACACGGTTGTTGTTTTTAATCAATGGTTGATTCAGCCCCGATGCTTGAATCTTGATAAGTGTAACTCAGATTCGTTTATCCATGCAGCCTGTTCACTCAGCAACAATCGTTGCATAAATTTTCCAACTTTACTCAGCATACATCAACAACTACATACAAGGTGACTTTCCGAAAATCACTTTAGAGATCATCATCAAAGATCTCCATAAATCAATCACTTTTTTGACTACTCAAGCAGAAACGGTGCACCAATTATATATTCTCTCTATAATCGAGAGAAAGTTCGAACATTCCAGCATGACGCAACAACTCCCAATTAAAACAAAACTCGTCACCGGAACTATGCACTGTCTTACGTCATATAACCAAAGAGCTTAATGATAGAAAGAGGGGGAACTTGGTACAGAACCGCGAGACGAAAGGTACGAGTTATGCTCCCTTGTCGACATGCTGAAAATGGCTCGTGGCAGAAAGTCAAAAGGCGACCGAGTGAAACAGGGCGGTAACTTTTGCACAGCCATCAATTGCCATAATGCCAGATACAAGAAAAGTTGTGTTGGCAAGTCCTTTTTCAAATTTCCAAGAGACAAAGAAAGGTAAATTGCAATTGAAAAACTTCATTGTTTTGTGTGTGTTTATGTAGGCCTAAACTAAGACCGCTGCAGTGTTGTTAGTGTTAAAACAATCGGAGAGCGGCTTGAATGATTCATGTTATACCTATGTGCTAAATCCAAAACAGTTTGCTTGCTGACAGTTTATGTTCAACAGGTCGCTCACTGTTTACGTTATTGCTAGGTTGTTCGACTATATTTGTGCTTATATTTCAAAAGTAGATGTCAGATTAGCAGTTTGGCTTTGTCAAACTGCTTATGTTAACAAGTTAAATTAGACTAAGTCTGTTTTCTCCTCGTGATCAAATACTGTGCAAGATAACCCCTTACCTAGGCACAAAAATTGTCCTTGATCTGTTGTAATCCCTTTTCGTTTGAGTGTAAACGGGAAAAAAATGTAATGTAGAAACTCAGTCCTTGTTCTGATCTGTGAATTTCTGCGCATTAGATCTATATTGCGTGGAATGTTGTAGTCTAAGTTCTGATTGTTCTGTCTGATTAATTAATTATTTTCCATGAAGTGACTGATGTTATTAAGCCAGTGACGTGGGAGGTGAGAGGGTTGGGGGGTAGGGGGACACCTGATATAAATTAAATTCACACTATTAGTGAAACATTTTGTTATTGTGCTTTATTGTGATTAATTGATTGAATGACAGAGCTCTCTCTTCCCCCAACCCCCCCTCTCTCTCTCTCTCTCTCTCTCTCTCTCTCTCTCTCTAACGATTACGGATTTACACAGTTTCGGATAAATGAAACAGTCTGTCATGCATATTTTAAGTTTAAAATATCTGTCGTTGATTAAAAAAATAATAAATTCCAGGGCAGAAAACGAACCTATGACATACACACATAAGCGGCATAAAAGCACCTAATAAATGTCAATAAGTAAACATAAAATAAAAGACAGCAGTAGCGGAATGTTAATAATAATGGTGGTTAAAAGTTTGGTTTTTGCAAACGTTGCTATAAAAATGTTCTTTTGCAATGGCATAGGCTCAATATGTTACCACGCACAGATCATTCATATAGCAGATAATAATAATAATAATAATAATAATTTATTTTGTATAGCGCAATTCAAACATAAAATGCTTCACGAAGCGCATGATCACACGCAGCCACACACAGATACACACGCATAATAAATCTATTCTGCATTTAGAAACAAGACAATATGTAAACCTAGTGAAGGTAACAAACCAACAAATAAAAGTATAAAATCAATCAATCAATCAATCAACTTATAAAATAAATGAGTAATTTCAAAGAAAAAATTTAAGAGAGGGACGTTAATACCAAAAGAGGCAGATCAACAATGCCTCATCAAAGGGAAATAATCCGTGAGAGCGTCTCGCATTTTTGTATATGACATAATGGAAGTTCCCCCTCTTTCCGTAATAAGCTCTTTGATATAACTTTATTTAGGATAGAAGAATCGCCCGGCCATCACTAGAATTATCGCGAAGCTTCGGTCGATAGTAAACAAGTAACTCCAGAAACATCTCAACAAAATCGATCGACGAAAATTATAAACATTATACAAAGCTTCTTTTAGCAACAACGCAAAATCAAATCCAAGGTAAATACACTCTGTTATTGCATGCTTTGCAAAATAAAATGATCGGAGCTATCGTGCGCGTCTCAAACGTAACACTACACATACACACACACACACACACACACACATACACTCATACACACATAGTGTTTCTAGTCATTGCCCAATAAGCTGGAAACGAGAACAAATCGGGTGTCTGCCATTTAAGCGGTGTCAAAAACTCAAGCAAAACACAATCGAAAAACCGTCGACTTAAGATTTAATTGATCTAGGCCTACATTGCACAATGCAATGAAACGAGAGGCACACTTTCTCAGAAGGAATGTAACGGGTGATAGTCAGTGGAGGTACAAGCAGGGGTCGAAGTGAAAGGAGCAGAAGGAGGGAGAGGAGAATGAAGAGGGTGGTAATGTACTGGCGCGTGAGGAACACAATATTAAATGTTATTTGGCAATGGCTTTGAGTCACTGATTTTGTGAGAATGTCTCCGAGTCATCTCAGTCAAATCAGTTCGCAGCTTGATTTGCGATGATTTTTCACGTTTAGAACATGCCCTAATTTTAAGGAACTGATTGCGAGTCATTCAGCATGGGAACCAATGAAACGCGCTACTTTGATCACGTGATCTTGCGAAATTGGCTAATAATTCTAAGACCCCCCCTCTAGGAACGTTGAATGTGAAAAGTACCTGTGAAGTAGTAGAGATGATACCGTCACATGAATGTTTGGGATATTGTCTTTTTATCTGAACTTAGCCAATGAAATACTACCGTTTATGCAGATATTCTTCGTCGGGGCTTTTCACCCATTTAGACTTTCGGCGCAGCAAGGGTAACAACTATCGTGCTTTTGTTTACGCGCAGTGACTGTGCGCATGTTTACCCAAATCAAGCGTTTTGGTGTGACTTGGGACGACTCGCAGCGTCAATCCCCCCCAGTCAAATCATGACTCTTAAACATTCACTGTCATTGTGATTGCAATCAAAACGTTCGTCGTCAGACCTAGGCATTATGTGTGCGTTTGCGTGTGCAGATGACGGAGACTACGACGCTGCCAGACGGGCTGAAGTCGCCTTCGACTACTCTAAACAGTTCCCCCCGATCAGCGCTCGCCAGAGCAGCCAACACAATCTTCCTGAATGGGTGAGAACCGCTGAGTGTCTCCCTCTCTTCTTTCCTTCGTAAAATACCGCTTTCTCTCTCGCATTGGACGAACTTACATGACTTAGGTACGAAACTTTTCTTGAGGACACCGATGGTTTTCTCCGGGTACTCCGGTTTCCTCGCTCCCCTTCAGTATTGGAGGAAGTCAATCTAAATTTCAAACATTCAAATTGGTTTATCTTCTGCCTTCTTTAATAGCGATTCTTTCAGATCGCCGCGCTTTGAGTTTGATGGAAGAAAAAGCGCGTGATAGCGTCCTGTGGTATAAGGACTGGTATCAAAACAAAGCTGCCGCCTTCTTTGCGCTTTTCAGCAGTAGTCGGCAAACAACAGATTCTTTTAGGAAGATATCCTTGGTTATTTGGCGCTGTTTCATTTAAAATGAAGCGAAAGATTTATTTTTACGTGTGAAAGGAGAGTAACTGGTGTTTAATTATGGGGCGCCATGTGTCCATTTATTCTATGTGACTATTCTATACATAGAATAAATTCTATGCACATAGAAAGCATTCTATGGACACAAAAAGCATTCATTAGTTGAAATTCCATTTATAAAAAAGAAACCAATATTGTAAGTCATAGAATAACATTCTTTGTATAGAATAACATTCTATAATATAGTGTAAAATTCTATGTCCATAATACAATTCTATGTAAATAATAACATTTTATAATAGAGAATAAGATTCTATGTATGTAATACAATTCTATATTATAGAATGCACTTGTATGCATAGAATTGTATTCTATAACATAGAATGAATTCTATTACAAAGAATGAATTCTATAACATAGAATTTATTCTATGTGCATACAATTCATTCTATAACATAGAATGAATTCTTTAACATAAAATAAATTATATGACATAAAATGAATTCTATGTGCATAGAATAAATTGTATAACATAGAATGAATTCTATAATAAAGAATGAATTCTATATGCATAGAATGAATTTTATAGCATAGAATGAATTCTATTACATAGAATTCATTCTATGACATAGAATGAATTCTATAGGCATAGAATGAATAGTATAACATAGAATGAATAAGATGACATAGAATGAATTCTATGACATAGAATGAATTCTATAACATAGAATGAATTCTATAGCATAGAATGAATTCTATGACATAGAATTTATTCTATAGCATAGAATGAATTCTATAACATAGAATGAATTCTATAGCATAGAATGAATTCTATGACATAGAATTTATTCTATAGCATAGAATGAATTCTATGTTACAGAATGAATCCTATGTCATATAATTTATTCTATGCTATAGAATTCATTCTATGCTATAGAATAAATTCTATGTCATAGAATTCATTCTTTGCTATAGAATTCATTCTATGTTATAGAATTCATTCTATGTCATAGAATTCATTCTATGTCATCTTATTCATTCTATGTTATACTATTCATTCTATGCTATAGAATTCATTCTATGTCATAGAATTCATTCTATGTCATAGAATTCATTCTATGTCATAGAATTCATTCTATGTCATAGACTTCATTCTATGTTATAGAATGAAATCAATATATACACTTTTTTTAAAAATAGTAAAAAATGGGGCACTGTCAAGGTATAGAGAACATTTTTTTATGGCATGGGACTGTATTGCAGAGAGATATACACATTGCCACATCCCATCACCACACCACATCACTCTACATCACACTGCACCACAAATGTGATGGGTAGGTGTGGTGGAGTGATTAGGTTATGTGACGATGTGGTCTGATTCACTGCTTTTAAGGCATAATAGAACTGTATTGCAGATACATACATACATATTACCACATCACATCACCACACTACATCACTCTAAATCACACCACACTGCACCACAAATGTGATGGGTGGGAGGGGTGGGGTGATTAGATTATGTGATGTGATTCACTGATGCCATGATATGTGCTGTCTGCTGCAATGTGAAGATGTGCTGCTGCTGTGATGTCGGCTGATGTGATGTGATGATTTGTTGATATGATGTGATTTTATGTGGTGGTGCGTTTTCACGATGATGGTGATGAAGCAATGTGATGCAGTGATGTGATGTGATGATGTGATCGATGTGGTGATGATGCGATGTGGTGATGTGTCATACAATATCTTTTTTTAAATTCTAAATTTTGTTACAATTTATTAGTTGTGTTTTTTAATTTTATGTGAATGAAATGAATTATATGTATATAGAATTAATTGTATAACACAGCAAGAATTGTATGATATAAAATTCAATTTTTTAACATAAAATGGATTTTATTCGCAACACTGAATACATTCTATTTTCATAGAATTGTTTTTTAACATTTGGTGCACATAGAATGCATTCTATGTTATAGAATGTTCATTCTATAACATAGAATGTTCATTCTATAACATAGGATCTATTCTATAACATAGAATGTTCATTCTATAACATAGAATGGTCATTCTATAACATAGAATTCATTCTATAACATAGAATGTTCATTCTATAACATAGAATCCATTGTATAACTTAGAATGTTCATTCTATAACATAGAATCCATTCTATAACATAGAATGTTCATTCTATAACATAGAATGCTCATTCTATGCACAACTAGGTCATTCTATGTGAAGCGAGGCTGTGACGTATAAAGGGACACGTGGAGCCTTGCACGCACGCGAGAACTGAAGAAATGGCTGACGTACCAAGCGCTCTGCGGCTTTATCAGACATCATAATTTCGTGAACAAGCATTTAGGTTTCTTGATGCGGACGACTTCGACGGTATAATTAGTGTGAATAGATCGCTTAGCAATAAAAATAATTGACGTCACACACCCCCCCCCCCCTCCGCCCCTGCGTGCTTGCTTTTTTCATTACAATGTGCTGAGGTTCTGTAAGGGTTTATAGTGACAAAATCTAATTAAATAATCAGTTCTTTTCGCTCAATACCGAAGAAATAACCGTACTGTACACTCATAAAAAGCAATAATTAATATATTTAAAGGTCGAATATTGCTATACAACTCTGAGACATAATAAATGAAAGGTTCATAAAGCTGAATATTGCAAAAAATCTATTTCACCCCAAGCGGCCCCCCAGGGCGCTATGCACAAAGGCGTGGCGGCCACGTGCTGCGGGAATAACACAGCGTGATCGAGTTTGAAAATGGTGAAGTACTGTGCTGCGTTTGGATGCTCTAACTCCGACGTAAAACCTTTCTACAAAGAAAAGAACATTTCCTTTCATCGATTTCCACTTCGAGCGCAAATGATGAAGCACTGCATGTCGTCAACTCTAAACTGAATGTCAGTGACAAATCGCTCTGTAATCATTATTGCACGAGTGTGCTATGTTCAAAACATCACAATATCCCAAAACGTTCTCTATACCTTGACTTTGCCCCAGTTTTTACTATTTAAAAAAAAGTTTTTATATTGATTTCATTCTATAACATAGAATGAATTCTATGACATAGAATGAATTCTATGACATAGAATGAATTCTATAGCATAGAATAAATAGTATAACATAGAATGAATAAGATGACATAGAATGATTTCTATGACATAGAATGAATTCTATAATATAGAATGAATTCTATGACATAGAATGAATAATATGAGATAGAATTTATTCTATAGCATAGAATGAATTCTATAACATAGAATGAATTATATAGCATAGAATGAATTCTATGACATAGAATTCATTCTGTAACATAGAATTCATTCTATGCTATAGAATAAATTCTATGTCATAGAATTCATTCTATGCTATAGAATTCATTCTATGTTATAGAATTCATTCTATGTCATAGAATTCATTCTATGTCATAGAATTCATTCTATGTCATCTTATTCATTCTATGTTATACTATTCATTCTATGCCTATAGAATTCATTCTATGTCATAGAATGAATTATATGTCATAGAATTCATTCTATGCTATAAAATTCATTCTATGCATATAGAATTCATTCTTTATTATAGAATTCATTCTATGTTATACAATTTATTCTATGCACATAGAATTCATTTTATGTCATATAATTTATTTTATGTTAAAGAATTCATTCTATGTTATAGAATGAATTCTATGCCTATAGAAATAATTTTATGTCATGCAATTTATTTTATTTTAAAGAATTCATTCTATGTTATAGAATTCATTCTTTGTAATAGAATTCATTCTATGTTATAGAATATAATTCTATGCATACAAGTGCATTCTATAATAAAGAATTGTATTACATACATAGAATATTATTCTCTATTATAAAATGTTATTCTATACATAGAATTGTATTATGGACATAGAATTTTACACTATATTATAGAATGTTATTCTATACAAAGAATTTTATTCTATGACTACCAAATATTGGTTTCTTTTTTATAAATGGAATTTCAACTAATGAATGCTTTTTGTTTGTATAGAATGCTTTCTATGTGCATAGAATTTATTCTATGTATAGAATGGTCACATAGAATAAATGGACACATGGCGCCCCATATTTAATGGATTGCAGCCTTTAATAAAGCGTTGGCAGAGTACTGTAGTGTAAAGATGAAAGATTTCTGCTGTCATCTTTTGTGCCCTTCTTATCAGTGCCTGGCTGGAATACTTCACTGCAAAACAACGAATATAAGAACGAAGGAATAAAACAACCCGGTTCTAAAATAGGTTACTTGTATTTATTTCAATATTTATACTGCCAGGGCCATACACAAAGTAGAATGGCCATTTAGGCAGTGAAATGGCCACAAGGCTCACATGGTAAAACAATTTTAAAAAGATAAATAACATTTAAAACAAAAAACACCCGCACACGCACACTAATAAAAAAAAACACCCACACAGTATACATAGGCTTACTACACAAAAGATCAAAAACAATAAAAGTATGCCGAAAAAATACATTTGAAACACCTCGTTGAGCAGTACCTCAAGAAGGTTCCTTGTCACTGCTAAAATGGTGTTTGATTAATGTTTATTTAGATGTATGTACCATTCATTTGTGTGTATGTGTGCGTCTTGGTACGTATGTGTGTGTGTGTGCGTGTATTTGTGTGAGTGTGTGTGGGTGTATGTGTCGTGTGTGCTCGCATACCTGTGTTTGTATGTACGTGTGTATGTGCGTGCGTGCCTGCATAAACATGCCTCTCTAGCTCTTTTAATGACAGTTACAAAGTCATATTATGTCTGAAGTGCTTGCCCGACTGAAGTTTTGTAGACACTGCACCGAGTAACCCCCCTGTCTTTTTTCAGGGCATTCCACCTGAGCTGCAGAAAAAGATATCAAATGAAGGTACTACGCGCTATGCTCTCATAAGCCTAAACTGTGCTTTGAGAGAGAGAGAGAGAGAGAGAGAGAGAGAGAGAGAGAGAGAGAGAGAGAGAGAGAGAGAGTGAATGAGGGGGAGGGGGAGGTTAGAAAGATCGAGAAGACAGAGGGTGAGAGAGGGAGAGAGAAACAATGGTGATGGTTCACACACCACTACGGATCCAGTGATTACAGATAGGACCGGAGAGTAGTAATGAACACAAACCAGACACGTTAGTGCTTGAAAGACACGAAACTGCGCTCAACAATCAATCCAGCAGGGCGGTGCATGGGAACTTGGTGGTTTTGTAAACCGGGGAAGATAAAGCAAGGAGGGAGAGAAGACTATGTATTTCCTTCACAAAGCTGGCCCATAGAAAAGGACCTAAAACCTACATCCCTTGCGACCAAACGTTTACCCGAAACCGTTTACCTTATCACAGCGTGTTCAAGCTACCAGTGCTATTCTTTATTACAACGGTCGCCGTCATCTTTCCTTTACTGAGGATGAGGATGATGATGAGGATGATGGTGATGATGTGAACCCCCATCCCATTATAATGATCATAACAATTTGATTCAATTCAATTCAGTTTAGTTCAACATAATTATATGCATAACCATTTACAAGGCAATGATGACCGCGATAGTGATCTGTGGGTTCGAGTACTGAATAGATTAGACCCAACGTTTCCCGGCGTGTCGTAAGAGGTGACTAGCAGGGGTGATATCAGCACGGCATCACTGGGTCAAAGTCTTCTACACAGAAGTCAACGGCCAGGTTCAACGACCACGTGCTCGGGGCCAAGGCGGGCCACACTGTATTCGTGGATTGGGCCCTGCCAGGTCTTTCTTGCCCAAGACACACTATATGATGAAAAGAACCACTCTCTCCATACCGGATCGGTCATCGCCCGAGTCACCAAGGACCGCGCCTTCCTTTGGCCACCAGGACGGAGGTGATAACTGTGGTACTGATGGACAACTTAGCAGGATCCGCACGAGAGATAACATTGTCATAGAAACCTGGAATGGCAGGACCCTAACTGCTGAGAGAAAATTAGAAGAAATTGCCCACGAGCTGGACAACTATCGGTGGAGCATCTTAGGTATCGGCGAACTGCGCTGGAAAGGCCTAGTTGAAACAACGACCGACAAAGGCCACAAGCTTTATTTTAGCGGTAGAGATGACACACACGAACACGGCGTTGGATTTTTGGTCCACAAAGACATTCTAGCCACTGTCATGGGTTTCCTTTCCTTTCACTGTAATGGAGGGTGCAGGCAAGCTATAAATAGCCCGCAGCCAGCAAAATGTGGAGGCACTAAACAGTGCTGCTCGCATAGGCATTGAGCTGGTGTGCTATATCAAGCACATCACCAACAACGAAGTCCGACAGACCATCGCACAAGCCATTGGACAATACTATGACATGCTCACAGTGGTGAAAAAACGGAAACTACGATGGTATGGCCACGTTACCAGAGCATCAGGCCTTGAAAAAACCGTCCTGCAAGGCCCGGTGCAAGGAGGCAGAAGAAGAAGGAGACAGAAAAAGAGGTGGGAGGACAACATTCGAGAATGGACTGGTTTGTCACTGAACGAAGCTATCAGGGTTGCTGAGAACAGAGAAAGATGGAATACGCTGGTTAAACGATCATCTGTGGTGCCCCAACGACCTTTGAGTTACGGGATAGGATAGGATAGGTGACGGTGATGATGATGATGATGATGATGATGATGATGATGATGATGATGATGATGATGATGATGATGATGATGAAGATGTTAATAATATTGTTGCTGTTGATGTTCCTGTTGTTATTGTTGCTGTTGTTGCTGTTGTTATTGCTGTTAAAAACTGTTTCAGGCTTGCTGATGAAGTTCAGAAGTCTGACCATATCGAGTTTCAAATGCAAAGTCAGCTCCAGTGAACTCCAACCGTCAGACAGTGAACGACTAATCATCACGTCTGAAGTAAGACAACGACCTTTAGACTATCGCAATTTATTTTGCTCCTAGGCGTAAATAGAGAAACACTTTGATTTAGTCCTGAAAAAAACCACGAACAAAAGGCCGATATGTCTGACAGAGTGTATGTAGCCCCTTTGTACAACATAATTATCTCAAGAACCACTGAACAGATTTTGTTCACATTTAATTAAATTTAATACTTTATATTACGTCTCTTCACAAAAATGTGATTATAGGTAAGATTGTCTTCTTAAGGGCACTGTCAGGGTTAGCAGACAGTCTCCCATGGTATTTGCTTTATCTCAAAGGTCAAGGTCATAGCGGTAAAAACTTTGTTAAATTCCAGTTGATCTATTAAAGTCTATAGCTCAACAACAACAAATACAACAATAAAAAAACATAAAGACCACCGATTTGGGATTTTTTAAAGATTTCATAGAGGTACTACAATTATTGGACCATGATTCTATGGCAACCCGTTGATGGACTAGGGCAAACCAGTTTACTTGAATAACCCCTGCATGATGGCAGCACATAAAATCATGACGAACTCACATCAGGATTGGACGAATCAGTGTCCCCTTGTATGATGCCCACTCCATCGGACTCTTTACACGTAAACCCCTTAATGCTGTCATGCCTCGGTGCTGAGCCCAAGCTCTACGAGGAGGGGCGGCATGTAGGCCTATTCTGGACGATGTGCCAATACTATACTGCTTTCTTGACTGGTTGGATGACTGGTCCATGGCTTAACACCGCACAAGACCGCAGCCGGTGGGCGAACTTGACGAAGTCTTGTTTTATCACTCACTGGCGTATTTGGCAAGAGGTGTGCAATGTGAAGTGTAGACCTATTATGTTTCAGGGCAATGTAAAGTGTAGACCTATTATGTTTCAGGGCAATGTAAAGTGTAGACCTATTATGTTTCAGGGCAATGTAAAGTGTAGACCTATTATGTTTCAGGGCAATGTGAAGTGTAGACCTATTATGTTTCAGGGCAATGTGAAGTGTAGACCTATTATGTTTCAGGGCAATGTGAAGTGTAGACCTATTATGTTTCAGGGCAATGTAAAGTGTAGACCTATTATGTTTCAGGGCAATGTAAAGTGTAGACCTATTATGTTTCAGGGCAATGTAAAGTGTAGACCTATTATGTTTCAGGGCAATGTAAAGTGTAGACCTATTATGTTTCAGGGCAATGTAAAGTGTAGACCTATTATGTTTCAGGGCAATGTAAAGTGTAGACCTATTATGTTTCAGGGCAATGTGAAGTGTAGACCTATTATGTTTCAGGGCAATGTAAAGTGTAGACCTATTATGTTTCAGGGCAATGTGAAGTGTAGACCTATTATGTTTCAGGGCAATGTAAAGTGTAGACCTATTATGTTTCAGGGCAATGTAAAGTGTAGACCTATTATGTTTCAGGGCAATGTAAAGTGTAGACCTATTATGTTTCAGGGCAATGTAAAGTGTAGACCTATTATGTTTCAGGGCAATGTGAAGTGTAGACCTATTATGTTTCAGGGCAATGTCAAGTGTAGACCTATTATGTTTCAGGGCAATGTAAAGTGTAGACCTATTATGTTTCAGGGCAATGTGAAGTGTAGACCTATTATGTTTCAGGGCAACGTCACAGAAATCGAAGAGAACGTGAGCGAATCTTTCGTGAATCAGGTGCTGCCAGCACTTCAAGCCAACCGCCTGCCCGGCATCACCACATTCGACCAGCAAGACCTCTCCATCAGGCTGATCAAGACTGGACCAATGCCGAAACTGGTAAACCCTGAACTTCCCCGTCTCCTGTTCTGCGCTCCTTTAGAAAAAAATGATGCCACAAACATGCGGGATAGCAAGCTGTTGAACGTTTTATCAATAGTTGATTCAGCCACGATGCTTGAATCTTGATGTATGTAACTCGAATTCGTTTCTCCACGCAGCCTGTTCACTCAGCAACAAGGCAGAAGTCGTCGTATAAAGTTTTCCAACTTTATGCACCAAACATCAACAACTGCATACAAGATCGCTTTCCGAAAGTCACTACAGAAATCACTGCTCTCAAAAAAACATCGAACGTTCCAGAATGACGCAATAACACCCAATTAAAATAAAACTCGTCACCGGAACTACACACTGTCACAGAATATTTACAGATCTACATGAATCGACCATTCGATCAGTAATAAACAATTAATTAAAGAAAATTCTCAAAGGTACTACAACGATATCGATCGACGAAATTTGTCAAAATTATAGAAGCTTTCTTTAGCAACAGCGGAAAATCAAATCAAAGGTAAATACACGCTATCATCGCATGCTTTGTAAAATAAAACGATCGGAACTATCGCGCGCGTCTGACTCGTAACACAAGCACAATATTGGCTGGTGTTTTAGTCTATGTAGTCGCCGAGGTCGTACAGACCTTTGCAGTCCTATATTCACATTGGAGGCTGCGTCATGTGAAGGTGAAGGTACTGACCCGCGATTCGGAAAACACATTATTTGTTTCCATTACTGCCATGTTACACCTCGACCATTGTTTTAAAGACATTGTTTTGTTGTTGTTGTTGTTGTGATTGTTGTTGTTGTTATTATTGTAGCCGGGCTGGGCTACAAAGAATTTCTGATCATTACGATACTTAGGCCTCACTCTGTTCTCTGTTATGTTTAATAATAATAATAATAATAACGGATTTTTATATAGCGGATACTCCAGCCTATGACCAGACTCACCACGCTTTACATAGTCATTACATAGAAAATACATGCACTCGATAAAACATCACTTTTTCTACAATACACCAAAAGACAGAACAGTAAGGGTACAAATTATTTACACTTATGTACACAAATTACAATTTACAACTATGTACACAAATGACAGAAAGGACAAATAGAATAGCAAAAACATATTCACAGCTATTTATATGCCCGGTTAGGCCCAGGAGGAAAAACAGTATAAATATGTACAGCCGTGTATAGCAAGCGAACGTTTAATTAACGTTATTAATTGGTTAGTTTTCAATGTTGAAAAAACGTTAAAATATAACGTAAGATTAACGTTATTTTGCCCATCTGAATAACGTTTTTATAACGTTATCCAAAAACAGGTTTTAAACGAAAATGTAACCAAATTTTAACGTTTAAGCAACGTTTATTTTAAAACGTTTTTTCAATGGTTATTTAAAACGTTTTAATAACGTCAATATAACCATTTATAAACCCTTTTACCCTCTTGAAATAACCTTTCTTTAACGTTTGCAATAAACGTAATAAAAACGTATTATACTATCGTTTTACAAAATGTTAAATACAGGCCCCTTGAATGCTGAGTGGATGGATACATTTTAACAGACCTGGCCTAAATTGCCTCCTTTTGCAGACCACATGTGGGCCAATCAAGCCGCCCTTGTGTGGTCTGCAAAAGAAAGTTGTACGTATTTTTCAGTCGATGCAGGTGGGACCTGTATTAACATTTTTTAGATTGTCAAAATCAGCTTTGGCAATTGTACAACGTATATTGCAAATGTTACATAAACAATGAGGGTAAAGTGGTTTTAAATGGTATCTACAATGGTAGTTCGCTGGTTTCATGCACAATAATATTAATTAGGGCATGCTAGATTTTCCAGGAAACATAACCAGGAAGGTCAATAGACGAGTGGTCAAAAATTCACCTCATTTGTAACCACTTCTGAGCAATGTTAGCACTTAAATGAGTGACCGAAAGAAGATCATTGAAGCTGTCGATACCTTTTAATTTGATCCCTTTCACAAACAGTATAGTTTTGGATGAGAGTATAAAACCATTCATTATTTATTTTTAATATTTGTAATCAGCACAGGTAAGAAAGGGGAAAACAGAAAAGCTCAACACACGTTCAAATTATTTTATTTGAAATAGTTTTATTTTATTTATTAAAAAAACACACTAAATAATATAACCTTGCATGATTCAGTGTATATACAAAACATGCCTCATGATGATTTATTTCTGAATTTATACTGCCAGTGTTTTGTAAAATATGGAATAGCTATTTAGATAGTGAATGCCTCATGACAACACCAATACATAAAATCAAGTTAAGTATTTTTTAAATTTATTTGCAAGGGGTGAATTTATGTGACTTAGTTACTAGACTATCGAGGTCACCGAGGGTTTTCTCCGGTTTCCTCCCTTCAATAATGCTATTGGATGCACTCAATCTAACGTTTCACAAATAAAAAAAGATCCATAGAATATATTTCGGAATCAAGATCAAACACAAACCCACACATACGTGTTTGATCTCGATTCATAGACATAGTCCATGTATATTAACTCGGTTATAAAATTATTTTACTGGACTTGATTTTATACATATGTGCGCACTTAAATAAGCTAAAATGCACAGACAATGGCTGCATAAACAGTCCCAAATATATATAAATGGTAAAATAATGTACATTTTCAAAAAATTAAATGAACTTTGCCTTAGAGGACACATCTATAATAGACACCCACACATCAAACCTAGAGACATTAGGAATACAACATCCTTGCTGGAAAGTTATGGCAGCAGGGCAAGAGCCAGAAGATATATATGTCTGTTGCTAAACATGGTGCCGCTGTCACGGACATCTCCACTGATAAAACAATACACCTAATTTTAGAATCGTAAACAAACACTTAAAAACAAAACATTCATGGCATGATGCTTAAAACAGTGAGCAGTTCCATACAAAATTCATGAATTTATAGATTTATATATGCAAAATTATTACACAGAAACAAAGTCCAATAGAGCTATTCAAAGATTAAGATTACAGTAATAACAAACTACTATAGGTACACGAAAAAAATAATATAGTCTCATTTGAAGCGATTGCAAACATGTTACATGACTATCATAGCATTAACTATACACAGGTTAGCATAACGTACACTTGTACTTGTGTTTCCACAACTGAAATAGTGCAGCACATGGATAAATCTATGCAAACGCAAACGGCAGAAGCACGTCAGCTGCTCATAGCAAACATTAGTATTACATTAATCAATTTTTAATTGCAAATCAGGACTGCAAACTTGGCACAGTATAAAACAAGAATTCTTAACCCATGTAAAGAGCAAAAGTTAAACTTAATGTATTGTGTATAAGCTGTTAATCATAAATCACATTAGCTATAATATATATTCAGAGGTGACAACCCCCTAATCTTGTCAGTATTTTCGGACCCGTTTGTCAGTATTTTTAACACTTGTCAGTATTTTCTTTCTCGCAAAACCCAGCCTTTGACACTATAAAGTAACGACAGGTTTCCCTCTGAAACAGCAGGCTATTTTCAGTCCTCTAAAATCACGATCAAAATCAGCTTGTTGAACATCACACTTGTTTTACTCTAAAATCACCATAAAAATCAGCTTGTTGAACACAGCGATATTCAGTGAGTGCAGGAGTACTATTATAAGACCAGAAACCGGTACAGAAGCACTGCTGGCAAAGATAAATGATCGACAACTTCTCCTCCGTATTTTTATAAAAGCTACCGTATTTCCATATTTAATTCACTTCGCCGGAATCAAATCCGTCAATCCGTACTGGTTGGCATCTCTGTATATTTATTCATCCATCTTGTTCTAATAAAACCTCAATGCTGTAGTTTGTTGTTTTGTTTTCTTGTGGTGAGTAATCGCCCCTTATATAGTGTAAAAATAAAAAAAATTAAATAAAAAATAACAACAATCCACACATTTCTGATGAAACCAGTGGCAAACAAACTGATTTATAAAGCAAAATCATCCACAAATCTTAACCTTAACACACACAAAAATCCTAGCAGGGAATAACTAACAGTATTGAAATAAAATTAAAACATCCACAAACATTGATTGTAAGAAAAAAAAAAAAAACCTTGCAGGGAATAACTAACAGTATTTGCAATATTATGAAACTTAAAAAGGTATTCTATTGAACATTCAAATTCTCTCTCTCTCTCACTCTCTCTCTCTCTCTCTCTCTCTCTCTCTCTCTCTCTCTCTCTTGTTGTTGTTGTACAAAATATATAATCTTCCCTAATAGAGATGAAACTCGTCCTTCAAAAGCAACTAGCAGTTCGCTGATTGTTTAAATACCCTCATCATTGTCAAGAGGAGCCCGTGCATTGGTCTTTTTGGCCATCCGAGCAGCTTTCCCACCATCTCGCTCCGAGGCAAACTTTAACCAGCTCTTGATCTCATCTTCAATTTCTTTGTTCGTTATTGTCCTAAAATGTGCTTTGATGCGTACTGCATCTGAAATTAAACAGAATTGTGCATTGTAAGTTACATTTTTTAAAAACAATTTCATGTCTTTTTTAACAGCTGTTTAACTCAAACGGACAATACAGGGCGTAGAAAAACTCAAGAAAGAAGTTGCAGCACAGGCTATAATTATACCTAATCTTAACACCACCGACTGCATACATGGTTCAGCCTAGCAGTAACTCCTATGACAGACACTACAATGTCACTTTCAAAGTCCGAGTTATGACTTGACGGAGGTTCAAACCCACAGCATAAACACAAGGTAGATATATATGGTTAAACGATCATCTGTGGTGCCCCTACGACCTTCGGGTTACGGGACAGGATAGGGTATATATATATATATATATATATATATATATATATATATATATATATATATATATATATATATATATATATATATATATATATATATATATATATATATATATATATATATATATATTTGGACCCAAAACCAGTGAGATAAGTGATTATTTATCAATGGCTAGGTGGGAAGGGAAATGAAGGATTGACGAAATTACTCTCAGTCTATTTTGTTTCTTCACCACCTACAGTATTTAAAGTACTTTTTGACGACATTACAACATTTTTTTTTAAAGATAATTTTGTTACACTGTTGTTTTTGTTTTGCAAAAACATATAAGTGGTGATAACTCACCACAAATGGCAGAGACAACAGCTGTGAGCTTCTGAAAGGGTTGCTTGCCACCACTTCCCTTCCAGTTGAAGCTTTTTGCTCCTTTGTCGGAAAGAACGGACTTGAGGATTCTTCTAGTTAAATCCTTATAATCTCGCCCACCTACATCCGCCAAACGAGACACCTGCAAAAATGTATAAATTAGTACAACCCACATTTGAAACAAATAGATTCCCAATATAATTTTAATAAGTCCATGAATTTGCTTGAAGACATTTTTTGAAGAAGATTTTGTGGCTCTTGACAAAGGTGTTTTGCATTTTTATATCTTCATAATTTTAACTGTCTAGAAACCGAAGAATAGCGACCTGAATGGACATAACTATTCGTTCATGATAACGTGTTCATAATGCCAAAACTTTAGTTCTTGCCTTGTGTGAATGCATTGTTCGAAATATTTACCTCAATTTACTAAACCACCTGTCCATACTGAACCAATGTATAACAGTATGCAATTGTATATAATGTTATGTATGTATGATCCGCTTCCTCTATGGGAGTGATGTATAAAGTTATGTTTAGGTATTAATTATTCATTTATTTTTATTGTTCTTCTTATGGTTGTTGTTATTAATATTATTCCTTTAATCATGCCGTTTTAAAAAGCTGTATGGAACCTGTAGGTCTGATTTATATCTATTGCCTGCTCAATCTTAAATCAATTATTAACTTAATTACTGTATAATAAGCTCATTTCTTAAGACAAACTTTAATAATGTACATTTTATAACAACATTAATATGTCATTTTAATTGTATTAGGAAAACATGCTATTTTCGAAAATCTCTAGTGTCTGCCAGTGTGTGGCGTTGTGTGCATGCATTAAAAGAGATTTCTCTTTTTATAGCGCGCTTACAAGCTCAGAGAGCTTCTCAAAGCGCTGGCCCGTAATATCCAGCAATCACACAATAGTTTTCTGAAGTCAGGATTCGAACCCACGTCGCCCAAGACTCACTCACACAAGTCGTGCGCTCTGACCACTGAGCTATCTATGCCGCCATTATCGACTAGAGCTGCGTTAGTTACTGTTTTAAATTTTGTGATGTGAAACTGTTGATATATCTAACTCTGGTTTAGTTGTGTATGGTGTGTATTTAGTTGTTACCTGCAGTGTTTTTACTTTATGTTTTCATTTGTGATTTTTCTTGAGTTTTGTTGCTATTTGTGCCAACAAGTATGCCGCACACAAAATTGTGTTTTATAGGGACAACAAAGATGTCTGATTTTGATTATGAATAGCTAGCTCACCAAAGACTTGTGCAGAGCCTGGTCTTTCAGGTCATCCTCCAAGGAGAGTAGCTCTTCATAAGTCTCCACTGGCAGCTTGAGATCGTTGGGGAGAGGAGGTGTTGGTAAATGCTGTTCTCTTGTCAGCCGTAATACTTCACCCAGCATCATCTTCATTGTTCCCATTTCCTCCCTAAGCTCCGATATATTCCTGAGGATGCTCCTATGAAGTGCTGTACACAGTACAAATATGCCATGCAAATATAAATAACACCATTAACAAAACAAGAAGTGCATAATATGCCCATATGAATACATACTCTGACATTTGACCTTTCTGATCTTCATTTTGTGACCTTCAAGCTTACCTACAGTACAAGCATACTATAAAATTACACAAACCACATTTGCTATACATATTGTCAAAATATGCGCAACATAGGCATACTGTAAATATTCTGCTATATAGTTACACTTGCTAAAGATCAGAGAGAGTAAGGACTGTGTTGATGTACGCCTCCAGTTCTCATAACATGGGGATAAACAAAAGGATAATAAAACATTACAAGAGAACATTGGCTGCAACATTTTAAAATGGAATGTTTTGTTGTCTTTATGTTTGTAACTGTAGTCCCTTTTTAAGGTTTTAAAAATTTGTGCATTTTTGACCCTCATAAAAATCATTCAAAACTCATACTACCATTACTAGGTATGTATTCTGTATACCATAGACGAAATGCAATCAGTTTGTCTTAAAATCATAGGTATAGTATACACACCTGTATCTGTTGGACTTGAAGGTAATGAAGGTTTTGCTGGAACAGCGGGGCGTCTGTCAATGTTAGGGATCTGACTATGCAATAGACTAGACGGCAATGCAGGGGCTGCTTGAACTGCTGGTCGTCTTTCATTCTGACTTGGCAATGTAGAGGCAGCTGAAAATGCTGGGCGCTCCGTTCGTTTTTGCTTTGGTAACAGACTCTCCAGGTAGACATCATCATCACTTTCATCACTTAAAGGATACACTCTCCTGTAAATTGCATGAGACATTATAAATCAATAAAATATTAAGGTAACATATATTTGATCCAGGCATGAGAGGAAACACACGAGACAGAAGCCATAGTCCAGCATATAAATCAGTATTGTTGATAGAATCACATCAAACATGCCAAATGATTAAGTTGGTTTCACGACAATTGACAGACGGATTAGTTTTAATCTTGGTTTAACAGAACTGTTGCTGTCTTTACTAGGCAAATAATATTCACAATAAACTCTTTCGAAAGCAATCAGAGAATTTTATAAATGGAACATAATGCATGATATCTAGCTCATGATGACAGTATAAAATATTATAAACTTACTTTCTTTTTCTTCTAATCCCTTCTTTGTCGGAATCCGACTCAACATTTGAGTGAAATTGCGCCTCGGTAGTTCTTTGTTTTGCAGTTACCATACAGTCTGTAACGCAGAAAAGTAAACTCATGAGACGTTATGAAATTATATGAGTGTTAATTAGGTTGTCACGTTTTGGTATACATGGTAATAACATGTAACAATCTGAGCTCAGCAATATTTTTCACTTGCTTGGTTAGGCATATTTTATTCATGTGATTAATCCGCTTTCTATTTTAATTCCTTTCCATAAATAACACGCATTCAGAGTATGCATTATTAGCCCAAAACTCACTTGCACTTTCAGGCCAATAGTCAAGAATCACATCTTACCCAACACCCACATTTCATGTTTCGGATAGATGGCATAATGCCGAGTTCTGACAATGCAAATCAAACATAATCTCAACTACTTTTGTCTACAGTTATATAAGCCAACTTTTTTTTTCAAATAACTAACAAATATGGGTTAATAAACTGTTTTGAGCTAAACATTTTACAGTATGTACTGAAAATGCCAGATGAGGCATGCACATTTTTCAGTCAACTACTGAACTAGTCAACTAGATAATACAAACATATTCCTTCCTGTGCTGCATAATCAACACCAAGTGTTATACTTAGTAGAATGAACCAATCAATACAATTTTAAAATAAAAGACAAACAAGAAAAAGAGAATGTAAAATTCCACACAAAGCAATGTCTATTTAATGTCGTAAAAACTCACTGGAGGAGGAAAGTATCCTGATAGCATAGATCTGCCATGTTGTTGTGTCAGGTGGGCTCCTCTGGGAGGCAAGTTTTGACGCCAGCCCTCTGGTAGGCCAATATGCTTTAGAAATCTGTTGACACAAAAGTAAAAACCTATTATTTTAAGATTATGTAAATAGGTAAATTAACATGTATTATATATATGTAAAGTGATCATTACCATTTCAAATAACTTATACCAAGTCAACATTTGCATTTAATGCTATTGTTAGTATTTGTCACAGGAAATAATGATGCAGAAGTTTGATCTTTCTGTTTCCTGTTTATTCACTCATGCATAACAATCACATAAATGCATCAACACAATTAGACACAATCTACTCCACTCCCCACCTTATCCACACAAAACATATAGAAAGAAAAGAATCCTTACATTTCCAGGCTCCTCCTCATCTTTGATAAGCCATGACTGGTGAACAACATCCACTGTCTTTTCATCAATAAATTCTACTACCACAAACTCTGCGGGAAACATCTTTTCTGGCTTGTTCTGAATGAAAAAAAAACCATGTGTATCATACTTTCATTGCCTTAATAAGTTAATAAATTAATTTATAGACACTGATTACTTGAAGGTTAGAATACCAAGACATTGAAGGAATCAGTGTCAGCCCTGATTCTATTTCATGGAGTAATTAATTAACCATTGGAATCACAACAAACCTCTGATGATAAGGCAGAATTATATTTTTGGATGTAATTTCCTTAGCAGACCTTATTTTTATAGCTGGCGCAACATTATCAACGCTGAATATTCCCAACACGTTTGAGTGAACCGGATAGTCAAAAAAACTATGTTGTGATGAAAATGACTGATATACAACATGAACTTCACTACGAATCAGTACAATATTTCTAACCAAACCAATTTCATCACCGAAAGAAACACAATTGTCTCGTTTATTCAGTTTCAAGACAAAGCCCTTTAATGTTGTTTGACGAAACTGACCATCAGGGACCATTCCAAACGGTACTGGGCCATTTTTATGCTCCAAATCAACATTAATTGTTGCCTGTTTGGGTACAGGGCATGTTTGCTTTTTATTTTCTTCATGCCATCTTAGAACAACCTGCTGAAGAGGTTGTGATGGTTTTCTTATGTATCGTAATAGCTTTCTCATGTAATTTTCGTAAGGAAAAGCAGATATATTGTCTAAAGATCCATGAAGCCTTGCATCATCCGCAATATGTACAAGGTTGTGAACATTGTAGACAACCTGATTAGTCCCATATAGAACTGAGAGGTGTTGCACAAAGGAATGCAGCAATTCTTTTGCAAATCTGTTCCAATGTTCATCTTGACACAAGTCTTTTCTCAGTAGTATATGCATAGAAACACAAAGCAGCATAAAATTATCATAAAATTCAGCTGGCAGAATTCCATGTAGTGCGACTAAACCAGTGTACACCACAAATTGCCTGAATTCTGTTGCTTTCCCCCTTGGAACCTCTAATATAATAATGACCTTGGTCTCCTGGCAAACTCAGAAGGGACATATTCTTTAAAAGAAATTAGCCTTTCTGATACTGCAGATATTACAGCCTGTCCTTGTCTGACTACGAGTGGGCCTTTCATCCACAACAACAAGAGACGTTTCATGACACCAAGGCACACTGATTGATTGATTTATTGTTGCTTTAGGTCCAGCGGACTCTTCCGAGCCAAATCATGACCGCCCAAGGCACACTAAATGCATGTAAACTAATACAACACATGAAACTAGACCAACCCCCAAATCTGCAAGAGGACTACGACCACGATGATGATTTTCATAGATCATTTCTTCAAATGAACTATCTGTTCGCAGAGGTGCATCCAGTTCAGGAAAAATCATTTTGCCATCCCAAGACCCTCGAGTTGTGCAACGTTCACAACTTGATTTTCCCATGTGCGGCTGAATTCGTTTCACAAAAGACCGTGCAACAGCATCGCACACAATTGTGGATATTTTAACTTGATAACATGTTCCTCTAAATTCAGCACCATTTGCTTTCAAGCAATTATATTCTGTTATAAAACCATCCAAAAAGTCCAAGTTTTGAGGCTTACTTTCCCCATACCAAAGACTAATCATGAACGGTGAACTTCTAAAAGGTTTGTCAATGCAGCACTGAACTGGCCAAAACTGACCATTGGTACTTTTGAAAACTGGTACACCATCAATGTTAATTTGAATGGAAATCTCTGCTTGTTGCCCACAGTTGGGCTCTTCAAATTGCTGTGACAGTGTGCACACGCTCCAATCCTGTGCTCAAGCCAAAATGATAATACATACCACCAGAAACATGCACACAGTTTATAGCAAATTCTGCTGATGTCGTAGTTCCCAGTAAAGATCTTGGATCTTTTGGAAGTTGGAAATCCCTGTTACGTAGCAAAGCCATTAGTTCTGAAAGGGCTTTCAGTGAAATGGAATTCGACACAGCCCAATCAGCCAAATCAGATGAAAATTCACTGCATGTTGACAATGAACTCGGTGAACTGTCTTCAACTGCATCAAGTTCAACCTTTTCATCCCAAAACTCTATTTTCTCTATATCATGTTCAAATATATTAGATTCAAAATCAGCGCTTTGTTCAACAAGATCATCAAACTGAAATTTTGTGTTATCAATATCACCATCTTCAGTATCAGTTACAAGAAAATAACCACTGGCACTGGCATCAGCAGACTGAATATTAGTTTCATCTATTGGACCATTCTTGCTGCTAGCTACATCTAAATCCTTCAACACTTCACTTTTTAACTCATCTGGTCTCTCTTCAGACTCAAAATTCTGACACTCACTCATTGCTTCCTCGTGAATCTGTATTAATTCCTTATCAACTGCAGCAACGATCTTTCTTCTCTTTGACCAGTAAGATGACATGTTACAGGCCACTGATAAAGTCGGTATAAAACAAATTAAAATTAATTTATAGCCTATGGAATTTCTAAATAACAGAACAGTTATTTACTGAAAACGAAAAAAAACGTCACCGAATTGCGCAGTTGCTGTTGTCGATGGTAACTCTTATATGTAGTAATCAAAAAACGAAAAGTGAAGAAAAAATGTTTGAATAGCGTAGCGTTTAGAACTCAAGGCCGCGGGCCAAGGTCAAGACTTGCTACGTCACGAAAATTAGCCACGTGGCCACATAGACACAAACACGCGGAATAAAGGCGACGTTTAAAAGATTTCCTGTGGTTGTCTTGAGCGTGGCATTACTTTTTTAACACATCAGGCTACATGAAAACACACAGTATTTATTCCCAAGTGTTAAGGCAATACTGAACATTTGCCCAAGTTAGCCTATTATGACAGAAAGTGAAATCTGGAAATGGAAATCCCAAATCACATATTAAAAATCCCAGGGTATACATACAAATACAGGCCGTAACCAGTAAATGCTATATACTAGAGAGAGAGAGAGAGAGAGAGAGAGAGAGAGAGAGAGAGAGAGAGAGAGAGAGAGAGAGAGAGAGAGAGAGAGAGAGAGAGAGAGAGAGAGAGAGAGAGAGAATCTGAACCCAAAAAGCACCTAACAAGAACGCTGCAGTTGCAAGAATTTTAGAATATCATCATACAGCTAGGCCTATATTGTACAGACAGTAGGGAGTTATGTTGCTTTCATAATTTACGAGTGTGAGGACTGCAAAATGTGCGAGATGCAACTTAGTTTATCACATGAGAAACAATAGTATCGAACCATGTAATAACCTTGTTCGTTTCTTACCTGGTCTGGAGTGTAGTGGGATGGGAAAGATATGGCCCGATTAAGTGATTGATGCATGACTGTTTATGGACTGATTGATTTGATGATTAATTAATATTCTTAATTACCCTATTATATTACCTTCATGTTTTTATTTAAATGTCGGCGGTGAGTGTTCGTGATGTGTGTGTGTGTTGTGTGTTTGGTTTAGGCTTGTATGACATGTAGGCCTTCGTGCTTATAAGATCGTGTGACAATGTTGTAAAACCTTGTTTCACATTCCACTGTTTATAAAAAAAATTTTACAAAAAATGAGCTGCTTCTAAATCTTGTAATTGGCTTATGTGAATAAATAAAGTTGTTTTGAATTACATTGAAAGGATCGGGATTTCTTGCAATCGGTCGGTCAAATACGAAGTGCTTGATTAACACAAAAACTTCGGATTCTTTGGTGTTCATTTAGCCGTTTGAGGAGTAAAACCTTTACATCCGCAGGCATGTACCCATCTTTCAAACTCTGTTCTTTTCTTTTCCCAGTCAGGAAATCGGAAAAATACTAAATCTTTCATGTAATCTTTGAATGAATAGCGTTCATCGCTATTGCAAATACCGTGGGCTACCGGCATGTTTGTGTCTATGACGCAAAGGATTGTGGGAATGAATCTATTTTTAACATGGGGCTTGACCTTGGCCCGCGGCCTTGAGCTCTAAACGCTACGCTATTTGGCTACGCAAGTATGAATTGAATAATGCACTTCAAGATTTGCATCAATGAGGGCCCTCTACGATCCGTATACTTTTACTAAAGGCAACATAAAGCAATGAAAGTATTTAAAATATAAATTTATACAAAACATTAATATGGAATATACCAGTAAATGATTTCCGCCGGTGTATGTCGAACACAAATTAGGCTACTCAACTGCTGCAATGGTTTTGCAGCTCAGAAGCTCATGCCTTCGCGGCGATCGTACCTTCGCGCACGAGAAGCTATAATAAGAATTACTTCCCTTTAAATATTTTTCTCTACATTTGTTTCCGTGTCGCATAAATAAATTACACTATAGGTTTGAAAGCAAATATCAGCAATGAATATTAGAATATTGCACGAGTTTACTACTTATTTTTTATCATCTTTTAGCAGAATTTAACTATATATATATATACCATATACATATGCTTCAAAAAGAAAACATTAAATTAACTTTTTTTTTATGGTGTTCTTTCAACCGTTAAATCCCAACTAAAAGATAACGTTAAGGAAACGTTTCCTTTCAACCGTTAAATCCCAACTAAAAGATAACGTTAAGGAAACGTTTCCATCTAACGAATAACCAAAATCCAACCAGGAAAACCAATTGTAAACGTTAATTAAACGTTTGTTTGCTATCTGTATATATACACTTACGGATCAGACAGAGACAAAGAGGAGAGAATGGCAGCGGGATACAGATCATTCTGATTGGACGAATCAGTGTCCACTTGTATGATGCCCACTCCATCGGACTCTTTTTAATACGTAAACCCCTTAATGCCGTCATGCCTCGGTGCTGAGCCCAAGCTCTACGAGGAGGGGCGGCATGTAGGCCTATTCTAGGCCACAACTTGAGATATACTGTTCAGATCCCTTAAAGCAGATAATCATTAGACGCAGCATTCAATTCTCTATTAGAATATATAAACTTTATATGGGATTTATGTACCAATTTTGAATTAGAGCGCGATGTTTAGAATAGCGCGATGCCTATCACGGTGATAAAGACACCGCGCTGTTGTGGGGGCGAAGCCACCGCTGATACGAGCTTGACCGGTTGCCTCAGTCTTCCCGCCTTGTAGATTAACGCATGATAAGAACATAATTGTCGATGATGGCGATAGCAAAGATTTTCCACTGTAACACCTTAAGTGTGATATTTTCCGATGCCTTAGTTCATTCTCTAATAGTATATACTTAGATTAAATATTAGTTTTATAGGGACATACATCGGAAAGAGAAACAGAGGAAAAGTTGTAAGAAGAGGTTAGATATAAATATTGTTGTTGTGTTAGGTGTTTGCTAATTTAGTCCGTCATAGTCGGAACCCAAAATAGTAACCATGTTATATTATATATCGTTGGAAAGGGGAGACGTTGTTCTTTCTTTGTCATTATTATTATTATTATTTATAATTGTATTAAATTAAAGATTGTTTACGAGTTTAGACTCGTGACATTCTTAAAAGCAGCAGCCAACTCCCTCTTAAATTGCCTATTATTTTTATTTCGTAGCAGATAGGTCCGATATTATTATATTAGTAGAAAGGTCGTATTTCCGCGTTTCCGCCCATTTATAATTTGTATAGTATTCGTTAGCGTTTCAAGCATTCTATGTAAAATAAAGATTAACAACTGAAACAGATTACAGAGAGAGGCGAACATTCTGTGGCGCACCGCACGCGTTAAACAACGGGTTCAGTACGGCTTGCGCCCCCCCCCCCCCCCCCCCCCCCAAAAAAAAAAAAAAAAAAGCAGAACGCACACACGGCAGTGAGAGCAAGAGAGAGCAAGAGGCACAACACAGCACAACGGAGCACAGGGCACAACGCAGCAGATAAGGGTTGTTCGACTCGAGCATTGCCTGTTGCGCTCTCGTTTGTATGATGCACTTCGAGAATAGAGCTCATCAGCTTAGACGTTACGTATCGCTGAATACGTACACGTATGGAGATACGTACGGAGCCCGTACGTGAAAGCGTTTTTGCTTCAGCTTACACGTGAAACAGACTCCCGTACTCCCGACTTATTTGAGCAAAAAAAGATAACTCCGGAAGCATTTTCTGTGTTTTAACAAGTGTGTCAACCCACGTGTGTAGCTTTCAAGCATCGGGGCAGTACTGCAAGACGATTTTTTTTCTCTGTTGACTTGCAACTCAACGAAGTTTTTACTAACTAAGCAGTATTGCTCTCTCTCTCTCTCTCTCTCTCTCTCTCTCTCTCTCTCTCTCTCTCTCTCTCTCTCTCTCTCTCTCTCTCTCTCTCTTTTTTTTTTTTTTTTGTTTGACGTCATGAATGATGTAATTTCAGACAGCGCAAAATAAAATACTATTTATGCTTCCTCAACTCCTCGACATTTTTGCAAGCCGAACAAAAGCACCGTGTCCATCTGTTGTAACACGTTAAATATTGTGCAATATTGAACTTCATTTTCCTATGTTTTCAACTTATAAGAAATCATTGAATCGAATCCAAAATAAACTATTAACTTATAATGGGGAAGGGGGTGGGGCCACAAAATATAAAAGTCAAGCGCCGGCACTGTGATAATGATAATAATAATAATATTTTTAATATTAATAATACTAATACAACTGCTCCTAATAATAATATAAATTGTAATAATAATCATAAGACGGAAATGAAATGAACTATTTTCAGCAAGAAGCAATGATATTCAACTACCATAATGTGCAGAGCAACACATTTATCTATTTTTAATATATTTTACTTTTCCCACTGGGGTTGTTTCAGCAGATCTTTTATGCGGATCGGGGGTTGTCCGGTCCTGATTTGGCTCGGAAGAGTCCGCTGGACCTAAAGCAACAATAAATCAATCAATCAATATATTTTACTTTTCTTTTAAAGGATGTTTTACGCTATCACCGTTTCAAAGATTTTTTTTCCATTTTGCATAATAACAAAAGTAATAATTAATTTTAAATTTCAGTAATAATATTTATAAGGCCTTTGATGCAGTCAACCTAAAATAATGCGAACAACAAGCATTTAAAACGTGAAACAAAAACTTGAAAGACAAGATTATGCACTCGAACAATCAATTTCATCGGTCACAGGTGTGATTCACTTTATATTTTTATGACGAGCCAAGTATTAAATGACGTCAAATATTACAGGGAATATTCTTTTTTTTTTCATATTCTATGCCATTTTTATTGCTCAACGCAGGAAAGTGAGTTTTTTCAGCAAAAATATGACTGAAGCGGGATCGCGATCTGAAATCTCGTTGTCGCTTGTTAGTTGGCCTGCGGGAGATACGTGGTGCCGGCCGCCGTGTATGTAGGTGGTGTCTCTGACAGGGTTTCACTCGGAGTCAACACAACAACATGAAAGCAAAAATACCTATACAGTTGGGAAAAGGATTAAAAAAATGCAACCAAAATGTTACTTACCGTGAAATATGACGATTAGTTGTTTTAAAACAAATGCGGAAAGGGTCACGTATGGATCGCGTTCTGTACGTAAGCACGTCCGGTATCGATGCCACGGGTCTGAAGAAATCGCGCGAGAATTTGCGATACGGAGTCCATACGTGCCGTAGCAAGCCCGTATGGGATACGTAACGTCTAAGCTGATGAGCTCTAATAAAACTTTCAACGGTCATCAACGAACTGGCGTTGGGGAGAGAGAGAGAGAGAGAGAGAGAGAGAGAGAGAGAGAGAGAATGTGTGAGAATTCTTCATCACCCTAGCCTCCATCACTTTATCTTCTCTCAACAACACCAACAACACTACATTATTATTATTATTATTATTATTATTATTATTATTATTATTATTATTATTATTATTATTATTATTATTATTAAATCCCTGATTCTGTTGTGCGACAGGTACGCAAGCTTCCTGTGGCCACATGCAGTCTCTTTGAAGCTGCCAGGAGTGGGAAGCTGTGGCTTGCGGAAGATCCTTACCTACACTTTAATATTGCGGGAGGTAATCACTCCATTTGTGTGGACGTCGTGACGTCAGTGGCGGCCATGTTGAAAAGCCTGCATGACCAGGGGTTTTGTCACCGCGACGTCAAGGCCCACACCCTCCTGGTGCACCTTGATACGCCGGGCAGGATAACCGTAAGTAGCCTACTTGACCTTTGACCTTTCACAAGCAGTCATCTAGATGGCAAAGTAGCTCTCTCAGTGGGTACCTTGCTCTTTTTAGAACGTGCGTGTTTGTGTGTGCGTGTGTGTGTGTGTGTGTGTGTGTGGGGGGGTGACCTTGACTCTTGCTTTGACATTTCCGTTACATTGCTGACCTTCTGTCCGCAGGTGTTCCCGGCTCGCCTGGGGCGCATTGGGCGGCTGAGAGAGGACGGTGTGGTGACCGGCGAGGTGTTTCCTGACAGTCTGCGATGGTAAGATGTCTAGTGGTGAAGGTGTTTCCTGACAGTCTGCGATGGTAAGATGTCTAGTGGTGAAGGTGTTTTCTGACAGTCTGCGATGGTAAGATGTCTAGTGGTGAAGGTGGTGAGATGTCTAGTGGTGAAGGTGTTTCTGACAGTCTGCGATGACGAAGGACATAGTTATAGTGTTTTCTGACAGTCTGCGACTGGAAATGCCAAGGTTGCCAAGATGCACAATGCGACTGGAATGCCAAGGTTGGCCAAGTGCAACGAGATGTCTAGTGGTGAAGGTGTTTTCTGACAGTCTGCGATGGCGAAGGAAGACATAGTTATAGTGCAAGTGCGACTGGAATCCCAAGGTTGGCCAAGATGCGCACCACAACTGGGGAGACACATGTGGACCCCACTGCAGCAACAAGACAAATGACAAGGGTCCGAGACTCTTGGAGTTTGCCAGATACAACAATCTGATACTGGCAAACACGCTTGGTCTCCACACAAAATCCAGACAATGGAAATGGCACAGTCCCAGCGGGGAGCATCACAACCAGATTGACTACATCATGGTCAAGACAAGCTTCAGATCAAGCATCAACATTGGCAGGACACCCACTTTTCCAGGAGCAGACATCGGAAGTGACCACGATCTCGTGATGATGGTCTTCCGGCTCCATTTGAAGAGAGTAAACACAGCAAAGTGAACCAGACTGAAGTTCGACCTGGTCAAACTGCAAGACCCAGAGGTGGCAGAAATATTCCAAGCCACAATTGGAGGGAAATTTGCACCACTGCTCATTTTGGGAGCTGTTGAAGTAGATGTCAACACCATGGCCACCACCTTCAACTCAGATGTGACAGATGCCGCCCATGAGATCCTTGACAAGCACCGCCCAAAGAAGAAACCGTAGATCACACCTGAACGTTTGGACCTGTGTGATTAACGAAGAGAGATGAAAAAGAAAAAAAACCACCTCACAAGAAGCTGATGCCTACTGAGAAATCAACAATGACAACCGAAAAGGCATGCGCACAGCAAAGGAGAACTGGATAGAAGCTCAATGCCAGGAAATAGAGGACAGTCTTAACAAGAACATCAGCAAGAAGTCCTATCAGACTGTGAAGCGGCTGACAAGTGTTAAACAGTCCCAGGTCTCCACGATCCAAAGCAAGTTTGTCATATGCCTTACAGAAGAACAAGAAGCCTTGGATAGATGGACAGAGTACTGCACTGACCTTTACAACCACATACCAAACTGAGACCCATCAGTTTTAACATGTCCCCAGAACGAAGAAGAAGAAGAAATCCTCCCAATTCTCCGAGAAGAAATCGAGGCAGCAGTGCAATCACTGAAAAAGAGGAAGTCAGCGGGAGCAACCATGAGAGTGTACAACATCAGCCCTAACATTTTTGAAGTCATCAAAAGACTGTATCACAAGGCTACCAATGCAGTCCTCCACAACAGCGCCATCGGGAACTGGGTTAGAACAACAATCGGTGTGCGTCAAGAATGCCTACTCTCTCCGACACTCTTCAACATCTTCCTAGAGCGTATTATGTCAGTTGACCTTGCAGATCACGAAGGCACAGCCAGCATAAGGGGTAGAGCAATCTCCAAACTTCGTTTTGTGGATGACATTGAAGGATTGGCTGGAGAGGAACAAGAACATGAACAGCTGGTACAGAGGCTTGACACCACCTCCGAAGCCCATGGAATCGAAATAAGTGCAGAGAAGACCAAAATGATGACCAACAACACCAATGGCATCAACTTAGACATCATAGCCCAAGGCCAATCCCTCAACACTGTGCATAGCTTCAAATATTTATGGGCAATTGTATCAGACAATGGGTCCCGACAGGAAGTCCTCTCCAGGATCACACAAACAACTGTTGCCATGACAAGGCTGAAGCCCATTTGGAAAGACAGGACCATCAGTCCTATACGCTTGCGAAACATGGACCCTCACAGCAGACCTATACAGAAGAATTCAAAGAATGGAGATGAGATGCTACAGAATACTTCCGGGCATTTCCTATACCCAGCACATCACTAACAACGAAGTCTAACAGACCACCAAACAAGCCATTGGACAACACGATGATATGCTCACAGTGGTGAAGAAAGGGAAACTCCGAAGATATTGCCACGTCACCACAGCATCAAGTCTTGCAAAGACCGGCCTACAAGGCACGGTGCAAGGTAGGCCGAAGAAGGGGGAGACAGAAAAAGAGGTGGGAGAACAATATTCGGGAATGGACTGGCTTGACATAGCGAAGCCGGCCATGAAGGTTGCTAAGGACAGAGAAAGATGGAGTACGCTAGTTAAACGATCATCAGTGGTGCCCCAATGACCTTCGAGTTAACGGGGGTAGAATAGGAACAAAATAGCGATGGTAAAATGTCAAGTGGTGAAGGTGGTTGGTACACTGGAGGCATACTTCTATTTCACATTTACCGATCACACCACATCACAACTCATCACTTCACACATCACATCACACGACATCACACATCAAAACCATACCACATCAACACCACATCGCATCAACACTACATCACATCAACTTCACATCAACACCACATCACATCAGTACTAAGCTACATCAACAATACGCCACATCAACATCACATGCATATTTGCAGTCATGTCTTTCATATGTTCAATAGTCGCATTATTAATATCCAGGTTATTGCGCTTCATCACACTTGTTACAGGTATGATTCACCCTTGTGTGTTTTGGGAAGAGAGAGGGTGTGGGGCAGATTGGAGAAGAATGTGGATTTAGGATGTTTGTGCAGGTTGCCACCAGAGGTAGTGTTAGAAGGGATCTACAACTGCCAAGGGTCCTACAGCGCCAAGAGTGACGTCTACATGCTGGGTAGCGCCATCTGGGAGCTGTATCGGATCAGGGATGTGGTCAGCTCTACCACATTTACGGCGGACGAACGCCTGTGTGTGCCGTTGTACCAAGTGCCCAAGGAGAAGGTACAGCCCAGTTAGAGCGACGCTGTAGCAAAGTTTATGTGCGTTTCATTATGCTTCCTGACCACGAGTTTATCTGAGCGTTTGCATTGTTACTATTATATACAACAACCACAAAATAAATTTTAATCGTGAACTCTCGTTGCTTACATTGACAGCCTGCACATTAATGGCCAAGAGAAGTGAGCTTAAGCCTTCCCACAAGCTCAGAGATAGCAAGAATGTGTGCTTCGATTGTGGGCTCATCGGGCGGCTTGAGTTAGATCCTGTATCGACCAGCTGCGCTATAATTATAAGAACGATGAAATGCATAAATAAATAAATAAATAATGTATCTGTCTGCCTTTGACCATTGATGATAATGTCCTCTCCCGCGCAAAAGGTACAGGAATACATCAGAAGGGAGGAAACTCCGCTGTTCAAACCCCAACACTGCCCGGACTGGTTGTTTACCCTGATCAGTGATTGTCGCTACAAGGACAGGGGATGCAGGTGTGGTATCAAATATCGTCACTCCTCACAAAATGTCGCGCTCTTTCAAATGTATTCGCTATAGCAGTATCACCGCTAAACTGTCAGCGATAGAACCCACCGACCAAGGCTAAAGATGCATAACCTAGTTCATTATTACATAAGGGCTCACCCCCCCCCCCCCTCTACTCACATCCTACTGGGTGATTTTGTTCTATGTTTTACCCTGTTTATTGGCCATTTCTTCTATTTAGTAAAACATTTTTTTTTAAAGTCCTCCACAAAAGAACATGAAAATTTCCGGGTTATTGTTGACATATTGCCACACTATAGTGCACTGTTTAAAATGTTTAAAGTGGAAAAATACCTGATTTAGATGGGGGATATAAATGACCCTATTTTTGTCGAAGTAGATGACGCCATTTTAGTTGGCAAAAATCATGCAAAACTGTTCGTCGTCATCTTTGTTGTGGCGATGATGATGATGATGGCGTTGATGACGTTGATAATGATGAAGAAGACGACGACGACAATGATGATGATAACGACGACCGTTATCATGACGATGATGGTGAAAATGACGACGACATTAATGATGATGACGATGGCGACGATGACAGTGATGATGACAATGATGAAGATGGCGATGACGACGATGACGATAATAATGATGATGATGATGATGACGATAATCATAAAGATTACAACAATGATGATGATGGCGACGATGATGACTATGATGATGATGATAATATCTGCTACCCAGGCCTACCATGGAGGAAGTGCTGGAGCGTCTGACCCAGACTAGTGACGACTACGAAACCACCGAGACTGAGTAAGCTACCTTTTGTTTCTTCCTAGTCAACCCTTCCTTATCACTCGGAGATCTAATTAAACACTGCCTGTGGCTCCAGCGAGTTTATCGACATGACTAAATTGTTGCATGACATACATCTATAGCAAATGTGGTTTTGTTCACAAGAGCCCATCCTCCCAATCACACCCCACCCACCCCACCCCTCTTCCACCAGTGCTATCTCTCCCTCATTCCCTACTCTCTCTCCTCTCGACTACTTCCAGTACAAAGTGGCCAACACTGGCTGTTTATCGAAGTGCCCACGAAGGGGGAAAACTATTATCGAAGTAGGACTTCGAGATACTGATAGCATGGGGACCGCACCGCGTAACTGAGTCTATACGAGACTTAGTTCGCCTCTTAACTAGTGTGGGGTGGTGGAGAGGTTCGGCTAGTCTCAACTACGCAGTCTTCATCTGGACCTGTTTTAACCAGTGCTGTTTACTATTAACAGTGTTTTCAGAAATCCCCAAATCAGGCATTTATTGGTGTGGGCCCTCTTACACCAGGAAGTTGTGGGATAGGGACAAAACACAAACCAATGGAATTCCGAAACGAAGCGTGCATGTAATGTAGTACCTCGCGGCGGATCACTGTTCGAGGAATATCACTTTGTTTGCTTTTCAAATGTATTCTCGAACGACGTGAGACCACGCTATATACACATCAAAGCCCCAGTCAGACCTACCGATTCTCATAAGATTTACCCTGTCACATGCTGCAGTAAGTTGTACAACAAGCTTACGATAAAATCTCATGCGATTCCATCATAGATTCAGAAGCTAGATCTTGTTCTAATTTCTACGATGAAATCGTGAGTCCGGACCAATCAGACCGTGCTATGGCGTCCATGACATTGCAACTGAAGAAAATGGTCGACACCACAACACAAAGGTGATGTCATCGGATCAAATAGCAGAATAAGCCCCAAGTGTCTACCTTCTCCCTATCCATGGCCGTACTCAGCATCGACAAAAGTGTTCTCCTCATCTGCTGCTATAACAGCTAAATATGGCAAACAATCTCCTATCTCACAATCCTCCGAGCTGCTCGAACTCTAACTGTTGGCCATAGCTTTCACAACATGCAGGTAGCAACAAGGGCGAGCACTGTAGGAACAGAGGCCTATGAACCAGCCGCAGTAAAAACCAACTTCCGCCTCTGTTGTATGGAATTAATCTTAGCGTGTACCCGGTTACTTCGTGCGATCAGTCCTGAGATTAAGTCGAATGGAACAACTTGTATGATTTCATCGGTAGTTCTTACCGAGCTTTGTATTTTGTATAATTCTCCCCGTAGTCTGATCATCACCAGCTATTGCTTTAGATAGATAGATAGATTAGATTAGATTAGATTAGATTAGATTAGATTAGATTAGATTAGATTAGATAGATAGATAGTTAGATAGATAGATAGATAGATAGATAGATAGATAGATAGATAGATAGATAGATAGATAGATAGATAGATAGATAGATAGATAGATAGATAGATAGATAGATAGATAGTCATAACGTAACCCTGCAGGACGCAAACTTGTTTTTTCCAACCTAGTTCCAGTCATTCGTCCAATAAGGCAATCACCGAAGTCGAACGAAGCTCTCCGATGTGTTACGAAATGATGCTTGCATGACTACGACTCGCTGACATTAAAAATGATCGCTGTTGCTTCTAATTCTGTTCGATTTACACAGATTTAGCATTTCGCAACGGTATACTTTGTTAATATGAGCATAATATGAGCATAATTATTATCGACCATATTTAATAGTTGCGTTCCTTGATTTGCATTTTGTTAGTTCTCAGCAGTAAAGGCTAATAATAGCATTGCCCATTTCCTGCCTAGAACCAAGTAGACACTGTTATACAGTATACATAGGCTTAATCTACATTATTATATTATAAGTCAGTTTCCGCGCAGCAAAGAAGTTCACTAGCTGAATATAATTATTAGACCTGTATTGTTTGTTTTATACGTAAATAAATGTATAAACTATATCTATTCTAATTGATAATATTTAGGCCTATAGGCCTTCTTTATAATATTCGAATCTTTAAATTTCCGGAGAAGGACGAGTAGGCTAAGCGAATTTTTTTTCACAACTCGAGATCAGAGTTAAATTAATAGTTAGTTATTCATTGCTTACAGGGTCCAGCGGACTGCAAAGAGCCGAATCAGAACCACAAAATCAAGACAACTCGAGATCAGAGTTAAATTAAAAGCTTATTAGTTATTCATTGCTTACAGAGTCCAGCGGACTGCAAAGAGCCGAATCAGGACCACAAAATCGAGACCACAACTTCGCAAGTAGTAGTAGTAGTAGTAGTAGTAGTAGTAGTAGTAGTAGTAGTAGTAGTAGTAGCAGTATAGTTATTTAGTTAAATCTTTAATTTATGTATTTGTTTTGTTTGTGTGTTGTTGTTGTTGTTATTATTATTATTATTATTATTATTATTATTATTATTATTATTATTATTATTATTATTATTATTATTAGTTTCTTCTTCTTCTTCTTCTTCTTCTTCTTCTTCTTCTTCTTCTTCTTCTTATTATTATTATTATTATTATTATTATTATTATTATTATTATTATTCCTACTTTAAAAAAAAAAATAAAAGAATAGTGTGCTGCTGTGCGTGCAATGGTGTAAATATGGTCAGTGACGTGTTGTTTGTTTTTGCTGAAGTTGGGTGTAACCCGAAATATTCAGATGGTGTTACTGGTTATTTTTTCTTATAGATTTAACAAAGTTTTCAGATGATTTATAGAAATTTCCGCCCGCCACGCAACATTTTTTTAATACGTGTTTCTCATTAAAATACATATAATTGAAATACATATAACAAATTTACTGTATCAGTTAAAAAGAATAATATTAGTTAAATAAATAATTGCTTTGGTGCTTGCAATAAAAATATCACTGTTTTTTGAGACCATTATAAACTTGCTTTGCCTTGTTGTGCTGAAGGGACATCAACGTATCCATAGCGCTTTGAAGTTTTGTCATGGTTTTATTGTTGATATAGATGTGAAATCGTTGTATGTGTGCTTTATGTGTTATGTATTACTTTTACTCCTTATTACTAATTGTGTCAGTATATTATTCATCATAAAATAATAATAATAATACTAACTGCTTTAAAATGCAAATCTCGACTTGAGCTTGAAGCTGTGCAGATCGAAATAGAATTAGATCTAGCAGCGGCTATTTTTATCCACAAATGTTTCACCACAGGCTCTGAAGGCTTTTCTTTTGTCTTTGTAAACTCCTAAATACGTACGTAGTATAGTATGTAATTGAGGCCTACGAAAGACGAGACTTCCAAGCCTGTGGTTTCACGTAGTCCTGCCAGCATTCGTTCGTAAAACATCGGATAGCTTCGCTCGACTCGGAGAGTTTCGTTCGACTTCGGTAATTGCCTTTTTCGAGAAAGTGACTGGAACTAGGTTGGAAAAAACAAGTTCGCCTGCAGGACAGATTTTAACTTTGGGGTTCGTTGGTGTGTTCCAGCTACTGGTCGCCTGTCCAGGCTCAGGCACAACGAACGCAGCCCCGTCCAAACCCCATGTACTTCCCACCCTTGCTGGAGCAGGATATGGTCAGGCCATACGACACCACGTCTGAAGCATCAAGTTTATACCTTCCCATGTTTGAACCCCAAGACAGCAGCACCACCGGTAGATCCACTTCGAAACCGCCACTTCCCCCTAAACCTGCCATTCAGCGACCCCAGTCCGGAAACTACACTTACATATCCATGCCTTTTTCTGGACGTAAGCCTGATTCTGCCACTGCCGGTACCCGCATGTCCGGTTCAACAACTGGAGCTTCCCGCGTCGTGCAAGATGCAGCAGTCAGGCCTGTTCCCCGACCACGCACCACCGGCTTTGTATATGGCAGATCTGTATCAACGACAGTTTACAGAAACCCGTCGCCTCCTTCAGAGGAGCCGTGCTACTCTTGGATTGATGGGTCTTCCTCATCTTCCGCTTCATCTACCACATCTGGAAACTGCAGTGCGCCAACAGATCCTGATGGCTCAGCTGGTTCTGTAGGCGATGAATCACTGTACGAGAGCATAGAAAACGCGCACCTCTGACTGACTAGTTCTTCTTCAGCAGGACACTCCTTATTGCCATCACATTCACTATACAATCCTCTGTCGCTATAATGTTTTATGAGTTGAAAAGACATAACAACAGATCCGTTTTGGTGTCACGCCGCTCTCGTGCAAGTTACGCTGCTTCTTTTTTAGGACAGTGAGCCCAGTCTTCGATCAGCCTAAACAACTGCCACGAGGCAGAAATACGTTATTGTTGTCAGATGCTTGATTGACACCTGCAGTTTCAATGGCTTCAATGGCTATCTATCATAAGTTACCTTGTGTACTAAGGCCTAAAAACGAATACGATAACTTTATTGTCTCACTGAGAAATGACACGGTCATGCCAACACAGCATTACAATGAAATGCCATTCAAAAAGACGTTTGGTTTCCATGAAAAGCCTTAGCTACGGAATTTGTTAATTTCAAATTTTAAAAACGACAACAACAGAATCAGAATCTTTATTGTCCCCATGAAAACACAAGGAAATGTGTGTGCGGCGTACACTTCATCAACACAACGGCACAAAAGCAATAAAACACAAAAGACTTCAGGGATTAAACAACACACCACAAATTAACAACAGAAAAGCAGTTGTACACAACATGAATGTAGCTTATCAAATTTCAAAAGTCAAGCTTCCTACATTCTAACACCTAACAATAAACAACCACCTACACACACGCACACCCACACACACCCACACACACACACACACATTTTTGTGGAAACGACGTTGTGATGACTGTTGTGAAACTCTACATACATTATTTTGACTCACTACTCATTTTTTTAAACATTATTTTTGACATTTTCATTTTTTTGAAGCTAACCCTAACCCCTAACCCTTTCCCAAACCCTAACCCTTAACCTAACCCTAAGCCTAACAGAGCCCTAATCCTACCGGAACACTATTTTGACGTCAAAATAACGGCGCCGTCAAAAAAAGTCAAAATAAAGTATGTAGAGTTTCAAGTGTATGTCAGAGTAACGTCGTTTCTACATGCCCACACTCCCTCACACACACACACATACATACAACCGTGTAGAAACGCCGTGGTGATGACTTTTATCAAACTCTACATACGTTACTTTGACATTTTTACAAATTTGTCCATTTTTTGAAGCTATCCCTAACCCTAACCCTAACTCTAACCCTAACTCAAACCCTAAACCTAACCCTAACTCTTAACCTAACCCTAAGCCTAACAAAGCACTAACCCTAGCAGAACACTGTTTTGACGTCAAAATAACGGGGTCCGTCAAAACAAAGTACGTAGGAGTTCAAGTGTATGTCAGAATAACGTCGTTGCTACCTAGCCACACACACACACACACACACCCACACCCACACACACACACACACACACACCTACACACACACACACACACACAACCGTGTAGAAACGCCGTTGTGATGACTTTCATGAAACTCTACATACGTAACTTTTTACAAATGTGTCCATTTTTTGAAGCTAACCCTAACCCTAACTCTAACCCAAACCCAAACCCTTAACCTAACCTTAAGCCTAACACAGTCCTAACCCTAACGGAACACTTTGACGTCAAAATAACGGGGTCCGTCAAAAGAAAGTACGTAGAGGTTCAGGTGTATGTCAGAATAAAGGCGTTTCTACCTAGCCACACACACATACACACACACACACCCACACACACACCCACACACACACACACACACACACACACACACACACACACACCAGAAGTTAAAAAAGCTTTTTGGCTGCGTGGTTTAAGAACTAGCTACAGCACCAACAACATCTATTTCATGTGTTCATAGACTTCAAGAAGGCCTTTGACCGAGTCTGGCATGCCGCTCTGTGGGCAATTATGAGAGTGTACAACATAAGCCCTAAAATTATTGACGTCATCAAAAGCCTGTATGACAAGGCTACCAGTGCAATCCTACATAACAGCGCCATCAAAAACTGGTTCAGAACAACAATCGGTGTGCGTCAAGGATGCCTACTCTCTCCAACACTCTTCAAGTGTAGTATCGTTGATAATTTTCTGGAATTACTTGTTTATTATCGATCGAAAGTTCCAGACCTATCTGGTAATAGCTAGGTAGTGCTTCTAAACTGAGGAATGTTCTACGTCATAAGACAGTTCCGGTGATTAGTTTTATTTTGATTGGGTGTTATTGCGTTACTCTAGAATGTTTTAAGCTTTACTGGATTGCAAAGAGGCTATATAAGTAATGCGTTGTGTACTTGAAAAAATTATTTTTGGAATGATTTTCGGACACCGATATTGTATGCAGTTGTTGGTGTTTTCTGAATAAATTTGAAAACCTTTATACGACAACTCTTGCCTTGTTGCTGAGTGAACATGCTGCGTGGATAAACGAATTCGAGTTACGCATATCAAGATTCAAGCATCTGAGCTGAATCAATTATAAAAAAATACGTGTAACAGTCGTAATATTTTGCCTTGGTCAACAGGCAACTGGAATCTTTCGTCGCTAGAATTTCGGCCAGCTTGTTTAAAAGCTTTTGTTCGTTTTCATTCGTATACATCATTTGTGGGGAGGAGCCGGCAAAGCAAGTCTAGAATGAATGATCGACCGTGGTTTTGTCGCGGTTTGCAAACGCAATCGTCACCACAAGATTTTCGCTGAAGTCCTAGTGATTTATTTTCAAAGAAGACACTGGACCTTATCAATTACATGCCGATTAACACATCTCAAGATTTATTATCTGAGCTCATCAAATATAAATATTGCTGTGCGCTTGCGCTTCAAGGAAATAGGAGAGGCTTTACACTTAGCCGGAGGAGATCTAATTGCGTTTATAAATGCAGAGGTAGAGAAACAGGAGGCTAAGGCAGAGAGAGCAGCAGAGAGAGAACAGAAGAAACTAGACAGCAGAGGGAGAACAGAAGAAAGCAGAATTAGAAGCAGAGAGAGAACAGAAGAAACTAGAACTAGAAGCAGAACAGAAGAGAGCAGAATTATCGGCAGAGAGAGAAGCAGCAGAGAGAGAACAGAAGAAGGTAGTGGCAGAGAGAGAAGCAGAAGTTAGGAGATGGGAATATGAGAGGGCAGAAAAGGTAAAAGACAGACAGCATGAGTTGGAACTGAGGAGATTAGGATTCTCAAGTTCTGCCACAACCCCTCCCCACTCAGATCAACTAGATGTAGCCTCCAACCCTGTACAAGGTATGTCATTCCCACTGGGACCATTCAATGAAACAGAAAAGGTCTAGATCTCTATCTGACTAGGTTCGAGCGCCTAGCAACAGAGTACAAATTAGATCCCACCCATTGGTCTTTTAAGCTTAGTCAAGGGCTTAGAGGAAAGGCATATGACATCTACAGTAAGCTACCGACTGACAGAGTGACTGACTATCACAGAGTAAAAGAGGCACTCCTAACGGGATTCGAACTCACCGGAGAATGCTACCGGCAAAAATTCCGCACCAATCGGAGAATGAAAGGAGAGAGCTATGCGCAGTTCGCGGATCGTTTGTCCACAATGCTAGATAAGTGGATTAGCCAGTCAGCCACGGCTAAGACATATGATGGACTGACCGAACTATTAGTATGGGAACAGCTACTGGAAACCATGACCCCCAAGCTGAAAACATTCTCAGTAGAGCAGGGCGCGGAAAGATTGGAAGATCTGGTCAAGGTCGCAGATAGGTACGTGGCCGCCCACTGAGAAACCAAGAGCTTCAGGCAAGACCTAAAGCCCTCACCGGGAAGAGCGCACCGCGAATCGGCCGAATCACCCCACACCTGGGCAAAATAGAGGACCCAACGCGGAATTCGGTAAAAGAGGTCCCGCGCAGAACAGAAACGGTATTGTTCGTTCTGCAACAGAAATAATCACTCCACCGCGGAATGTTTCAAGTTGGCTGCACAACATAGGGACGAGCGCGAAAGCCGGCCAGCTCATAGAGTTCTAACTCAAAGCAGCGGTAAAACGCCACATCCCATCGGAGATCATCCATCGGTGACAGACACGGTCAAGGTCAACGGTAAAGAAGAGAACTGTCTGTATGACACAGGTCTATCATACGACGCGATAGTTAGCGAATCTCTTGTAAGGCGCGCGCACTTGACGGACAAGACAGTTGAACTACAAGGCGCAGACTTGACGAAACCGACGACTACTTGCCCAATAGCTTGGATAGAAGTAGAGAGCAGATACGTCACAGGACGAATCCAAGCAGCTGTTTTACAGAAACCCCTGTATGATCTAGTGCCAGGATGTAGGTATGTGTTTTTAAGCACGCCCCCTAAAACTGTAGAGATAGCTGCAGTGCAAACCAGGACCCAGGCTAAAACCCAACCACCCCAGCCCGAGTTAGCCCTGAATCCAGAACTCGAAGAGATCAAAACAGCACAGAAAGCGGACGCCTTGATAGCCAAATGCTTTCAGAAGTTACCGAAGGCGCACACCCCTCCCCCCTCCCGCACAAAGGAGACTTCTACATGGAAGATGGAGTTCTACATCGGCAAGGAGATGGAGATCACACCCAACTAGCACTGCCAGCCACCCTTCGAGCCCAAGTACTAGAATTAGGTCACAGCATGCCACTCAGCGGACACATGGGAATTGGAGCCACAGTACAGAGAATCAGCGCACACTACTATTGGCCAGGAATCACAGAGGATGTCAAGCGCTACTTGAAATCTTGTCACCAGTGTCAACGATATTCCCTGCGCCCTCACATCGTACCAGTTACCTTAGGACCATCAGTAGTAGTCGGCGTGCCATTCCAGCAAGTCTCAGTAGACATAGTCGGACCACTGCCCATGACGAAGAAGCGGAACATATTTCTACTCACACTCGTTGACGCCTGTTCGGTGTGGTGCGAAGCAGTCCCGTTGCCAGCGATCGACACCAGGAAGATTGCAGATGCACTCATCGCCATCGTTACCAGAGTGGGATTCCCGGACAGCATTAGAACGGACAACGGATCTCAGTTCACCGGCCGCCGGATGCAAGACGTGTTCGAGTTGATACAAGTTCATCACATTCGCACACCGCCGTACCACCCAGCCAGCAACGGACAAGTACAAAGACTGACTGGAACACTTCTCACCATCCTCAGGAAAGTCGCCGACGACAACCCGGAAGCGTGGGACACCTACGTGAATGCGGCACTGTTCGCATATCGAGAAACACCCCATGCAGCCACAGGTTACACCCCGTCAACATTGCTATTCGGCAGACCACTAGCGGGACCGCTATATAGAAGCCCTACGCAGAAGTTGGACGGAAGCCAAGATAGACGACACACCCAGAGGTGCCACCAAGTACGTCGCAGACCTGCAGGAAACCCTCAAAACCACGTGGAAGAAAGCTGGTGAAGCACTGAAGAAGGCAAGAGCCCGTCAGGCGAAGTACTACAACCGCAACGCGAAGGACCGAGAACTGCAAGTAGGCGATCAAGTGGTACTCTTACTTCCAAATGGAACCAACAAGCTGGACATCGCTTGGAGAGGACCGTACCGGGTGACTGCCAAGAAATCCAAGACAGTCTACCAAGTAGAGGTGAACGGGAGAGCCCGATACCACCACATCAATCTCCTCAAGAAATACACGGACCGACCAGCGACCCCCAGCACTCACAACTTGCTAGCCATCGCCATCGCGGAAGAAGGAGAAAGCATGGAGACCAACGCAGTAGAGTATCCCCTGCATTCCAAAGAGACCCACAAGGATGTGATACTCAACGGAGACCTAGCCGCCAAACAGCAACAGCATGTACTACAGGTCATTCGACAACATCAGACTGTGCTCACAGACCGACCATGGAGGACAGACCTCGTCGAAATAACCCTAACGGTGACCGACCCAACACCCGTCCGCCAGAAGCTCTACCCGATGACACTGTCACAGCAGTAAGCCATCAAGGAAGAGATAGACACCTTACTGGCAGCCGGAATCATCTCAGCGTCTACTTCACCCCACAGCGCAGGCACGGTATTGTTGCGAAAACCCAACGGATAGCATCGACTGTGCATCGACTTCAGGCTTTTGAATGCGGTAACGCAGTTCTAGCCAGAGCCACTCCCGGACCAGACAGACCTATTTGCCAAGCTACAGCGAGCGAAGTACTTCTCACGTATCGACCTCAGCAAAGGATACTATCAGATACCAGTACAACCGCAAGTCCGGAAGTACCTAGCGTTTAGCACCATGGAAGGACACTTCGAGTTCAATGTACTTCCATTCGGACTCCACAACGCACCCAGCATCTTTAGCGCCATGATGCGGAAACTCCTGGCACCCCTGAGCAGCGAGCACCTACACTCGTTTATGGACGAGGATGAGGAATAGCAAGACCTACGTGGGAGGAACATGTCACTCTCCTACACGACTACTAGCCCGCATCATAGACACTAGATTGACGGCAAGACCCACCAAGTGTGAGATTGGATTCACGGAATTAGAATTCCTGGGACACACCATAAGTCAAGGAATCCTGCGACCTGTAGAAAAGACCGTGAAACGTCTGCTCGACGCTCCTAGGCCCAAGACCAAAAAGGAAGTGCAGTCTTTTCTGGGGCTCTGCGGCTTCTACCAGAAGTTCATCCCCAACTACAACAGCATCGCCGTGCCCACTGACCAATGGAACCCAGAAAATCGCCCCGGACAAAGTCGTATGGACAGCCGAATGCGAGACAGCATTCCAAATCCTCAAGGACAAAATGACATCGGCGCCAGTACTCCACCTACCAGATTTGACGCAGCCATTCGTTCTACGCACCGATGCAAGTGTACTGCTACAGCGCGACCCCAAGAACACAGAGACGCTCTTCCCTGTCGCCTACGCCAGCAGAAAACTGAGACCCGCCGAGACACACTACGCCACGTCGGAGAAAGAATGCCTTGGACTAGTCTGGGCCATACAGAAGTTTCAACTCTACCTGTATGGGACCCACTTCACAGTTCAGGTGGACCACCAACCACTATCGTTCCTGGCAGCCTCCAAATCCTTGAACTCGCGCCTGATGAGATGCGCCCTCACCCTTCAGGCATACCCTTTTCAAATCGAGTACATCCCCGGCAAAGAGAACCACGGAGCCGACTAACAGAGTCGTCATCTCGTGGAGGACACATCCGCTTTCGCCCACCCAACACAACTAAAGGCCACAGCACCAGAATTCGTTCCTGTCCAGTAAAACCCTGTCACTAGTGTCCATAGCTACCTGGCATAGCATTGCAGCGCAGGTAGAACAACTTAACTAGTTTGTAAATAGGACCCTAGAATAGTGCAGTGTTAAACTAGGCTCTGTAGAAGAAAAAGGTCGAATCCAGTAGTAATCGCCTTTTTTCAGTTGAGGGAGCCTGTAACAAGAGCCGAGATTTACACAGCACAGATTACGCTGTTGCCTTGTGTAGTCAGTGTAACACAGTTGTATAGCTTGACGCAAAGCGCAGTGTAGTGACATCATGTGTATACATAGCGTGTATGTTGGTATAGATCGCCGCGATTTGAGCCTGATTGATTTGGGGAAAGGCGCGTATATATAGCATCCTGTATTATTATTATCATCCAGCTTAAGGATAGAGCGGAATTTACAGCCAATCAGATTTTACAGCCAATGAGAACACAGCGAGATTAGGTAGAACCCGTTTTACCTGGCTAGGCCAAGGAGAGGTAGAAGATTCATTCTGCGTTCAAGCTTAGAGCAGTACACAGCTACACTCTAGTAAATCTCTCCACTGAGCAGACTTAGGAAGCAGGGCTTGTTGAAAATTCGATTCAATCAAGTTAGCCACGGCCTGACAGTGTCAAAAAGGTAAATGAACATACTTTTGTTTCATCGTGATGTATTTATATTATTGTTGAATTATGTTTGTGAAATTTGCTATGCTTAGAATGGAATTGTTAGTCCAACGTGGCCTGACCACGTAGCGAACACGACCGGGTTCGACGCCATGTTGTATACCTGATGGACCGACTGTTGTTTAACCTATATGTATGCTTGCAGACCAGTGGCTGTACCAGAGAAAAAAAAAAGGTAGTCCCATAGCCTTGTGGCCGTAGGGGAGCGTGATGTTGGAGATCACACTTATCTTGGGCCAGCGTAATGAGGGTGATGCCCATCTCTCTCCCTCGCTGCTTTACCTTCCCCACCCTTAAGAGAGTAGGTACTCAGTCACAGTTGAGTCAACTGGGGGCGTTGTTATTTGTCGCTTCACGTTTTGCGGTCACCCATCCAAGTGCTAACCGCACTGGACGGCGCTTAACTTGCGACACAATAGCGAGTGCTCCAACCACTGCGCTATCCGACACCCTGTACCAGAGAATGTGTATAATATTAATTCTTTCTCTATGAGTATAGTTAGCCATGAGTTATATTTATAAATGTATAGGAAAGTTAGGGCTGCAGGGTTTGAGCTTAGCAAGATGAACCGGACGTAAGCCTCGGACACTCTCAGCTACGCTGTGTGAACTATATGCCTTGAGTAGTTCTTGGGATGGAGAAGCGCGATAGACAAACGATTAAATAAATAAGTGATCTCTCTCTCTCTTTCTCTCTCTCTCTCTCTCCCTGTCTGTCTCTCTCTGTCTTTCTGTCTCTGTCTTTCTGTCTCTGTCTTGCTGTCTTCTTGATATACTTTTATCCTGTTTACTGTTTATTGTTGTTATACTGTCCTTTATCGTCTTGTAACATTTATATCTGGCACCACGTGTGAAATTCTCTTTGATTGAGATAATAAAGTGATCGTATTCGTATTCGTATCTGTCTTTCTCTCTCTCCTTTCTTTCTCAATTCTTTCTCTCATTGTCTCTGTATCTCTCTGTTTCTCTCTCTCTCTCTCTCTCTCTCTCTCTCTCTCTCTGTCTGTATCTCTCTATGTCTTTCTATGTGTCTGTCTCTCTCTCTCTCTCTCTCTCTCTCTCTCTCTCTCTCTCTCTCTCTCTCCTTCTGTCTCTCACCATCTCTCTCCGATTCTGTCTTTGCCAGTTTATGTCTCCCTCTCTGTTGACCTCCTTCGATCTCGCTCTCTCTCTCTCTCTCTTTCTCTCTGTCTCTCTGTCTCTCTCTCTCTCTCTCTCTCTCTCTCTCTCTCTCTCTCTCCGCCATCCCAGACTGTACCATTATTTCGGCGAAGGAGCGAAGCTAAATAAGAAAACTGGTGTATGATCGTTGTTAGTCACTACTTTCCAACCCCTCCACGAAATATTAATGGACTCAGTTCAGTTCAGTTCAGTAAATAGATTAACGTCCCGGACACAATGCGTATAGGGGACAACCTAATGGACTCTTCTGTAAACTTCGTTCTAATACCGAGCATTTTACTGGAGCAGTCCATTGTAGTTTTGAGGGTTGAAGGATTCTAGTGTCCTTAAACAGGTTAAGACGGGCGCGAGATAAAAATAGTATACACGCGCTTGTTCAAGTTGCAAGAACGTGAGCTTGAAGTTTGCTAGTCTCGGGGATTTCCCAACGACCCTTAAAACAGGCGCTAAACAGTAGCAATTTTTAAGTTATCTATCTATCTATCTATCTATCTATCTATCTATCTATCTATCTATCTATCTATCTATCTATCTATCTATCTATCTATCTACCTACCTACCTACCTACCTACCTACCTACCTACCTACCTACCTACCTATCTATCTATCTATCTATCTATCTATCTATCTATCTATATATATATACATATATATATATATATATATATATATATATATATATATATATATATATATATATGTATATATATATATATATATATATATATATATATATATATATATATATATATATATATATATCCTTATAAACTATGGTTTCTAGGCACCTTAAAAGTCACCAACCGGTCATTTGGGTACCCGACTTTGGATCTGGGGACCCAGCTGGGTCCCCGGATCCAAGGCGGCTCCCAGAAAACGATCTTAGGGTAAGCGCAGTGCCTCGACGATTAGGGTAAGGCAGTGCCTCGACGATTAGGGTAAGGCAGTGCACTCGAAACGGGTTAGGGTTAGGGTTAGCGGTCCGTCTACAAGTGATAAATTTACATGCAATTATAGTGGGGGTACCCAAAAGCAAGGGGGTATATCTATATATATATATATATATATATATATATATATATATATATATATATATATATATATATATATATATATATATATATATATATATATATATAAATCCACCCTTAGGGCTACCATTGAAAAAAGGTACCTTACGGCTGCCAGGGCTATATCTGTGTTATGGAGGTGCACTTTAATGAAAGTTTCTACAAACACTTCAATAACATAGTGCTCTTCATTTGTAGTGAGTTTTAGGTAAAAATCAATATACAAAAAGATATAGGTTTTTTACCTGGTCGACCTAAGGAAAATAACTAAAAGATGGGTGTTAGGTCGACCAGTTTTTGGGTACCTTAGGTCAACCATTTGTTTTGTTGCAATAAGGTATCTTACGTCTACCAATATTTGTCAACCTATTTCTTTCGTTTTTTAATAAGCTAGCATAAGCCCACAAATATTTCAAATTTATATTTGGATAGTTAGGGATTGAAATTACAGCCCTATTAATTTAGTTGTTTTTTTTTTAAAGCTCGATGACGTTATTTTTTTTTTTTTTTTTAAAGACAGTGGTTTCTTCCCTTTAGCTTGCTCTTCTGTGAAGAAAATCACATTTGACCCCGTTTAGAAGTCAACAAAAATAATGTGTTCAATCCACTGCATTCCAGGCTCAGAAAATGAAGAAATCTTCAGTTTTTTGCATAAGAGGTGGACCACTGTGTTACAGTTTAGTAAAAAATGGGTCAAACTTGACGGCAGTGAACGTGAAAGGGCAGAACGTTTACTTCAGAGGCCAGAACTGAGCGCAGAAGAGGGATACCATGTGGCATGTTATTCCACATTCACACACAAGCTCCGAATTGACCAAGCAGAAAAACGGGCTGCTAAAGGCATTCTTGTGCGGAAAAATTCCCAGTAAAAACACAATGGTTGAGAAGTAGAGCAGGTTCATCAAATGTTCTGCCAGCTGTGTGCATCATTTGCAGGAAAATTAAATGGACGAAATGTACAGGCAGCGGGTCAAGTACACGCGAAACATTAGTGCAGGTAAGCATTTCTGTCTGATATAATTGTTTTCATAATGTCTTACATGGCACTTGTAGCATATACAGTCAGATTGATACCTTCAGTTTTTTGAATGCCAGTAGTAATAATTAAAAGGAGCCTTAAGCAGGACATAGTTAGCTTGCAAAACCAAGTAATAACCACTAACCAGGTTATTTAACCTGGTTAGTGGTTATTACCTGGTTTTGCAAGCTAAGGTTATTTAACCTGGTTAGTGGTTATTACCTGGTTTTGCAAGCTAACCAAGTTAGATTTAAATCTAACTTCAGTGACAGCACATCTTGACAGACCAAAGCTGTTGAAAAGTGCTTTCTTAAATATTTTGTTGATTGCAAGGTTGTAATATTACCCCCCCCCCCCCCCCCCCCCACAAACAAAAAAAATTAAATAAATAAATTAAAAAAATAAATAAAATAAAAGAAATAATAAAAATAAAATAAAACAATAATAAAGAATGGAAATTTGTTTGCTGCAGATTTGGATGAGTACGTTTTACAGCTATGTATTAACAATGTAGTGGTATTTTTGTCTGTAGAGTGGAAGTGATGGTGTTTGACAGCTATGTATACAATGTAATGGTATTTTTGTCTGTAGGGTGGAAGTGATGGCCACAATTTCCTGCAAGCAGCATGTAAGCTGGGCAGAGACGATATCCAGAGGGATTTGCAGTACAAACCAGATCTGTGTAAAACTAAGGTGATATCTCACTCGGGGCATGGGGCACTGTATCAATGTATAACGTCATGCAACTTGTAATGTACAGTCTTGTTTGTATGTGTGTGTGTTCATTAATTTGTTTTCTTCTTTATGTGTTTATTAATTTGTGGCTCGATCTTCACAATATATATAGTTTGGGAATGAGTTGTCATGCTGGTGACAGGAACCCTGACTAACCTAATTTTGTGTATGTGAGAGAGAGGAAGAGAAAGTGAGAGAGAGGGAGAGAAAGAGGGGAGGGAGTAGGAGGAAATAGAGAGAGAGAAAGAAGGAAACAACCCCCTTTACTTACATCTAGGTGACAAAACTTGCTGCACCAATTACACCTACTGACACACACACTGCAACGTGTTTGATTTAAAGGATGTTTTAACATATATTTTTTAAGTGTCCAGCAACCAACCTACTGAGTACTGGCGTTTTTTTCTGTTCAAAAGAGTACATTAATCATGACATTGTTTTGGTCTATGGTAATTGTACAACCTTTTTTTTCAGATACCATAAGTCATGCTACAGAAGTTTTATGACTTCTGCTAATCGGTGTCGGCACTGGTCGGGAACATCTAACACCACCTCAAGCTTCTACTCTGCTACTTCTACAGACAGCACCACCACTGGACCAGCCTACCTGCAAGCATCATTCCAACATTTTTCCAAAGTAGTTGAGCCCCGCATGCAATAACTGCTCTAACCATAGTTCGCATGATGCGGAAAACAGTGAGCCAGATGAATCTGACAGTGATGAATCTGACTGCTGTCAGATGATTAATGAACACTTCACGGCCAGACCTGTGGTGGTAATTCTTCAGTCTGCAAAAGCACTCTTTGACACTGGTTGAATGGAATTGTTTCTTAAGTAATATATGTCTAACTCACTTACCTATTACTACAAAGACTAGTACAACAAGTTACTACAAAGACTAGTACAACAAGTGTGTGGAACAGTTATGAAGTGTATGTAAACTTAGAAGGCTTCGGGTGAAGATGCATCATTTAGTAGCAATACAGTTGAATCCTATTCACAAGCGATCAGTATTTTGAGTGACCTGGGAATGTGAAAATAATTGCCATTGTATGAACAGCTTTATTTCTTAAATGGCATGAACAAACAATGTCCAGGAATATTCAGGACTAACAAGCATAGCTTATATGCCATTCAAACTGATCTAACGGTACGCGAAATAGTTTTACATGTTACAACAAGGGAGGTAATTAAATGAAATATATATATTTTCAATACTATTTAAGTGTTTTCAATACTATTTAAGTGTTTTATGTGTGTGTGTGTGTATGTTGTATTCTCTTTTTCATGAAATAATGATAATTAGTCATGAACAATTGCTTTTTATGCAGTTTGGTCACACTGACAGGTAGTATCTTGGTTCAGTTTTATTAATCCAAACATTAAGAAATAGCGACATTAAAATGTCCGCTGTAGACACAAGAGCAAGAAATTTTAATTCAAAACTTCACAGTAAGTAGTTTAGACCTATCAGATCACCAACATGCAATTTTTTTTGGGCCACAATAGGTAGACCACGTTCTCTTTTTGTAGGCCTCGTAGGCCTGTAGTACTCCTGACTATGAGTATGTGAATGAAAGACAGGAGAAGAGTGAGGAAGAGGGAGTGAGGCAGTGGGGAGGGAAAATAAGGGAATTAGAAAGTGCGAGAGGTCTGGGAGCAGATATATTGACATCAGTGGACAAACAACAACACCAACAACATACTTTGCACCTGTTCACTCTCCGATTAAAGTATTTGTTCACACATAAGTAAATTGTAAAACCACAATGAACCACAACATTCAATCAGCTTTGCCCATCAGGCCTTGTCAAAAAGTGTAATGCCAAGAGAGAAGTGTAATTTGGAGTAAAAGGAAATGTAATTTTAGGAGATGGTAGAACAAAACTTAATTACACACATAAAATAACCACACATAAAAAATGCTTAACTTCTTTTTATTTTTTATTTTATTTCAAAATAAAATTTGCATCCAGAGGTGCCAACCCCCCAATCTTCTTGTCAGTATTTCCGGACCCGTTTGTCAGTGTTTTTTAACACTTATCAGTATCTTTTTTTTCTCGCAAAAACCTAGCCTATGACACTATAAAGTAACGACAGGCTTCCCTCTGAAACAGAAGGCTATTTTCAATCCTCTAAAATCACGATAAAAATCAGCTTGTTGAACACCACACTTATTTTACTCTAAAATCACCATGAAAATCAGCTTGTTGAACACAGCGACGTTCAGTGAGTGCAGGAGTACTATTATGAGACCAGAAACCGGTACAGAAGCACCGCTGGCAAAGATAAACGATCGAATAACGAATAACGTATCTTTATTGTCCCCATTTGCACAAGGATATTTGTGTGTGATGCACAGTAACTGTTGGCATATTAAGAAGACAACACAAAGGTTAGCGTACATGTATGTATACAATAAGTAGCGGATATTAGAACACCTTAATGCATAACAATACTAAAAAAATCTCAAGACTATTAGTGCCATTTTCTCAATCATTCACGCTTTCTCATGACCATGCTAATCCTTGCACATTCATTCTTATCCACGCACCGACTCATCCCACACACACCCTTAATACATTTAAGAGGCTCACTGTAGTTACGCTAGTCGTTCTAGGGTTACACATTACACACTTCCACTGTCAACGCTATGTCAACATTGTTGTTTCCCTTCACTAACTACAGGGGAGTGGGGTTTTTACATACATTATAAGAAAATAGGTAACAACAATAGGCTGCTGAGCAAATTAAATGGTGTATACACATGACTAGTTACAACTAGAGACATTCCGCAACGAATACATCAGTAAACTGTTATTACTTCAAAAACATATGACTTAGATTTAACATTGCTAATAAAATCATGGTACTACGTAGGCATCACGGATCAGGGTCACGTATGATTATGAACCACTTAATTAAGAAACAGCCAATCACATACACCTTACTATGTGTGCATCACATTCGCATACACACACTCACACACCCAAACACTCACACACACGCCCACACACACATGCACGCACAATGTCACAGGAATACGTAGTCAATCAACTGCTCTATGCACTGATGTAGTATCCATGGCTCTATGACTATAGGTTTGCGGGTCAGTCTGCATATTTCTGCTACACTGCGCGCGCACACACACACACCACCACCACACCGTCATAATACTGTTTTTCTGTGGCACATGACTTAGTGCACACTCTCTCTCTCTCTCTCTCTCTCTCTCTCTCTCTCTCTCTCGCTCTCTCTCTCTCTCTCTCTCTCTCTCTCTCTCTCTCTCTCTCTCTCAACTTTTCCTCCGTATTTTTATAAAAGCTACCGTATTTCCGTATTTAATTCACTTCGACGGAATTAAATACGGTCAATCCGTACTGGTTGGCACCTCTGCATCACAGGAGGCTTGGTCATTGGGCTTGATCTTTGGTGTTTTGAAAGAATCGGCTAAGTTGTCTGGGATGTTGGTATTCTGGCAGTCTCTTCTGTGTTGGCTTCACGGGGAGGCTTGGTCATATTTATCCTGTAAACCAAAAGTATCAGACATAATCACTTCCATCTTACATAATAAATATACTGAATATCAACAGAATTGCATTGGACCCAACAAACAATTATTGGAAAGTATGAAAACAAACCAAAAAATATTCATTCTTTTGGAGTTAGAATCCTTCAAAATCTTGAGCTAAAAGTGACCCTAAACAAATGGTATATTATTCAGTTATGTACCGGCAGCTTACTGGCTGCTGTGCTGTGCTAGACTTCAAAATTATGGTTTTAAGCATTGTTCGCATGCATACACAAAAAGTATCTCCGGAACTAACCAAGTTATCAAATTATTATATAATATTATTATTTTGTTGTTGTTATTTGATTGTATTTGCAAGTACTTTCATAAAATATGCCTCACCTTGACCTTATTGTATAATAAAAATTTGGCTGCCTGTACATAATTCAGTACAAACTTATCTACCCAAAAATAAAACATTAAAGATCCAAACACCCTCTCCTAGAAAATACATGTGTCCATGATCAACATGACAACTAAGAATATTTCCACAATCCGAAGTAAAATTTATTCTTTTCGATAATGAGGTCAATCAATGATTAAAATGAAGTAATTGCAATGGCAAGTCCAGAAGAAGAAGCACAGGTATAGGTACAGTAAAACAAACACTTAAAACAACACACACACACACACACACACACACACACAGGTTTGGGTACAGTAAAACAAACACTTAAAACAACACACACACACACAGAAAAACAAAACAAAAAAACACACCTTGAGTGGGAGTCGTAAAGCTGGGAATTCCTCAGACATGCTACTACCAGTTTGTGCATCCGGAGGGTAGTCTGGATCCTGAAATAGCATTCACTGTGTTTACTATGCACATAAATTAGAACATTTCTATCCACGACATGCTAATTTTCTTTTTATTACAATTCATATCACAAGGAACAAGAAGAGCAAATATTCATAGTTGAAGTAATTGCAATGGCAAGTCCAGAAGAAGCACAGGTATGGGTACAGTAAAACAAACACTTAAAACAACACACACACACACACAGAGGTATGGGTACAGTAAAACAAACACTTTACATTACATTATTATTGCTTTAGGTCCAGCGGACTCTTCCGAGCCAAATCAGGACCGGACAACCCCCGATCCGCATAAGAGATCTGCTGAAACAACCCTAGTGGTAAAACCGAAAGCTCTCCACCAGCCAGTCACTTTACAATAAAGACATCCCACGCAGGGGACGGCTGAGGCTTCACCCCAACTTATCGAACCCCCGTTTACAAAAACGAAATAGAATACAAACATCATTATAAATTATCAACAAAACACATACATATAAAATGCCTACTTTGCTAAATAATAACATCATAGGAAGCCCTAGTGACCACCTGGCAGAAAGCGTCCAATATTCCCAAGCTGATCCAACAGACTTCATACACAAACAAGGAATCTTGTCCCGGAAGAGTTTTCAAGAAAAAAGGTAGGAGACTGGTCTAGCGAAGAAGACGATAGTATAGCAGATGGAAAGAAAAGAGCAGGAATGAGAAAGAGCAAATGAGAAAGACAGCGACAGTGGGAATTTAAAGCACTAAATTTCCAGAAAGTGGGGATACTATTTATACTGAAACCCCCGGCACCCCAACGGGGGTAAACAAACACTTAAAACAAAAACACACACACACAAACAAACAAAAAAATACATACCTGAGTGGGAGTCGTAAAGCTGGGAATTCCTCAGACATGCTACTACCAGTTTGTGCATCCGGAGGGTAGTCTGGATCCTGAAATAGCATTCAATGTGTTTACTACGACATAAATTAGAACATTTCTATCCACGACATGCTAATTTTCTTTTTATTACAATTCATATCACAAGGAACAAGAAGAGCAAATATTCATGATTCACCTCTGAGGAATTAAAATATAATGAGAATCTATTGCAAAAGATAGGAGGTGCAAGAGAAAAAGTCAATTTTGATATTATTTTTACTATAACCATGCTGTAATAGCCTTGTACTAGCCTCCTATCATAACTAAAGGAGAAAGACAAGAGAATTCTGCAAAGAAAAAAACTTTCCCATAACCCCCAAACAAAAAAACATCTCCATTTCCATAAAATTTATTCCTGCCTTGTTAAATGTTCTTTTAAAGTTCTACAAAGGTGGTATCATATCAGGACTAAACTCCTCATATGCATGCAGGATCTAAGAAAGTAACCAACATGATAACACTCAACGCAAATTATCAGCCCAGAACACTTTACAAATAAAGGCAACCCCCCACCGCCGTAGCTCAAGTGGTAGAGCGTTTGCCTGGCACACCGATATGACCCAGGTTCGAATCCCGTGGTGGGCGATATAAAATGTGGCCATTTTCACTATCCATTTTAGCAGTATGATTGCTCTGGTGGTTCAGTTCTGATTCAGGTCCCTACCCTTGTTTTCCTGGGATGGTTATCCCAATCTGCCATATAACCAATGGTGGGTGTGGACGTTAAACCTCAATGTTCATTCAGGCAACCCACGCAGGGGACGCCGAGGCTCCTACTCTAATTTATCGAACCCCCGTTTACAAAACATATGGTCAGAACAGCTTCTCTTGTAAGTATTTTAAATAATAATAATAATAATAATAATAATAATAATAATAATAATAATAATAATAATAATAATAATTAATAATAATAATAACAACAACAATAATAATAATAATTTAATAAAAATAAAGTGGTGTCAAGATCAATCATGCGGTAACTTCTGCGTCCTAGATTCTATTTTTTTATTTGATTATTTATGCCGTCATCAAATAAATCTTGTTCGTTGATAGTCTAGAAATAGAATGAAAACATCACACACAGACACACACACCCACACACAAAACAACCAAAAAGTACACGTCTTAGTACACATCGTTGGTTGGTTTATTAATGTCTTGTTCACCAAAGATGATAAGACAAAAGGGGGGGGGGGGGGGGGGAAGACATTTAAACAAATCTAGCTACTGGTGTATCAATTAAGATTTTTGCCACGACAGAGCATAAATCTAAATCAAAGTCTGCTAGACTTGTTTTCCTGTCTATGACTGGAATAAACAAGGGGGTAATAACATTGCAATCAAAAAGAATATGTTTAAGTGAGAAGGGCTGGTTACACACACATTCAATATTTCTACAATATTTGGTCCGCACAGCATCTAGTAGTATTCTAAATGACATAGAATAAATTACTCTTGAAGTTTTGTAAATCACTGCGGTATTGAACATTGCCTTAGTATTTAAAGGATTGTGTCATATTCCTTTCAATTTGGTTTTGCAATTCCTTGGATGATGGAAATATATCAAGGTATTTTGCATTAACATTTAGGGCTCCTTGCTTAGCTTTTCTGTCAACTATGTCATTATACACCAATCCACAGTGTGAAGGTACCCAGCAAAAGCTTTTACACATCGTCCGATCTAGTAGTGTTCACATCGCCGAAATTTAGTAGGCCTACACAACGACTTAGTACACATTGCACATGCATAGTACACAACGTCCGTAACCTTCTACTAGTCTAGGTGTACTCAAATAGGCCTACATGTAGGCTACTTGGGTTAAAAACTTGATCTATGTAGTATCATATGGCTGTGGGCTAATGTTTCCATTTGATTTGTATAATGAAGTAATAAAGTATTTTTGCCTCGAAAACCCCCCCCCCCCCCCCTTTTTTTTTTTTTTTTTTTTTTTTTGGTGTGGTTAAGGCCTAGATCTACTTTTTATTCCGACAGCGACAGATTTCCAGATAAAATCACAGGCTGTGAAGTCCGTAGGCCTTGCCTCAATTGCATACTATGTATAGTATGTAATTGAGGCAGCCTACGGACTTCACAGCCTGTGATAAAATTAGAGTAGGCTATTTTCAGAATTATTCAGTGTGAAATTCATTTGAAAACATTAGCCCACAGTCATACAGATAACACAGATGAAGTCTATATCCATATAAACCGAGTAACGAAATAAGGATAATTTGTGACTAAGCAGGGCTAGCTAATTCTGAAGAAGGATCCGAAAAAATGCAATTGATAGGTTCGATTGAAACTTTGTAATACGTTCGTTTACCGTTCGAACACTACTGACACATTGCACAATGCTTTCGATTGATTTTAGAAAGCTACATATTAATCTGAACTCAAAAGAATCAAATACAAAGTCCACAATCAAACTACAAAATCCACAAAAATACTAACCTCGTGCGAGAATCATCCGCCATTTACAATCACCCTGTCATGCTGCTTGACGGTAAAACAGGTTATGCCATATGAAGATACGTTTAGATCCACGATGGCTCAGGGGTCGACTATATATCTCACAAAAAAATTGTGTTCCGCAAAACCAGAAGTAGCACGCATTCCTCGTTGTTTTTATTGTATTAAGAATAAGAAAAAACATAGAAAATAAAAAATTTTCGTAAACAACCCTCTCAGTTTAAACAATATTCCACAAATTATGGTGGTAGACAGAAGGTACCTTTTTTCAAGGGTTCACTTATATGCTCAATGTTTTGTTGGAAGATTGCTCTCAAATGGAACATTCCCAAATAGCAATTTCTTTACTGAAGAATCGTCTGCCTCTGGGTTATCGAATGCGCATGGAAACAATTCAGTTGGCCCAATGGTTAGTCAGTAAATCAGCAAAACCTTAGGTCTACCGAAATTCGGTTGACTTAAGTCTGAAGTGTTGCAAAAAGGGGGTCTTAGGTCAAAAGTTGGTTGACCTAAGTCATTCTTACGATTTATATATATATATATATTAGAAATAGAGATTATAGTATCAGACATGAAAGATAGAAGAAACATAACACTGCAAAGAACAGAAGAAACACACTGAAGAAATAACAGTGCCAGGTTTGATTTTTTTTTTCAAATATGAACTTTATTTTATTTAATAGAAGACAAAAAAACACATTTAAAAAATCAAAATTAACAGTAATAATAATAATAATTACAAATATTTTTCTCCAGATGTTTTAATAAAAATGTTCAGGGATTATGATAATAGATTGTTTTGGAAGGATTAATAATAAACGTTCATGTAAAAATAAGCTCTGGCCAGTCCAGGGCTTACAATTATAAATACAATATACATATAATACATATACAATATTGTGACGACACGAGTTTTCGGCACACACTAGAGGTAGTTACATATCGTGCAGAGTTGCACATCTCTAGTGATACAGTGTACAAAGTCGAATTGGCAGTTTGTTTCTACTGCGTATGTAAGATAAGTATGTATGATTTTCACGAGATTAACGCATAGCGGATAATGCATAGTGGGAAAACGGGTTACTGAGCTGGACTCGATACCTTGTGCTGTGAATTGGTAGAAGATTTAGCCAGGAGAGTCATTTTGGAAGCTTTTGCGAGCAGTCGTTTTTTTGGACAGAAGTAACTTTGTGACAGTGTGTAGAGTAAAGTGCTTCTGTAAGGGTTGAGTCTCGTTGTTTCGAATCACCTAAGGTCTTTCACCTCGTCGGGACAAGAACGACTAAAAGACTGTAACCGCCATTTGTTCAGGAAGGAATAAGTGTAGGGTTCTCTCTTAAGGTTGTATGGCCTTCATTTAGGCATCTTCCAAAGCTCAATTACCTCGTCGGTATTGAAATGCTCCAGTGCAAAGCATAGCATTAGCACAGAACAAACGTAATACTCTCAAACGGAATAACCAGTGTGCTGCTGTACTGTTTTGTGTTGTAGTGTATGTGTACTGTATCCGTTCATCACAGGCTGAGGACTAAAAGGTGAGTGTGAATCCTGTAATTCATTTCCTTAGTGGCTATGCACTCCGAGCTTGCGTACGTGAATGAATGACGGTGAATGAGGGGAAAAAGGATGTATTTTGATAATTAATAGTTTATTGATTTTTATATGATTTTCTTGTTTAAATGTGTAGAATGAATAATGTTGTTGCCAAAATTGGGTCAAGGTGGATGAGGCAGTATGCATGTTAAAGAGAGAGAGAGGGGGTGATGAATGTGAAGGAAGGGAGACAATGTACTATTTTGGAGAGGGGTGATGAAGGTGATGAATATGAGGGAATGGTGATGATGCGTTATAGTGTGTTAGAGATAATTGTGAATGAAGGGAGATAATGTGCTATAACATGGAGAGGGGTGATGAAGATGGAAGTGAGGATGAGATGAGTCGGGATTGTGTGACTGGAAGTGCAAGTGTTATAATGATGTACTATGTTTTATGAAAGGAATATAAGTTATTAGAATTAAGCATTGCATTGAATTATTGAGATGCATGTATAAACAGGTCAAGATGGCGGACGGCGGAAGGAGTATTTGTTATGTAGAGTTTACATTTTCGAGGATGAACTAGTGAGACAATTTATTTGTTGACAGATTGGCCCTACTATCATTATTTCTACTACTACTACTGCTAATATCTGGATATCACTGTTGTCATAATTCTACGGTATTTCTACGGTTGCACTACTGTACTACTGCTCCACGCGTACTGCAGCCTCTGAGGCCTCTGCCTTTGCCACTGCAAGGTGTGGACGTTGCCAGGCCTCGCCACCACCACCGCCACGTCTTTCCTTGGTCGTGGGCGCCACAGCTGGGTGTGGTCCTTCATCGTCGCCGGGACTTGCCCTGGTACTTCAGACGACCGGAAGCTTTCCATCGGGGTTTTGCAGGATCCCAGCCATATCGCACCGACACACACACACAGATTTGCATTTCACGCATATAAAACCTATATCCATCTTCAGCACTTCGTGTGAATTACTTCAATTATCTGTGTGATCATCTTCTATAGTTTATTCTGAGCTCAGTTAAGTTACGAACAGCGATACTAAATTATAAGTTGGTTTATTCAGTACAAATGAATTTCGAAGATTTGCTGATTTGTTTGCTCAACTAGAATTGTATTTATATGAAATTTAATTGATTGTTGCATATTGTTGTGGGCGTTTTGTTGTGTACAGTTCTGGGGTTTTAAGGTTAGACAAGGAGGGGGGGTGGGGGGTAATTGCTCAGCAAATACTGGGTTGTGGGCCTAGATAGGGGTTGAGGGTGGTTTAGAGTTCCCATTTGTCCTGTGAGTGTGTGCGTTTGTTGTTGAATAAAAGAGTGTGATTGTACATCTGGCTTTTGTGTTAGTTTCTTTTGTTTGAGTTTTTATCCCCTCATTCGCTGTTGAGCTGAACGTCCACGGCACCCACTAGGGTGACGTGACAAATATAAATTCAATACACATAAAATATAAATGCAATATAAATAAGGCAGAATTTGTGGCAGGAATGTAAGCTTACATACGCACAACCTATTACACAAATACGAGAGAGAAAAAAATGTTTGTTCACGCCAATCATACTGTTTGAACAATGACAAAGCAATATGAACAAGTCGACATAAATTGTTTTCTTTTCTTTGAAGAATGTGTGTTCTTCACGTAAATACGTTTAATAAATTCATTTTGGTGCTTTGGTGGTTATAATAATTTGGTGGTAAACCTTTATGGTTGTCTTTTAATAACGGAATATCACAAGAAAAGAAGAACTCACCGCCAATTTTTATTTAAATTACCCAATTTACAGTTTCTCTCTTCTCTCAAAACATCAGAGTGTCGTAGCTATGGCACTGGCAATTTATTACAACATAATCTAAATTTTATCAAGTTAATCTCCGCATTGTTCCATAAACATGTGAGGTATATTTCAAAACAAAAATCAGGTTTGGACATCCTATAGGATGCACATTGTTAGTAAACACATCATACAGCCAAGATTGAACAAACTGGTTTTCTAATGTCGGTTTCATAAATATTTAAATTGATCTACTTACGAAAGTAAAATATCAAGTCAAACATGAGGTACACAAAGATCGTCTAGTGTGGAATGCACCTTCCCAGCCAATATAATCTGTACTGAGTATTATCATAACGAGCCTGGCAAAACATAAGCTCTGATAGTGTGCATGATCCGTTATCGAAAACTTCATTACAGGGAACGCACCCCAAACTAAGCAATCTACATGTGGCATGTCATGACACAGATAACTGACGATTTTGCCAAATATCATACTAGAAGGTGTGCTGGGTTTCTCGTTTAACAAAAGCTTCACAATTTTAACACATCATTTGCCATACAATAATCCCCCAGCGTTGCGATCCTGCCCGTCGGCGTGGAGATATTTACGCGCTGTATAAATTATTCATTAATTCATTCAAATTTCAAATGCAGTGCAAAATTACAATTAAGCCTAGTATACCTTTGTTAAACATGTCTATGTGTAAATTGATAGGCAGGAGGAGTGGGAGAGAGAACAATGGGGAGTGAAGGGTTAGGGGGTCCGAGGTATAGATGACAAACTCCCTTCTAGCTGGTGGGGCACCGCTAGAAGACGGTAATACGAGGAAATGTGCGTATATATTTATTTAATCTTTTGCCAGCGAAATTGTAGGCTAGGGGCCATATTCAGGAAGGCTCCGATAAGGATTTTGTCGGTCCGATAAACACCTATCCGTATCTATAACCACTGTTCTCGGTACGATAACTTTTATTTAAAGATAGCAGCTTTCATTGTGATAGGCCAAAACAGGTGAAGGCTTGTGACAACAGTAGCAACACTTTATATCTTGCCACAATCGCCATTTTATCCACTGCTGTGTTCACAAACAATGACGCATTGTACTGGATTTTTTTTTAAATTCACAATGATGTCAAAATAGTCGGTGACGCACTGTCTCACACTGCTGCCCTGGCAAGGTTTGAAGCCCATTTGGAAAGACAGGACCATCAGTCTACATTCCAAGGTAAGACTGCTGCGCTCCCTTGTCATCTCCATCTTCCTATACGCTTGCGAAACATGGACCCTCACTGCAGATCTACAACAAAGAATACAAAGCATGGAGATGAGGTGCTACAGAAGACTTCTAGGCATTTCCTATATCCAGCACATAAGCAACGACGAAGTCCGACAGACCATCACACAAGCCATTGGACAACACGATGACCTGCTCACAGTGGTGAAGAAACGGAAGCTCCGATGGTATGGCCACATCATCAGATGATCAGGTCTTGCAAACGCCATCTTGCAAGGCACAGTGCAGGGAGGTAGAAGAAGAGGGAGACCAAAAAAGAGGTGGGAGGACAACATTCGAGAAAGGACTGGCTTAAATTGACACTGAGCGAAGCCATCAGGGCTACTGAGGACAGAGAAAGATGGAGTACGCTGGTTCGACGATCATCTGTTGTGCCCCTACGACCTCCGAGTTACGCGATATGATAGTATAGGAAGGCCCTGTCTCATGTGACGGCATCACAAGAAAGGATAGCTCGCGGGAGTAGAATAGTAGGAACGGGAAAAATTAACTGAAAATCAGTTGGTGTGTTTTACAGGACAGACCATCGGACATGAAAATGGCGGATTTTCATACTTGAACTGAAGAGCAAACGTGCACTATCGTAAGTGTCGACATTTTAAAAGTGTAAATATAAAAGCGGTTTGATATGCCATTCTGTCAACTGATCAGATAGAAGATTAGATCTGCCGAAAATAAAGGAGACAATACGACTAGGCAGAGAATTTCGGTAATCTTTTGAATAGCTGCAGCAGACGACAAGAATTATTGGACCGAGAGCTAACCGAGGCGCTTGTCATACGACAAGCAGTCTTGAATATGGCCCTAGGTCCACAAAACTTTTGTCGCTTGTATGACAGCCTTGGGAGAGCGTCTTATGAGGTATAGTATGTAACACGTATTGAACGCCAAATAACTGACATAGTTATGTGGTCTAGGAGATCGGAAGTTTCGTTTTGGACGCACGGGGTCCAGTACAAGACAGCGGAGGTCACATCAGATGATCAGTGGTATCTGAGACAGACTGCTAAGGAATATATAAATGCAGCAAGTGGTAGCATCGGGGTTCGATCCTGTATCGACCATGCGATCTGAGTCTCTCTTGAGCTGGAAAAGATCTAATTATGAACGATATAATTAATAAATAAACAGTATTGGTATATGGTTGACGAAAATATTGATTGACATTATTTCGATTTCTATAATAAAGCCAAAAAGCACACATCAGGCACTTATTATTATTATTATTATTATTATTATTATTATTATTATTATTATTATTATTATTATTATTATTATTATTATTATTATTTTTATTATTATTATTATTATTATTTTATTATTATTATTTTATTATTATTATTATTATTATTATTATTATTCTTATTCTTTATGCGCTTAATATCCCCCGTTGAGGTGCCGGGGGTTTCAGTATAAATAGTATCCCCACTTTCTGGAAATTTAGTGCTTTAAATTCCCACTGTCGCTGTCTTTCTCATTTGTTCTTTCTCATTCCTGCTCTGTTCTATCAATCTGCTATACTATCTTCTTATTCGCTAGACCATGTACCAGTCACCTACCTTTTTTCTTGAAAACTCTTCCGGCACAAGACTCCTTATTTGTGTGTGAGGTCTGTTGGATCAGCTTGGGAATATTGGGCGCTTTCTGCCAGGTGGTCACTAGGACTTCCTATGATGTTATTATTTAGCAATGTAGGCATTTTAAATGTATGTGTTTTGTTCATAATTTATAATGATGTTTGTATTCTATTTTGTTTTTTGTAAACGGGGGTTCGATACATTAGAGTATAGCCTTAGCGTCCCCTGCGTGGGATGTCTTTATTGTAAAGTGACTGGCTGGTGGAGAGCATTCAGTTTTACCTCTAGGGTTGTTTCAGCTGATCTTTTATGCGGATCGGGGGTTGTCCGGTCCTGATTTGGCTCGGAAGAGTCCGCTGGACCTAAAGCAATAATCATGTAATGTAATGTTATTATGCGCCTAATCTTGACTTAGCTTCAGGTGCTTACATGATCTCATAATAACTTTAACTATAAAACAAAAGAAAGGAAACTCATGAACTATTAACAGTAAGCTTATATATAAAAACGACTGACTCTCAAATACACACAAACCTACACCACAAACACCCGCACTCACTCACACACACACACATTCGCATTGCCCCCCTCCCCCCCTTACCATCACCCCCACCTTTGTCTTTTGTACTTGTACTGAGTGTATTTAATTTGTGTAGACTGGTACCACGACTAGTTGGATCCAGTTACGTTCATGTCAAGCCAGAGTGATCAGTCTAGCCTGTGTATCATTTACTATTAGGTAGTTTTATTACTGTCATGCACGGCAGTGCTCCGTATGTTAGTTCGTCCAATTCGTGCTGTCTTCAGTAGACTATATTGCGTACACCCAACCACAACCCCCTCCCCCTCTCGCCACTCCCCTCTCCCATAGGCTAGGAGTCAAGTTCAAAAAATAGTTCTCTTGGTGTATGTTCTATTCGGATGAGAGTACAACCTGAGGTCTAATCTGTGCATGCACGTATTCCATCGCATGGACTTTAAAGATCCTGACGCTCATGTCCTAGACGGGGGAGTGCCGGCTACACAAATACACCCAGCACGCACTAGGTCCCTTCTCTCTATTCCAGGTCGCCCCAGGATTGTGCTCAGTCGACTGGGCGTCAGATTATGTGCCCAAAGGCTGCAAGTGGGCCGTTACAACGTAAGATGTATCTAAATAATTTATTTTCTCCCTAAATAACTTATTATTTACCTAAACAATACATGGTTTAGGGACTGCAATTTTCATTATTTAAAAGATTGCAAGATTCGCTTGAAAACTTCTTTTTATTATTTGAATGCTTTTTATATTTAAATGCAAGGACTTTCCAAAGATTATGTATCCACACTTTGTATTAATTAATTCTTTTTTCAATATAAATCACTTTACAAAGTCGAAGCTTGCACGTCTTTAACGTCCCGAACACTAACAAAAGGTCAAGGTCCGTTTTGTGCGAGAGTGTTCAGGGTTTTCAGGATCTACGTCAGAAGACAAAAGGTATGCTTTCTGTTTGTATTTATTCACCCCAAAACTCAGAGATAGGTGTAAAAGAAGTGGTAGTAGCAAGAGTATTGAACTGTTGAAAAACTGGAATCAATGGTACTGCTTTTAAAAAACAACAACAACAACGAGTTATTCATGTTTATTTACTTTGAAGGCAATCCCGCCAATGCAAAAATAATGATGGATCCCTCATTTCCGGAGCCGTTACCGTTGCAGTTTCAAATATGTATTCTGTTGCGAACATATAAAAAAATAAAGTTTAAAAAAAAAGATTGAAATAAAGCAGTTACATCATTTTAAATCGCTAAAACAGCATAAATTCTGGATTTACTAAGTTTCTTTATCACTACACCCAACCTCACAGTAATGCGACTTTTATCTGCGAATCCCTTAAATAATGAAAATTGCAGTTCTTAAAAAAATGAATTGTTTACGTAAATAATGCATTATTTAGCAACATCTTCTTCCCCTCCCCCACCTTCCTCTCCCCCCACCCAAAAAAAAAGTTTGTCTGTATAAATATGTTACACTCGATGTTGGTTTTGTTTTTATCAGTAGTTTATTCAGCCCCAATGCTTGAATCCTCCTGATAAGTGTAACTAGAATTCGTTTATCCACACAACCTGTCCACTCAACAACAAGGCAAAGAGTCGTCGTATGTAGTTTTCCAAATTTATTCAGCGAACATCAACAACTGCATACAATCTCTTTTTCCGCTCTCAACTTTTTACTTTACAATCCTCTCTTTTGAAACAGTGCGGATATAGTCTCTCTAACTCCGGAGAAATAAAGAACATTCGGGCAAGACAAAATTATAACCAATCAGAACAAATTTCGTCATCACTGTCTCACGTCATACAACCATAATTTGTGACCCTCCACCACGGGATGAGTCGTATTGGAGCCTCAGTCCATTCCGAGCAATCACTGAATATAGGTGCAGGGGGTGTGGGTTGTCGGTTTGGAGATTTTAGTTGTTGCTGATTCTTTAATTATTTATCTACATGTTTCCGTTGGAATTTTGCTAATATTCACTTCTAAAAGTATTATAAATGTGTTTTAAAAGCACCACCTATCCCGTTTTGGTGAGAAAATCTTGCCAAAACCACTTCTTTTGAACAACCTGTCCTCCCTATGCTTTTCGAGCCGACCCGATGTACCATGCACCGATTGAAAGGTCTTTGTCTCAGCTTTTAAATTATGTAGAATACGATTGGTTGATTCGAAATAGAAAGCTAAAACGATAGGCTAAAAATAATAGTTCTCCGGGAATGCCCCTGCAAACAAATCGTCACCATGTAGGGGAAGCTCGCTCCATGATTGGCTAATATCTGCGCGTGACGTCAACCAACCAACCAGCAGGAAGGTAATTACAATTTTGCAACATGGCTGCTCGTGGCGTCTCCGAAGCTTTCGTCGCAAAAGCATTGAATTCGGCCAGAGATGCTAATATTACGGACCAAAAAGATTCAGAAGAATTAGAAAGTCTGATAAGAGAGTATTTTACATCTCTAGATTTGGAAGATACCGGTGATTTAAGCGAGGACGAGGAAAACAGTGATGATGAAGTGAGTGGTGGTGTCGAAAGTGATTGTGATGGTGTAGGCCTAGAACACGAAGAGGAAACTAGTGACACAGACAGTGATTATTTGCACCTTTAATTGTAACCTTTACTTAATCTTTATTTTAACTTGCACTAACATTGTCTGTCAGTCAGTTTATATTATAAGAAACTTTAAAGATTGTCTGCATTGACAAAATTTGAAATTAATTTAAACTTATTTACTTGCAATTTACTTGCACGTTGCATGCGTTCTGAATCTCATTGTACATAGATCGGTCTGTTAAAATGCATCATTTAATTTTATTTTTAATTTTTGGGGTATCAGAAACTTAAAGCTTTATCTGCTTGGAAAAGAACTAAAATTGTATGTCTCTTGGTAAACATTAATTTAGGATAATTTCATGGTGGCTTGTGATTAAAATCACCCCCCCCCATCCCCCTCCCCCCGCCTCCTGAAAAAATTAAACAATTTTTAGACCACATACTTTTTTATTTTATGTTGCTATTTCATACAAATTGTTGACATTTGCTCATTTGTAATGATTTTAATATTGTTATGAATAAAATTATTATAGTAGTAGCAATCGGCCTGCATAAAAATGTTAACTAAGTAAAACATACATTTTAACATGTATTTTAAAAAGGTGTACAAATTAAAGTACTTCATACTTTGAAATGAAAATCTGTGTGTGTGTTGTTAATGCTGTGCTAGATTACTGTGCCAAATTTCATTAAGATCCATGCATGGTTGCTAAGTTCATTACTGTCTTAAAGTTTGTAAACACAAATTTCGAGATTTCTCAGAATCGCGTTTTTGAGGGGGGGGGGGGGAGGGGGCAAATTAAAAAGCATGTAGCTCCGAGACTATTCGTCAGATTTTCAAACGGTTTTTTCCATTGAAATTGGCATTCAAAATACTTTAAGATAGCACAAATAACTCAAAATGACCCTGGGGCACAATAAGACTCAAACCGTGGTGGAGGGTCACATTTAGAATGGAAGCGTCTATAGTTACCACTAGAATTGTCCACACGCTTCGATCGATAGTAAGCAACCAACTCTAGACAATTCTCAAATAATATTGACCAACTAAAACTATCAATGCCACACAAAGCCCCCTCTAACAACAACGCAAAATCAAATCAAAGACAAATACACTCTATCATTGCATGCCTTGCAAAATAAAATAATCAGATCTATCGCGCGCGTCACACACGAACTATCGTGCGCGTTTCAACGTTAGATAACCCCCCACTCAAGACGAAATTGACTTAATTTCTTTCAACAACGTTGAGATGCAATGAACAAAGTCCAGAATTTAAACTTATCTTAGTCTGTCTGGATACTGTCAATATTCTCAGTTCATACATACAGAGTCAATGTTCTTTCATCCGCAAGGAAACGATACCCTCGTCCGTTACGGTTGTTATCGGCCCAGGGTCAAAAACAGTGATCTCGTGGGCCTTCCTGGAGTCGGTGCATCCTCCGTTGTCTCCTTCTTCCATCGAATGTCCGATGAAGTCGACGTTGTCAGTTACCAGAATGCACTTACTGGGTCTCGCGGTCAGGTTAGCTTCTGTTAGACGGTGAAACAGCTCCCTCAAGGTCTGCAGATGCTCTTCCCAGGTGTGGGTGTGGACTAGCAGGTCGTCCCAGTAACACACGACGTTGTCCATCCCTTTGAGCATCTTCCTCATTCCTCTCTTCAGGGTAGCTCCGCGGTTGACCATGCTAAAGGGCATCCTTAGGCACTCGTACGTCCCATCAGGAGTTATAAAAGCAGTCTTTGGTATGTCCTGTTGACGCACGGGGACTTGCCAATAACCCTTGCTGAGGTCTATCTTCGAGAATATTTTACTCCGCGATAATTGGCGGAAGAGGTCTGCTGCAGTAGGCATCGGCTCAGGGTCGAAGACAGTGACCTTATTAACCTTCCTGTAGTCGATGCAGACTCTGTTGCTCCCGTCCTTCTTCTTCTTCACGATCACGACAGGGGACGCGTAGGGGGAACTGTACTCCCTGATGATGCCCATCTTCAGCATCTCATCGATGTCTTTCTTCAAGGATTCGCGGGCCTTCAAAGGGATCGGAAAGGGTTTTGATCGAACGGGGATATCTGAAGTTAGATTGACTTCATGTTCGACCAAAGTTGTAGAGCCAGGGACATAGCTGAAGTTATGGGGAAACTCGCCCATAAGGTCCTTGAGCTCCATCTTTTGACCTTCCCTCAATCTTGTTCCTAGCTTAACATCAGCGATGCCTTCTTTGCTGTGGAAGTCTCCAAGTTCCAACAGTTCATCGCTGTCAAAGCTGTCGTCGATCTCAGCTGCTGTTGCTGCGTGTACACTCTCTGATGGCCTTTCCACGTACAGCTTAAGGAGGTTGGCGTGGTATATCTTGGAATGCTGGGCGACTTTTACCTTGTAACCGTTGATCCCCACCACGGTCTCCACTTCGTACGGGCCTTTCCACTGCATCAGCCCTACGATCGTAGTAGTGCTTTCCACAATCTTCTCGGCGACGCTGTTCTTCTAATTCTCTTTCTTCGCGCCGTAGCTGTGCTTCTCTTTCTTCACGCAATATTCTCTCTTGGGACTTGACGTACTCCGTCTGTCACGTCCCCCGAGCGGGTTCAGTGACGTCAGCTCATAAAGCGAGTGAAAAGAATAAACTCAAACAAAATAAACTAACACAAAATGCCAGAGTACAAACACACACTCTTTTATTCAACAATCAACAAGCAAACACAGGACAAAATGGGAACTAACCTCCCCTCAACCCCTAAACAGACCCCCGTCCCAATGCTAACTAACAATTACCTCCCCTTGCAACAAACCCCAAATAGAACTAAACAACAGCAGTTTCTTTACAAAGTGTATACAGGAAAATCAAAATCAACAAATCAATTCAAAATGCAAGTCTTCAAATAATAGGCAATGGCGTTGAATCAGAAACTATTAGCTAGGCAAAGCTGTGGCACAGAAGTAATGTCTCAAATGTTCTTGTTAAGTAGCTCAGAGAGCTAACAGTCTCTTGCACAATAAGTGGATGATTCTTCTAACTAAATGGATATGTTTTTAGGTGCGTGTAATGTGAGTCTGTGTGTGCATGAATTAGGTATGAAAACCTCCTGGAAATGTGTTGCCTCGATACATAGGCAAAACCTGCAGCAGTGTAAGAAATCACCACAACACTACTCTGTTGTAGAGGCAAAGGTACATCCCAGGCTGGCTAGGACCCAGTCAGCGGCAACAACATCAACATCAGTACAGCACAACAGGTAACATCAAAGGCAACAGCGTGGAAATAATGCGTAGAAATAAACACGTAGATGTAATAATCATCATCATCATCATCATCATCATCATCATCATCATCATCATCATCATCATCATCATCATCATCATCATCATCATCATCAGCCCACACCTTACAGGCCTCGGCTTGTGACGCCCTTTACCCCAACACCACAACACGACACAACACTGTCACAACACTGTCACAACACAATGGATTAGTCTTTTGAGAGTCTCTTTCTCTTGCTCTTGCACGTTATTTCACTGTCCAAATAACATTTATTCTGAGGATGAGGACACCTTAGCTCTGCTACAGACACTAAGTCTTGGTGGGTGTTCAATCGAGAACCACACGCACCTTAAGTATGGAACTCTACACTCACTGGCGAATGGCAGTTACCATCTTCCTTGGAATTCTAAACATCCTTATCCCGACGAGGGCATAAGACCTTGGGTGGCTATAAAACAATACACACACCCTTCCAACAGTACCCTACACTACGATGACCTCTGTCACAGGGTTGCTGCCTCGTTAGAATTCCTTCCTCACGCAATAGCATCTCAAACCACTCTGCCCTTCAAAATCTGCGCCGGCCACAAGCAAAACAGTCGAGCTCTCGTCAGTATGCACGTTCTTTATTACGCGTACCCCTATTCGAAATTGGCCGACTCCCTGTCTTCTACGAATCGCACGGACTCTACGAAACTGCACTTTCATACGCAAAAGTAAATCGGTCACGCTATCCTATGTACAGCAGATATACGGAGAAGTGTAACTCCGTAAAAGTGTATCTCTCCCTACCATCTGAAAACTCGTGTCGTCACACAACCCCCCCCCCAGTTCTTAACACCTTGAAGAACCTTAACTACGACGCGAATTTCCAATACCCCCTATGCTACCTACGGAGCGTTTCTGCTGAGGAAATCTGCTGGAACGTTGTCCTTCCCAGAAATGTGCTCCACAGACATTGAGAAAGGTTGCAGCTGGAGTGCCCATCTCATCAGTCGGCTGTTGGTGTTCTTCACTTGCTGTAGGTACTGCAGTGGCATATGGTCAGTCTGCACTACGAAAGTACGTCCGTACAGGTATTGACTGAATTTCTGCACACCCCACACCAACGCTAGACACTCCCTCTCAATGGTCGAATAGTTCCTCTCGGGTTTCGACAGTTTCTTGCTTGCACACGCAATAGGCTGTAGCCCCTGTCCCCTGTCCTGGCTCAAAATGGCCCCTACTCCGTCCTCCGACGCATCTGTCTGTAGCACAAACGGTAGGGTGAAGTCCGGCAGACAGCACACAGGGTCAGAGCACAGCTTCTCCTTCAGTGTGCAAAATGCAGCTTCGCATGCTTCGGTCCATTGTACCGCCCCTGGCTTGCCTCCCTTGGTCAGATCGTGTAGTGGTGAAGCAATCGCTGAAAAGTTGGGTACGAACCGCCTGTAGTATCCGGCTAAACCCAAAAATGAGCGCACTTGCCGCTTGGTCGTTGGTCGTGGTGCATCTCGGATTCTCTCCATCTTTGACACCTCAGGACGAATTTCTCCCTGTCCAACCACGTGCCCAAGATACTCTACTCTTCGGAAACCCAGGTAACACTTTGACGGTTTGGCGGATAGCTGCACCTCACGCAACCTAAGGAAAAGACGTGCCAAACATTCCAGGTGTCTCTGCTTGGTAATGGTGGCTACCAACAAGTCGTCGACGAAGTTGTCGATCTCCGACATTCCCAGGGGTGCTAATAACTTCCGCATCATGCGAGAAAAGACTGCTCCCGCCGTCTTCAGCCCAAATGGCATTACGGTCCACTGAAATTGTCCCTCTGGCGTTGTAAATGCCGTCTTCGCTTTATCTCCCTTGTTCATAGGCACTTGCCAGTAACCTTTGGTCAAGTCGATCTTGGTGAGATACTTGGCCCCTGACAGTTTGGAAAACAAGTAGTCGATGTTCGGCAATGGTTCCGCATCGAATACAACGTGCTTGTTTAACTTCCGGAAATCAACGCAGAAACGCATCGTGCCCTCCTTCTTCTTTACTAATACGATGGGCGAGCTGTATGGCGAACTGGCCCTCTCAATGACGCCCATCGCTAGCATCGCTTCCACTTCCTTCTTGATGGTCTCGTGATGCGAATGGGGAAGTGGGTACTGCCGCGTCCTCACTGGAATGTCGCTGTCCACACGTATTTCGCACACGTCCAGTGTAGTGCGTAGTGGCAAGTCGGTTAGGATATCCTCAAACTGCCACACCAGCCCCTGCAATTCTTCCCGTATTTCTGGGCAGTTATCGTCCATCTTCACGTCGCGGGGCGTCTCTGATGCTGTCAAGGTGATTACGGGAATATCCCCAAACACCGGCATAGTTTCCTCCTCCTCTACCCCCTCGTCGTCTACGACGATCGTGGCCACCGTCGCTCTGGTATGAAATTTCTTCAGGAGATTGGCGTGGTATAGTTTGCTTTTCCCACGCATCCTGATCCGGTAGTCGCACTCTCCCACACGTTCGATCACCTCGTACGGTCCTCGCCATGCTAGCTGCAACTTGTTGTGTTTCTCTGGTAGCAGCAGCAACACTTGATCCCCCGCGTTGAACAAACGCCGTTTCGCCTTCTTATCGAAGTGCCGCTTCTGCTTGGCTGACGCGGTTCTGAGGTTTCCTTGTGCCAACTTACAGGTTTCCTCGATGCGGTTACGCAAATCCACCACGTACTGGCTACTCAGTTTCACCTCTTCCTCTTGTACCTCCTTGGTCCAGAGGTCTCGCAATACAGCCATCGGTCCCCGCACGGTCTTTCCATATAGGAGCTCGAAGGGAGAGAACCCTGTAGACTCCTGTGCTACTTCTCGGTATGCAAATAGTAGCGCTGGAATGTAGCGGTCCCACGCTGTAGGTTGTTCTGTGGCTAACTTTTTGAGCATGGACACTAGCGTCCCGTTGAATCGCTCAACCAGTCCGTTGCACTGTGGATGATACGGTGTGGTGGCTTTCCCGTGGATCGACAGTAGTCTGTTCATCTCCCGCATGACTTCAGACATGAATTGCGTCCCTTGATCTGTCAAAATTTCCCTAGGAACGCCCACCCTCGACCAAATCTCCCACAGCGCTTCTGCCACCCTCTCTGCCTCTATGCCCTTGAGCGGTACAGCCTCGGGATAGCGTGTGGCATAGTCTACTACCACCAGGATGTACATGTTACCCCGATCTGACTTGGGTTTGATGGGTCCCACAATGTCTACCGCCACCCTCTGAAATGGCTCGTCCACCAGCGGAAGTTGCTGTAGTGGTACCTTCCTCACCCGTCCCCTCGGTACTACCTTCTGACATTCTGGACAACTGGCGCAATACCTCCGTACTTCGGCACACATTCCCGGCCAATAGAATGTTCCCCAGATCCGCTCCCTGGTACGTTTCCCTCCCAAATGCCCAGCCATGGGTGGATCATGAGCCAACTGAAGGATCCCCCCCCTCAACTGTTTCGGGACTACCAGTTGCGTGACCTGGCTACCTCTCTTCGTGTGTACCCGGTACAACACCCCCTTCTTCTTGCGAAACTCAGCTGACGCCCTACCTGACGCTATCGCCCCACCACTCTGTGCCAACGTTCTCGCCTTCGCGAGCGTCTCGTCGGTCTCTTGCATCCTGATCAACTCTGGGGTGCTAACGGAGATCTGGGATGGTTCGACCACTGCTAAGGGTACCTCCCTCTTCTTCTCGGCCTTCACCTGCGCCCGAGTCTGCACTGCTGCAGCCATCGCGCATTCACCTCCGAACAAGGAAACAGGACTCTTTTCCCCGCTATCAAACGTCACCCAGTTACCCAGGATGATATCGGGCCCGTCCTCGAAAACCACCAGCTCTACTCTCCCCCTGACCAGCGCACAATCCAACTCCACCCAAGCTGTAGGTAACAGACCCACGTTCGATCGATTCGCCAAGCAAATCTCGACAGTCCGACCCGTCAAATCAGCTGGTTTGACTAACCTGCTCGCGACTGCCCCTATCTCCGCCCCCGTATCTCTCAATACTCGAACGTCCTGCCCGTTCGCCCTACCTTGGCCCCATGGATCATAAGGTTTGATTGCACACACGCTAGCCCGAGGTGCGGTCTCTGTGGAAATAGTCCTTCCCACTGTAACCTGGCCTACTGTCTGAGGTTTGACCTTGCAGTCCTTGACCACATGCTTTTCCGACCCACATCGGTAGCAACGACGTACCCCACTACCCCCTTCCGTCCTCCCTACCTTCTGACCCTGACTCCCCCGGTTGCTAGGTTGCTGAGGAGCCTCCGGTCGTCTGGGAAAACTGCGTCTCTGACTGGGTAGTACGGGTGCCGGTGCTGATGCTGCCCGCTTGGCATCTACCACACGCTGCGCCAACTCTGCTGCGGCATGGCTAGTCTCAGGTAGATTCTCCCTCACGTAGATCTCTAGCTCGGTAGTCATAATGGAGAAAAGCTGCTCTCCAATGAAGGTGTCTAGTACCTGCTCTACGTCGGTGATGTCTTTGCCGGCGAGCGAAAACCACTTCTTCACTAACGACCCTAGTCTCACTACTAGCTGAGGAAACGTCTCTGCAGCTTCCTTCTTGGCTTCTCGAAACTGCCTACGATAGTAGTCGGCGTCCTTCCTGAAGCGTTTCAACAGCGCATTCCTCACAATGTCGAAATCCTGGGCTTGCTCAGGCGTCAGACGAAGGTAGGTGTCCCGGGCTTCCCCTTGTAACAAAGGCGCTAGCCTAACCGCCCATACCTCCCTCCTCCAACCCTGAATCTCTGCCACCCGTTCGAACATCTGGAGGTAGGCCTCCACATCCTCCCTCTCCTCCAAGGGTTTCAACTTGACTGAGTATGCTGCCCCTCTTTCTCTAGCCCTATTCTCCCTCTGATCAGCTCGGTCTTCATCTCTGGCTCTACGTTCCTCCTCTAGCCTCATCTCAAACATCCTCCTTTCCTCTTCCTTAGCCTCTCTCTCTTCTCGCTTCTCATTCTCTATCCTCTGCTCCAACCGACGTCGGTCTTCCCTCTCAGCCTCTAATCTAGCTTCCAATCTAGCTTCTAGACGTCGACGCTCATCTTCTCTTTCTTTCTTTTCTTCCTCCCTAACTAACCTCTCTGCTGCTTCCCTCCTCATTCTCTCCCTCTTCTCTTCCTCCTTCTCCCTCCGCCTCTCCTCTTTCTCTCTCCGCTCGTCCTCCCTTCTCATCTCACTAACGACATAGTGTGCCAACGCTCCATCACGGAAACCCAGACTTTCCCCAATCTGTCTAAATCTCTCACTATCACCGAGCGCGACCTCGACTTTGCTCTGTGCACCGGGCGATTTGGCATACATCTTAGGCATAGTGGTCTGAGTACTCACTGCGTAAGGTTCCTCCAACAACCCTGTCACAGAGCCGTCATCACGGAAGTCCTGCTCCTCCTGCTCGGCCTCCTCCTTACGAGTCCTAGCGTCGCGGCGCATCGCGGCTCGAGCATCCCGCGTAGCCATGTCAGAAAAGAAGGGAAGAACAGATGTTAGTATACACACAACAAATAACACTTAACTGATACAAACACCTAACAGAATGAATACGCAACCCAACAGTCACAGGAGCCGAGGAATCGTTCACCGTCGTACCCCTGAAGGCGAGCAAGTGAACCCTGCAACCCAATTCCCCGTTAATGCTGCACTCCGAGTGTGTTCCCTAGTGCAATACACCCACACTCCCGCCAACCGCCCGCTGCGTACCCTTTCACACAACAACTCAAACACACAACATACAACTCTGGCAATACCCTAACAAAAAAAAAAAGAGTTTATCCCACTTCTGACACCAAAAATGTCACGTCCCCCGAGCGGGTTCAGTGACGTCAGCTCATAAAGCGAGTGAAAAGAATAAACTCAAACAAAATAAACTAACACAAAATGCCAGAGTACAAACACACACTCTTTTATTCAACAATCAACAAGCAAACACAGGACAAAATGGGAACTAACCTCCCCTCAACCCCTAAACAGACCCCCGTCCCAATGCTAACTAACAATTACCTCCCCTTGCAACAAACCCCAAATAGAACTAAACAACAGCAGTTTCTTTACAAAGTGTATACAGGAAAATCAAAATCAACAAATCAATTCAAAATGCAAGTCTTCAAATAATAGGCAATGGCGTTGAATCAGAAACTATTAGCTAGGCAAAGCTGTGGCACAGAAGTAATGTCTCAAATGTTCTTGTTAAGTAGCTCAGAGAGCTAACAGTCTCTTGCACAATAAGTGGATGATTCTTCTAACTAAATGGATATGTTTTTAGGTGCGTGTAATGTGAGTCTGTGTGTGCATGAATTAGGTATGAAAACCTCCTGGAAATGTGTTGCCTCGATACATAGGCAAAACCTGCAGCAGTGTAAGAAATCACCACAACACTACTCTGTTGTAGAGGCAAAGGTACATCCCAGGCTGGCTAGGACCCAGTCAGCGGCAACAACATCAACATCAGTACAGCACAACAGGTAACATCAAAGGCAACAGCGTGGAAATAATGCGTAGAAATAAACACGTAGATGTAATAATCATCATCATCATCATCATCATCATCATCATCATCATCATCATCATCATCATCATCATCATCATCATCATCATCAGCCCACACCTTACAGGCCTCGGCTTGTGACGCCCTTTACCCCAACACCACAACACGACACAACACTGTCACAACACTGTCACAACACAATGGATTAGTCTTTTGAGAGTCTCTTTCTCTTGCTCTTGCACGTTATTTCACTGTCCAAATAACATTTATTCTGAGGATGAGGACACCTTAGCTCTGCTACAGACACTAAGTCTTGGTGGGTGTTCAATCGAGAACCACACGCACCTTAAGTATGGAACTCTACACTCACTGGCGAATGGCAGTTACCATCTTCCTTGGAATTCTAAACATCCTTATCCCGACGAGGGCATAAGACCTTGGGTGGCTATAAAACAATACACACACCCTTCCAACAGTACCCTACACTACGATGACCTCTGTCACAGGGTTGCTGCCTCGTTAGAATTCCTTCCTCACGCAATAGCATCTCAAACCACTCTGCCCTTCAAAATCTGCGCCGGCCACAAGCAAAACAGTCGAGCTCTCGTCAGTATGCACGTTCTTTATTACGCGTACCCCTATTCGAAATTGGCCGACTCCCTGTCTTCTACGAATCGCACGGACTCTACGAAACTGCACTTTCATACGCAAAAGTAAATCGGTCACGCTATCCTATGTACAGCAGATATACGGAGAAGTGTAACTCCGTAAAAGTGTATCTCTCCCTACCATCTGAAAACTCGTGTCGTCACACCGTCACCTGTTTGCCTTTTAGATTCAGTTCAATCCCTTTCTGCCAGAAATCAGCCATCTTGATGCTTTTCTGGAAAGTTCTTGACTATGCTGCACCTTTCTAGACTGTTCTAGAACAGCACGCTTTCTGCAGTAGCGCTGATGCTTGCCACTAGTCGCTTTCGCTGACGCAGGCCCCACTGTCCTTGTCGTATGCGACACTGCACCACGCTGGTGTTGATGATTACGCTCCTGTGCTGAAGTAGACGCGACGTCCCCTCGTCGCTCTCTCTAATACTGGCGATGTAGCTCCGAGACTGTCCCTCGACGTAGTCTTGCGGCAGCCACGTAGTCCCTGTCTGTTGTTCGCTCACGAAGCAACTCTTCGGCGACTACACGCCCTTGCAGTCAACCCGAATCTATCGGGGATGTAGTCCCAATATGTTGGTCCCTCCCGACGCAACTCGTTGGCGACTACCCTCGATGACTGCCTCTCGTAATGTTGACTCGCTTGTTGTCGCAGTTGAACCCTTGGCTATGGCGTAGATCGCGGCTTGGCCCCCAAAATGTTACACTCGATGTTGTTTTTGTTTTTATCAGTAGTTTATTCAGCCCCAATGCTTGAATCCTCCTTATAAGTGTAACTCGGATTTGTTTATCCACGCAACCTGTCCACTCAACAACAAGGCAGAGAGTCGTCATATGTAGTTTTCCAACTTTATTCAGAGAACATCATCAACAACTGCATACAACCGCTTTTTCCACTCTCAACTTTTCACTTTCAACTTTACAATACAACCCATTTTTGAAACGGTGCGGCACTTATATAGCTTCTAAATAAGATTATTTAGCTGAAAGTGGTGAAAATAAATATGTTGCACAGGGAACTCCTACTGGACCAGGTCTAATAGGAACAGTGCGGTAAGTGTGTCGCTATAGGGATTACAACCCTTCAACGAGCGTGCGCGTGTGTTGACAGACTCATCTCTACCATCCACAGGCGCTTGTATCTGGACATGCGAGCACCCATGCCAATGGCGGGCCTGTGCTATTACCCCTTCCATGCATTTAATTGGTACTCGTCTACATCCTCTCTCTCTCTCTCTCTCTCTCTCTCTCGCTCTCTCTCTCTCGCTCTCTCTCACAAAGAAGAAGAAACAAAATAAGGAAGCAAATAGATTCTGACTACACGGGGCAAGCTTGCAATTTCTGTTTTGGCAACGCGTGGTGTGACAACTGCTACGTAATAAACTTATAAATAAATAGCACAGACCGCGAATTTCCGAACCACAATGAAATCTCCTTGTAAACGTCGTGGATACATTATTGACGATTTTCGTACGTAATAATTTCACAACTGGTGATGGAAGGGGCTGCCCTGTGGGTTCGGACACTGAATAGAATAGACCCAACGTACCCCGGCGTGTCGTAAAAGGCGACTAACAGGGGTGATGTCAGCACGTCTTCAACACAGAAATCACCGACCAGGACGGACGAACCTCACGTTACTACAAATTCAACGACCACGTACTCGGGGCCAAGGTGAGCCACACTGTATTCGTGAATATCGGCTGTGGCCAACAACCTGAAGAGGATTGGGCCCTGCTAGGTCTTTCTTGCCGAAGACACACTGCGTGATGAATAGAACCATTCACTCCATACCGGATCGGTCGTCGCCCGGGTCACCAAAGACCGCACCTTTCGTTGGCCACCAGGACGGTGGTAATAAGTTTGCTACTGATGGACAACTTAGAAAGATCCGCACGAGAAAAAACATCGTCATAGGAACCTAGAATTTCAGGACCCTAACCACGGATGGAAAATGAGAAGAACCGGCCCCCGAGCTGGACCACTATCGATGGAACATTTTAGGTATCAGCGAACTGCGCTGGAAAGGCCTTGGTGAAACAAGTATTGACAAAGGCCACAAGCTTTATTTCACGGGGAGAGATGACAGCACGAACACGGCTTTGGATTCTTGGTCCACAAAGACATCTAGCCACTGTGATGAGTTGCTGCCCAGTCTCCAGTAGACTCATTACCATCCGCCTGAGAGCAGCCCCTTTCAACATCACCATCATCCAGGCCTATGCCCCAACATCAGACTATGGCGACAGCGAAGTGGAGGATTTCTATAAAAATGTACAGGCTGTCCTTGACCAAGTGTCGAAGAAAGACATAGTCATAGTGCAAGGCGACTGGAATGCCAAGGTTGGCCAAGATACGCACCACAACTGTGGAGACACATGTAGACCACACTGCAACAACGAGACACATGACAGGGGTCTGATCTTAGACTCTTGGAGTTTGCCAGATACAACAATCTGATACTGGGAAACATACTTGGTCTCCACAAAAAAATCCAGACGATGGACATGGCACAGTCCCGACGGGGAGCATCACAACCAGTTCGACTACATCGTGGTCAAGACACGCTTCAGATCAAACATCAACATTGGCAGGACAGGCACTTTTCCAGGAGCAGACATCGGAAGTGACAACGATCTCGTGATGATTTTTTTCCGGCTCCACTTGAAGAGAGTAAAGACAGCAAAGTGCACTAGATTGAAGTTCGAACTGGACAAACTGCAAGACCCGAAGGTGGCAGAAATATTTAAGGCCACAATTGGAGGGCAATTTGCCCCACTGCTCATTCTGGGAGCTGGCGAAGTAGATGTCAACACTGTAACAAGAGCACCTTTTCCACTGCCTTTGAGCATTTGCTTGTTTAGTCAGTGTAGACTTAGAAGGTTACTGTTAGTCTAAAGCAGACGACAGAAGTGATTATGCGTAACACAGTTGTAGCTTGATGCAAGCACAGTTGGTGACATCATCGCAGCCTACTATGGAGTTTCGAATTTTATAGCCACTTAGATTTTTCATCCAATGAGAGCACAGCTAAGTTAGAACCGGTTCTGGGTGATTCAAGCAAAGAGATAGAACGTCAGTCTTTGTTGAAACGCTGAGCAGTACACAGTACACTCAAGCAGAAATCTCTCTCCTGAGAAGACTAGACAGCAGTACTTGTTGAATATTCGAATTCAATCATGTAGCCACGGCCTGACATTGTCAAACAGGTAAATAAACATACTTCTGTCTCATCGTGATGTATTTATATTATTGTTGAATTATGTTTGTGAAATTTGCGTCCGACGTTGCGTGACCACGTGGAGAATCCGACCACGATGCGAGCACGACCGGCCTGACGCCATGTTGTATTATGTACGAATCCACTGTTGTTTAACCTATATGTATGCTTGCAGACCAGTGGCTGTACCCGATAATGTTTATAATATTATTCCTTCTTTATGTGTATAGGTAGCCACGATTTATATTTATATATGTATAGGAAATTAGAGTGGAGATTCCAGTGGACCACAGACTTAGCAGAATGTTCGTCGCTTATGTATAGAGATGTGGATCTATCACTGAGGGCTACTTTGGCCTTCAGTGAGACGCTCTGCACAGACCTATTATACAGGATTGTGCAGAATTTCGTCTAATATGTTACAGACGAGCAGGCGTTATATCGTGAGCCCAACTCAGCAAAAGACAAAACCACGTCAACACTTAAAGTTGGCTGCCGAGGCATCTCCAGCATTGTGCGAAGATAGCCCAACCGACGAACCACAAAGTCAAAGACTCCAAGACAACACAGATTGTCCCAGAAGCGACCTCAACGCAGCGCTTCAACCACGCAGTTAAGTGCCACAAGAAACAGTGCACTAAAACTCTGTATAAACATGACCACAGTAGTCCACTCTTCAAGAACATTAAGGCAGAAAGTATCCAGTGCCCTATGATGAAAAAGTAGCTGCCTAGATTATTAGCGAGCAAACCATTTGCATTGACAATTGAACTTTTAAGTTAGTTTTGTACTTCGAATATCATGTATAGAGTAGAAGAAATAAATGTATGATTTTTACTGTTATCAGGTGGCTGGACTACATATGATTCATAGCCGTGTGAAAGCTAGTGTGACAGTGATCTTTTAAAATTTTTCTATCTATCTCTGTACCCCAGCCTAAACATAGACCGAGCTAAACAAATAAATTTATTAAGTGAAGTCATAGGGAGATAACTAGCTATCCCCATAGACTAAGACGAGGAGGTAATAGCAGTCCATTGTGCAGAGCCCAGCAACAATAAAAACCCCGTCACAAACACCATGACCACCACCTTCAACTCAGCTGTATCAGATACCGCCACTGAGATCATTGGCAAGCTCCAGCCAAAGAGGAATCCGTGGATCACATCTGAACTTTTGGACCTGTGTGACAAACGAAGATAGGTGAAAAAGAAAAAAAAACACCTCACAGGGAGCTGATGCCTACCAAAAAATCAACAATGACAACCGAAAAGGCATACGCACAGCAAAGTAGAACTGGATAGAAGATCAGTGCCAGGAAATAGAGAACAGTCTGAACAAGAACAACAGCAAGTACGAAGACCTACCAGACTGTGAAGCGGCTGACAAGTGTTAAACAGCCCAAAGTCTCCATGATCCAAAGCAAGTCTGGCATATGCCTTACAGAAGAACAAAACATCTTGGACAGATCGACAGAGTACTGCTCTGACCTTTACAACCACACACCACACGGAGACCCATCAGTTCTAGCATGTCCCGAGAACAGAGAAGAAGAAATCCTCCCGATTCTCCGAGAAGTTGAGTCAACAGTGCAATCGCTGAAGAAAGGGAAGTCAGCGGGAGTGGACAACATACCCGCGGAACTGCTTCAAGCAGGAGGAGAAGCGATGATTGACGCATTAACCATTATCTGTAACAAGATCTGGCACATTGGGCAGTGGCCTACACCATGGACCCAGTCGCTTGTCATCACTCCTCCCAAAAAGGGTAACCTTCAGGAATGTGAAAATTACCGCACCATCAGCCTCATCAGCCATCCCAGCAAGGTCCTCCTGAAAATAATACTCAACAGGTTGAAACACCAAGCTGAACAAATCATAGCTGAAGAACAAGCAGGATTCAGGGCAGGGCGAAGTACCACTGAGCAGAGTTTCAACCTCAGAATAATCTGTGAGAAATACCTACAGCACCAACAACATCTATATCATGTGTTCATAGACTTCAAGAAGGCGTTTGACCGAGTCTGGCATGCAACTTTATGGATGGGCAACAATGAAAGTGTACAACGTCAGCCCTAAAATTATTGAAGTCATCAAAAGCCTGTATGACAAGGCTACCAGTGCAGTCCTCCACAACAGCGCCATCGGAAACTGGTTCAGAACAACAATCGGTGTGCCTCAGGGATGCCTATTCTCTCCAACACTCTTCAACATCTTCCTAGATCGCATCATGTCAGATGCCCTTGCATATCACGAAGGCACAGTCAGCATAGGGGGAAGAGCAATCTCCAACCTTCGTTTTCCGGATGACATTGATGGATTGGATGGAGAGGAACAAGAACTTGAACAGCTGGTACAGAGGCTTGACACCACCTCCAGAACCTATGGAATAGAAATAAGTGCAGAGAAGACCAAAACTATGACCAACAACACCAATGGCATCAACACGGACATCAAAGTCCAAGGGCAATCCCTCAACACAATGCATAGCTTCAAATATTTATGAGCCATTGTATCAGACAATGGGTTCCAACAGGAAGTCCTCTCCAGGATCGCACAAACAACTGCTGCCTTGGCGAGGTTGAAGCCAATTTGGAAAGACAGGACCATCAGTCTACATTCCAAAGTAAGGCTGCTGCGCTACCTTGTCATCTCCATCTTCCTATATGCTTGCGAAACATGGACCCTCAAAGCAGATCTCCAACGAAGAATACAAAGCATGGAGATGAGGTGCTACAGAAGACTTCTGGGCATTTTTTATAGCCAGCACATCAACGACGAAATCCAACAGACCATCACACAAGACATTGGACAACACGATGACCTGCTCACAATGGTGAAAAAACGTAAACTCCGATGGTATAGCCACGTCACCAGATCATCAGGTCTTGCAAAGACCATCCTGCAAGGCCCATTGCAAGGAGGTAGAAGAAGAGGAAGACCGAAAAAGAGGTGGGAGGACAACATTCGAGAATGGACTGTCTGAGGACAGAGAAAGATGGAGTACGCTGGTTAAACGATCATCTGTGGTGCCCCTACGACCTCCGAGTTACGGAATAGGATAGGATAGGATAGGAAATCATGCTATGGTTTTCATGGCAACGAAACGTGTGTGTATATTATCGTGAGATATTAAAATCCTTAAACAGTGTAACCCTAAATTGGTTCTTTGCAAATAATTAAAAACATCCTGTGCAATGTGCTATGATTACCTTTTCCTATTGTTGTCATTCCCATCACTGCTGTCAATGTGAACATGTATTTACATACCATCACCATCATCATCATCATCTTGAACTGAGTCTTAACCATCAAGAACTGTGATAATGATTGTTAGATTGGATGCAATATCATTGTATATGTCATAATCAGACTGTGATTATTGTTATTGTTGTTATTAACAGTAGTGGTGGTGTGTATTCATGTGTGTGCATGAGTGTATGCCTGTAGGAGTGGTTGTAAAAGTATTGTTTTGTTTTGTTTATTTTAGCTATAATAAACCTGCATGTGGAGTAAAATTTGTAGGTTGAAGCATTTATTACTTACCTCTTTGTAGCTTGACTCTTTTATTATAAGCTGGATCCAGCGTGATTCTATGTAATTTACTTTTAGAGCAATAGATTTTAGTCGTCTAGTTTTTAAGAGATTCATATGCATAACCATACTTAGTCTGTGCAAAGTTAATCATCAGAAAACCCTGTACTGACCCAGTTTCTCCTTGCATGGCAGTCTGGTTTATAATATCAAAAACATGTATACTGCTTGGAAATTCAGGTCTTTGTTTCTTGGGTCCTGTTGTGTACGTATAAAAATAATATCCAGGAATTGCAGTTGATCTGCACTGAACTGAAATAAACACAGACTTAGCACAACTCCTGCTGTGTGTTTAGAACACTGTAACTAGGTTAGAAGTGACGTCATTACTGGTCCTGCCACAGGCCAGTGACAGTCTGCATTAAATACTGTACCGGTAACTTTTTAACTTCTGGTGTGTGTGGGTGTGAGGGTGTGTGGGTGTGCGTTTGTGTTGACTCCGTTAGGCTGCCAATCGTATGGTTACACACTCACATTATGCTGCCTCGCTCTTTATGCTGCCGACCGCATAATGCACAATTGCGATTTTTGAACTCCCTAACCTCTAAAATATGCATAAATTATAATCCGAGCTGTGATTGGTTTAGGCAGCATAACGCGGGAAATTCATTGATGGTCACACACGACCCTTAACACACGTGTGTGTATCACGGCAGCATTTGTGCTGTAAAAAGTAGACGTGAAATCACACACCAAGGAGAGAGAGGGAACTAGTTTTTGAAAACAAGTGTGCACAAGTCGCCATCTTGAATTGAAAAGAGCCGCTGGTAAGTTGCTGTGCTTTAGTTGATTTTTCGTTTGTTAGTTATTTACTTTGAGTGCTTATGTATTTGTGCCATTATTATGAGAAAACCATGGATGCTAGTGTCAGTGAAAATTCAACATTTTTTCTTCCATTTTTCTGTGGAGAGTCCATTGAAGCTAGTGCCACTTTCATGGCATGCTGCGTCTCCATCCCTCTTCTACTGACAGCACTGTTCTAGATCTAATTCTACTTTGTTTCCTTCCATTGTTGATTCAGAATCACGTTGCTTAATTCAAATTAATTATCAGTTCTGATGTTTGTTTTTTCTTTACATGAATGTTGGAAGGAAAAGTATTTATTCAGCATTCCAATACTAAAATATGAAGTTTTTGTTTTCTAGCAGAGTTGTTACTAACTGGACTAATCTAGCTATTTCACTTAATAATGCACCAAGCATAAATAACTGTAAACACCAGTTAGATATACTTCCACAGTTTAAAAATATATTTTATTGCTATGAGTATGATAATGAAATGTGTAGGAAAATCACATGCTCAATTTGCTCCTATACTACTAGTAGTGGTACAGTGAAAGTAAACAACTGAACAAAAACAGAATACACAACCATTCACATAGTGTTGGTGAAATTCAGGGTCCATTCACCAACCGACGACTAAAGGGAGAGGCATGCCATTTTGTATGAACAACATTGTCAGATGTAAATATGTAAATAAATAAATAAACAATAGTAGTTTATGGTTACTGACCACAATGTCCATATAGTGTTTGTAAGAAACTGTGTTAAGCTAACACTGCCACATTTGTCAGTCATTAATTTGACAGTCATTGAGTACTTATGGATTTTTTTCTTTTTTAGAATGTTCTGGAAATTCTGAGGTTTACAATTCGCCTGGAAAGCAATCAGAAAGTAAGTATATTTAAAATTTGAATCCAGAAAGTTCTTTATTAGTTAATATTTCTGACTTTTACATTTATTTATATTATTATGATAGTGTTACTTTGTACATAAGTGTCCATACTTGCATGAACTTGAAACTGATTAAGGTCACTGACCATAATCTCCGCATAGTGTTGGCAACTGCATTAAGCTAACACTGCCACATAGTGACAGTTAACTACTGTACAAAAACAGCATACACATGCCGAGATCTAAATGTTGGTGAATGTACCGGATGTGATCTTTAGCTGACTTAACGATGGAAAATTCTGCATTTAACAGATATCTAAAAATAAAATACGAAATTGAAAAATATAATTCAGCTTGAAGGTTAGAAATTAACAAATTACGGAAGCCTGGGTACAAAGGATAGTGTTTGTGGTTGACACTATGTTATATTTATTTTTATTTTCTCCAAAATTATCTACTAACTTCGCCATAATGTATCGGACATTTAATAAAGTTGATTTTCGGGGTTTTTTTGCCTTTCCCTTCCCCCCCCCCCTCTCTCTCTCTCTGTATGTGTGTCTCTCTCTCTCTCTCTCTCTCTCTCTCTCTGTCTGTCTGTCTCTCTCTTTATTAACAAAGAGACCGTGCAGTTTATTAAGGTGGCTGTAATGAACTCGTACTGTCAGTTAAAAACAGGGGTTGTTAAACCGTATCAAGCATGTATTGATTGCACAGTACAGGACGGGAATACACCACCGACCACAATTTTTTTTTAGAATTCTGCTTGCTTATGACAGTAAAGCATTTAATTTTATATCCGTAACATTGTCACATTGTTGCCGTAAATAAAAAGTTTCACCTGACTGCTAAATACTTGGAAAATGTTATATTGATATTCACATCTAAACTAGTAAATATAATTAATTATCCGACAGTTTCATTGGCTGCACCTAGAAAGTAGAAAACCTGTTGATTGTGCTTCGAAATATCTCCACATTATATCTTAAAAACTCTTGAAGCTATGGATTTATCCCTAGTGGACACCCTCTTTCACCCCCACACATCCTCCCTATTTTCTTCCTCCCACCCCACACAATTTACTAATTACGGTTGGTTGTAAAATATTACCACAGTTGGGCTTTATATAGTAAACAAGTACAGGGGCGTCGCACGGTCCAAAATATTGGGGGGGGCAACCCTGTCGACGGGGAGGTGGGGGGGGGGAGGGGCTGACAAGCGGGACGCACCCTGTAATATATCCTCGTACCTTCATCCAACTGAAAGACTGAGAGTAAAAACATTTAATTATTTATGTTCTTCTTTACTGAAAATACAAGATTCATTTCCAGAAACTACAAATACATGATTAGCGATATGTGATAATGATTAAAACCAGGAAACACGAACATTAATTACCTGCCGCAAGATCATCTAGGTTGAAATTGTGTCTTCTCTATAAATCACAACTCGTTTTGCATATTGCATACATATAATGACCAAACACTTCCACTACCAGTTTCAGAAAATCAGTCAATTGATCAATTTGTTTTACTAGGGCGTATATTACTCGCAGTTTCTCTAAAGCAAAATACTGTCTGTCTGAGTGCCTTTTGTCTTTGTGATCACAGATGATCTTACTAGTCCATGAACAAAATCTCAGCTAGTTCAGTCCACAAACATCGGAGATCTATTCGCGGACACATACACAAACAAAACAAACAAACAAACAAACCAAGTGAAACCTATAATGGGGGGTGGGGTGTGGGGGTGGTGGTGTAATAATCAAAAGCAGTCAAGCCCACGTTATCTGTCCCCAGAAAAGCGAACGGGTCCTTTTTTTCCCCTTTTGCGATCAAAGCACGTGCACGTGTAGGCCTATCAACAAACTAAATCTAAATTAAAAAATATCGCGCACCTCAACTATTTATTGACACTTGCACATTCACCCTTGCCTTACTCATTTTACAGACTAAAGTAAATAATTGATATCAACAAACCTGGAAAACAGACGATTCCATTGTTTTGTTAATTTTGCTCTTTGCGTGATGAAATGACACTTCTTTCAAACAGCGTTGCGTTAGCGCCACGAAATATGTTGTTGTGAAACACAGGCACATGCTATAAGATTATTGTAATATTATTTCGTACGTTAGCCCTTTACACTACGGTTTAAAAATATGGTGATTTTTTTAATTATTGATTCTTCCTGCCTTCCTCTATCGATTGAAATCTTCTTCTTCTTCTTTTCTTCTTTCTCTCTCTCTTTCTTTTTTTTTTTTGGCCAAATCATTGGGGGGGGGGGGCAGGTGCCCCCCCTGCCCCCCCCCCCCCCCCCCCGTGTGCGACGCCCCTGAAGTAACATTTGGGTTTTTCTGCAGAGCATCCAGCCAGGCGTCCATGGAGTAAAGAGGAAGTAGCAGCTTGTTATCGACAGTTGGGTCGCTACATTCACCTCCACACCTTACCTGGTAAAGCTGTTATAGAAGACTGCCTTCAAAAAGAACCTGTTCTCGGGCACATAACTTGGAAAGACATCAAAGATTTTGTAAGAAATCGGGCCACAGCAACAGCTAACGCAGCTAGATAAAAACACTGTGTACAAACTCTGTGTATGAGGGACTCGATTCTTTTCAGTCACACCTGCAATGCTTCAGAAACTTCTAGATGCCAAACTCTGGACTTTTGAGACTGATGGTCCACTACTGCACCATTGCAGCTCTCCAAAAATAGTGTGATGTTGTGATTCCTCATGTTTTAAGTACACTAAACCTTTTCACTGGTAAAGACTTCATGCACTAAATGGCTGCGTGTATGCGCTGTGTAGACAACCTTTGATGACAGCGTGGTTTTGTGGAACAATTTGTAATGTAATGTAGAACGTCGTTTGAAACCAATTACTGAAAATTCTGTGATCAAGGCAATTGCCTGTATATGAATGGCACCAAAAATGACCCATGTAGCATCAAGTGGTATGTGTGAAAGATCCCTACTATTTTTTAGGTTTGTGAAACTGAGAACTATATTTTGAACTGCAGAACTGTGCCGGTAGAAACGGCCAAGCAGCCTAAATTGTGTTTGCAAGTTGAAATGTTCGAGCAAACACTTTCACTTTCCTTCGACTTGTTTGTCGACCTTGGCAAGAAAGGAAAATTCTGAAACTTTATTGGCTTTGGAGTGAAGAGAGGTGAGAGAGAATACCATGGACATGTACATTCCTCATTTATGTGGTGTTCAATCACACTGTGTAGCAGAGTTAGTAGGCCTGCGTCTCCACCACCTCTACCTGCCAACTGTAGATATTTCTACAGTCCTGATTCAGACTCATTATTTTTACCTTAGCTATTGAGAAGTATAAAGAATGTTAGAATATAACTAGTGGCAATGAAAAAACAGTTTGTACATGGAAAAGTATTCGTTTTTATTTACTTTTATCATGACCAGCCGGGGAGGTTGTGGAGACATAAGCCCACTAGCTCTGCTATGCATATAACTGGGTGATTGCTGGAGACATAGGCCCACTAGCTCTGATGCATGTAACTGGGTGATTGGTGGAGACATAGGCCCACAAGCTCTGATGCATGTAACTGGGTGATTGGTGGAGACATAGGCCTACTAGCTCTCATAAGCATGTAACTGGGTGATTGGTGTGCTTGCACGTAAGTGATGTGTGTGCTTGTGCGAATGCATTTTTTTCTTGTTGTTTTTTTAATAAATATTATAATGTGAATATTTTTTATAATTGATTCAAATAGGATTTTTGGATAGTAAGCAATACCAATACCATGTAACGTGGACAAAAATGTTGGTCATTAGACAGAGACACTTGGATCCCAGCAAAGGTACAGAAAAATCAGTTGCACAACATTATTGATAATGATAGTTTTTCTGTACCTTTGCTGGGATTCAAGTGTCTCTGTCTAATGACCAACATTTTTGTCCACATTACATGGTATTGGTAGGGGTTGTCCGGTCCTGATTTGGCTCGGAAGAGTCCGCTGGACCTAAAACAATAATCATGTAATGTAATGTAATGTAATGTAATGCTCTGTTCTATCAATCTGCTATACTATCGTCTTTTTCGCTAGATCAGTCTCCTACCTTTTTTTCTTGAAAACTCTTCCGGGACAAGACTCCTTGTTTGGGGTGCCGGGGGTTTCAGTATAAATAGTATCCCCACTTTCTGGAAATTTAGTGCTTTAAATTCCCTCTGTCGCTGTCTTCCTCATTTACTCTTTCCCTTTCCTGCTCTGTCCTATCACTCTGCTATACTATCTTCTTCTTCGCTAGATCAATGACATACCTTTTTTCTTGAAAACTCTTCCTGGACAAGACTCCTTGTTTGTATATGAGGTCTGTTGGATCAGCTTGGGAGTGTTGGACGCTTTCTGCCGGGTTGTCACTAGGGCTTCCTATGATGTTAGTATTTAGCAATATAGGCATTTTATATGTATATGTTTTGTTGATAATTTATAATGATGTTTGTATTCTATTTTGTTTTTGTAACCGGGGGTTCGAGTAGTTGGGGTAAAGCCTCAGCCGTCCCCTGCGTGGGATGTCTTTATTGTAAAGTGACTGGCCGGTGGAGGGCATTCAATTTTCCCATTAGGGTTGTTTCAGCAGATCTTTTATGCGGATCGGGGGTTGTCCGGTCCTGATTTGGCTCGGAGGAGTCCGCTGGACCTAAAGCAACAATCAATCAATCAATCAATTGTGTATGAGGTCTGTTGGATCAGCTTGGTAATATTGGACGCTTTCTGCCAGGTGGTCACTAGGGCTTCCTATGATGTTATTATTTAGCAATGTAGGCATGTTATATGTATGTTTTTTGTTGATAATTTATAATGATGTTTGTATTCTATTTTGTTTTTGTAAACGGGGGTTCGATAAGTTGGGGTGAAGCCTCAGCCGTCCCCTGCGTGGGATGTCTTTATTGTAAAGTGACTGGCTGGTGGGGGGGCATTCAGTTTTCCCACTAGGGTTGTTTCAGCAGATCTTTTTTTATGCGGATTGGGGGTTGTCCGGTCCTGATTTGGCTCAGAAGAGTCTGCTGGACCTAAAGCAACAATTATGTAATGTAATGTAAACGTTCAGTGTTCTTTCCTTCTGTAATTCTACAGTATTTCCGTCTCGTTGTACAGGACAGTATGTGACTGAAAGCATGAATCGTTGGGGACACAAATTGTGCTGGTACTGCTTTCTCTAGTCCGTGAATAAATTGTTGCTAAAAAATTCTGACAATCTAACTTGTTGAAATTGAATAGTGTGCTGAGTCATGTTTAGAGGGAGCAGTAACCAAACAAATGGAAATGGCGAAATGGACTATGCATGATCTTTATTGATGAGGTGTAATCAATATTTTGATGCGTCCACTGTCAGTTTTCATGAGATGTAAGAATCGTTAAAGATCAAAATTAAATGTATGCTTGTCTTAGGGTGAGTGCCAAATATGATTGGTAATAGAGATTTCGTGTGAGCTGGATGGGTCAAGGGCACATGTACAATGCCATGAACATAATTAAGACAGTTGGGTGCGCGTGAAAAAAATCGATTATATTTTGAAGTGTTTAGTTTAGGTAAGCATGCAGTGGGCAATTGGAAAGGATAACATTTCTTTTAGTATTTCAGATGAGAGTATAAACTGAGATCAAGTTTGCATGCATGCATTCCATTGCACGGACTTTAAAGATCTTGACGCTCATGTTCTAGCTGGGCGAGTGCCAGCTACCTAAATACACTTTGCACTCAACTAGGTCCAATACCTCATCGCCCAGGATTGTGCTCAGTCGTTTGAGAGTCAGACTATATGTCCAGAGGTTGCAGGTTGAGCATCAGACTATGCGCCCAGAGGTTGCAGGTTGGCGCCTTGGGCCGCTTTGGCTAGATCCTGTATCGGCCAGCACTTTGAGCAGCTCTGTCCTATTGTCTGCAAATATGCATCCCGAACAGTGCCCTAAATACTTATAGTGAAATGGTTCAGTGTTTGAATGATCTTTCTATTTTATTTTAGAGCATCCTTTAGCAATCATAGTAGATACCGTGCACAGCTCTGTGTGACTGCAGCACTTTGAAATAATGGTTTGTATGTTGCCCTGTTTACTAAGTAGTCTGCTACAGGTTTTCAGGAAATTGATAAGACATTGATGTACTTGTAATCATTCATTCAATTAAACCACCATTCGTTATTGACACAGCCCAAGCACCCATATTAATTTTATGTTACACGAAGTTATGCAAATTAATAGCCGAATCTCTTATGTCGATGTTCGTGCTTGGGCAGTGTAAATAAAAATATCGAAGCTCGAATATCAAATATCAAGGGATGAACTTGTGCGACTTTTAGGTACGAGGCTTTTCAGGTCACTGTTGGTTTTCTCTGGGTACTCTGGTTTCCTCGCTCCCTTCAATAAAAAATATTGGATGCAGTCAATCTAAACATTTCAAAATTAAAATTAGATTCCCTTTCCATCTTCTAATAGTGACTTTGCATGTCTGAGTGATGAATGTGCGTTCAGTGCGTATGTAAAGATGTCTGCAAAATGTGCAATTTATTAATTTTTATGTTTTTTAATTAGTGTTGTTGTAGGTTTTTTCCCCACTTTTTTGTTTTTGTTTTTTGTTGTTAAATATGTGCTTTTTTAAATTAAAAAAACCACATTTTTTTGTTACATTTTCTTGTTAGTTGACTGATTATTTTTTTATTTGTGTGTGTGTTGGAAGTAACACCACCGTGGAGTGGCCGGGGGTTTCTGTATGAATAGCATCCTCACTTTCTGAAAATTTAGTGCTGTAGTTTAAATTCCCACTGTAGCAGTCTTTCTTCTTTGTTGTTTTCGTATTCATACTCTGTTCTATAGCTCTACTATCTTCTTCGCTAGACCAGTCATCTACCTTTTTTCTTGAAAACTCTCCCAAAACTCCTCGTTTGTGTATTGGGTCAGCTTGGGGATATTGGACGCTCTCTGCCAAATGGACACTAGGGCTTTCTATGATATTATTTAGCAATGTAGGCATTTTATATGTATGTGTTTTGTTTTAATATTTTATCATATTTTTATTCCAATTTTGTAAACGGGGGTTCGATAAATTAAGAGTATAGCCTCAGCGTTCAGTTCAGTTCAATGGGTAGATTACCGTCCCCGGACACAGTAGCGTATAGGGGACTGTCTTTATTGTAATGTGACTGGCCGGTGGAGGGCATTCAATTTTCCCACTAGGGTTGTTTCAGCAGATCTTTTATGCGGATCGGGGGTTGTCCGGTCCTGATTTGGCTCGGAAGAGTCCGCTGGACCTAAAGCAACTATCAATCAATCATTCTGTCCTATCACTCTGCTATACTATCTTCTTCTGCGCTAGATTAATGACCTACCTTTTTTCTTGAAAACTCTTCCTGGACAAGACTCCTTGTTTGTGTATGAGGTCTGTTGGATCAGCTTGGGAGTATTGGACGCTTTCTGCCGGGTGGTCACTGGGGCTTCCTATGATGTTATTATTTAGCACTGTAGGCATTTTATATGTATGTGTTTTGTTGATAATTTATAATGATGTTTGTATTCTATTTTGTTTTTGTAACCGGGGGTTCGAGTAGTTGGGGTAAAGCCTCAGCCGTCCCCTGCGTGGGATGTCTTTATTGTAAAGTGACTGGCCGGTGGAGGGCATTCAGTTTTCTCACTAGGGTTGTTTCAGCAGATCTTTTATGCGGATCGGGGGTTGTCCGGTCCTGATTTGGCTCGGAAGAGTCCGCTGGACCTAAAGCAACAATTAATCAATCAATCAAGCAAGCAAAACCAGTGTGATTTTCTATCTTTGAGATGCCAGCTCACCCATTGCCACTGTCTGCAAACCACACATGTTTATGTCTTGTCCATAGTACTGCACGCTACCAGTTGTTTGAACATTAAAATATGTATTACAGTTTGAATACATTTATACTGAAGCCATTTGACCGATTTGTGTTTTCTTTTTCTCTATCTTTTTCTCATTCTGTTGCTCAGCTCAGTTACGATTACATAAGTTTTTTTAAAGCACATTCTGCATCAAACTTCAAAGCAGTTTTCACAGTGAGTCAAGAAAAGTTTATTCATATTCTCAGCATCATAATACAAATGTCTTTAACATGTTCTACTGCTAGTTAACTAAAATCCACTAAAGATTTACAATAAAGTCTTTTTGAAGATTTCAATTCAATGTATTTGAAATCAGTTTACAAATTATGTGATTTTAGAATGTAACATCTTTATAAGTATGATGGTACACCTGCAGACCGCCTGGTAATAATGCATAAGAGTTTACACAAATTAACTACACAATAATGGTACAGATGAGCTTACCAACAATGACTACATAATGATGGTACATAAGAGTTTACACACCATGACTACTTAATGATGGTACACAATGACCGCATAAAGTTAGTACAAATGAGCATACACAAAATGATCATATAATGATGGTACACATGAGTTTACACACAATGACCACATAATGTTGATACGGATGAGCTTACACACAATGACCACATAATGTTGATACAGATGAGCTTACACACAATGACCACATAATGTTAGTGCCAAAGAGGTCACACACAATGGCTGCACAATGATGGTAAGAAATCACACTTCCATGTTTGTTGCTTTAGAGAAATAATTTATATACCACAGCTCTTAGAATGCAAAAACGAAGCAAATTCCATAATTTGGAATAATTTGGAGTTCATAGAGCTGTTCGGTAGCCAGATATATACCGGCAGCGTAATGATGGAAAATTGTTAAAGACCGCTTAACGGGGTCAACTCCTGTATGTGTGTGTGCGTGTGTGTGTGTGTGTAGGTGGGTGTTTTGTGTTAGGGGTTAGAAAGTAGGATGCATGACTTCTATTATTTCATAAGCTACATTCATGTTGTGTACGACTGCTTTTCTGTTCTTTGGGGTGTATTGTTTTAATCCCTGAAATCTTTTGTGTTTTATTGCTTTTGTGCCGTTGTGTTGATGAAGTGTACGCCGCACACACATTTCCTTGTGTTTTCATGGGGACAATAAAGATTCTGATTCTTATTCTGATTCTAACCCCATCGGCATCGAACCCCAATTCGTAATGGATTATTGCATAAACCAATAACTCTGGTGTCTAGAATCTCTCTCTCTCTCTCTCTCTCTCTCTCTCTCTCTCTCTCTCTCTCTCTCTCTCTCTCTCTCTCTCTCTCTCTCTCTCTCTCTTTCTCTCAATCCCTACCACGTCCCTCCATCTCTCTAAAGTTCAGATTACACTGCGTAATTGAGACTCGCAGAAGGTTACACCTACGGTCGCCTCTACTGGTGAAGCGAACGTTAAGCTTCAGCGAGTCTCAGCTAGGCAGTGTGAAGTTAGAAGCGAAGCGCTAAAGGATTTTTGACGGATAATGAATGCGCAATATTAATGAGTAGTTTTCATGGCCTGTGATGTTTACCTTTGGAGTGGTGCCAGCTTTTGATTTGCATTAGTGCATTACACCGGCACCGACGAGAATTCAGGGAATTGCCCGTTTGTGGCTCTTTGAAGAAGGTGATATACTCCCAGTGATTTGCCTCGCGCCAGCACTATCACTTTAAACTGTTCAAGAGACAAAGTTCTCTGGTAAACTGTAGCAAACGCTTTCGAAATTTGTGTAAAGACTATGCAACTGAACAGGTAAATAAACGCAATTTTCTACATCTTTAATTAATTATTGTTATTATTTAGTATTTATGTGTGTATGTATGTATAATTTTCTGCATTGGCTTATTATTGGGTTTATATTGGTATAAACGTACTAATATTATTCTGTATTACTAGGCTTGCATGTTGACCTTTCAACAGTAACATTACATTACATTACATGATTATTGCTTTAGGTCCAGCGGACTCTTCCGAGCCAAATCAGGACCGGACAACCCCTGATCCGCATCAAAGATCTGCTGAAACAACCCTAGTGGTAAAACTGAAAGCTCTCCACCAGCCAGTCACTTTACAATAAAGACATCCCACGCAGGGGACGCTGAGGCTGTACTCTAATTTATCGAACCCCCGTTTACAAAAACAAAATAGATTACAAACATCATTATAAATTATCAACAAAACACATACATATAAAATGCCTACATTGCTAAATAATAACATCATAGGAAGCCCTAGTGACGACCTGGCAGAAAGCGTCCAATATTGCCAAGCTGATCCAACAGACCTCATACACAAATAAGGAGTCTTGTCCCGGAAGAGTTTTCAAGAAAAAAGGTAGGAGACTGGTCTAGCGAAGAAGAAGATAGTATAGCAGATTGATAGAACAGAGCAGGAATGAGAAAGAGCAAATGAGAATGACAGCGAAAGTGGGAATTTAAAGCACTAAATTTCCAGAAAGTGGGGATACTATTTATACTGAAACCCCCGGCACCCCAACGGGGGATCAACAGTAACAAAAACTATGATTCATAGTCTTTGAGAGTAATGTGTTCCAATGTGATAGTGCTTTTCCTTAACTTTATGCTTATGTGGTACGTGCAGGACACAATTTTTCTTGTAATGCTTAAAGCCAAATAAAGATCTATGCCTGTAAATTGGTATTACAGGTTTACATTATTTTCTGGTAAGCTTACTCGAACTGGTCCAGGTGGCCACTGGGGCTTCCTATGATGTTATTATTTGGCAATGTAGGCATTTTATATGTATGTGTTTTTGTCACGTGAAGAGTTTTTGTGAAGAGACCCTCCTACGTCTCGTTCCAAGAACAAGTTAAGTTTAGATAAAAGGTAGTTTGAAAGAATAAAGAAACTCGAAACAACGGTGTAAAATTTCCCTTTGTGTTGTTATTTACACTACTGGACCTCGATCAACAAAATCTGCCGAAAATGTTTCAAAACTGTACAAAAACCCCGAAATATTCTTGAAATATTCTTTAAATTACAGTCTTATTTGGCACCCCATCTTCTTTAAAGGTAGGTCAGATCGATTTAGTTCATCATTTGGTGGGGAAGTTGAAACTACTGATGGCTTCAGCAAAGTTGAGACCACTTAGCTGAGTGATGTGTAGTGGTCGCCCCTGTAGAGGATGATGATGCTGATGGTGGAGATGGGCTGCTTCGGAGTTGGCTTTAGTAATGGCGGCGTTGGCAGCGGTTGGATGGTCGGTTGGTTGATTGGATGGTGTGGTGTGGTGTGGTTGGTTGGATGACTGGATGGTCCTCTCCTCCTTCCACGGCTATGGATCCGGGAAATCTCCCCAGGCAAGGGATCCGGGAAAGAGAAATCTGCAACATGCTGAAAGACCATACAGTATCCCGACTCCCATAACCTTACCTAACCAGGCAAAGTTCACACCATCAGAAAAATAAACAGTGCATCGTTTATTACGGTAATAAACGCCCCTGCGCCCTGCACTGCTGTCATCCTGCAAAGAACATTGGGGTAAACAAACGACTGTGTGCATCAATAATGATAAAAGAAAATAATAAATTCTCACCTCAAAAGATTATGTTGTTATATAAAAGTGTATCCAATAAATGCATGTGTCACAGATAATCCAGGCCTACTATATTCCAAAAACCTAGACCTGCTTTTATTCTAAATTGTTCTGTTCTGTCCTGACACACTGTCACTTGCTCCTGACCTGACACTGCAATAATGTCCAGAAGTTTTACATAACACTTTGCTTAGTCAACTGAAAACTGCACACGCTGTAAACCAAACCTATCTCTGCCACAGAAATAGTATAATAATCATTTTAACAGCGCTCCGTTATTTGTGCATAAATAACGAATATAATAAACGCCAGTTTTCACAAAACACAGATATTCGCTAAGCTAGCGAGAAACCACAAACGTGTAACAACGTGTTTCTACTCTAGTAGACAGCCAAGAAGTGCCGATTCTTACTGCGCTTTCGAAATCTATCGCTCACCTTTCTTCAAAAACTTGCATTTTGCACGGACTTCACGTTAAAACTCAACATCCGAAATAGCCATGCTAAGCCATACTCTACAGTTATCAAACAGACAAACACGGGTTTATATCACATAATTTATTTCCACAAACTTTACATAATATAATACATTGTCAATTTACATGTGACAGTTTTGATATTTTATAATGATGTTTATATTCTATTTTGTTCTTTGTAAACGGGGGTTCGATAAATTAGAGTATAGCCTCAGCGTCCCCTGCCTGGGATGTCTTTATTGTAAAGTGACCGCCTGGGGGAGTGCCTTCAGTGTTGCCACTGGGGTTGTTTCGGCAGATCTTTTGTGCGGATCGGGTGCGAGTCCTCTTTCGGCGAAGTTGTGGTCTTGATTTTGTGGCCCAGATTCGGCTATACTGATCCTGATTTGGCTCGGAAGAGTCCGCTGGACCTAAAGCAATAATCATGTAATGTAATGTAATGTAATGTAATGTAATGTAACTCGAACTGGTTGTACTCTCACTTCATTAAATAAAATTATAGCCTGGTTTCTTTGTCAATTTAAAAAAAAAAATGGCATTCCAATTCTCTTAAGTTGATATCATTTGTCTAATAAAACCACATCGCAAACGCAGGAAAAGAGGAATCAAAATATGAAACTCACACATACTTTATATAGGGTAATAGTGTAATAACTGTATTGAAGATTTTTTTTTCTCTCTAAACGCTGAACTAGGTAGGTACAACTACTATTAAGCCTACTATTCCCACGAGTGTGTGTGTACCTGTTCGCTACCTATTATTATTATTATTATTATTATTATTATTATTAGTAGTAGTAGTAGTAGTAGTAGTAGTAGTAGTAGTAGTAGTAGTAGTAGTAGTAGTACTAGTAGTAGTAGTAGTAGTAGTAGTAGTAGTAGTAGTAGTAGTAGTAGTAGTATTTTGTAATCTCCTCGAACTTCGTGCACTCATTAAAGATATTAATATGCACTCTCATTGGTCAGTCAGGACTGTATTAAGGACTTTTTGTTTGTAACCACTGAGCTAGATTTTATACGTTTTCGGCAGTTTGGCGTAAAATATGACATAATTATGTCCAACGAAAGCTGTTCAATGTTTCCATTTCACGCCTTTGCCCATGTCATTAAGCTTATATAAACTCTGAAATATTCTTGGCAGATGCAAAAAGCAACTTTTGACGTCACGATGACAGTAGGCCTATAATGATCGTAAATTACATTACATTGCATAATTGTTGCTTTAGGTCCAGCGGACTCTTCCGAGCCATATCAGGACCGGACAACCCCCAATCCGCATAAAAGATCTGCTGAAACAACCCTAGCGGGAAAACTGAATGCCCTCCACCAGCCAGTCACTTTACAATAAAGACATCCCACGCAGGGGACGGCTGAGGCTTCACCCCAACTTATCGAATCCCCGTTTACAAAAACAAAATAGAATACAAACATCATTATAAATTATAAACAAAACACATAGATATAAAATGCCTACATTGCTAAATAATAACATCTTAGGAAGCCCTAGTGACCACCTGGCAGAAAGTGTCCAATATTCCCAAGCTGATCCAACAGACCTCATACACAAACAAGGAGTCTTGTACCGGAAGAGTTTTCAAGAAAAAAGGTAGGAGACTGGTCTAGCGAAGAAGACGATAGTATAGCAGATTGATAGAACAGAGCAGGAATGAGAAAGAGCAAATGAGAAAGACAGCGACAGTGGGAATTTTAAGCACTAAATTTCCAGAAAGTGGGGATACTATTTATACTGAAACCCCCGGCACCCCAACGGGGGTGATCGTAAATTGACAACGTATTTGCCACGTTGCTAGCAATAAAATGGCCGCTCTTATAAAGACTACCTGGTTGCGACTTTTTTTTTCCTGACATCATGTCTGAGGGATACCGTAAATGGAACGATTTTAGACCTAAACCGTACATAATTGTTACCTCCTTTTCGTGCTCTTCAGCGTCTTCACAAACAAAAGTTTGCTAAAACAAGCTTAGATAATAGTTTTTTTTCTGTTAAATGTGTTTGTACATTTGCATCATTGTTGTAACGAAAGCGGGGGTGTTTCAAGAATTGCGTGTATGCGTGCGTGCATTGTCACACCCTCTGTTAAACCATAAACATGAATCCACAAAGAATTAGCACGAGTACAGAAAATCTTCAAGAGTCAAAGGAATAAATACAATGGTCTCTATTCACGAAATTTTCGTAGAATTAAATTAAATCCGTTGATAGATACACGCCATTCACAAAATGACACAGGAACCCCAGTCACCGTCGCCTGAGAGAGAACGAAAGTTACAAATATTCTCATTGTGGTTATATTCGATTGTCTCTGTATGTCCTTTGCCTTTCCACCTCCTCGTTCCCCTTCCTTCGTCTTCTTCTTTTCTTCCGCCTTCTCCGTATCCTTCTTCATTCTCATTTTCCTTCCTGCTTCCTTTCCTTCCGCCTTCTCCGTCCCCTTCTTCTTTCCCCCTCTTATTCTTTCTTCTTCGTTTCCTTCTTTCTTTCTCGGCTTCTTCTTCTGCTGCTGCTGCGGCTACTGCTTCCTCGTCGTCGTAATCTTCTTCTTTATTCTTCTTTGGCTTCTTCGTTTCCGACTTCTTCCTCGGCTTCTTCTTTATTCTTCTTCTTATTCTTTCTTCTGTCTTCTTCTTCCTGCTCGAGGCCCCAGCAAGCGACTTCTGCAGACAAAGGAGTTATCCACAACTACGTTTCTTAATACATAAACTTTCTACGGACCACTACATATAGGCTTACCTCTCTCTTCTCTCTGTGACGGAACCAGTGCAGCAATACAATTAAAATTTCATCCATGTCGAATACAGTTCACAACATAAGCACACATTTCTACAACTAATTATTACGCCAATGACACCAATTAATTTAATTTATACAAATAAATGTAATGCTATATACTGCTATTGAAATTTCAGCTTCAAAACAAATAATGATCCGAATTCAATTCGTTATAAAAAAAATTACCAATGAACCATCATCTTCATCTCCTCCCTATTCCATCCTTCACACTACTATCAAAATTATTTATTATTAATTTTTATTACATAACAAATACAATATAATCATTTAATAATATTATTACATTTATTATGTTGTAGTAGTAGTAGTAGTAGTAGTAGTAGTAGTAGTGTGAGGACAAAATAGGCCGTGAGGCCTTTGCGAATGTCCCTTCTTTGACAGTATAATTACTGTTATGGGTCTGTTATGCATGCAATTTTCCTACAAATCATTCATCATAGCAATAGAAAATCTCTTTAGATTTTGGTAATTCATCCAACTGATTTTTGAAAGAATTTATGTTAGGTGCTTGCTTTAATGTAACTGGTAAATCGTTCCAAAAGGTAACAACTCTGTTAGAAAAACAAAACTTCCGCAGGTTAGTATTGCAATGTTGTACAAGGATTTTTCCCTCAGAGTTTCGGGTTCTGTTACAAGAAGGTGTTGCAAAAAAGTCACTCCAATTTAGGTCATCAATGCCATTATAAATTTTATAAACTTGGATTAAGTCTCCACGTATTCTACGACCACGTAAGGAGTGAAGTCCAAAGTAACTAAGTCTATCCGAGTAAGTCATATTTTTACATTCTTTAACTAGTTTTGATGCACGTCTCTGTACCCTTTCAATTGCAACTGATTGTCTCTTTAAACATGGATACCATACAGTGTTTGCATATTCCAAATGTGGTCTTACTAGTGATTTATACAGTTTACTAAAAATATCCTTATCCAAATAATCAAAAACTCTTTTAATTACTCCAACCATTTTGTTGGCCTTATTAATACAATTCTGAATATGAGGGTCGAAAGATAAAAATTTATCAAATACAACACCCAAGTCTCTTTCCTCCTCACAAGATGCCACCTTCTTAATATCCCCATTAACTTTCATCATGTAATCATGTTCAGGATTGTTCCTTCCAGCATGCAAAACCTTACATTTTTCTACATTAAAATGCAAATCCCATGTTTCGGACCACTCCTGCAAGTGATCTAAATCACCCTGCAACACGTCTTTTTTGCTTGATTCATTGTATATTTTAGTATCATCTGCGAACACTTTGCACATGCTACTAACACAATCTGGCAAGTCATTTATAAAAATAGTAAATAATATAGGTCCTAGAATGCTTCCCTGAGGTATACCACTCAGCACCTTTATTTTGTATGATATTGCACTTCCAACCTTCACCACCTGCTCTAAAAAATTCCTTATCCAGTTAGAAATATTTCCACATACACCATAGGCCTCTATCTTCTGAAGAAGTCTTTCATGTGGAACAGTGTCAAATGCTTTTCTAAAGTCTAAGTATATGATGTCAACCGTTTTTTTGTTGTCAAGTAAGGACGTTATATCATCCATAACCTGTAATAATTGGGTAACACATGATCGTTTCTTTCTGAAACCATGTTGACACTCAGTGTAAAGATTATTTACAGTAAAATGATTAACGATCGCATCTCGGACTATAGACTCTAATACTTTACAAACAATACTTGTTAAACTTACTGGTCGGTAATTTCCTGCATCTGACCTAGAACCTTTTTTAAAAATAGCACTTACCTCTGCAGATCGCCAGTCTCGTGGTATAGTACCCGATTTAAGGGAAAACGTGAGCAAATTGCAAAGTGGTTCTGCCAACTCATTACACAATTCTTGTAAAACTCTGGTAGGGATGCAATCTGGGCCTTGAGCTTTGGAAGGATTTAATTCTTTTAATTTTTTCTTTACAATATCAGGAGTTATTACAATATCATTTATAGTGCACCCCTTCGATTTTGAACCTCTGTTAAGCAAGGGAACACTATTCAAATTTTCCTCCACAAATACACTTGAGAAAAATTTGTTCAGAGTTTCTGCCTTATCATGATCTGTGACAGCAAGGGAGCCATCTTCTTTTTTAAGTGCATTTATTCCAGAATTATGTTTAGTTTGATCCTGTACATACTTCCAAAATATTTTAGGGTTTGTTTTACATTTATCTGCAATATTTGCTTCATGAGATTTTTTATTACGTTTTATTAATTTATTGCAGTTGTTTCGTACAGTAATATATCTTTGATAATCTCTACCTTCTTTAGTTTGAAGATATCTTTTATATAACTTATGCTTCTTCTTAATTATTCTTAAAGTACTCTTATTCATCCAAGATGGTGTAGTTCTTTTATGTGATTTACTCTTCACCTTTGGGATATGCAGCTCCATACCTTTCAATATTGAAGACTTGATTAATGCCCAGTATTTTTCCACTCCACATTTTTCCGGCTCAATGGTTGTAAAGTCTATGTTTGCAATATATTTTCTCAGGCAATCATAGCTTCCCTTTCCAAGGTTAAAAGAATATTTATTACTCTGCATGACCTTTACCTTAGGGACGTACAGCTGAAAAAGTAAAACATCATGGTCACTCTTACCAATGGGGTCCAAGTGCTGGATATCTGAAATTAACAACTCATCATTTACTAAAATTAGGTCATCTAGTGTTGACCTCTGACCTTGTCTATGTCTTGTTGGATTTTTAACCATCTGCATCAAAAAAGCACCCCTTATGCATTCAACAATTTGATTATTTTTCTCACCTGTCCAGGAGCCATCCCATCCCGCACATGGAAAATTAAAATCTCCGAAAATGCAAATTTTGTCAAATTTTTGTAAATCCTCAGATCGCAAAAGGTTAAATAAAAAGTCTGTGTTATCGGCTGTAGAGCTGGGACTTCTATAAATACAACCAACAAGAATTTTTTCACCATCGGCACTCGTGAAATAACACCACAAGCTCTCTTCAAACTTATTATTATTCAATGATTCACATTCTTGAGCAATTAGCTTTTTGTTGAAGTAAAGGGCAACTCCTCTCTTATGGTCTTTGTTAAGAAAGACATCATAATTTGGTAATGTATACTCTGAATCTAATGGAATATAGATCTGATTTTTGGCTTTTATTTCAGTAAGACCAATGATGTCAGGTTTAGTTTCATCAATCCTTGTTAAAATTTCACTCTTTTTATTTAACAGATAATCAACATTACTGTAAATGGCAGTGCAAAAGTTAGAATCGGTTGGCGAAGAAGAACAAGATGACGAGCAAAAAGAAGAACGACAAGATAACGAAGGGTCTGAAGCTGACCGAGATGAATATTTAATATCATTTTGAAAATATATACACTTATTTACAGATTTGGGTTCTTTATGTGCGCTGTCAGACTGTCAATTGTCTGCCCCTGCTGGAACAGCAGAAGCATCCTGGTGTGCTACAGTAGCACCAACAGGCCTGAGTTTCCTGGTGACAATTTTCATTGCTCTGTAATCTATCATCAAGTTTTCCTCCCCTCCCTGTACCCTCTCTCTCATCTCCTCCCTCAGTTCTCTGATTCTTTCTCTTTCCTTGGGGGTACTATCATTGTTGATATAGATGCGTTTATTTGAGGGTTTATTTTTATTCAAATCAAAAATACCCTTCAAGATCTTCCTCTTTGTTTCCTCTGTCCTCACCTCCAGTCTCAACAATCTTGGTCTGACATTTTGTCCTATTTTGAAGGTCCCCAGCCTGACTGGACTATCTATTTCATCCGCATCCACATCTGGCATCTTTCTCGCCAACTCTCTCACCCTGTTTCTGTCATCCCTCATCCTCTCCTCCGCTGTCTCTCCGTCACTCTCACTCAGATTTACCACAATTATATTCAACTTTCTCTTTTCTCTCTCTTCTGCTTCATGCATATACTCCTTCACTTTTTGTTCAATGGTCTCATCAATCTTTTTGTCAACATTTTCTGTTCTATGTGCACTTTCCAAATGTTCCAGTCTATCAGCCATAGTTTTTAGTAGCTGAAAGATTCCATCCAGCTTGGCTTCAATCTGAGACTTCACAATTATCTCTTTATCTCTGCAAGGCTCGCAAGTCCACTGAAGTAGATTTGAACCCCTGCAAGCATTGTACTGTGCTGTGGTCAGACCGCAGCACGACTTGTGGCTAAATTCTTTGCACAAAAAGCACTGGATGCTAGCATCTCCTTGACTATCATCAATGGCATTTTCACATGACAGACACAACCAGGGCGCTTGCATGCTTTTTTGCTTTTTGCTTTGACCTTTGTTATTGCTGTTTGTTGAACCTTTTCTGTCATGTTGTGACATCGTGACCTTTCGTGTGCCTGTGGTTGTATTATGAGCAGTTGGTTTTATTTAACAAAACTAAGTCTGGCGATCTTGAAACTTGAAAACATGCACTAAAACATGCAAAATATACAAAATGTTGTCCACTTACCTTCAAGTGGTTATGTTAGTCAGTGAAAACGGTCTAAACCAATATTATAGTGAAACAAGTGCAAAAGCCTGAAACTGAAACTGAAGTGAAAGATCGAAAAACAATGCACAGTCACAGTGAGTGAGTGAGTCGGCGAACTGAAAGGTGTGAGCGATCTCCAAAAACTTCCAAAAACCAGTCGGACGATGATAATAATCAATAATATTCCTGTAGAAATTTATTCTCCAGAAAACAAATAGCTCAATCCAGCTATTCTAACACAACTTCAATTCTAGATAGCTGCTACAAAACCAAAAAACTTAACACCAAAACTTCTCATTTCACAAAAAAGCAGCCATCATGCGCATGCGCAGACCCAATTCAATTATGCAACATTTCAAATAATAAACAATATATACCTGCATACACAGCTGCGAGAAGTCAGAACATCCGATATTTAGTATTGCCAAGAAAAGAATGAATATAATTTTGAATGTACATTGGTGAACTGTCATGTGACCAGCTCAACTAATCAGAATTTTGCTATCAATTAAAAACTATTACAAATATCTTCTCACAGAAAGAGACTACAATAATATAATGTCATCGGACCAAAATACCATAAAACCGGTCCGTGACAATTGTACGTGTACAAATATTATGTATAAGCTTATCTGTAAATCTCTCTCTCTCTCTCTCTCTCTCTCTCTCTCTCTCTCTCTCTCTCTCTCTCTATCTATCTGTCTGTCTGTCTGTCTGTCTGTCTACCTACCTACCTACCTACCTACCCACCTACCTACCTGTCTATCTATCTATCTATCTATCTATCTATCTATCTATCTATCTATCTATCTATCTATCTATCTATCTATCTATCTATCTATCTATCTATCTATCTATCTATCTATCTATCTATCTATCTATCTATCAGAGAGAGCTTAGGGCTTATAATTTCTGTCATCATACGAAACGAAACGTCAGAAGCCGAACCCCCCGGCCCAAGGGCCCAGTAACTTTACTCTTGTCTACATGCATATTACTTCCTTGTTTGAAAGTCTTGGTATTACTTAGCAAGCATTTGCTGCATTGTCATTCTGTTGTTTGCAATATAATTTATACTGGGTTGTGTACACTTCGTGCGAGTCCTACAACAGCTCTTGGGTTGGAGGCCAGTGCTACAAACGCCCCCCCCCCCAAAAAAAAAAAAAAAAAACTCTAAGCGACGTGCTATTGTGAACCATACAATACAACAATACAATACAATATAACTTTATTGTCTGATGTTCATCACATACAGAAATTTGTCTTTGGCTCGTCGTCCGCAAGAAGCAATATATCCATTGTATATACACAACTAGCAGAGACACATTCATTTCGAATGACACAGCAGCAACCTTAAATTCCAATCAAATACAGACATTCACAACCTAAATTCCACATCACTAATAACTAATAATTTTACATTCATGCAGAAAAAGCACACACCCACACACAAAATAACCTAATGACAGCACAAGTTAAGTGTTGTCTTAAACTATACATATCACGGCCTAAACATGATTATAATGGCAGTGCTTAAAAGGTAGAGGCATGACTAGGACATTCTACATTTACCTATACATAGACAGTCAACAATCAATTACATAATACAATGCAGTGAAAACATGCTTAGAACATTAGAATTTTTGAAATAAAAAAGAAACACAGCAAAGACACAACTGACAAGGTTACCTATCTCATAACTAGATTACATAAAGAGTACCATAACAATGGTTAGGATCATTAAAATAACAAATTATATATTATGTGACTAGAAAAAGTTCAATCTACTAATTAAGAATGTCATAACTCAGCAAATTACATCCAAGCATTCATAACAATTATGATGATCCACCCCCCTCACTAATCCCCCACATTTTACAATGGCACACCCTATTCTTTCCACCCACCACCAATCCATACCCGCACTCACAACTAAAAGTTGTACATTAATTTAGATGCTGGATAATTGGGCTTTGGAAGTCAAAAGTGAAACTGCTTGGGGGATGAAGGATCTTTTATACTTGTTTTTCTTAGCCATTGGTACAACATACCGGCGACCTGAGGGGAGGGATTGAAACTCTGGAAACAAAGGGTGAGATTTGTCTGAAAGAATGCGACTTGTTTTCCTGCGCACTGCTCTATGATATAGCTCTTCTAGGGGTTGTTGAACACTGCCTATGACTTCCCTGCTAAGCAGACCACACGGGCAAGTTTAGAATGATCTTTAACTCCTATGCTTCCAAACCAGCATACTATTTTGTATGTCAGTATGCTCTCAATGAGGCTCCGGTAAGCTGTGCCTAGTGTTTTTGTGCTGACATTGAATGATTTTAGTTTCCTTAGCAAATACAGGCGTTGTTGTGCTCGTTTGTAGATAAAATCTACATTAGAACTGAAAGTTAGCTTAGTATCAAGTACTGTACCAAGGTATTTGAATGTTTCTGTTACCTCAACAGCTTCATTAGCAATTACAATTGGGACAAATTTAGCTTCAGATTTCCTTTCATCAAAAACCAACTCTTTGGTTTTCTTTACATTAAGCTCTAAGTAACTCTTTGTACACCATGTGGCTAGAGTGTGAATGTTTGCATAGTAGCTTGCTAGTGAGTCTTCATCATATAGCAGTCCAACAAGTGCCATGTTATCTGCAAATTTGAACAGTGCTGAGATAGTGCTATTAAATCGTATTTCATCTGTGTATATTGAGAAAAGGGTAGGTGACAGAACGCAACCCTGTGGGGCTCCTACATTAACAATGATTTCATCAGAAATGCTGTCACCAGAACTTACTCGTTGAGGCCTATCTCGGAGAAAGCTATTCACAAACCGGACAATGTTGTTGTTGATGCCCAGATCAACCATGCGTTTTAATAAAACAAAAGGTTCCATGCAGTTAAAAGCACTGGAAAAATCAATCATCAGAATTCTAACATAGGTTTTAGACTTGTCCAGGTGCTTTGCAATCAGATGAAACAAGGCAAAACAAGCATCATCAGTTCCGCGACACGCTTTGTAAGCAAATTGAAGGGGGTCAAGTCTATGGGCTACATCTATTAGCAGATGCTGCCTTACTACAGATTCAAAACACTTTGCAAGTACTGAGGTCAAGGCTACAGGTCGGAAATCATTTGGTTGGGATGCAGAAGGGGACTTGGGAATTGGTATGATAGTTGATGTTTTCCATGAGCGAGGCATTGTATGAAGATTTAACAGCATTTGAAAAATGACATGAAAAATGTGACCAAGCTCATTTGCACAACTTCTTAGTAGTCTTCCTGTAATGTGATCAGGCCCTGGTGCTTTATTTGGTTTTAATCTTTTAAAACATGTTACTACTTGTTCTTCACTCAAGTCAAGACATTCCGGTGCTTAGGATTCACATTGAGAATCACAATCTTGCCTAGTATCCCTAACATCAAAGCGTCCATAGAAGCGGTTCACGTCATTGATTTCTTCAGCCGAGTGCAAGCGACGTCGGTTGGACTGCCCAGATGATTTTCCCATCATTATTTTCAAACCCTCCCATGCTTCTTTTACATTCCCTGTGGTAAATTGCTCTTCTACTTTATCTTTATATTTCTGTCTAGCTAGTTTTGCCTGTTTGTTAAACTCTTTGGTTTTTTCTCTGTAGAGTAACATATCTCCTGATAGAAAAGCAGCCTTCTTTTGAGACAGATGGAATTTGAGATCTTTTGTCACCCATGGTTTGTTATTTGGAAACACTGTCACTGCTTTTTTCTAAAAAATGTAATATAACCTGTCACTGTGTGAACTAATTCTTCAGGGTCATTACAGTTATTCAAGAACACATCCCAGTCAGTGGTTTCAAAACAGTTTTGAAGGGTGGAAATGGACTCTGGATCCCAAACAAGTTTCTCTGTTTTTTGAGGTTTTGTTGTTTTTACTCGCTGTTTGTATTTGGGTAGCAAATGAATTACATTGTGATCAGACAATCCTAAGGCAGGCCTGGAAACAGAAACATAAGCATCTTTAATGTTGCCATAACACACATCTAAGGTATTTTGATAGCGAGTTTTTACAGTAGTGTTAGCAGGGAGACAAGAAGTGTTTACAGAACATTAGTGTTAGCAGGGAGATAAAAAATGTGTACAGAACATTAGTGTTAGCAGGGAGACAAGAAGTGTGTACAGAACATTAGTGATAGCAGGTAGACAAGAAGTGTGTACAGAACATTATTGTTAGCAGGGAGACAAGAACATTAGTGTTAACAGGGAGATAAGATATGTATACAGAACATTAGTGTTAGCAGGGAGACAAGAAGTGTGTACAGAACATTAGTGATAGCAGGTAGATAAGAAGTGTGTACAGAACATTAGTGTTAGCAGGGAGACAAGAAGTACATAGAACACCAGTGATAGCAGGTAGACAAGAAGTGTGTCTAGAACATTAGTGATAGCAGGTAGACAAGAAGTGTGTCTAGAACATTAGTGATAGCAGGGAGACAAGAAGTACATAGAACATTAGTGTTAGCAGGGAGACAAGAAGTACATAGAGCATTAGTGTTAGCAGGGAGACAAGAAGTGTACAGAACATTAGTGTTAGCAAGGAAACAAGAAGTGTCTCTAGAACATTAGTGTTAGCATGGAGACAAGAAGTGTGTCTAGAACATTAGTATTAGCAGGGAGACAAGAAGTGTACAGAACATTAGTGTTAGCAGGGAGACAAGAAGTACATAGAACATTAGTGTTAGCAGGGAGACAAGAAGTACATAGAACATTAGTGTTAGCATGGAGACAAGAACATTAGTGTTAACATGGAGACAAGAAGTGTACAGAACATTAGTGTTAACATGGAGACAAGAACATTAGTGTTAGCAGGGAGACAAGAAGTGTGTACAGAACATTATGTTAGCAGGGAGAAAAGAAGTACATAGAACATTAGTGTTAGCAGGGAGACAAAAAGTGCATAGAACATTAGTGTTAGCAGGGAGACAAAAAGTACATAGAACATTAGTGTTAGCAGGGAGACAAGAAGTGTATACAGAACATTAGTGTTAGCAGGGAGACAAGAAGTGTATACAGAACATTAGTGTTAGCAGGGAGAAAAGAAGTGTGTCTAGAACATTAGTATTAGCAGGGAGACAAGAAGTGTACAGAACATTATTGTTAGCATGGAGACAAGAACATTAGTGTTAGCAGGGAGACAAGAAGTTTACACAACATTAGTGTTAGCAGGGAGACAAGAACATTAGTGTTAGCAGGGAGACAAGAAGTGTGTACAGAACATTAGTGTTAGCAGGGAGACAAGAAGTGTGTACAGAACATTAGTGTTAGCAGGGAGACAATAAGTACATAGAACATTAGTGTTAGCAGGGAGACAAAAAGTACATAGAACATTAGTGTTAGCAGGGAGACAAAAAGTACATAGAACATTAGTGTTAGCAGGGAGACAAGAAGTACATAGAACATTAGTGTTAGGAGGGAGACAAGTGTACAGAACATTAGTGTTAGCAGGGAGAAAAGAAGTGTGTCTAGAACATTAGTGTTAGCAGGGAGACAAGAAGTACATAGAACATTAGTGTTAGCGGGAGACAAGAAGTACATAGAACATTAGTGTTAGCAGGGAGACAAGTGTACAGAACATTAGTGTTAGCAGGGAGACAAGAAGTGTATACAGAACATTAGTGTTAGCAGGGAGACAAGAAGTACATAGAACATTAGTGTTAGCAGGGAGACAAGAAGTGTTTACAGAACATTAGTGTTAACAGGGAGACAAGAAGTATATAGAACATTAGTGTTAGCAGGGAGACAAGAAGTGTACAGGGCCCGTATGCATGTCGCGCCATTATCTGTGCTAAAGGGTCAGTTTGGCTAACTAGAACATTACTTGGCTGTTAGCGGTATGCATGACCTACATTAGCTGCCTAATCGTAAGTTAAATTTAATTCTGCGGTACTCCTCCATTAGCGAGCCTAACTGGCCAACTACCGTGCCGTTTCAAGATGGCGGTGAATGTTTGGCTTGCTAACCAAAGACGTAATATTTTGCGCCGAAACAGAATTTTCCGCGATCGCAATAATCCTTTAGATCGCTACGATGACGTAGAACTATACGATAAATTCAGGTTTAGACGTGAAGATATTCTGTCTTTGACGGATGAAATTAGGGATGCAATTGAAGTATCGAATCGACAAGGAACTTTACCACCAGTGTTGCAAGTTTGTCTTGCTTTAAGATTTTTCGCCACTGGCACGTTTCAAGACGTTTGTGCCGAATTAATTGGCGTTCATCAGTCGACAGCCTCCAGAGCCATACGTCGGGTCACTAATGCATTACTTGCCGTCAACAATTCCTTATGCATTCTGTACTCTTCGTACAGAACGCTACATTCCTCTGCTGATAAATTTATTTTTCGAGCACGTTTTTTTTCTGCCTCCATCTTTGCTGCAATCTTTAACCACAACTGCGCATTGCGCATGCTCATAATCGTAAAAGCGGAAAGGATTCCCTCCAATCTAAAAATAAGTTGTTGTTAGCTAACGGCGCGCTTTTTTTGCAACGTGCATACCAATTAGATTTCGCTCAATCTGGTCAGTTTAATAACCGATGGGTTAGTACTAATGACCATTACTTTTAAATGCCCAACGTGCATACGGGCCCAGAACATTAGTGTTAGCAGGGAGACAAGAACATTAGTATTAGCAGGGAGACAAGAAGTGTATACAGAACATTAGTGTTAGCAGGGAGACAAGAAGTACATAGAACATTAGTGTTAGCAGGGAGACAAGAAGTGTATACAGAACATTAGTGTTAGCAGGGAGACAAGAAGTGTACAGAACATTAGTGTTAGCAGGGAGACAAGAAGTGTATACAGAACATTAGTGTTAGCAGGGAGACAAGAAGTACATAGAACATTAGTGTTAGCAGGGAGACAAGAAGTGTATACAGAACATTAGTGTTAGCAGGGAGACAAGAAGTACATAGAACATTAGTGTTAGCAGGGAGACAAGAAGTGTGTCTAGAACATTAGTATTAGCAGGGAGACAAGAAGTGTACAGAACATTAGTGTTAGCAGGGAGACAAGAACATTAGTGTTTGCAGGGAGACAAGAAGTGTGTTCAGAACATTGGTGTTAGCATTTGCCCTGACCTGCCAGCTATTCATTATTCCACTGGTCCAAGAATTTTAGCCAATGACAAATAATAACATAAGATATTCAAAAAATAACTCACATTCTAAAACTAGAAATATTTATTGAGAACCGGAAAATTCACGTTCTGTACAAAGACGTAAAATACGCAACAGTTAGAACACAACACGAATTTACGTTTTGCTAATTTTATGGTTCACTTCTTTCTCACTCAAAATAGTGGAATAATAATTAAAACGGAATTCAAGAAAACTATACACAAGAAAACTGTAAGTCCTAGAGTAATAATATAATAAGTAGCTGAATTATAATAGGATTTTATCTCTCTCTGAAGCAATCCCGTTTCCGGTCTGACAGACAATTTGTAACAAAATTAATGTATGGGGAAAGACGAATAGTAAACAGAAATTATATTCACATCCACCACTCTCACTGACTCCAGAATTTCCTTCCACACTACATTTATTTGTACAAGAAAATAATGAATCACAAAACACAATAATTATACAGGGTAACAAAATGACAGTACTCACATCGTTTGTTCCAGTGATCCTGAATAGTCACAACTAAATACACAATAATTATAACACTGCTCTCACCCTGATAATATCCAATGAGAGTCAGGTTCAGTCCCTGTATAATATCCAAAGATGTAGTCAGTCCCAGTCCAAGTGACTACCAGTAATTCCACACTTTTACAGTCTTTTCATTGCTCAAGGTAGAACTTGGGTGCAGCAAAGAAAATGTTCTTCTACTGTTTATGTTCACTTTCGTACTGTAGTTAGCTACTGATGTCAAAGAATCGTTGCTGATTGACAACACAAGGATGGCACGAGTAGGCCTATCCCAGTAGTGAAATAACTGAGACGATATGCTCACTTTATCGCTAGCAGCAACTACGTCGTTTACATCCAACTCGACGGACTCTGGGGTCAAAGTTGAGTCGATGTACGGTCCTTCGGATTCCTTCCCAAATCTAGGTTTGAAGGGAATAATATCTCCTATGCTCGGAACGCAGGCGGATCAACACTCTTCAGGATGAACCAACCTCTCCACATAGGTTTACCTCCGGCCACTCACTCCAAGGACGTCGCCGGCCTCGCAAAGGCTGTAACCATACAAATGAACGCATACTAAGTTCCGAGTTTCTACCATAAACGTATGAATTACTGACGATAATCGAAGTCAGAATTAGAATCGAATTAATAATACCGCCGATATATGATCTAAAGAATAATTACCGTTAGTGCTGGGACTAGAACGCCTTCATCCAATTCAACCGTGGCTCTCTTCTTTCCACTAGGGGAACACGTCTTGTTTCGTTGACTGTGCAACAGAGAGTGCTTCGAATATACCAATGATTTGTTTCGAACTGAGCGTTTCGTTTATCCAGTTTTCTCATTGGTCAGTATCGATCACATGGCTAAATGCACGCGCGAATTATAACAGCCCCTAAACGTTTCTCTACTCTTTATGCACGCAACAATAGCGTGATCACTCACTGAATATTCATTATCTATAAATTCACACATTCGCATCAGATGAAGGAATTACAGGCTAGATAATTTCTTCACACAATTACATTTATCAATTTATGACAATATTTTATGCATTTACAAAATTAGTTTAAATTAGTTTCCCAGCAAGTAAATCATTAAATATAAATATTCAATTTACCGTGTCTGTCATGAACAGAATCCAGAATCACAACACTGAAAAACAGAAATAGCTTACAGGGTAACACAAATTTCCTAGGTGATACAAAATAAGCATTCACTCTTTTTTCACAGTCTATATCTTTTATTCCACTAATACACTATTCTAGTCCTATTTCATCCATCCAATCACAGACATTCAGATGCATACGAGAACAGCCTTCTGTTCTCCAAACAGTCTTTATATAACCGAGTTTCATCACCAAAAATATTCATGAACTAGGAAATATAGTACCCACACAAAGCGAATACATACGCCACGTGTCTATGGCAATAGCCCTCGCTCGCGTTCTAGCTCTAAATACTCGTGATGTATGCACAAATGTATATTTGCCAAGTCACTTCGTGACATAAGTCCTAGTTTTACATTCTTTATCCAGCTTTGTTGCTAGCCTCTGTAGTCTTTCAAGAGCAATTGATTCTCTCTTAACCCTGGTTACCATACAATGTTTCTTTTTCCTTCTTTTTGTTACACGATCATCCAGTGTTCATGACCACAGACCTCTCCTGTTAGTATTCAATGTGTAGGCAAACAACTGACTAACTAAGCTGTGTGCTGGAAGTGGAGGTGAGAAGTGTTCAGGGTGTAGGCAGGTGTGAGGTGCATTGTGATGATGTACTTACTGTGCACTTGTACAAGACAGTAAAGTCCAGTAGTCAGGCGGTGTGCTGACATGTGACATACACCATTGTACAGTGAAGTGCCCGTTGACATAATCCTGTAGATGGAGGTGATTTCTGATCTGTGACATATACATCTGTACAGTGAGGTGATGTACTGACTGTACACTTGTGTACACTTACGAGATGTACTGATCATGTGATAAGAATTATACACCTGTGCAGTGCCGTGATATTGTGACACTCAAACTCTTGACTGAACTCTATCTTTGCCATGGCATCTAACTTTCCACCATCACCAACAACATCTCCCGTTCATCCAGCATCGAGACCTGAATCTGCATCATCATCATCATCATCATCAGAATTACGATCACGACCACAGATGCCACTACCCCCATCAAGTGAGCGATCGTCAAAAGACTTTGGTGTCAGTCAGGACATGCTGCCTGTGGTAAGAGTGGAAGACTTTTACTCGGACTGCCAGTCACCGGAAGGCTACATCACCTTGGAATTCCTCTTCGTCAGCGGACCAAAGGAGCCCCAGCACAGAGGAATCTTCCAGCCAGGACAATCCCAGCAACCGCTTCTGTCACCCCCATCCCACAGCCCAGGAATCAAGATCCGATCCAACCTCATTCCGGGAGGTAAGCAGGTCACCCTTTTCTGCATTGTCACACCCACCCCCCACCCCCCTCCATCAGTTTGCCAAATCGGTCTTACGAGTTACACATTATTCTCAAAACTTGCCTTTCCTGTTCAAACACCGTCCCTTTCTACTGGAAGTTCTGGACAAAAAAGAAATTAACCTCAAAACTCACAACACTCTTCTTAAAGTGATTCCCTTAAAACATAATTGGTAATAATGCTTAGAGCTGTCAAGATTAGGCGTTTCAAAATGTTGGTATTACTACTACTACTACTACTACTACTACTACTACTACTACTACTACTACTACTACTACTACTACTACTACTACTACTACTACTCGGTCCTGATTTGGCTCGGGAGAGTCCGCTGGACCTAAAGCAACAATAAATCAATCAATCAATACTACTACTACTACTACTACTACTACTACTACTACTACTACTACTACTACCCCTCTTTCTGGCACTGACTGAAGATCTGTCTCTTTTGTCTGTCCTAGAAATTTCTAATGCCGTTGACACCATGTGACCCATTCTCTCTCAACACCTTACACAAATTTTATTTTCATCACGGCTCCTATACTCAGCGAGTTTCAGTTTAAATATCCGCATTCAGTTAGCATGCATTAAGCAATATCCTGTCTAAAGCGTTATGGCTCACTGCGGCATTCCCCAGGGATCAGGACTAGACCCTGTTCTGTTCACATTCTATCATCTTAGTATAATCTTTCAATCATTTCTCTATCTTTCAAGATCCACGGCGGTCACAGGCCAGTGTGTGTGCGCGCGTGGGGGGGATGTGTGTGTGTGTGTGTGTGTGTGTTTGTGTGTGTCGGGGTGTGTTGGTGTGTGTCAATCAATAAATCTTTAATTTAATATCTGTTCACACATTTAGGTGACATTAGACATTAAAATGCAACTTGTAAAACACTGTAACTATTACAAATCATAATTTCAAAACAGTCTATACAAGTCTACTAACAGGAGATTTAGCAAGAACTAATGGGTTTATGGGTGGGGGTTTGCGTGTGTGTGTGTGTGTGGGGGGGGGGGCACACTTACACAGTGTTATCTGGAAAAACCAGTGAACATCTACATTACTTGTTTTGACAGACCTACTTGTTTTGACGTCAGAACAATGATACGTTATGGTTAGGGCTGGGTTAGGGTTTGAGTTAGGGTTAGGGTTAGTGTTCGAACACTTAAAAGTACTTAAAAAGGGGGACGAAATATGACCCAATGTCAGCACGACGTATGTGGCGTTTCAGGAATGTCATGATAATACTGTGTACCCTCGGATGTGTGCGTGTGTGTGTGTGTGTGTGTGTGTATTCAAGCAGTTTCTGAATGGTGCAGGATTGTTACATTAAACGAAAAGCCGTCTGGGCATGGTTGACGTTTCCACTATTGTTGTGTTTTTGTTGTTCTTAATTGTTTATTTATATATATACTGCTGCTGCTGCTGCTGCTGCTGCTGCTGCTGCTGATGATGATGATGATGATGATGATGATGATGATGATGATGATGATGATGTCGTGTACTATACAGTCTGCTATATAAAGAAGGACAGTGTAGAGATATTTTCATCTTCGTGAACATAAACACGTAATGTTGCTGCATGACAGATGACATGCGTCGTCGTGTGGGGTGCTGCGATGACGCGGACGCCATGCTGGACACTGTTCGACGGTGTAACGACGCCGACCACCTCAAAGATATCATCCGCTGCCTTCTGTCGTGGACACTGCCTAGCTTAGCAGCACGAGGCAAGCTGCGTGACCTGGCCAACTTTCTGCAGGTCAGCGACCCCTACGTGCAGAGAGCGGCAGGAGAACTGCTAGAGGAACTGCTGTTAAAACTGAGATACAGGTGGGCACGTTCTCTTTATGACACGCCGCACGGCAGGTGATTGAGCTTTAAATGAAAAACCCAACTGATTTCATAGAACCAGCGCCTGTGTCCCAATAACGCAGATTGTAGGTTATGACATTCAGATCTTATCGTCAACGTGCTTTCTTTAATTTCAATAGTTTCTTTCTGAAAGTGTGCGCTGCTAGTTTTTGTTTAATAGCGGTTTTGTAAAATGTGGAAACATTAATCATGTGTATAGAGTGTGTCCATTTGGCGCAAACATATTGAACACTTTCAAAACAGCAATGGTCAAAGTCATGCAGTGTATCCAAAACAGTCAAGGTCATCAATGTGCATTAAAATTATCAAGGTCATGCTATGTTCTAAATTCTTCATTTTTTTACTACAGCGGGAGCCGAGAGACGACTGCGGAATTGCTGGCTGTAGCCATGATCATTCAGGACAGTCTGCTGAAGTGGAACAATGAAGACAGTAACGTATATATGGTAGCCCACCTCCATCTGCTCGCCATGTCTGCTCTCCTCTCGCGCTGTCCTCGGGCAGACGGGCAGAAGTACATGGCACTAAAAACGACGTTTGACATCTGTTGGCCGAGGTGGCAACAAGGCAGTCGTCATGAGGACCTATGTCGTGCACTGAGAGGTTTCATGGATTCCTTCAAGGGTAACAGTCAGCTTTTATGAGTAACAGTCAACCTCATGGGTAACAGTGGCATGTGTAAAGTAATAGATAACAGGCGGCTTACGGGTTACTTTCCATTTGTAAACAGTCAGCCTAGAGTCAGCTTTACGGGTAATAGTGTCATGTGTAAAGTAATGGGAAACAGTCAGCTGCATGGGTAACAGTCAGCCAACGGTGAGATTTATGGGTAACTGCCAATTGCATGGTTAACAGTCAGATTCATGGGTAACAGTAGGTTTATGGATAACAGTAATCTTTATATATAACAGGCATCTTAATTGGTCATAATCAGCTTGATCGATGGCAGCTTTGCTAGGTCATTAGCTATGGCGCAGGTAGTGATGTCAGTCCTCTTTCTTAGCATCATCAAACATTGACTGTGTATCCGTGTGACAATTGTTGGTTTATGTGGGCAGACGGAGTTCAGGCAACATTTCAGCAGAGCTGGGAAACGGCTAATTGGGAGGTGCGGGATCGAACCCAGCGGAAATCGTCGTTCATGAAGGCCTCGTTCTGCTGTCAGTTCGTCACGCTCTACACCCTGCTGAATGAGGCAAGTGCGCATTTTCTTCAGTGAATTAACGCTACCCTTGCCAAATACATGTAGCCGGGTTGGTACAGACCAGTATGCATATTCAATGAATGCTTATCACACGGCTGATGCCTTCCAGCAATGTGCAGCTGCAGTGTGCTAAGGGTTTCAAAGGTATGTGATGCTGTCTGATGTCAATAAATAAGAGAGGTGCACTATTCTAGGATGGATGTCTTAAGAGAGGTGCAGTATTCTAGGACGTTAGTGGATGTCCTTAAGGTACAATAGAAGTCAAATAAGACTTGACTTGGGCTGGTGGGAGTTAATTAATGTTAGTTTACATGACTTTAACTGATTTGCTGACTTGGCTTGAGGGAGATTTTAACGCGTGCCATATCTTAAAGGTATGGGGGTGGTGTTGTGTGCAGTCGTTGAACATCCAGCATTCCAACGTGGATTGGAAGCAGCATCTATCACGACTGCTGGAGACGATGGAGAATGCAATGACGCCTGACGGGAAGAACAAGAAGAACAAACAGACTCCATACTCCAAGTCTGCCTTCATGCAGCGGCTTTTGGTCCGGGGATTCAGCTTGCTTCTCAGCACCACGCTCATCGAAGGTAAGATGTAAACTTACCTCATACAAACCTGAGAGGCAGAGATATCAAGCATGCTGGCTAGCGAGGAAAACGACCTGGGAAGAGGATGAGGTAAGGGTGGAGATAGCTAGGAAGGTGGGGAAGAGGGAGGGGGCGGAGGTTGGAGAAGGGGGACATGGAGGGAAAAGAAAGACAAGGGAGATAGATGACTAAGATGTCAGTCCATGATCCAGTAAATGATTCACGCGTTGTGTCCGGTTCGCAGACATGCCAGTGTCTGCTGTGGGGGCCCAGCCATTCAACGACAAAGAGGCGGTAGTCAGATTGGTGTGCTCATTGGTGAAGGCTTCAGGAGACAAGAGTCTACAGAAGGAGCTGTACCGTCTGCTTTTCCACAGCACTCCAGTGGTGCGGTCTTTCATCAGCCAGCTGCTGAACGAGAGAGCCCAGCATCCCTTGAACTTCGCGCTCCTCTACATCGCTAACGGTCTCACCAAGACAGGTTTCCGAGCCAGCGAGGCTGTTGGCAAAGAAGGTTGTGCCTGGTACGACCTCAGCTGCGACCTGTCACGAAGGAAGGCGCGCCTGGTGGTCCTGGTGTCCTCTTTTGACTGCCTCGCCAAGTCGTCGTTGGACCTCAAGGCCTGCATCATGGGCCACGGGGCCAGGGAGTCAGACAGACTGGGCCATTACCGCATGCACAACTTCGATCACCTGGTGAAATTCAGTATGCATAGCAAGTACGTGCTGGAGTTATACGCTTACCAGTACAAACCTTTCCCTTTCTATATCACTGAGGTCGTTGACGGCTTCCGTCTGCTAGACTTCCTGCTGCAACATCGGCACGAGGAGAAATGGCTGGACAGGAAGGCCATGTTGCATGTGACACTACAGCTGCTTGCGTGTCTGCAGTTCCTTAACGGGTGCAACGTGGTGCAGCGTGATCTGACCGCCTTCAACCTCAAGGTGCTGGACATGGGCGCCGCCAACCGTCGGTGTGACGTACTACCCTCCCAGCGTTTTCACCTTCGCTTTGCCGACCTCGGGCTGCTGCACCACAACAAAAACCACGTGTACAACTACCATAGTGACGTCGTCAGAGGTAGATCTGCCTTTTCTCTGTGTATACAGTCACGTTTTAAATTAATTATTCTTAGATAGCGCTTTTCCAGCTCAAGAGCTGCTCAAGGCGCTGTCGATACAGGATCTAACTCAAGCCGCCAGAGGTGCCCACCTACAACTTTTGGGCGCATAATAATAATAATAATAATAATAATAATAATAATAATAATAATAATAATAATAATAATAATAATAATAATAATAATAACGGACTTTTATATAGCGGGTACTCCAGCCTATGACCAGACTCACCGCGCTTTACTTAGTCATTACATATAAATACATGCACTCGATAAAACATCACTTTTGCTACAATACACCAAAAGACGGAACACTAAAGGTACAGACTATTTACAACTATGTACATAAATTACAAAAAAAAAGACAGAGATAGACTATTTACAACTATGTACACAAATGACAAAAAAGACAGAAATAGAATAGCAAAAACCTATTCACAGCTATTTATATGCCCGGTTAGACCCAGGAAGAAAAACAGTATAAATATTTACAGCTGTGTATACACTTACGAATCAGACATAGACAAATGAGGAGAGAATGGCAGCGGGATACAAATCAATCTAAATAATGCAGTTTGAAGAGGTGGGTTTTGAGGGCCTTTTTGAATGCTTGTGTTGATTGTATGTTGCGGATATGGGAGGGAAGGGAATTCCACTGCTTAGGTGCGGAGTAAGCGAATGCACGTTGGCCGTATGTCTTAGTGCGGGTGACGGGAACCTTGAGTGTGCGAGTGTCAGCAGAAGATCTTAAAGTGCGTGAAGGGGAGTAGACAGACAGTAGATCAGCAAGGTAGGAAGGACAAGAATCTGTGAAGAAGTTGTGACAGAGAACAGAGAGTTTGTACTCTATGCGTGCTTGCACAGGAAGCCAGTGAAGGGAATATAGTAGAGGTGTGATGTGATCGCGTTTCTTAGCTCGGAATACTAGTCTAGCAGCTGAGTTCTGAACCTTTTGTAGTTTGTCAATGATGTGTTTTGGGGAGCCAGCAAGGAGAGAGTTGCAATAGTCAAGACGAGAAAGGACGAGAGCGCAGACTAGGGTTTTGTTGGCAGTGACTGTAAGATAGTGGCGAAAGGAGCTGATTTGGCGTATGACCGTGTATGCAGAGCGACAGACGTTGGAGATGTGGTTGTTGAGGGACAGGTCATCGGAGAGAATGTAGCCAAGATTTCTTGCTGAGGATGAGAACTGAATGTTTGTTGTCCCTACTGTAAGCGATGTTGGGAGAGGCGAGAGTGAGGAGGAGGTGTTGTGCTTGTGAATGAGGAGGGCTTCGGTTTTAACGTCATTAAGCTTAAGCTTGTTGAGTGTCATCCATGACTTAATGTCTGTGATGCAGTTCTCCAACGTCTGAACAGTGGAATTAATGAGAGAGGGGGCGGTGGATTTATACAGTTGTGTGTCGTCTGCAAATGACTGACTCTCAACAGCATGCCTTCTAAGCAGGAGAAGCAGTGGCTTGGTGTACAGAGTGAATAACACCGGCCCTAAAACGGAACCCTAAGGCACGCCGCACACCAAGTCTGCTGTGCTGGAGAAACAGCCATCGACAGTGACTGCTTGTGATGTGTCAGAAAGATATGAGTGGAACCAAGCCAGGACCGAGCCAGAGATTCCAAAGTAGTGTTGAAGAGTGGTAAAGAGAATGTGATGGTCGACTGTGTCAAAGGCGGCTGAGAGGTCTAATAAGGTGAGAACGGAGACGTTACCATTATCTAAGGCAAGCAACAGATCATTGGTTACCTTTAGGAGGGCTGTCTCAGTGCTGTGGAAGGGTCGGTAGGCAGACTGGTTGGGGCAAAGTAAAGCGTTATCATATAGGTAGGCAAACAGTTGTTTGAGAACAATTTTATCTATGACTTTGGATAGGAAGGAGAGGTTTGAAACAGGTCTATAGTTCTTTAGATTATTTTTGTCTAAACTTGGCTTTTAAGGAGGGGTTTGAAGACAGCCGCTTTGAGCACAGACGGAACAACACCAGAGGACAGACTCTCGTTGATAATGTGGGTAATGGTCGGGAGTAGAGGGTCAAGATTCTCTACCAACATGGGGGTAGGAATGTTGTCGAGAGAGCAAGATGTTGGTTTTGAGCTTAATATGACTTTCTTGGCTTCTTGCTCTGTTATTGGTTGAAAAACTTCCATCTTTGCGGTAGTGAGGGAAGGTGAGAATGGGTTAATGAGAGGGCTCTCATGGCTATCAAGAGCGGCCCTTATGTCAGTCACTTTCTGTGTGAAATAAGTACAAAATACATCTGGGAGCTGACATGCTGGATGTGTGGATGGGAGTGATGTTGCATTGCTCTTACCCCTTAGCTGATTGCAAATTTCGAACAACTGTTTGCAAGTTTCGCTGCTGCTAATTCTGTCGCTAAAGTACCGGGTTTTGGCAGCCTGGACTATTTTAGTGACCCGTTTTTTTGCAGCGGTGAAAATCTGCTTGCTGACTTCTAAACCCGATTTGAGCCACTTTTTCTCAGCTTTGCGTCGGTGTTTCTTCGCCTCAGAGAGCTCGTCCTTAATAGACTCGTACCAGGGTGCTGAGCGAGTTGTCTTGACCTTTTTCTGGGCCACGGGAGCGTGCCGATCAAGCACCGCATGAAGTGTACTATTCAGCTGATCCACAGTGGGGCACAGTTCTGGGGTCACTTTAGCGGTAAGCTCTTGCTTGAAAGCATCCCTATCCATGGTACGCAGGCTGCGAGCCTCCCTGAACATGGGGGGGGAAGGGGGGGGGCTGCGACGCTTAGTTCGCACATGACACAGAAATGATCAGATGTTAATTCCTGGGTGACTGAAGTTGATCTAACAACATTATCCTGAGGCCTATGCAATGCATAATCCAATCTATGATGTGACCACGGCTGTGGGTGGGTTCTGTGACTGACTAAGAAAGACTAAACTGATCTAAAAGTTCAATCATTTTTTAGGTGGAAGGTTGCTGGGGTTGGTCAAACTGAAAGTTAATGTCTTCTAAAACTATGTATGTTCCTGACAGTGTGTTGCAATAATCAAGCAGGACTGGAAATTCTTGGTGGAAAATTGCATCAGTTAATTTATTTTTCTTGCTTGGAAAGGTGCGATATATGCATATGAAGTGAATGTTCTGCTGTGGAACGGACAGGCTAAGGTGAACAACGTCAAAGGACGAGTGAGTGAATGCGAAAACTGGAATGAAGCCAAGGTGACGGGACAGACTGTTTCTGTAAATGATAGCGAGGCCACCACCGCGATTTGAGCGAGGCAACGAACATGCAGAATAGCCAGAAGGGGTTAAATCAGAGCATTTACCCTCGTCACCAGTCTGCCGAAACCAAGTCTCTTGGATGAACATAATGTCAGTTTGCTTGTGTGAGATGAATTCTTGCAGAGCGGTACATTTTTCAATGGGACCTAGTGATTGAGCATTTAATGATGCAATACGTAGAGGGCTGTGGCTATCGAGGTGTGAAGATAGAGGTTGAGGGGAGAAGTTGATGTGAATGAGATTGTCTGTGTTACAGCGATGAGTCTCAGGCCTAGTGGTACACTCTGGGTGTGATGCAATGTGACGCGTGGGGTCAGAGTTGTAAAGCATAGGCGATCTGTGTGAAAGGACAATAGGGATAGATGAGATGTTTTGTTTGCGTTTGCCTCCACGACTAGTCCGTTTTCTGGGCAAATGACGGCCGATCAAGAACTCTTTTAATCGGAACACAAGGTCGGGAGCGAGCTGTGTACATTTAGACTTCAATGACAGTAGCTTATCGCGTGTGTAGCTTGTAGATGGGATGCCGGAACAAGATGGCGGACTACGTGAGTGTGAGACAGCACAGTGAACGAAGCGAAAAAACGATAGAGTAACCAAACGAACATAAAAAGAGAAGCAAAGCAACGCTACACTTACTTGAGGATCCATGAGACAACAATTACACAATACAAAACTCACAACAAAACACTGTAAACACCGCAAAATCACAAAATTCAGCAGAGCTCGGGTCGTTACAACCTGTTGGCGTCAACCGGAACCAGCAGAATCTGACATAATCTGACGCCCAGATGACTGAGCACAATCCTGGGCTACCGGTGATGGGGAGAAAGGACCTAAGTGCGTGCTGGGTGTATTTGTGAAGCCCGCACCCACCTGTTTATGACATGATCGTCAGGATCTTTAAAGTCCATGCTTGCGTTCACGGACTAGTCTTCGGTTTATACTCTCATCCGAACCTTTCACATAGAAAGACTGTAGCAGTGCAAACACTTGTATTACGAGCTCACGATCCTATATTTTTGTTTAGTGTTCTTATACCAAGAGATGGAGAAGTTAACGTTAACATAAACATAAAGAAGACAGCTGCTCTTAAGGAGACTGATACCTACTTCTTACGGAGTATAGCAGAGAGATATGGAAAAAGACCCACTAGAAGTTTGCGATAAGGAAGAACAGCGACTTTAAACTGACATCGCAGCTTCACTGGCAACCAGTACAGTCCCCTTAGCTGTATGTGATGTGACAAAATAGCGGTTTTCTTTACATTTAAACTAGTAGTCGTGCCTGATGGGGCCGGGTAGCTCAGTTGGTAAGAGCGTCTTGCTAGTAACCGAAAGGTCGCTGGTTCGAATTCCGGATTGGTCAACGTGTGATCATATTATTTTCCCCTTTACCAACAACTGGCCCGCTGGTGTCAGTATAAATCGGTCCAGTAGTCGCCTATATGCGAAAGTGTCGTGTGACTATAATCTACAAACAACAACAACAACAACAACGTGCCTGATGATGATGATGATGATGATGATGATGATGATGTTGATGATGATGATGATGATGATGATGATGATGATTTCAGTGCACGATCAGGGGCCAGTGCCCCTTCGTTGGACAGCGCCCGAGTCACTGCGGGAAGGATCGTACTCGGAGAAGTCGATGGTGTACAGTGCGGGCTGCGTGCTGTTTGAGGTGTGCACGCACGGATGTCAGCCTTACTCCAGCTACGACCATTCCTCCCCACCCGTTAAGACTGAAGAAATCGCGTTCAAGGTAAACGCTGTCCCACTGTCTCATTCTGTTGACAGTTTCACAATTTCCTGTGAGGCACTTCGGAGTCATACAGTCCAAATAAACAACAGCCTCACCAAGGACACTCTACTACAAAATCACCTCCACTACAAAGTGGAGACGAATGTGTCCACAATAGTGCTGTAAGGAAAGAACGTCGCTGGCTTCCCGTTGAAAACAGAATTAATCCTAAACTACCTGTCTTCCATTAACAGCTGTGTGGATGTAACTTGTACAATTTTTTTTATTTGTCTTGAATGTTGTGACATCTTGTGGATGATTTTGCCCCACATAGAAGAATACATTAGTGGTTGGGATAGCACGCTAACTGGATTTGTTGTGACATACTGTGTTGTTACGTGATGTGATGTGACGTCACGCGATGTGCTGTGCTTTGACGTCACATGAGGTGCAGTACTGTGACGTCACCTAGCGAGCTATGCTGTGACCTCACCGGACGTGCAGTGCTGTTCTGTGATGTCACCTGATGTGTTGTATTGTGCTGTGCAGGTGATAACAGCCAAAGCGTCGCTGTACCACTTTCCGTGTATTCCCGACGACCTGTTCCAGTTGATCAGCGACTGCACACAGAAGGACCCCAACTGCAGACCGTCGCTGGACACGATGGAGGCACGCCTTCAAGATCTGGCCATAGGTTGGTTGTCCTTTTGTGCCTAAGAACAGTGTGCCTGTTATTCTGATTATAATTTATGTATTAATTTATTAATTTATTTGTTTTACATTGTATATACTTATATTATATATATTTATTAAGTAATGTTTTCACTTGTATTTATTTATTTATTTATTTATTTATTTATTTATTTATTTATTTATATTAAATCGTATGCAATATATTTTTTGGGTAGATATAGTTTTGTTTTATATTTTTTTATTATTCATTTAGTTAAAAAAACGTTTTATTTATTTTATGATTATTTATTTATTGTTAAGTAATATAATTTGTATTTATTTACTTAATAATTATTTATATATTTAATTATTCTTTTAATTTATTGCCTTATATTTGTTTAAAGAGATGTACCTATTAATTACACTAACGATTCACATCTTTCTTTGTTCTTGTCTTTTGTCTGGCTAAATATCTTGTGCTGTACAATATTACTTTCATGCTACACTACACTACACTACACTACACTACATTACACACTACACTGCACTACATTACACACTACACTACACTACATTACACACTACACACTACACTACACTACATTACATTACACACTACACTACATTACACACTACACTACACTACATTACACACTACACTACATTACACACTACACTACACTACATTATAAGCAACGGCGGCTATTTTTATGCACGGATATTTTACCACAGGTTCTGAAGTCTTTTCTTTCGTCTTTGTAAACTCGTGGGCCTCCTACATACGTACGTAGTAGGCTATATCTAGTATGTAATCGAGGCCTACGAAAGACGAGACTTCCCAGCCTGTGGTTTTAAGTAGTCCTGTTCGTAAAACATCGGATACCTTCGCTCGACTTAGAGAGCTTCGTTCGACTTCGGGAATTGCCTTTTTCGGCGAATGACTATAACTAGGTTGGAAAAAACAAGTTCGCGGCCCGCTGGTGTCAGTATAAATCGGTCCAGTAGTCACCTATATGCGAAAGTGTCAAGGACGCTCACGCAAGCAGGGCGACACGACCTTTGGGGCAGCAGATTTTTTTACGTTTTTCAAGTTTTCTTACGTTGAATTTTTATACCAAGTCGACAAAAAGTGGTCTGAAGGTTGTCTGGTGCTGTGTACGATGGAGACTGGGAAATGTTTCGTGTTTGTGTGCATCTGGTCTGTGATTTTTGTGCATGTGTATTGTCAACAAGGCCAAGATGGTGGCCGTCATTACCGTTACAGCCGTGAGTATCTGCTTGCCCTCCGTAGGCCTACTGTCAACACTGGCTTCCACCTCAGTGATATTCCATCAGACATTTCTCTTCGATGTGACCCAAATACTCCCGTCGGCGACCGAAGCAAAAAGTCTAGCTCCAGAAAGAGAGGAAAGAGAGGAGGGGTTCAGCGTAGACTTCGAAAGTTTGGACTGAATGATCGACGCAGAGTTCCACCATTGCCGTCAGTTCTGCTCTCTAATGTGCAGTCAATTCGCAACAAGACCGACGAACTTGAGGCCTACGTACGCTGTCAAAAGGATTACCAAAACACGTGCCTTTTCGCCTTCACTGAAACATGGTTGGACGATAATGATCGGGACGAAGATTTATGCATCACTGGCTTCGGTCGTCCCATCAGATTGGATAGAGACTGTAACATCACTAAGAAATCCACTGGTGGAGGTGTTTGCTTTTATGTGAACGAACGGTACTGCAACACTGTGATTGTACGAGAAAAGATCTGCACTCCTGACATCGAACTTCTAACCATTTCACTCCGCCCCTATTACCTGCCCAGGGAGTTTCCACAATTGTTTTACACTCTTGTTTACATCCATCCACGTGCTAATGTTAATGCAGCCGCTCAGCTGATCGCTGACGTTACACATAAACTTGACACTATTTCTCCCGATGCCCCAAAATTCGTCCTTGGGGATTTCAACCATTGTCAACTGAAAAAAACACTTAAAACTTATAAACAATATGTGACCTGTGCAACGACAAAGAGGAACACTACACTGGACCTGTGCTTTGGCTCTGTCCCTGATGCATACCAATCTAAGTCTATGCCATCGTTCGGTGGTTCTTACCACAACAGTGTTTATCTGATGCCAGTTTATAAGCCTATTTTTCATCGCCTGCAGCGTGTTGTGAAGTCTGTGAAGTGCTGGTCAGCTGATAGTATTGCTTGTTTGCAGGGATGTTTTGATTGTACTGAATGGAGTGTGTTTCATGATGCGTGTGACAGTTTGGAAGAATTGAAACTGTTATTCCTGTGAAGGAATGTGTGGTTTTCCCAAACAATAAGCCTTGGGTGTCCAAAGATTTAAAGTCAGTTTTAAATAAAAAGAAACGTGTGTTTTTCAATGGAAGTGACCATGAAAAAAAGATGATCAACAGGGAAGTCCGTGATGCTATCAAGAAAGCCAAAAGGGTTTACAAAGAGAAAGTAGAATCCCAGTACAGTGGTGGCAACCTTAGGGGTGCCTGGAAGGGGATTATGTCCATGGTATCTGTCAATCAGAAAACGGATTGTCCTAAGAAGTCTGTAAAACTTGAAGGTGTTGTTGATGCTGATGTGCCCAACGTTTTAAACCATTTTTATTCTCGCTTTGAAAAGCATGACTTTTCTGCCAACATCTCTGATATTAGGACTTCACTTGTACCTGACCATAATATTATTATTTCAGAGGAGACTGTGACCAAAATGTTTAAGTCTATGAATGTTAACAAAGCACCTGGCCCTGATGGGATTTGCGGTAAAACACTGCGTTATTGTGCTGATCAGCTTGGCGCCGTCTTCCAGCCTCTCTTCCAACAGTCTGTCGATTCTGGGAAAATACCATCTCTTTGGAAATTTTCTAATGTTGTCCAATCAATATTTCATTTATTGTCTATTCACACATTCAGGTGATATTAGACATTAATTAAGAACAACAACAATATAAAGAAAATCACAATTAAGAAACCTTGTAACAAAATGGAATGAAATGGGAAGAAGGATTTAACACCAAACTATAAAAGTCTACCAATAGGAGTCTGTGCAATAATTTTCACAACTGCTGTTATCTGTGAATGATGTAATACATCATCTAAAGAATGTCCATATTCAGTCAAATGATGTCCTTGGTTTTCATACATTGCATTTAAAACTGGACATTCAAAAAAAATGTGGTAAACTGATATATTTTCGCCACACATACACTGGATATCTGCCGAATATTTAGTATTCCATGAGTTCATTCTTAACTTGTATATTAATTTTGACAACTGTCGTGAACAGTTCGGTATAGTAACCTTGTTAATGCTATTATCTTGACATACTGCTTTTTCTAATAAGGAATACATTTCATGACAACACATACTCAAATTGTTGACAGAAATAGAATCTAATGATCTTAGCGCTCCCTCTTTGGCTAACTTGTCACATACTTCATTCCAATGAATTCCACAATGTGCTGGAACCCAACAGAAATCAACAACTATACCTCTAGAAAACATACAATGGATCATATGTTTAATTTCATATATAAATTCATTTCTTACTTTGGAATTACCCTGTTTTAAAGCATACAAAACCGATTTTGAATCTACACAAATCAGTAAACCAAAGAGCTCTAACGGTAAAGTCATAATGTAGTTGAGAGCCATTACAATAGCATAAAGCTCACTCGTAAATATAGAAAACCCCTTTCCTAGATAATATGAGCGTCTTACATTTAATGCAGGAATGATAAAAGCCGATCCACTATCTAAAGAATCTAATACCGAACCATCTGTAAAAATCTTCAAATGGTTTAAATAATTATTTTCAATTTGCTCTTTTACCTCAGTAACTAAGAGATTAGTGTCGTCATCTTTTTTAGTTACACTATAATCAATGTTAAAATTTGCATTTCTAATGTTGTCCCATTACCCAAAAGGTCTAACCCTAAACAACCCAACGACTTTAGGCCTGTTGCTCTCACATCTCTTGTGATGAAAACTCTGAAAAAATTATCAAGGCTCTGGTTTTGAGTGCGACTGAAAAGTTTCTTGACCCGCTGCAGTTTGCTTACCGGGCTGGTAGGGGGGTGGAGGACGCCAAGCTGTTCATCTTAAATACTCTGTACAAGCATCTAGAAAAACCAAAGGCACACGCACGCCTCGTTTTTGCAGATTTTTCTTCTGCATTTAATACCATGCAACCACATATTCTGGCGAAAAGATTGATTGAGGATTTTAGGCTTTCTGACCAACTTGTTTTGTGGATCTTGGATTTTCTGGTTGATAGACAGCAGAGAGTTTGTGTTAATGGTTGTTTTTCTGATATTGCTGTTACATATACAGGGAGTCCTCAGGGATGTGTGTTATCTCCCCTGCTTTTTATTTTGTACACTGACAGCTGTAGAAGTACCCAAGAGTGTAGGTTTTTAGTTAAATTTTCAGATGACTCTGCCTTGTTGTCTCTTTTTCAGGGCCCTGAAAACGATCATGGTCTTGCCCTTTCTGATTTTGTTAACTGGTGCGATAATAATTTGTTGGAAATGAACGTGTCTAAAACAAAAGAAATGCTTTTTGATTTTAGGACAGTGAAGGATGATGTCCGTCCATGTGTTATTCATGGTGAAGATGTGGACGTTGTTGACACATATAATTATTTGGGTACAGTTTTTGATAGTCAGCTGAAATTTGATGTCAACACCCACAGTCTTGTCAAACGTGGTCAGCAAAGAATGTATCTTCTTAGGAAACTAAAATCCTTCTCTGTAAACACAAAGATCCTCAGTTTGTTTTACCAGTCTTTTATAGAAAGTTTGCTGACTTTTTCTTTTATCTGTTGGTTTCACGGTCTGACTGTGAAGGATAGGAACAGCCTGAATAGCATAGTCAATGTCTGCTCAAAGATTATTGGTGTTAGGCAGAGAGATCTTTCTTCTTTCTGTGATCAGCAGATCTTACGGAAAACCGGGAGCATCCTTCATAGTCATCAGGAACATTGTTTGAAACCCGAGTTCACACTGTTGCCATCCAGACGCCGATATGCTATGCCCATCTGTAAGAGAAATCGGCGTTCTAAATCTTTTATTCCCAGTGCAATCCGACTGCCTAGTACTAACCGCTTTTAGTTTTCTGCACTTTGGGGATCTTATTTGTTATATAGTGAGAGTCTCCCTTTAGTGTCTATGTGTACTGGCTGAACTTTTTAATCAACTTGTTGAATTTTGTTGACTTTTGTGATATCACTTGTGATCTTGATTCGCGTGTGTGTGCTTGTGTGATGTTTTTTAAATTTATGTTGTTGTTGTTTTTTTGTTTTTTTTTTCAAAAATTGGTTTATGATACATTTTTTGAGTTTCTTTATGCTGCCTCATAAACTTATAATGTAATTGCCCTTTGGGATGAATAAAGTTGTATTGTATTGTATTGTATTGTATTGTATTACACTACACTACACTACACTTCACTACATTACACTACACTACACTACACTACACTACATTACACTACACTACACTACACTTCACTACATTACACTACACTACACTACATTACACTACACTACACTTCACTACATTACACTACACTACACTACATTACACTACATTACATTACACACTACACTACATTACACACTATACCACACTACACTACATTACATTACACACTACACTACATTACACACTACACTACATTACACACTACACTACACTACACTACACTATATTACACACTACACTACATTACATTACACTACACTACATTACACTACACTACACACTACACTACATTACACATGTAACGTGGGGTACACTACATTACACTACACTACATTACACTACACTACATACTACACTACACTACACACTACACTACATTACACACTACACTACACTACACTACATTACACATGTAACGTGGGGTTTTGTTGTTGCTCTAGTGTCTCTGAGGCGGGCGAGAAGTTGTTGTAGGAGCGTGACATATTCCTCCCACGTAGGTGTTGCGATGAGGATGTCGTCCATAAACGAGTGTAGGTGCTCGCTGCTCAGGGGTGCCAGGAGTTTTTGCATCATGGCGCTGAAGATGCTGGGTGCGTTGTGGAGTCCGAATGGAAGCACGTTGAACTCGAAGTCTCCTTCCATAGTGCTAAACGCTAGGTACTTTCGGACTTGCGGTTGCACTGGTATCTGGTAGTATCCTTTGCTGAGGTCGATGCGTGAGAAGTACTTCGCTCGCTGTAGCTTGGCAAATAGGTCTGTCTGGTTCGGGAGTGTCTCTGGCTGGAACTGCGTTACGGCATTCAACAGTCTGAAGTCGATGCACAGGCGATGCTCTCCGTTGGGTTTTCGCAACAATACCGTGCCTGCGCTGTAGGGTGAAGTAGACTCTGAGATGATTCCGGCTGCCAGTAAGGTGTCTATCTCTTCCTTGATGGCTCGCTGCTGCGACAGGTGCATCGGGTAGAGCTTCTGGCGGACGGGTGTTGGGTCGGTCACCGTTAGGGTTACTTCGACGAGGTCTGTCCTCCCTGGTCGGTCTGTTAGCACAGTCTGATGTTGTCGAATGACCTGTAGTACTTGCTGTTGCTGTTTGGCGGCTAGGTCTCCGTTGAGTATCACGTCTTTGTGGGTTTCTTTGGAATGCAAGGGATACTCTATTGCATTCGTCTCCATGCTTTCTCCTTCTTCCGCGATGGCGATGGCTAGCAAGTTGTGAGTGCTGGGGGTCGCTGGTCGGTCCGTGTATTTCTTGAGGAGATTGATGTGGTGGTATCGGGCTCTCCCGTTCACCTCTACTTGGCAGACTGTCTTGGATTTCTTGGCAGTCACCCGGTACGGTCCTCTCCAGGCAATGTCCAGCTTGTTGGTTCCACTTGGAAGCAAGAGTAGCACTTGATCGCCGACTTGCAGTTCTCTATCCTTCGCGTGGCGGTTGTAGTTCTTCGCCTGACGGGCTCTTGCCTTCTTCAGTGCTTCACCAGCTTTCTTCCACGTTGCTTTGAGGGTTTCCTGCAGGTCTGCGACGTACTTGGTGGCACCTCTTGGTGTGTCGTCTATCTTGGCTTCCGTCCAACTTCTGCGTAGGGCTTCTAGCGGTCCTGCTAGAGGTCTGCCGAATAGCAATGTTGACGGGGTGTAGCCTGTGGCTGCATGGGGCGTTTCTCTATATGCGAACAGTGCCGCATTCACGTAGGTGTCCCACGTTTCTAGATTGTCGTCGGCTACTTTCCTGAGTATGGTGAGAAGGGTTCCATTCAGTCTTTCTTCTTGTCCGTTGCTGGCTGGGTGGTACGGTGGTGTGCGAATGTGATGAACTTGTATCAACTCGAACACGTCTTGCATCAGGTGGCCGGTGAACTGAGATCCGTTGTCCGTTCTAATGATGTCCGGGAATCCGACTCTGGTAAAGATGGCGATGAGTACATCTGCAATCTTCCTGGTGTCGATCGCTGGCAACGGGACTGCTTCGCACCACATCGTACAGGCGTCGACGAGTGTGAGTAGAAATCTGTTCCGCTTCTTCGTCATGGGCAGTGGTCCTACTATGTCTACTGAGACTTGCTGGAATGGCACGCCGACTACTACTGATGGTCCTAAGGTAACTGGTACGGTGTGATGTCGCGGGGAATATCGTTGACATTGGTGACAAGATTTCACGTAGCGCTTGACATCCTCCGTGATTCCTGGCCAATAGTAGTGTGCGCTGATTCTCTGCACTGTGGCTCCAATTCCCATGTGTCCGCTGAGTGGCATGCTGTGGCCTAATTCTAGTACTTGGGCTCGAAGGGTGGCTGGTAGTACTAGTTGGGTGTGATCTCCATCTCCTTGTCGATGTAGAACTCCGTCTTCCATGTAGAAGTCTCCTTTGTGCGGGGGGGAGGGGGGGGGGTGTGCGCCTTGGGTAGCTTCTGGAAGCACTTGGCTATCGAGGTGTCCGCTTTCTGTGCTGTTTTGATCTCTTTGAGTCCTGGATTCGGGGCTAACTCGGGCTGGGGTGGTTGGGTTTTAGCTTGGGCCCTGGTTTGCACTGCAGCTATCTCTACAGTTTTAGGGGGCGTGCCTAAGAACACATACCTACAACCTAGCACTAGATCATACAGAGGTTTCTGTAAAACAGCTGCTTGGATTCGTCCTGTGAGGTACCTACTCTCTACTTCTATCAAAGCTATTGGGCAAGTAGTCGTCGGTTTCGTCAAGTCTGCTCCTTGTAGTTCGACTGTCTTGTCCGTCAAGTCCGCGCGCGATACAAGAGATTCGCTAACTATCGCGTCGTATGATAGACCTGTGTCATACAGACAGTTCGCTTCTTTTCCGTTGACCTTGACCGTGTCTGTCACCGAAGGGTGATCTCCGATGGGGTGTGGCTTGTTACCGCTGCTTTGAGTTAGAACTCTGTGCGCTGGCCGGCTTTCGCGCTCTTCCCTACGTTGTGCGGCCAACTTGAAACATTCTGCGGTGGAGTGATTATTTCTATTGCAGAACGAGCAATACCGTTTCTGTTCTGCGGGACCTATTTTCCCGAGTTCCGTGTTGGGTCCTTTATTTTGCCCAGGTCTGGGGTGATTCGGCTTATTCGCGGTGCGCTCTTCCCGGTGAGGGCTTCGTTTCTGTGCCTCTTTCCCGTTAGGCTTTAGGTCTCGCCTGAAGCTCTTGGCTTCTCCGTGGGCGGCCACGTACCTATCTGCGACCTTGACCAGATCTTCCAGTCTTTCCGCGCCCTGCTCTACTGAGATGTTCTCAGCTCGGGGGTCATGGTTTTCCGTAGCTGTTCCCATACTAACAGTTCTGTCAGTCCATCATATGTCTTAGCCGTGGCTGACTGGCTAACCCACTTATCTAGCATTGTGGACAACCGATCCGCGAACTGCGCATAGCTCTCTCCTTTCACTCTCCGATTGGTGCGGAATTTTTGCCGGTAGCATTCTCCTGTTAGTTCGAATCCCGTTAGGAGTGCCTCTTTTACTTTGTGATAGTCAGTCACTCTGTCAGTCGGTAGCTTACTGTAGATGTCATATGCCTTTCCTCTAAGCCCTTGACTAAGCTTAAAAGACCAATGGGTGGGATCTAGTTTATACTCAGTTGCTAGATGCTCAAACCTAGTCAAATAGAGATCTAGACCTTCTCTTTCATTGAATGTCCCCAGTGGAAATGACATACCTAGTACGGGGTTAAATGCTACCTCTAGTTGATCTCAGTGGGGAGGGGTTGAGGAAGAACTTGAGGCTCCTGATCCCAATCTTCTCAATTCTAACTCGTGCTGTCTGTCATTTTCCTTTTCTGCCCTCTCATAGTCCCATCTTCTAACTTCTGCTGTTCTCTTTCTGCCTCTAGCTCTAGTTTCTTCTGCTCTGATTTTAGTTCTGCTTTCTTCTGCTCTGCTTCTAGTTCCAGTTTCTTTTGCTCTGCTTCTAATGCTAGTTCTGCTTTTTTCTGTTCTCTCTCTGCTGCTCTCTCTGCCGCTTCGAGTTTCTTCTGTTCTCTCTCTGCTTCTAATTTCTTTGCCTCTCTCTTGGCTGCTCTCTCTGCCTTAGCCTCCTGTTTCTCTACCTCTGCATTGATATACGCAATTAGGTTTCGCCCTGCTAAGTGTAAAGCTTCTCCTAATTCCTTGAAGCGCAATCTCAAGGCCACTGGGTCCGACATTGTCAAAAGTTTCTATGACCAACCTCTGAATCACGTGGAATACAAAAACATTAGCAATATTGCAATTCACTAACAACAATGCAAAGACCATAAAATTTCAAATCAATAATAGAATAAAACAAGAGTCAAATGGCATACAACAGTTATTTAAGCAAAACCTGCAAAAGAACAATGCAACATACAGGCACAAAAAGAATTGAAGCAAAAAAGTTTTTAAACAAAGAATAGTGCACCAAAACTGTTTCTTTGTCCTACACTTACAGCTATTCTAAGTTATTCTACTTCTACTGTTATCTAATTATATTGTACCTAGATCCGGTTATACCCAATTCCTATTATACACAGATCCTGGCTAGGCTCGCCAATTAAAGTGTCACGTGGGGTTTAGTTGTTACTGGGCTCTGCACAATGGATTGCTCTAACCCTCACGATTTATTCGATGGGAACCGCTAGTGAGTCACCCGCTGAATTACTTTAATACATTTATTTATTTAGCTCGGTCTGGGTTAAGGCTGGGATACAGAGATAGATATAAAAATGGTAAAAGATCACTGTCACACTAGCTTTCACACGGCTATGAATCATATGTAGTCCAGCCACTTGATAACAGTTAAAATCACACCTTTATTTCTTCTACTCTATACAAGATCTTCTATGTACTAATCTACCTTAAAAAGTTCTGTATCAATGCAAATCGTTCGATCACTGATAGTCTAGGCAGCTTTTATGTCTTCATAGGGCACTGGCTACTAGAGTTTATGAAGATTGGACTACTGTGGTCCGTTTTACTATAGTTTCTGTAGAGTGGACTACTGTTGTCCTTTTGCTATCAGTTTTCGTGCACTTTTTCTGTGTCACTTAACTGTCATGTAGCGGGTTTGAAGCCCTTCGTTGAGGTAGCTTCTGGTACACGCTGGGTCGTCGTGTAGTTTGGTCCCTTGACAAGCTGTGTTGTCTTGTAGGGTGTTTTCCAGGGTTGCTCTCTCAGTCCTGTGCTGTAGAGGCTAAACAGCCAACTCGGTTTTCCTGTTGAGTTGGGCGCACGGGATATCTCGCCTGCTCGTCTGTAATCATAAGAGACGAAATTCTGCACAACTTTGAATAATAGGTCTGTGCAGAGCGTCTCACTGAAAGCCAAAGTAGCCCTCAGTGATAGCTCCACATCTCTATAAATAAGCGACGAACATTCTGCTACGTCCGTGGTCCACTGGAATCTCAACTCTAATTTCCTATACATACATAAATATAAATCGTGGCTAACTATACACATACAGAATTAATAATATTATAAACATTCAGTGGTACAGTCACTGGTCTGCAAACATACATATAGGTTCAACAATAGTGGTTCCGTCAGGTATACAACATGGCGTCGAAACTGGTCGTGCTTAACACGTGTTCGGCTTTTCCATGTGGTAAGGCAAATTCGGATTTACAATTCAAATCTATGCATAGCAAATTCCACAAACATACTTTCAACAATAATATAAATATATCGCGATGAAACAGAAATATGTTCATTTACCTGTTTGACAAAGTCAGGCTCATGGCTACTTGATTGAATTCTAAGATTCTCAAGTCCTGCTTCCTGGTCTGTTCAGGAGAGATCTTACTGCTAACTGTGTAGCTGATTACTGCTCCTCGGTTCAAACACGACTGCCGTCCTATCTCTCTATTTGAATCAGCCAGACCTGGTTGAGTCCATTCTACTGTGTTCCCATAGGCTAATAATCGACTCGCCTAACGTAGCTACGATGATGTCATTGCCTGCGCTCTACCGTCAACTACCACTGTGTGTAAACGGCAGTATATCATTGCTACGCTTGATTACTTCCATCGTCTGCTGCAGCCTAACATTAACCTTCTAAGATTACAATGACTAAACAAGGCTACAACGTAAAGTAAGCAGGGTAAACTAGTCATCTTGCGACAACACTCTACACTACATTACACACTACACTACATTACACACTACACTACACTAAACTACACTACATTACACTACACTATATTACACTACACTACAATACACTACACTACACTACATTACACTACACCTGTACTACGCTACACTACACACTGCACTGCACTACACTACACTATACACTACACTACACTATACACTACACTATACTACAATATACTACACTACACCCTGTACTACGCTACACTACACATTACACTACTCTACACACACACATACACACATATTGTTTCTAGTCATTGCCCAATAAGCTGGAAATGAGAACAAAACTTGTGTCTGCCAGATAAGTGTTGTCAAAAACTCAAGCAAACACATTCGAGAAACCGTCGACTTAATCTAGTCCTACATTGCGCAATGCAACGAAAGGACAAGCACACTTTCTCAGAAGGAATGTAACGGGTGATAGTCAATGGAGGTACAAGCAGGGGTAGAAGCGAAAGGAGGAGAATGAAGAGGGTGGTAATGTACTGGCGCGTGAGGAACACAATGTGAAATGTTATTTGGCAATGGCTTTGAGCCACTGAATTTGTGAGAATGTCTCCGAGTCATTTCAGTCAAATCAGTTCGCAGCTTGATTTGCGATGGTTTTCCAAGTTTAGAACAATCCCTTATTTTGAGGAACTGATTGCAATTCATTCAGCATGGGAACCAATGAAACGCGCTACTTTGATCACGTGATTTTGTGAAAAAGGCCGATCCGCTAGGAAAGTTGAATGCGAAAAATACTTGTGAAGTGGGCTTAATAGAGATGTTGTTTATGGGATATTGTTTTTTCCTCTGAACTTAGCAAATGAAATGCTACCGTTAATGCAAAAATTGTTCGTCGCTGCTTTTCACTCATTTAGACTTTCGGCGCAGCAATGGTAACAACTCTCGTGTTCCTGTTTATGCGCAGTGACTGTGCGCATGTTTACCAAAATCAAACGTTTTAGTGTAACTTCTGACTACTCGCAGCGTCTGTCCTATCCTATCCTATCCTATTATATCCCGTAACTCAAAGGTCGTTGGGGTACCACAGATCTGCCGTGAACTGACAAAACCGAGCAAGTCCACAAAACCTACTTTCGAGAAAATCGACGTTTTGTGTTGCGCTATATTACGCGATCGTTTCTGGAAGTTTAAGGGCATATTATAATGCAATTCCTCGATTTAAGAGTGCATACCTTGAATGTTAAAGAAATGTTTGATAGATTTGATGTTTTAAGACTATTTGTGGACTTGCTTTGTTTTGTCAGATTATTCTTGAGATAGATCTTTGTTGAGAACATGACAAAACCAAGCAAGTCACCCGCTTGGTTTTGTCAGTTTATTATTGAATTAAATCCTTGTTAAAAAAAATTCACAAAACCAAGTAAGTCAAATCCGCTTGGTTTTGTCAGTTTATTATTAAGTAAATCCTTGTTTTCAAAATTCACCAAACCAAGTAAGTCCCATAGGCCGTTTCGTTTCTTTGTTAAAAAGTCTGACGAGATGAGTCACATAAGTTGGGTTTTGTAAGATGTGGGTGCGGCAGTTACAGTGAGTGTATATGTGTGCCTGTTTATTGTTTTTAGCCATTCTTCACTTAATATTCCTGGGTTGGTATGCAGGAATCATGGGGTTTTTTTGCTCTCCCTTCAAAATAATATTAGATGCAGCCAATATAATTTTAAAAATACAAAACTAGTTTCCTTTCAGTTTCCTATTGTAGCGATCTTCCTGCCTTTACACCACGTGTATGTCTTGTATTTTGTTGCTCTTGTTGTGTGTCTGTAATATATTTGTTGCTGTTTGTTTGTGGGTTCGGGCACTGAATAGAATAGGCCCAACGTTTCCCGGCGTGTCGTAAGAGGCGACTAACAGGGGTAATGTTAGCACGGCATCACTGGGCGAGTCTTCTACACAGAAGTCACCGGCCAGGGCCAGGAACCTCACGTTGCTACAGGTTCAACGACCACGTGCTCGGGGCCAAGGCGAGCCACTGTATTTCGGCTGTGCCCAACAGCCTGGAGAGGATTGGGCACCGCCAGGTCTTTTTTTGCCCAAGACACACTACATGCATGATGACACTATCCACTAATTCCATACCGGATAGGTCGTCGCCCGGCTCAAGGACCGCGCCTTCCGTTGGCCACCAGGACGGAGGTGTTAAGTATGCTACTGATGGACAATTTAGCAAGATCCGCACGAGAAACAACATCGTCATAGGAACCTGGAATGTCAGGACCCTAACTGCGGAAGGAAAATTAGAAGAACTAGCCCACGAGTTGGACCGCTATCGATGGAATGTTCTAGGTATCAGCGAACTGCGCTGGAAAGGTCTAGGTGAAACAACGACAGACAAAGGCCACAAGCTCTATTTCAGCGGTAGAGATGACAGGCACGAACACGGCGTTGGATTCTTGGTCCACAAGAACATTCTAGCCACTGTCATGGGTTGCCGCCCAGTCTCCAGTAGACTCATTACCATCCGCCTGAGAGCAGCCCCTTTCAACATCACCATCATCCAGGCCTATGCCCCAACATCAGACTATGACGACAGCGAAGTGGAGGATTTTTATGAAAATCTACAGGCGGTCCTTGACCAAGTGCCGAAGAAGGACATAGTCATAGTGCAAGGCGACTGGAATGCCAAGGTTGGCCAAGATGCGCATCACAACTGGGGAGACACATGTGGACCCCACTGCAACAACGAGACAAATGACAAGGGTCTGAGATTCTTGGAGTTTGCCAGATACAACAAATTGGTACTGGCAAACACGCTTGGTCTCCACAAAAACTCCAGACGATGGACATGGCACAGCTCCGGGGGGGGGGGGGGGGGGGGAGCATCAAACCAAATAGACTACATCATGGTCAAGAAACGATTCAGATCAAGCATCGCCATTGGCAGGACACGCACTTTTCCAGGAGCAGACATCGGAAGTGACCACGATGATGTCTTTCCGGCTCCACTTGAAGAGAGTAAATACTGCACTAGACTGAAGTTCGACCTGGACAAACTGCAAGACCCGGAGGTGGCAGAACTATTTCAGGCCACAATTGAAGGGAAATTTGCACCACTGCTCATTTTGGGGGCTGGTGAAGTAGATGTCAACACCATGACCACCACCTTCAACTCAGCTGTGACAGATGCCGCCACTGAGATCCTTGGCAAGCACCGACCAAAGAAGATGCCGTGGATCACACCTGAACTTTTGGATTTGTGTGATAAACGAAGAGAGATTAAAAAAGAAAGAAAAAGAACACCTCACAGGGAGCTGATGTCTACCGAAAAATCAACAATGACATCCGAAAAGGCATGCGCACAGCAAAGCAGAACTGGATAGAAGATCAATGCCAGGAAATAGAGAACAGTCTGAACAAGAACAACAGCAAGAAGGCCTACCAGACTGTAAAGCGGCTGACAAGTTTCAAACAGCCCAAAGTCCCCACGATCCAAAGCAAGTCTGGAATATGCCTTACCGAAGAACAAGAAGTCTTGGACAGATGGACAGAGTACTGCTCTGACCTTTACAACCATACACCAAATGGAGACCCATCAGTTCTAACATGTCCCGAGAACAGAGAAGAAAAAATCCTCCCAATTCTCCGGGAAGAAGTTGAGGCAGCAGTGCAATCGCTAAAGAAAGGGAAGTCAGCGGGAGTGGACAACATACCCGCGGAACTGCTACAAGCAGGAGGAGAAGCGATGATTGATGCCCTCACCATTATCTGTAACAAGATCTGGCAGAGTGGAGAGTGGCCTATACCATGGGCCCAGTCGCTTGTCATCACTCTTCCCAAAAAAGGTAACCTTCAGGAGTGTGAAAATTACCGCACCGTCAGCCTCATCATCCATCCCAGCAAGGTCCTCTTGAAAATATTACTCAACAGGTTGAAACCCCAAGCTGAACAAATCATAGCTGAAGAACAAGCAGGATTCAGGGCAGGGCGAAGTACCACTGAACAGATTTTCAACCTCAGAATAATCTGTGAGAAATACCTACAGCACCAACAACATCTATATCATGTGTTCATAGACTTCAAGAAAACGTTTGACTGAGTCTGGCATGCAGCTCTATGGGCAACAATGAAAGCGTACAACATCAGCCCTAAAATTATTGAAGTCATCAAAAACCTGTATGACAAGGCTACCAGTGCAGTCCTCCACAACAACGCCATCGGGAACTGGTTCAGAACAACAATCGGTGTGCGTCAAGGATGCCTACTCTCTCCAACACCCTTCAACATCTTCCTAGAGCGCATCATGTCAGATGCTCTTGCAGATCACGAAGGCACAGTCAGCATAGGGGGTAGAGCAATCTCCAATCTTCGTTTTGCGGATGACATTGATGGATTGGCTGGAGAGGAATAAGAACTTGAACAGCTGGTACAGAGGCTTGACACCACCTCCAAAGCTTGTGGAATTGAAATAAATGCAGAGATGACCGAAATGATGACCAACAACACCAATGGCATCAACACAGACATCAAAGTCCAAGGCCAATCCCTCAACACAGTGCATAGCTTCAAATATTTAGGAGCCATTGTATCAGACAATGGGTCCCGACAGGAAGTCCTCTCCAGGATCGCACAAACAACTGCTGCCCTGACAAGGTTGAAGCCGTTTGGAAAGACAGGACCATCATTCTACATTCCAAAGTAAGACTGCTGCGCTCCCTTGTCATCTCCATCTTCCTATATGCTTGCGAAGCATGGACCCTCACAGCAGATCTCCAACGAAGAATACAAAGCATGGAGATGAGGTGCTACAGAAGACTTCTGGGCATTTCATGTACCCAACACATCACCAACGACGAAGTCCGACAGACCATCACACAAGCCATTGGACAACACGATGACCTGCTCAAAGTGGTGAAGAAACGGAAACTCCGATGGTATGGCCACGTCACCAGATCATCAGGCCTTGCAAAGACTATTCTGCAAGGCACAGTGCAAGGAGGTAGAAGAAGAGGGAGACCGAAAAAGAGGTGGGAGGACAACATTCGAGAATGGACTGGTTTGACACTGAGCGAAGCCATCAGCGCTGCTGGGACAGAGAGAGATGGAGTATGCTGGTTAAACGATCATCTGTGGTGCCCCTACGACCTCAGGGTTACGGGACAGGATATGATAGGATAGTTTGTTTGTTTGTTTCCACACCTCGTGGAAGTTGCCGCGTAGGCGGAAGATCTACAGGCTCCTTCATGGTGGGCAGGAAAGTAGGCCTACATGAAGAAAACTCTTTTTCAAAAAGCCAAACACGTCCTTTGCTGACCGAAATTTCGTCATCATTTTCACAGGAAAATAATATTGCACAGCAGCAATAACATGGATTCTCACTGGTCCACTTCATCTTAAGGCGCTTTCTCATTGGTCGGGAGGACTTACTTTTCTTTGTCAAGTTATTGTAGAAAATGACGTCATTATGCCAACTCGAGCATCAGCCAGAAGATCGCCGAAACAAAATCGCAGGGGACTTGCTTGGTTTTATCAGTTTATTCCCCCACTTAAATTTTTTTTAACAAGGACTTACTCTATGATATCTCCAAATCTAAACATAGTTCGGATTTGATTTTTACAGGTAAGATGCGTCATTCTCTTGCAAGTTTGATGGCGCAAAAAAACTCATTTTCGACCTTAGGTGGACTTACTCGGTTTTGTCAAATCACGGCAGAGATGATCTTTAACCAGCGTACTCCATCTTTCTCTGTTCTCAGCAACCCTCATGGCTTCGTTCAGTGTCAAACCAGTCTATTCTCGAATGTTGTCCTCCTACATCTTTGTCTGCCTCCTTGCACCGTGCCTTGCAGGATGGTTTTTGCAAGGCCCGATGCTCTGGTGACGTTGCCATACCATCGATGTTTCCGTTTCTTCACCACTGTGAGCAGGTCAGCATGTCGTCCAATGACCTGTGTGATGTTCTGTCGGACTTCGTCGTTAATGATGTGCTGGGTTTAGGAAATGCCCAGAAGTCTTCTGTAGCACCTAATTTCCAAGAGGACTTCCTGTCGGATCCATTATCTGATACAGTGGCCCCCAAATATTTGAAGCTATGCACTGTGTTGAGGGATTGGCCTTGGACTTTGATGTCCGTGTTGATGCCATTGGTGTTGTTGGTCGTCATTTTAGTCTTCTCTGCACTTATTTCTATTCCATAGGCTCTGGAGGTGGTGTCAAGCCTCTGTAGCAGCTGTTCAACTTCTTGTTCATCTCTAGCCAATCCATCAATGTCATTCTTAAAACGGAGGTTGGAGATTGCTCTACCCCCTATGCGACTGTGCCTTCGTGATCTGCAAGGACATCTAACACGATGCGCTCTAGGAAGATGATAAAGGGTTGTTGGAGAGAATAGGCATCCTTGACGCACAGCAATTGTTGTTCTAAACCAGTTCCAGATGTCGCTGTTGTGGAGGACTGCACTGCACTGGTAGCCTTGTCATTCAGGCTCTTGATGACTTTAATAATCTTACAGCTGATGTTGGACATTCTCATGGTTGCCCACAGATGCTGCATGCCAGACTTGCTCAAACGCTTTCTTGAAGTCTATTTAACACATGATATAGATGTTGGGCATGGGCAACGTCAATCCCCCCAGGTCCTGATTTGGCTCCGAAGAGTCCGCTGGACCTAAAGCAATTATCATGTAATTTAATGTAATGTAAGCCCACCAGTCAGATCATGACTCGCAAACATTCAGTGTCGTTGTGATTGCAATCAAAACGTTTGTCTTCAGACTTAGGCTTTATCTGTGTGTTTGCGTGTGCAGATTGTAACAGCAGAAATATTGACGACAAAATGTAGTAAATTAGCTTAGCGCAAAATAGATAGCATTGAATAAAACTTGACGTTAATTCACGAGTTATCTAAAGCAGAGTCCACCTGTGTCAAATTAACCTTCTTGAACAGTTCGTTCCCCAGTCCATCAGACAGACCTGGCTAAACCAAGAATTTTAACTAGCTTACTTCGCCGAAATTAGAGCACTAAGTAGCTTACACGACTCATATCTCTATTTGATCTAGCCTGTTGCGGCTCTGACACGACGTCAGGCATAATCCAGGGTGTCTCCCACGTATAAGAAGTGGGGAGGATTTTCAAAGAAATAATATTCAAATATAGTCCTGTAGAAAAAAGATTAAGAAACGAGAATTAAATGATTGGTCAGAGGAAATAGAAACCCGGTCATATCCCCGCACCCAGAACCTTAGCTCTTCAGTCGAATACTAACTACGAAGCTGCGAGGGTCAAGTCAAAGGAACAAACTGCAGTGAACGCTTATAATAATAATAATAATAATAATAATAATAATAATAATAATAATAATAATAATAATAATAAAAATAATAATAATTATAATAATAACGGGTTTTTATATAGCGGGTACTCCAGCCTACGACCAGACTCACCGCGCTTTACATAGTCAATACATAAAAGTACATGCACTCGATCAAACATCGCGTTTGTTACCATATACCAAAAGACGGAACAGTAAAAGCAAGAACTATTTACAACTACGTACAAAATGACAAAAAAAGACAAAAATAGAATAGCAAAAACCTATTCGCAGTTATGCATATGCCTGGATAGACCCAGGAAAGGAAAACAGTATAAATATTTACAGCCGTGTAAACACTTACAAATCAGACAGAACAACAGAGGAGATAATGGCAGCCTTATCATCAAGATAGACTAGAGACGGTTTCACGAATCCCAGAGACTAGAAGTAAGTTAACACTAGCAGTTTGATACATGTATGTTTATATATTTTATATTGATTGCCATGTATTAATAATATGTTCATCATATATATAGTTACAGAAACCAATTATTGTTTCGGAGACATTGTGCATGTGGATTGATGTATCTTAGCCTTAAGATTCGGATCTAATTGTGCATATGGGAAACCCTGCAGGTGTCTGATGCTATGGACTCTCTGCAGAAGGGACCGCACACTCATATCTGAAGAGAATATTATAGTCAGAGGTCTGACTTTTACAGTCAGCTCTGGGACAGTTTGTGGAGACAAACGCATGACGCTTGATCCCGTGGTACAGAAGGAGAACAACCTAGATTCTACCTCTCCTCGTGTGAACCTCGTAGCTACAAGCCTCACCCGACTCACCAGATTAACCTGAGAGGCAAGACCCTTCAGACGGACTCCATCACGCGCCCACGCGCCGTAGATAAGTCGCCCGCAAATGCAAACTGAGTTCTAACCCTCGAGAAACATAGTCGACCACTCGAACAATATTAGACTTGCTTAGCAAAGGATGAAGAAGACCTGCTGAATGAAATACCCAGCACATCAAACTATACTACTCAAGATAATTGAAGGGCCACTCTCATATTTCATTTAGTTTAATTATTTTTGTGCTGCTATCAATAATATCGCTTATATTGCTTATTTCAAAACTGATCCTGTACAGTAACATTCAAGACAATCTTATTCTGACAAGTAATCACATGTGTGAGTTTTGAATTTTCTGCACTGAGTTGAAAAACAAACCCAATTTTTACAAAAAAATTACCCTAATTTACTGTTGTCTTGCCAATAAAGCAAAATTTTCAACATTAAAAAGTGATTTGCACGCGAAAGGCTTGCATTTTCTGAGTTCAGTTCAACAATTGGCGCTTTTTTCTGGGTATAAATGGCAGCGCTTTTGCTGCTTTTCTAACCATGCCCCCAAGGCGACAATTGATTGATGCGGATAGAGGCAGAGCTATTATATGGCTTCAGGAAGGGGTGGGAGTGAGAGAAGTTGGCAGGCGGCTGGGAGTGTCCCACTCCGTTGTCCAAAGGCTGCGGGAGCGCTTTAACAACACTGGAAGCGTCCAAGAACCAAGATGGTCCGGACGCCCCCGCGTTACCACTGCAAGACAAGACCATTTCATCACCCTGTCAGCTCTGAGGATGAGGTCAGCTACAGCAAACACCATCAGAAGACAGCTTCACGCAGCCAGCAATGTTAACGTTAGCGACTAGACAATTCGCAACCGTCTACACGAGGCAAACCTGCGATCAAGATGACCAGCAGTACGGCTTTTGCTCACCCCAGCTCACCGTGCAGCGCGTTTGGCATGGGCTCAGCGTCATTTGGTGTGGACTAGGCAACATTGGTCAAGGGTGCTCTTTACAGACGAGTATCCGTTCTTCTTGTCTTTCAACGGCCGTCGAGTGAATGTTTGGAGGCGTCCACGGGAGCGTTTTGCTGATGCGACGGTGCGCTAGCATGACCGCTTTGGTGGTGGATCTGTCATGATGTGGGGTGGCTTCGCATTAAACTTCAGAACACCCCTGATCCAAATTCATGGCAACTAAACGGTTTGGCTACAGGGATGACGTTCTACAACCTAGGGTTCTCCCAGCTCTGCGGGTCATTGGGGAAGGTGCCATACTACAGGACGATAATGCCAGACCCCACCGAGCGCGTATCGTCAATGACGTCCTGCAGCAACAGCACGTCATAAGGAAGGATTGGCCGGCTCGATCACCCGATTTGAACCCCATAGAATATCTGTGGGATGTCTTGGGTCGACAGACACGGGCAAACCTCCCTCCAGGAGCTAACCTTGAAGTTCTGGCCCAAGTTCTCCAGCAAGAGTGTTTGGCCATCCCAGGAAACATCCTCCATAACCTGATACTGTCCAAGAGACAACGATGCCAAGACTGCATTGATGCAAACGGTGGCCACACCCGATACTGACTCTATAGATTTTTGGTTTCTAAAGTTTTGATTTTGTAAATGAGGGGTATGTCCAGATAAATTGAATTTACTCGAATTTTAAGCGACTGATGTCTAAAATCTTTTTTTGTTATTGATGCAGAAATAATTGCAATAAAATATGATGAACTAATAAATTGAAATCGTGTTTCTGATTTAAAGAGAGACCCATATGTCCAAGTGGCCCTTGAATTATTTTGAGTAGTATATATTATTATTAGTTTACATGTTAATGAAGAAATTTTAAAGTTTGTGTTGCCTATATAACAGTTGAAATCACAAACGACTGGTGTCATTCTATTTGCATTGTTGTTGTATCTACTAGTTTTCTTCTCTTGAGTTTAGTCTTTTGTTTAGTAATAAGCATTTCTCAAATTGAGCCAAATGATACTATAACGCCCGAGAACAAATATAAATTTTATGTGACCAAGCACCGTGATCAGTCTCTCACATAGCTTTGGAATTCTGGTAAAAGAACGATCGATAGTGGTAGCCTAATGCCCATCTATAAATAAGTCTTACCCCCTAGTAAGATAAAACGTATCTTCCCCGGAATGTCATCACATATGGGCGCTCGTCAAGGATAATGTTAGTATCTATATCTTGAGTAACCCACAGATAATACCGAATAGAACATATTATCTTACTTAGGATACTTAACAGTGGTCTAGTACAAAATCCAAGAGTTGACTCAGTGGCATTGGAAAAAACATGTTCGTGATTTTTTTATTTGCATGATTGAATTGATTGTTGTATGCACATGTATGTATTGATTGATGTAAGATAATTGTTTCTTATGCATTGATTGAAAATTGTTGTGGATTGCTGGTAACATCTCACATAGGGATATTTCAATTATACTTGTTAAACTACACTGACTAATAGTAGTTAGGTTATCTGACTTTTAGTCTCTGGAAATCTAGAAATCTAGTGTGGCTGACTTCTTTAAAATGCGCAGAGAATTAGGAGAAGAGAGTGAGGCGTTAGGTTTAACCGGGCAAGAGCTAATCACATATGTCACCTCGGAATGGAACAAACTGGAAAAATCCAGAGCTGAGGAGATAATTTGCGCAGAAAAAGCTAAAATTGAAGAAAGAGATCGTGCAGAAAAAGCCAGAGCTGAGGATAGAGACCTTGCATTAGAGGCAGCTAAAAAATTTAAAAGTAATGGACTTAGAGATGTATGAGCATATAAAACGGTTGGAAATTGAAGCAAGGGACAGAGAACGAGACCAATTGATAGCCAATCGGGCATCAGACCCCAATTTTAGCCAATTGTCGTCCTCATCTGAAAACCCTGCCCAACCCCCTTTCATCACTCCAGGCATGAACCTTTTCATAAGTCCATTTGATGATAAAATTGATAGGATAGATGCATATCTCGATCGGTTCTAGCATTTGGCGCAAGAATTCGAGCTTGACTCTAGCAAATGGAACATAAAATTAGCTCAAGGATTGAGAGGTGCAGCTTATGACGTATACGTGAAATTGCCCACAGGACAGGTTAACAATTACGCAGCCCTAAAGAAAGCACTCCTGGTTTGGTTTGAGTTGACCTCCGAAACCTAACGTAAAAAATTGCGCAACTCGCGGAAAGAGAAAGGTGAGAGCTATAGTCAATTCGTGGACCGATTGGAAACCTACCTACGTAAATGGTTAGACTTATCCAACCTCATGGAAACATATGAAGATCTAGCAGAACTAATCCTGAGTGAACAGTTACACGATTCAATGACACCAGGAACTAGAAGGTTCACTGCAGAACAAGGTGCCAAGAGCTTAGCTGATTTAATCAAACTAGCGGACCGGTACACCACCGCACATGAAAATGAAGCAAAACGCAAGGTAACAGATAAACCCAGCCGAGATGGAAACAACCAGAAACAACACCCACAACAAACACAGCAGTCTAATCAACATCAGCATAACTCAGAGAACAAGAAAGCCCAGTATACGGTAAAACCGGCTGGTCAAGGTCAAAACCCCCGGAAATATTGTTCTAACTGCAGAAAGACTAACCATAACACAGTTGATTGCCGCAGAACAGCGAATCAAACGCACACCGTGACTGTAAAGTCAAACCAGTACCGTTGACCCTGAGACTTCAGATAAGTCCAGACCCCCAGTCAGTGAAACAGTTGTAGTGAACGGGAAAACCGCGTCAAGTCTATACGACACCGGATTATCGTATGATGCAATCGTCAGTGGAACTCTTGTAACGACTGAGGACATCACAAACGAGACCGTCACTTTGCAAGGCCCTGATCGATCCATACCCGCCTCCACCTTACCCATCGCGATAGTCCATGTAGACTCCCGATATGTGTCAGGAAAAGTAAAAGCGGCGATTTGGCTTGGAAGAGTCAGCTGGACCTAAAGCAACAATCAATCAATCAATCAATGCTCCTGAATTTGTTGCAGCAGTTCAAACTAGAACACAAATCGGACAGGACGCTGCAGATAATCTCCCTTCTAATCCGGCCCCAGCCGAGATGAGGGCAGATCAACTCGCTGACCCCACATTAGCTAAATGCTACCAAAAACTCCCTCAGGCGCATAACCCACCTCAGAAAGGAGAGTTCTTTGAGAAAAACGGACTACTGTACAGACAAACAGACCATGACCACTCTCAATTAGTTGTCCCTGCCAAACATAGACCCCAGGTACTAGAGGTAGGACACGCTATTGCATTTAGCGGGCACATGGGCGTGAGTGCAACAATTCAGAGAATTACCGCTCACTATCATTGGCCTGGAATAGCAGGAGACATTACGCGCTTTGTCCGCTCCTGCCCCCAGTGCCAGAAGGTAGACCAAAAAGAGATGGGAGTCCCAGTAACGCTAGGCGAAACGCCCGTAACCGGTTCCACATCCCACAGAGTAGCAGTAGACATCGTAGGCCCACTGCCGCTTACAGAAAAGCGCAAACATCTACGCGACGTAGCAACGTCTACAAATCATTAAATGGCTTTGTCTATAGCAGGAGAAGTTGAAGCAAACGAGGACTTAGCTATCGAGTATCCTCTGAAATGTAGCGAGACCTACAGAGACGTAGCTATAAACCCAAAACTATCGACAGACAGACAAAGACAAATAATGGAGATAGTTGCGCAACACCAAGCAGTGTTGAAGGACATACCTGGACAGACACCGTTAGTTGAAGTGACATTGGACCTTGACTGACAGATAAAACCGTACCATATCCCTCTTGCAAAACAAACCACTGTCAAGTGGGAGATAGCAACACTCTTAGAGGCCGTAATCATCTCCCGCTCTACCTCCCCATACAGCGCTGGAATAATCTTATTACGTTAGCTGAGCAGAGAACATCGCCTATGCATAGATTATCGCCGACTTAACGCCATTGCGGAATTCCAGGCCGAACCGCTGAAAGATACAGCACAACTGTTCGCGAAACTGCATAACGCAAAATACTTTTTCACGAATAGACCTAAGAAAAGGATACTATCATATACCGGTGCCAGAGCACCTAAGACCGTATCTAGCCTTCAGTACAGCTGATAGTCACTATGAGTTTAATGTCTTACCATTTGGACTTAATAACGCACCTAGCATTTTTTTCTCCCATGATGAGACAGCTTCTCGTGCCCATTCAAGATGAAGAACTCCATCACTTTATGGATATCTTAATCGCAACCCACACCTGGGATGACCACTTACGATTTCTCTCTACTGTTCTAAAGCGACTTAGTGAAACCGGACTCACAGCCCGGCCGACAAAGTGCCTGGTGGGATACAAGGAGATAGAATTTCTAGGTCACACACTCAGACATGGCAGTCTGCTTCTGGAAGACAACACACTCGAAAATGAACAATGCACCACGCCCGATAAACAAAAAGGATGTGCAATCATTTCTAGGTCTATGTGGCTACAACCAGAATTGTGTTGCAAACTTCAATTCCATTGCGCCATTGTCTGATCTAACCAAGAAGAAAGCGCCCGAGAAAGTAGAATGAAATGCCGAGTGCAAAGATGCGTTCCAAACCCTAAAAACTAGACTCACCTCACAACCCATCCTGAAGTTACCCGATGCAACCCAACCATTCGTGTTACGCACAGACGCAAGTAACCAAGGTTTAGGAGCAACCCTGCTACAATCTGACCCCAATGACCCTGCACTTCTCTTACCAGTCGCGTATGCCAGCCGAAAATTAACTAAAACTGAACATAATTACGCAACAGTAGAAAAAGAATGTTTGGCATTGGTCTGGGCCATCCAGAAATTCCAGATGTATTTGTATGGCGCTCATTTCAAGGTGCAGTGCGATCACCAACCATTAACCTTTCTTGCGTCATCACAGAAACTCAACACTAGACTCATGCGTTGGTCTCTCTTGCTACAGCCCTACTCATTTCATGTAGAATCCATACCAGGGAAGAGTAACCACGGAGCTGATTACCTCAGCAGATACCCCGTGTCCACTGTGGACAAACCTAACCTCGCTTCCAATCCCCTCACAGTTGCGGGTGGATGCACCCAGCTTTGTACCCCAGTGACCTCATCCCCAGTTCTCTATGTAAATAATGCACATACATATTTTCGCCACTATTTCCGTACCAATTCTTACCCCTGTGTAACAATAGTTTTTGGGGGGGAGCCTATGTAAACAGCAGAAATATTGATGACAAAATGTAGTAAATTAGCTTAGTGCGAAATAGATAGCATTGAATAAAACTTGACGTTAATTTACTAGTTATCTAAAGCAGAGTCCACCTGTGTCAAATTAACCTTCTTGAACAGTTCGTTCCCCAGGCCATCAGACAGACCTGGCTAAACCAAGAATTTTAACTAGCTTACTTCGCCGAAATGACCAGGATCTCCTAAAGCACTATGTAGCTTACACGACTCATATCTCTATTTGATCTACCCTGTTGCGGCTCTGACACGACGTCAGGCATAACCGAGGGTGTCTCCCAAGTATAACAAGTGGGGAGGATTTTCAAAGAATCCTATCCTATCCTATCCTGTCCCGTAACCCGGAGGTCGTAGGGGCACCAAAGATGATCGTTTAACCAGCATACTCCATCCTTCTCTGTCCTCAGCAGCCCTGATGGCTTCACTCAGTGTCAAACCAGTCCATTCTCGAATGTTGTCCTCCCACCTCTTTTTCGGTCTCCCTCTTCTTCTACCTCCTTGCACTGTGCCTTGCAGAATGGTCTTTGCAAGGCCTGATGATCTGGTGACGTGGCCATACCATCGGAGTTTCCGTTTCTTCACCACTGTGAGCAGGTCATCGTGTTGTCTAATGGCTTGTGTGATGGTCTGTTGGACTTCGTCGTTGGTGATGTGTTGGGTATAGGAAATGCCCAGAAGTCTTCTGTAGCACCTCATCTCCATGCTTTGTATTCTTCGTTGGAGATCTGCTGTGAGGGTCCATGCTTCGCAAGCAAAAAGGAAGATGTAGATGACAAGGGAGCGCAGCGGTCTTAGTTTGGAATGTAGACTGATGGTCCTGTCTTTCCAGATGGGCTTCAACCTTGTCAGGGCAACAGTTGTTTGTGCGATCCTGGAGAGGACTTCCTGTCGGGACCCATTGTCTGATACAATGGCTCCTAAATATTTGAAGCTATGCACTGTGTTGAGGGATTGGCCTTGGACTTTGATGTCCGTGTTGATGCAATTGGTGTTGTTGGTCATCATTTTGGTCTTCTCTGCACTTATTTCCATTCCATAGGCTCTGGAGGTGGTGTCAAGCCTCTGTACAAGCTGTTAAAGTTCTTGTTCCTCTCCAGCCAATCCATCAATGTCATCCGCAAAACGAAGATTGGAGATTGCTCTACCCCTTATGCTGACTGTGCCTTCATGATCTGCAAGAGCATCTGACATGATGCGCTCTAGGAAGATGTTGAAGAGTGTTGGAGAGAGTAGGCATACTTGACGCACACCGATTGTTGTTCTGAACCAGTTCCCGATGGCGCTGTTGTTGAGGACTGCACTGGTAGCCTTGTCATAGAGGCTTTTGATGACATCAATAATTTTAGAGCTGATGTTGTACACTTTCATTGTTGCCCATAGAGCTGTGTCACGTCACCCGAGCGGGTTCCGTGATGTCAGCACATGCAACGAGTGAATAGGAATAAAACTCAAACAAAATAAACTAACACAAAGTGCCAGAATAACAGTCACACTCTTTTATTCAACAATTTACATACAAGCAAAGGACAATGGGGAACTAACCCACCCTCCACCCCTATCAAGTCCCCCACCCCAATATTAACTAACAATTACCTCCCTTTGTTCAACCCCAAACCGAACTAAACATCAACAGGTTTTTACAAAATGCACAACAAAATATCAATCAGTAATCAATTCAAAATACTATAAATCTCCAACTAAGAAATAATGGAGCTGTGAATCTTTAATCTTCGAACTACTGTCCAAGTCAAACTGCAGAACTGATGCACTGTTCAAACGTCTTTGCACGTAGCTCAGATGGAGCTAAACAGTTATTTTCACAATATAATAGATGATTTTTACTAACTAAATGAAGTATGTTTTTATGTGTGGTGCTGTGCAAGTCTGTGTGTGCGTGAGTGTGGTGCGTGGAATTCCTGTAATAAATGGCGATGCCCCGATTCAGAGGCAAAACAAGCAGTTGTGGCGGAGTTTACTTCCACGCTCCCCAGCTGTAGAGGCAAGGTCACAACACAGATGCACGTCTGCGCAAAGTGGCGATGGTGTAGTGGAACACAACTACACCGGTAAGGGATTAATCAGCGTAATACGGATGATAACAGATGACAAAAGATGATGCAGTGGATACAACAGGTAACAGGTAACAACAGGTAACAACAGCCCAAACCTGTAAGCAAATACACAGTCTTAACAGCCTGCCTACAAAACATAACCACTATATAATATAACACGCCGTCCTCCGTCCGCCATCTTGACCTGGTTGTGCATAACAACAATGATAATAATACATGATGCTATGCATACGTTTCAACAATATAATGCAACCCTTGATGCTTAATGATTCATATCTTCCATAAACACAGTCATTTATATAAAAATACATCATCATTGCGACCACACTTCAATCACACAGTCTTAATTCATTCCCTCTCCACCCTCATCACCTTTCTCAACTGTTATAACTACATCACGATTATCTCTCTTCAACCATCTATCTTGTCGTACTATACTGTAAACATGATTTCTTCATAACCATCATTTCCTTCATCTCCCCCAGCATAGTACATTATCTCTCTCTCCATACATACACCCCCCTCCCCTCTCTCTCTCCCTCTCTAACATGCATTCTCTATCATCACCGTTGACCCACTTTTCAACAACAGCAGCAACGACATTTCTCATTCATGTACATAATAAGAAAATCATAAGAAAATCATACAAAATCAATAAATCATTATGCATCAGAACACATCCCTTTTCCCCTCATTCATCACCATTCATTCGCGTATGCAGTCTCGGAGTGCGTGCCACTAAGAAATTGAATTACAGGGTTCACTCACCGTCTAGGCCTCGGCAGGTGACACACCTTCCTCCCCAACACAAATACAACACAACACAGGTCACAACACAATGGTTAGTCCTGAGAGTTAATTTCGTGTCTGGCTATTTTGCTGGTTATTCTCACAACAATAACAATAATGAGGATGAGGACACCTCAATTCTGTAACAGACCTTGAGTCTCGGTAGGTGTTCCATAGAGAACCACACAACCTTAGGAAGGAACTCTACATTTACTTATAAATGGCAGTTACAATCCTCCTCTTTCCAACTCTAAGCATTCTTACCCCGACGAGGGCGTAAGACCTTGGGTGGCTCGTATCAACAATTACAACACCCTTCCAACACTGACACCTAGTTCTAATATGACACACTGTCACAGAGTCACTGCCTGGTTAGAGCTGACCTCTCGCAAAAAGCACCCAAATCACTCTGCCTTACCAAACGCACCCAGGCCAAGAGCAAAACAGTCGAGTTCTCGTCAGTACCCCTATTTCTTATTATGCATACCCCTATTTCTTTATTTGGCCTACCCCTACCTTCAACGATACGCACGGGACTTTACGGCTACTGCATTCTTCGTACGCAATAAAGAAAACGGTCAAGCTATTATATGTACACTACACAGAAGAGAAGTGCAACTTCGCACAAAATATAGCTCTCTCTGCTACTACTGAAACTCGTGTCGTCACAAGCTGCATGCCAGACTCGGTCAAACGCCTTCTTGAAGTCTATGAACACATGATATAGATGTTGTTGGTGCTGTAGGTATTTCTCACAGATTATTCTGAGGTTGAAAATCTGCTCAGTGGTACTTCGCCCTGCCCTGAATCCTGCTTGTTCTTCAGCTATGATTTGTACAGCTTGGGGTTTCAACCTGTTGAGTATTATTTTCAGGAGGATCTTGCTGGGATGGCTGATGAGGCTGATGGTGCGGTGATTTTCACACTCCTGAAGGTTACCTTTTCTGGGAAGAGTGATGACAAGCGACTGGGTCCATGGTATAGGACACTCCTCACTCTGCCAGATCTTGTTACAGATAGTGGTGAGGGCATCAATCATCGCTTCTCCTCCTGCTTGTAGCAGTTCCGCGGGTATGTTGTCCACTCCCGCTGACTTCCCTTTCTTCAGCGATTGCACTGCTGCCTCAACTCTTCCCGGAGAATTGGGAGGATTTCTTCTTCTCTGTTCTCGGGACTTGCTAGAACTGATGGGTCTCCATTTGGTGTATGGTTGTGAAGGTCAGAGCAGTACTCTTTCCATCTGTCCAAGACTTCTTGTTCTTCTGTAAGGCATATGCCAGACTTGCTTTGGATCGTGGAGACTTTGGGCTGTTTGACACTTGTCAGCCGCTTCACAGTCTGGTAGGCCTTCTTACTGTTGTTCTTGTTCAGACTGTTCTCTATTTCCTGGCATTGATCTTCTATCCAGTTCTCCTTTGCTGTGCACATGCCTTTTCGGATGTCATTGTTGATTTTTCGTTAGACATCAGCTCCCTGTGAAGTGTTCTTTTTCTTTTTAATCTATCTTCGTTTATCACACAGATCGAAAAGGTCAGGCGTGATACACGGCTTCTTGTTTGGTCGGTACTTGCCAAGGATCTCAGTGGCGGCATCTGTCACAGCTGAGTTGAAGGTGGTGGTCGTCATGGTGTTGAAATCTACTTCACCAGCCCCCAAGATGAGCAGTGGTGCAAATTTCCCTCCAATTGTGGCCTGAAATAGTTCTGCCACCTCCGGGTCTTGCAGTTGTTCCAGGTCGAACTTCAGTCTAGTGCACTTTGCTGTATTTACTCTCTTCAAGTGTAGCCGGAAAGACATCATCACGAGATCGTGGTCACTTCCGATGTCTGCTCCTGGAAAAGTGCGTGTCCTGCCAAAGAAAGAATATTCAAATGTAGTCCTGTAGAAAAAATATTAATTAAATGATTGGTCAGAGGATGTAGAACCCCATGCATATCCCCGCACCCAGAACCTTTGCTCTTTAGTCAAATACTAACTACGAAGCTGCGAGGGTCAAGTCAAAGGAACAAACTGCAGTGAACGCTTATCCTCAGCCTTATCATCAAGATAGACTAGAGACGGTTTCACGAATCCCAGAGACTAGAAGTATAGTAACACTAGTAGTTTGATACGTGTATGTTTATATATTTTATATCGATTGCCATGTATTAATAATATGTTCATGATATATATAGTTACAGAAACCAATTATTGTTTCGGAGACGTTGTGCATGTGGATTGATGTATCTTAGCCTTAAGATTCGGGTCGAATTGTGCATATGGGAAACCCTGCAGGTGTCTGATGCTATGAACTCTCTGCAGAGGGGACCGCGCACTCATAGAAGGAGAACAACCTAGATTCTACCTCTCCACGTCCGAATCTACGTAGCTACAAGACTCACCCGACTCACCAGATTAACCTGAGAGGCAAGACACCTCAGACGGACTCCATCACGCTCCGACGCGCCGTAGACGATTCGCCCACAAATGCAAACTGAGTTCTAACCATCGAGAAACATAGTCGACCACTCAAACAATATTAGACTTGCTTAGCAAAGGATGAAGAACACCTGCTGAATAAAATACCCAGCACATCGAACTATATTCATTATTAGTTTACATGTTAATGAAGAAATGTTAAAGTTTGTGTTGCCTATATAAAAGTTGAAATCACATACATAAGACTGGTGTCATTCTATTTGCATTGTTGTGTGTCTGCTAGTTTTCTTCTCTTGAGACCAAGTAACCTAATCTTTTGATTAATAATAAGCATTTCTCAAATTGAGCCAAACGATACTATAACGCTCGAGAACAAATATAAATTTTATGTGACCAAGCACCGTGATCAGTCTCTCACATCGCTTTGGAATTCTGGTAAAAGAACGATCGATACTGGTAGCCTAACGCCCATCTATCAATAAGTCTTACCCCTAGTAAGATAATACGTATCTTCCCCAGAATATCATCGCACAGATGACGGAGAGTACGACTCTGCCAGACGGGCTGAGGTCGCCTTGGAATTCTCTAAGCAGTTCCCCCCGATCAGTGCTCGCCAGATCAGCCAACACAATCTTCCTGAATGGGTGAGAACCGCTGAGTTTCTCCCTCTTTTCTTTCCTTCTTATAATACCGCATTCTCTCTCGCATGGGGTGAACTTACGTGACTTAAGGAGGAGTCTTTTAATGAGGACTCCGATTGTTTTCTCCGGATACTCCGGTTTCCTCGCTCTACTTCAGTCATATTATTAGATGCAGTCAATGTAAATTTAAAACATTTTTTTTTGTATTCCGACTCCTTTAATAGCGATTCCTTCACATCGACGCGCTTTGAGTTTGATTGAGGAAAAAACGCGTGATAGCGTCCTGTGATATAAGTCCTATCCTATCCTATCCTATCCTATCCCGTAACTCGGAGGTCTTAGGGGCACCACAGATGATCGTTTAACCAGCGTACTCCATCTTTCCCTGTCCTCAGCAACCCTGATTGTTTCGCTCAATGTCAAACCAGTCCATTCTCGAATGCTGTCCTCCCACCTCTTTTTCGGTCTCCCTCTTCTTCTACCTCTTTGCACTCTGCCTTGCAGGATGGTCTTTGCAAGACCTGATGATCTGGTGACGTGGCCATGCCATAGGAGTTTTCCGTTTTTCCACCACTGTGAGCAGGTCATCGTGTTGTCCAATGGCTTGTGTGATGGTCTGTCATACTTCGTCGTTGGTGATGTGCTGGGCATAGGAAATGCCCAGAAGTCTTCTGTAGCACCTCATCTCCATGCTTTGTTTTCTTCGTTGTATATCTGCTGTGAGGGTCCATGTTTCGCAAGCGTATAGGAAGATGAAGATGACAAGGGAGCGCAGCACTTACCTTGGAATGTAGGCTGATTGTCCAGTCTTTCTAAATTGGCTTCAACCTCGTCAGGGCAGCAGTTGTTTGTGCGATCCTGGAGAGGACTTCCTGTCGGAACCCATTGTCTGATACAATGGCTCCGAAATATTTGAAGCTATGCACTGTGTTGAGGTATTGATCTTGGACTTTAATTTCAGTGTTGATGCCATTGGTATTTTTGGTCATCAATTTGGTCTTCTCTGCACTTATTTCTATTCCATAAGCTCTGGAGGTGGTGTCAAACCTCTGTACCAGCAGTTCAAGTTCTTGTTTCTCTCCAGCCAATCCACCAATGTCATCCGCAAAACGAAGGTTGGAGATTTCTTTCCCCCCTAAGCTGACTTTGCCTTCGTGATCTGCAAGGGCATCTGATATGATGCGCTCTAGGAAGATGTGGAAGAGTGTTGGAGAGAGTAGGCATCCCTGACGCACACCGAACCAGTTCTGAACCAGTTTCCGATGGAGCTGTTGTGGAGGACTGCACTGGTAGCCTTGTCATACATTGTTTTGATGACTTCAGTAAATTTAGGGCTGCTGGCTGTTATACACTCTCATGGTTGCCCACAGATCTGCATGCCAAACTCGGTCAAACGTCTTTTTAAAGTCTACGAACACAGGATATTGATGTTGTTGGTGCTGTAGGTATTTCTCGCAGATTATTCTGAGGTTGAAAATCTGTTCAGTGGTACTTCGCCATACCCTGAATCCTGCTTGTTCTTCAGCTTTGATTTTATATATAAGTATAAGTGTTATAAGTATTAATGTCAAAGCAAGGCTGCCGCAGAGGCGGCCTTTGGGGGTTGCGACTAGGGCAACCGCCCCGGGCCCCGCGCCTGAGGGGGCCCCGCGATAGATTATTTTGTCACCATTAGACATCATACGAATAAGCGGGGCCTGTATTTATAATGTGCCGTAGCTTAGAATCATGTAAATATTAGACTGAAATATGATTTTTTTTTTGAAAATATCCTTCGTTATTATGACGCTATTTCATTTAAAATAAAGTGAAAGATTTATTTTTAAGTGAGAAAGGAGAGTAACTGGTATTTAATAGATTGCAACCTTTAATAAAGCTTTGGCCAAAGCTTCTTATCAGTGCCTGGCAGGAATAATTCACTGCAAAACAACGAATATAAGATCGAACGAATAAACAACTCGGTCCTACAACTGGTTTGTTTTCACTGCTAAAATTGTGTTTGATTAATGTTTATTTAGATGTGTGTACCATTTATGTGTGTATATGTATGTGTGTGTGTTTGTGTGTATGTATGCGTACGTGTGTCCGTGCGTGCATAATGCCTCTCTGGCTCTTGTTTTGACAATTGCAAAGTCATATTGTGTTTACCCGACTGAAGTTTTGTAGAAACTGCACTTTTGTTTCAGGGCATTCCACCTGAACTGCAGAAAAAGATATCAAATGAAGGTACAACGCGCTGTTCTCTCACATGCATCAACTGTGTGTTCAGAGAAAGAGAGAGAGAGAGAGAGAGAGAGAGAGAGAGAGAGAGAGAGAGAGAGAGAGAGAGGGGTTAAAAAGATCGAGGAAACAGAGAGAGAGAGAAAAAAAAGATGGGGGGGGGGGGGAGTTAGAAACATTGAGGAAACAGAGAGAGAGAGAGAGAGAGAGAGAGAGAGAGAGAGAAAGAGAATGAGGGGGGGGGGGGGGGAGAGGTTAGAAAGATCGAGGAAACAGAGAGAGAGAGAGAGAGAGAATGAGGGGGGGGGAGAGGTTAGAAAGATCGAGGAAACACAGAGAGAGAGAGAGAGGAAGAGAGAGAGAGAGAGAGAGAGAGAGAGAGAGAAACAATGGTGATGGTCTTGATGGTTGACATAAAACTACGGACCTAGTGATTACAAATAGGACAGGTGAGTAGTTTTGAACACAAGCCAGACACGTTAGTGCTTGAAAGACACGAAACTGCACTCAACAATCATTCCAGCGGGGCGGTACAAGAGTTTTGTAAACTGGGGAAGATAAATCAAAGAAGGGGAGAAGACTATGTACTTCCTTCACAAAGCGCACAAAGCTTGCCCACAGAAAAAGGACCTAGAAACCTCTATCCCTTGCAACCAAACGTTTACCAGAGTCCGTTTACCGTATCACAGCGTTTTCAAGGTACCAGTGCTATTCTTTATTACAACGGTCTTTCCTTTACTGATGATGATGATGATGGTGATGATGATGATGATGATGATGATGATGATGATGATGATGATGATGATGATGATGATGATGTGAACCCCCACCCCATGGTAATGATCATAATAATTTTATTCAATTCAATTTAGTTTAGTTCAACATATACGTAGAACCATTTACAAGGCAATGAGGTGACCATGATGGTAATAGTGATGGTAATGATGATGATGATGACAACAATGAAGACGACGACAATGATTATGATGTTAATGATGTTGTTGTTGATGTTCCTGTTGTTATTGTTCTTGTTGTTATTATTGCTGATGTTATTGTTGTTAAAAACTTCTTTCAGCCTCGCTGACGAAGTTCAAAATTCTGACCATATCGGGTGACAAACGCAAAGTCAGATCCAATGAACTCCAACCGTCAGACAGAGAACGACTAATCATCACGTCTGAAGTAAGACAACAACCTCTAGACTACCGCCATTTTTCTGCTTCTAGGCATATAGAAACCCTTTGATTTGGTCTGGGATAAAACCTCGAACAAAGCGCCGTTCTGTCAGTGTGTATGTAGACCCTTTGCACATCATATCTCAAGAACTCCTGAACAGACTGATTTTGTTACAATTAAATTCATTCCAATGTAATACTTTATATTACGTCTGTTTACAACAGTGTGAAAGTAGGCAAGATTATCCACGCTTTGTAAGAGCACTGTCTGGGTTAGCAGAAAGTCTCCCATCGTATTTGTTTTATCTCAAAGGTCAAGGTCGTAGGGGTAAATTCTTTGTTAAATTCGAGTTGTTCTATAAATATTTATATCTCAAACAACAACAACAACAACAAACAAACAAACAAAAAGATAACCGATTGGTATTTTTTAAAATGTCATACAGGTACTACAATTATTGGGCCATGTTTCTATGGCACACCGTGTGTGGTATTTTCGTGGATTGGTTGATGGGCTGATGGACCAGGGCAAAACAGTTTACTTAGCGAGCGTTGTGGCCAAGTGGGCTAAGGCGGGACTAATTTTCCTTGTCCACAGGCCAGAAACCACAGGCGCCTGACGGGTGTGGGATCAATCCAGCGTCAGGTCGTTAGGTTTCTCCGAATATTATTTACTTTCGACTCGGGCAACGTCTCGGGGGGTTTCTCCGGGTACTCCGGTTTGCTCCCCCAGCAAAATTTTAAAAACACAACTAAAATTAGGTAGGTTGGGTTTGGGCGCGCCACAGGCTGCGACTACGCCTTCCCCAGGGGAGGCGGCCGAGAATTTCCCAATAAAAAGGAACAATAAAGCGTCACAAAAAAAAAAAAAAAAAAAATCCCTGTTTGATGGCAGCACACAAAATCATGAGGAACTAACATCAGGACTGGACGAATCAGTGTCCATTTGTATGATGCCCATTCCATCGGACTCTTTTTACACTTATACTACTTAAAGCTGACATGTCTCGGTGCTGTTGCCAAGCTCTACTTTGGATCGCACAGCAGAGGAGAGGCGGCATGTAGGTCTATTCTGGACGATGTGCCGATACTATAATGCTTTCATGATTGGTTGGCTAAATGGTCCATGGTTTAATAACGCACAAGACCGCAGCAGGTGTGCAAATTTGACGAGGGCTTGTTTTATCACTCGCTGGCGTATCTGGCAAGGTGTGTAATGTGAAATGTAGACCTATTATGTTTCAGGGCAATGTCACAGAAATCGAAGAGAACGTGAGTGAGTCTTTTGTGAATCAGGTGCTGCCAGCACTTCAAGCCTACCGCCTGCCCGGCATCACCACATTCGATCAACAAGACCTCACCATCAGGCTAATCAAGACTGGACCCAAGCCGAAACTGGTAAACCCTGACCTTCAACGTCTCCTGCTCTGCAGTCCTTTAGGAAAAAATGATGCCACGAACATGTGGGAATAGCAAGCTGTTGCACAATTAATCAATAGTCGATTCAGTCCCGATGCTTGAATCTTGATCTATATAACTCGATATCGTTTATCCACGCAGCCTGTTCACTCAGCAACAAAGTAGGAGTTGTCGTATAAAGTTTTCCAACTTTATTCAGCAAACACCAACAACTGCGTACAAGATCGCTTTCCGTCACTACAGAAATCACTACTCTCAACCAGACAGTGCGTTATAAAGTTCCTCAACTATCTAGAAAATCATCGAACGTTCCAGAATGACGCAATAACACCCAATCAAAATAAAACTCGTCCATGGTCACATAATATTTACGACTCTACATGATTCGACCATTCGATCAGTAATAAAGAAATACTTATATAAAAATCTCAATGATACTACAAAGATATCGATCGACGAAAATTATCAACATTGTACAAAGCTTTCTCTAGCAACAGCGCAAAATCAAATCAAAGGCGCTATCATCGCATGCTTTGTAAAACAAAACGATCGGAACTATCGCGCGCGTCTGACTCATAACACAAGCACAATATTGGCTGATGTTTTAGTCTATTTAGTCGCCGAGATTGTACAGCCCTTTGCAGCCCTATATTCACATTGGAGGCTGCGCTATGCGAAGGTGAAAGTACCGACCCCCGATTCGTAAAACACATTTTTTTCCATTACTGCCATTTTACCACCTCGATCAATGTTTTAAAGATAATTGTTGTTGTTGTTGTTGTTGTTGTTGTTGTTGTTGTTGTGTTGTTGTTGTTGTTGTTGTTGTTGTTGTTGTTGTTGTTGTTATTATTATTATTATTATTATTATTATTATTATTATTATTATTAAATCCCTGATTCTGTTGTACGACAGGTACGCAAGCTTCCAGTGGCCACATTCAGTCTGTTTGACGCTGCGAGGATGGGGAAGCTGTGGCTTACGGAAGATCCTTACCTACACTTTAATATTGCGGGAGGTAATCAATCCATTTGTGTGGACGTCGTGACGTCAGTGGCGGCCATGTTGAAAAGCCTGCATGACCAGGGGTTTTGTCACCGCGACGTCAAGGCCCAGACCCTCCTGGTGCACCTTGATACGCCGGGGAGGATAGCCGTAAGTACTTGACCTTTGACCTTTTGCAAGCTGTCATCAAGATGGCAAAGTAGCTCTTCCGGTGGGTACCTTGCTCTTTTTAGAACGGGGTGCGTGCGTGCGTGTGTGTTTGTGCGTGAACGCGTCCTTGTTTACATATTATCTGGACAAATCAGTAAACATCTACATAACTTGTATTGACATGCCTACTTGTTTTGACGTCAGAACAATGATCCGTTAGGATTAGGGCTGTGTTAGGGTTAGGGTTCGAACACTGCAAAGTACTTAAAACTGGGAATGAAATATGACTCATTGTCTTTTGGAACTTTTTTGGAACTTTGTCCTTTTATTAGCAAAACCACATATAATTCAACCATGAAACAAGGCTCATAGCCTAGGGGGCATTTTAGCCAAAAATAGGGAAAAGGGGGGATGGGGAATTACAGCCATTAAAAAATAATGCACGGCACAAAAAAGCCTGCTCCATAGGCATCACAAGACAAACCTCTGAAATGTCTGCCCCAATGCTTGAATCATCCTCATCGTCGTTTATCCACGCAACCCGTTCAATCATCAACAAGGCTGGAGTCGTCGTATGTAGTTTTCCAACTTTATTCAGCATACATCAACAAACTGCATACAATCGCTTTTTCCACTCTCAACTTTTCACTTTCCAATTTACAATTCAATCTACTATCAACCAACAATCCTTAACTATCAACCACCTTTTGAAACCGTGCGGCATTATACATGTATATATATATAATTTAATATAAATTCTCTCCAAATGGCTAGCACCGTACAGCAACCATCAAGGAACAAGGAATAAAAACAAGCCAAGGGAGGCAAGTTAATTTAAACCAGAAAAATAATTAATACCAGAAAAATAATTATCCTGCTCTCAAAGGTGAACAAAAGTGAGACATAGTGACTTTCAATTCCATGTGCTTCTTAATGAGCTACAAGAGCTCAATAAGCAGTAGAATTGCATTCATAAAACCTGGTTCTCCTGACGCGTTTCGATCTTTACCAAAGATCTCATCAGAGGAGGTTTGGCCCTGAATGCATAGACTACACTAAGTGCAGTCCAAATGTACTGCCTGGGTAGTCACAAAGACACCCGTTAAGAAGTTCACATTAGGAAGAAGCCAGTCTCACTATGAAAATACCCCAGTTACCAGGGCCGACCGAGAGAATTACTTTGAAAATGGTTTTCAAATAATTGTAAAATTTAATATATTTTATTCCTTGTTCCTTAATGGTTGCTGTACGGTGCTAGCCATTTGGAGAGAATTTATATTAAATTTTACAATTATTTGAAAACCATTTTCAAAGTAATTCTCTCGGTCGGCCCTGGTAACTGGGGTATTTTCATAGTGAGACTGGCTTCTTCCTAATGTGAACTTCTTAACGGGTGTCTTTGTGACTACCCAGGCAGTACATTTGGACTGCACTTAGTGTAGTCTATGCATTCAGGGCCAAACCTCCTCTGATGAGATCTTTGGTAAAGATCGAAACGCGTCAGGAGAACCAGGCTTTATGAATGCAATTCTACTGCTTATTGAGCTCTTGTAGCTCATTAAGAAGCACATGGAATTGAAAGTCACTATGTCTCTTTTGTTCACCTTTGAGAGCAGGATAATTATTTTTCTGGTATATATATATATATATATATATATATATATATATATATATATATATATATATATATATATATATATATATATATATATATATATATATATATATATATATATATATATAGTCTCGCTACGCTCTAGAAACGGTGAGAATACTCCCGCATGAAACGCCCCAACAAATCAGAACAAATTTCATCATCACTGTCTCACGTCATACAACCTTATTTGGGATAGAAGTTTCTTTAGTTACCTCTAGAATTATCCATACGCTTCGATCGATAGTAAACAACCACTCAAATAATATCGACCCTCTAAAATTATCAACGTTATACAAAGCTTCTCCTAATAACAACGCAAAATCAAATCAAAGATAAATACACTCTATTATTGCATGCTTTGCAAAATAAAACGATCTGATCTTTCGCGCGCGTCCCATTCGCGCCGCCGCGCGAGTCTCAACGTAACAATGTCAAACACCCGTTTTAAGTTTTACATTGGTTCAACATGGAAAGAAAAATGTACAACATCGCATGGTTCACAAACGAAGACAAACGGGAATGCACAATATATATACAGTGACATAACTCAAACTCCAATAAAGCGGCTTAAATTTAGCAACCTGCTCTTTGATTCAATATTCGTCCAACCAAGAAAATAGAAGTTTGAAATAAAACTAAAAGAGAACTGTGCGTCACTATTGGAAAAGTGAAAAAATAATCCCTATAAAACGGCTTAAATCAGACAACCTGCGTTTAGATTTAGAGTTCAATAACTGATTTAACTTATAGGCATTCGGGTGATTCCTGAAGTTTTGGAGTACTAAAGAAAGTCTGTTAACAACCAACACAGAATTTGTACATCTAAACAGATAATGAAATTCATCACCTAGTTCATTCAGATCACACAGAGTACACAGTCTATCTTCTCTCTGAATATTCAAATATCTAAGTGATTAAATTGGGAGTTTGTGACAGCTGAGCCTAAATTTCAAGAAGTTTTTTTCTCGATAGAGGTGACAAGTAAACTAAATAATCTTCGAAACAGAACGTACTCTTAAAAATTCTATATGTAATACAAGCATTATAATCGAATACATCCTGATACCAGGTTTGCAAGAACTGGTCTCTCAAGCGTTGTTTGACCATGGTCTTAAAAAAATTCAAGGAATATTTACACATGAAAGACAGACCAAGATCATTTAACAGAGAACGAACAGTACATAACCAGGAGAGTTTATCCTATCCTATCCTATCCTATCCTATCCTGTCCCGTAACCCGGAGGTCGTAGTGGCACCACAGATGATCGTTTAACCAGCATACTCCATCTTTCTCTGTCCTCAGCAGCCCTGATGGCTTCACTCAGTGTTAAACCAGTCCATTCTCGAATGTTGTCCTTCCACCTCTATTTCGGTCTCCCTCTTCTTCTACCTCCTTGCACTGTGCCTTGCAGAATAGTCTTTGCAAGGCCAAATGATCTGGTGACGTGGCCATACCATCGGATTTTCCGTTTCTTCACCACTGTGAGCAAGGTCATCGTGTTGTCCAGTGGCTTGTGTGATGGTCTGTCGAACTTCGTCGTTGGTGATGTGTTGGGTATATAAAATGCCCAGAAGTCTTCTGTACCACCTCATCTCCATACTTTGTATTCTTCGTTGGAGATCTGCTGTGAGGGTCCATGCTTCGCAAGCACATAGGAAGATGGAGATGACAAGGGAGCGCAGCAGTCTTACTTTGGAATGTAGACTGATGGTCCTGTCTTTCCAGATGGGCTTCAAACTTGTCAGGGCAGCAGTTGTTTGTGCGATCCTGGAGAGGACTTCCTGTCGGGACCCATTGTCTGATACAATGGCTCCTAAATATTTGAAGCTATGCACTGTGTTGAGGGATTGGCCTTGGACTTTGATGTCCGTGTTGATGCCATTGGTGTTGTTGGCCATCATTTTGGTCTTCTCTGCACTTATTTCCATTCCATAGGCTCTGGAGGTGGTGTCAAGCCTCTGTACCAGCTGTTAAAGTTCTTGTTCCTCTCCAGCCAATCCATCAATGTCATCCGCAAAACGAAGATTGGAGATTGCTCTACCCTTATGCTGACTGTGCCTTCATGATCTGCAAGAGCATCTGACATGATGCGCTCTAGGAAGATGTTGAAGAGTGTTGGAGAGAGTAGGCATCTTTGACGCACACCGATTGTTGTTCTGAACCAGTTCCCGATTGCGCTGTTGTGGAGAACTGCACTGGTAGTCTTGTCATACAGGCTTTTGATGACTTCAATAATTTTAGGGCTGATGTTGTACACTTTCATTGTTGCCCATCCATAGAGTTGCATGCCAGACTCGGTCAAACGCCTTCTTGAAGTCTATGAACACATGATATAGATGTTGTTGGTGCTGTAGGTATTTCTCACAGATTATTCTGAGGTTGAAAATCTGCTCAGTGGTACTTCGCCCTGCCCTGAATCCTGCTTGTTCTTCAGCTATGATTTGTTCAGCTTGGTGTTTCAACCTGTTGAGTATTATTTTCAGGAGGACCTTGCTGGGATGGCTGATGAGGCTGATGGTACGGTAATTTTCACACTCCTGAAGGTTACCTTTTTTGGGAAGAGTGATAACAAGCGACTGGGTCCATGGTATAGGCCACTCCCCACTCTGCCAGATCTAGTTACAGATAATGATGAGGGCATCAATCATCGCTTCTCCTCCTGCTTGCAGCAGTTCCGCGGGTATGTTGTCCACTCCCGCTGACTTTTCTTTCTCTAGCGATTGCACTGCTGCCTCAACGTCTTCCCGGAGAATTGGAAGGATTTCTTCTTCTTCTCTGTTCTCGGGACATGCTAGAACTGAGGGGTCTCCATTTGGTGTATGGTTGTAAAGGTCAGAGCAGTACTTTTTCCATCTGTCCAAGACTTCTTGTTCTTCTGTAAGGCATATGGAGGGTTTATACTCAGATTTAAAAAATAAATAAGAGCATAGTCGAAACATAAGTACTGACATTCTAGCAGAATCATTGCAACAAGCGATACAAAGTTTATACCAGAAACAGAGTAGCCTGCATTTAGCATCTAAGGAAACAGGAAAACAGCCAACTTCACTTAAAACCATACAGGTCGGCGTACCAATTTCAAAAATTTTAGTTGTAATCTATCACATATTATCATTTTTTCATGGGCCCATACCTCGCAGTTATACAATAAAATCGGTGTTACACATTTATCAAAAAGATCTAAATGAATATCAAGCGGCAAATCCAATTTTTGTACATTTTTTTTAAAGCGCAAAATTAGCACGTTCAGCTGATACACTCATGGATCTGAGATTTTTATGAAATTTTTATTATATTGAAAAAGGGTACCCAGATATTTATATTCTCAAACAATTTCAAGAATTACTTTTTTAAACTTAAAAACAGCAACTTTCTAACTTTACCCCAGGAAAAAATCATCACTTTCGTTTTGCAATATTTAAACACTATTACACATGTTGTTTTTCTATCAGTATTTGATTCAGCCCCGATGCTTGAAATCCTGATAGGTGTAACTCTGATTCGTTTATCCACGCAGCCTGCTCACTCAGCAACAAGACAAAGTCTTCGTATGAAGTGTTCCACTTTATTCAGCGTTCATCAACAACTGCATACAATCGCCTTTTCACTCTCCACTTTTTACTTTCCAACTCACTATCAACACACTCTACAACACACTCTTTTTGAAACAGTGCGGCACATATATAGCCATTCTCATCCCCAGAACACCTTGGAATAATCGAGTATGACGCAATTTAACCAATCATCACTGACATACGTCATACATTTTCCTTCACATTCCAGGAACGTTCTCAAACTTCTACAATTACCGGGAAGTTTCTATCGACAGTAAACACGCAAATCTAGAGAATTCTCCAATAATATCGACCAACGAAAATTATCAACGTCATACAAAGCTTCCTCTAACCACAACCCAAACTCAAATCAAAGGTAAATAAACTATTATTGAATACTTTGCAAAACGAAACGATTAGATCTGTCGTGCGCTTTTCAGACATACTACCATTCGCGTTTCAACGTAACAAACACAATCAAAATTTTGTACTGTATAGATTTATAATATCTAAGGCCTTCTGCATGTCTTTAGCAGATTATGATAAAATGACAGTATCATCAGCATAGAGTAACAAAAGCAAATGAAAATACTGTTCAGCATCAGAAAAGTCGAAGCCATTCGTCAAAATCTGTGGCAATGATAACCCGTCGATATGTTCTGCATAGAAAGCCTTAAATCATTCAAAAACAAAGAAAATAATACAGGTGACAGATTTTCTGCTTGCCTCACTCCAGCGTTACACGTAAGAAAAGTAGATGACAGACCATCATGGGTTCTAACACATGACTTTTTGATACATATCTTTAATCACTGTTAAAACTCTTCCAGTAATACCAGTTTTCATTAGCTTCTCCCAAAGAATATTACGCTGTAGATTGTCAAATGCTTTTTTATAATCAATAAACGTACAAAACAATTTTTTTCCTTTGCTGCAAATCCTATCCTATCCTATCCATTCCCATAACCCGGAGGTCGTAGGGGCACCACAGATGATCGTTTAACCAGCATACTTCATCTTTCTCTGTCCTCAGCAGCCCTCATGGCTTCGCTCAGTGTCAAACCAGTCCATTCTCGAATGTTGTCCTCCCACCTCTTTTTCGGTCTCCCTCTTCTTCTACCTCCTTGCACTGTGCCTTGCAGAATGGTCTTTGAAAGGCCTGATGTTCTGGTGACGTGGCCATACCATCGGAGTTTCCGTTTATTCACCACTGTGAGCAGTTCATCGTGTTGTCCAATGGCCTGTGTGATGGTCTGTCGGACTTCGTCGTTGGTGATGTGTTGGGTATAGAAAATGTCCAGAAGTCTTCTGTAGCACCTCATCTCCATGCTTTGTATTCTTTGTTGAAGATCTGCTGTGAGGGTCCATGCTTCGCAAGCATATAGAAAGATGGAGATGACAAGGGAGCGCAGCAGTCTTACTTTGGAATGTAGACTGATTGTCACGTGAAGAGTTTTTGTGAAGAGACGTCTCGTTCCAAGAACAAGTTAAGTATAGATAAAAGGTAGTATTGAAGAGTGAAGAAAACTCGAAACAACGGAGTAAAATTTCCCTTTTGTTATTATTTACACCACTGGACCTCGATCCACAAAACCTGCCGAAATGTTTTCAATTAATATGTACAACAACCCTGAAATATTTTTAATATTCTTAAAAATTACAGTCTGGTTTGATATCCCCAAATCCTTTAGGGTTTAATCAGTTCGATTTTTGTTCATCATCTGGTGGGGACATCAGAAAACCTGCTGGCTCTAGCAATGTTGAGAACTTATAACTTAGCTGAGTGCCGCGCAGAAGTAGTCGCCCCTGCAGAGGATGATGATGAAGATGGAGGAGATGGGCTGGTAGTTGTATGGTTGGCGGTTTTGGCAGCGACGGATGGTCGGTTGGTTGATTGGATGGTGTGGTGTGGTGTGGTTGGTTGGATGTCTGTATGGTCCTCCCCTTCCACGGCTATGGATCCGGGAAATCTCCCCAGGCTAGGCAAGGGATCCGGGACAAAAACCTGCAACATGCTGAAAGACCATACAACATCCCGACTCCCATAACTTTACCTAACTAGGCAAAGTTTACACCATCAGAAACAATATACAGTGCATCGTTTATTACGGTAATAAACGACCCTGCGTCCAGCACTCCTGTCTCATCCTGCAAGGAATTTTGGGGTTAAACAAACACTTGTCTGCATTAATAATGATAAAAGGAAATTAATAAATTCTCACCTCAAAAGATTATGTTGTTTTATAAAAGAGTATCCAATTGTCACAGGGCAGTCTGTGGTAGAAACCGGGCAGTCTGTGGGGGAAGAGCTGAAGGGGTTAGGGGTTGTAACTGAGTGTTGTGGTGTCCTTGATTACTATAGCTGAAGTGTGGAAGCGTGCAAAACGAGACTTAGCAGCACGGAGCAGTTAGCCGGTTAGGAAAGATACTCACCTTGGGGCAGAAAAAATCAATCAATATTTCATTTATTGTCTATTCACACATTCAGGTGATATTAGACATTAATTAATAACAACAACAATATAATCAAATCACAATTAAGAACCTTATAACAAAATGGAATGAAAGGGGAAGAGGGATTTAACACCAAACTATAAAAGTCTACCAATAGGAGTCATTGCAATAATTTTCACAACTGCTGTTATCTGTGAATGATGTAATACATCATCTAAAGAATGTCCATATTCAGTCAAATGATGTCTTTGGTTTTCATACAGTGCATTTAAAACTGGACATTCTAATAAAATATGATAAACTGATATATTTTTGCCACACATACACTGAATATCTGCTGAATATTTAGTATTCCATGAGTTCATTCTTAACTTGTATATTAATTTTGACAACTGTCGTGAACAGTTTGGTATAGTAACCTTTTTAATGCTAGTATCTTGACATACTACTTTTTCTAATAAGGAATACATTTCAGGACAACACAAACTCAAATTGTTGACAGAAATGGAATCTAATGATCTTAGTGCTCCCTCTTTGGCTAACTTGTCACACACTTCGTTCCAATGAATTCCACAATGTGCTGGAACCCAACAGAAATCAACAACTATGCCTCTAGAGAATATACAATGGATCATATGTTTAATTTCATATATGAATTCATTTCTTACTTTGGAATTACCCTGTTTTAAAGCATACAAAACCGCTTTTGAATCGACACAAATCAGTAAACCAAAGAGCTCTAACGGTAAAGTCATAATGTAGTTGAGAGCCATTATAATAGCATAAAGCTCACTCGTAAATATGGAAAACCCCTTTCCTAAATAATATGAGCGCCTTACATTTAATGCAGGAATGATAAAGGCCGATCCACTATCTAAAGAATCTAATACCGAACCATCTGTAAAAATCTTCAAATGGTTTAAATAATTATTTTTAATATGCTCTTTTACCTCAGTAACTAAGAGATTAGTGTTATCATCTTTTTTAGTTACACTATAATCAATGTTAAAATTTGCATTTCTGTGCTCCCATGGTGGAATAGGTGATATTAGTGGCATAAAAGGAATTGCTGTGATATCAATGTTACACTTTTGAAAAAGATCTTTTGTATAGTTCTTAATTGGCTGCAAATAATTAATATGTTTAGTTCTTTTGGGATAGTCTTCTGCATCTATAAAAAGTTCTTCTTGTACTGAATTAGGGACAGATAAACATCTTAGTACATATTTTGAAGTAGCTAAGTGACGTTGTTGGTTTAACGGTAATATTCCAGCTTCTTGGTATGTTTTAATTGTATTAGCATGAACTGGAACACCTAATGCAACTTTAATAGCTCTACTGTCGATGCTTTGTAATTTATTTAATAATGTATTGTTTGATGAAAAGTACACCTCCTGACCATAAACAAGCTTTGAACGGACTAGTGATATTGCTAAATGTAAGAGGGATTTGGTATCCTGACCCCAATTTTGTACACTAATAATTTTTAATAAATTTAGGGATTTTCTTGCCTTTGTTATTAAATGTTCAATATGTAATTTCCAGTTTAATTTAGAAGTTAGCTGAACACCAAGAAATTTAACCTGTTTCTTATATATAAGAATCTCATCATTTAATTTCAAAACAGGTAAACATTTAGGATTAATACCATTATTAAAAAGCATTAAAAACGTTTTTTCAGATGACAATTCCAGACCATTTTTTCTCATAAATAAATTAAGGTTTTTCAGTTCTTCTTGAAACAGTTTTTGTACATGTGTTATTACTCTCTGTTTAGTATGTTTTCGAAGAGATGTATTAATCCACATGGCAATATCATCAGCGTACTGAACAACATTTATTGGATTAGAAATAACCGTGGGAAGATCATGAATAAGTATTGAAAACAATAATGGAGCAATTATAGAGCCCTGAGGAATTCCCATGTCAATGTTATGATAAGATGAATAAGTGTTTCCTACTCGTGTACATATAGATCTACCATTTAAATAATTTTTTAAATAATTATACATATGACCACTTATTCCAATATTTTTTAATTTATATAACAATCTTGCATGCCACACACTGTCATATGCTTTTTTGACGTCGAAAAATGCAGCAAGAGTACTTTTTCTATGAGCAACTGTTTTTTAATATGACTAGTTAATTTTACCAAGTGGTCAGTTGTGCATCGACCTTTTCGAAATCCTGCCTGATTTTTAGGAATTATGTTGTTCTGTTCACAAAAATATGTGACTCTTTTCTGAATTATTTTTTCAAATACTTTTCCTACATGTGAGTTCAATGCAATTGGTCTATAATTAAGAATTGAGGAACGAGATTTACCTTGCTTATGTACTGGAACAACTACTGACTTCTTCCAGATAATAGGGAGAGTTCCACTCTGCCAACACTGTTGGCATAATGAATGTAGTAATTTTTTCCATTTCAAAGGCAAATGCGTTAATAATTGATATGACATTCCATCAATCCCAACTGCAGTCTTGTTAGATGAAAATGATTGTAAACAGTCTAAGAACTCTTCAAATTCAAGAGAGGCATTTATAAAATGAGAATTATTTGGCAAAGGATCTTCATATTCTTTATCATTTTCTTTTTCTTTTCTTAATTGTTGTACTGATGGATCAAGACTAGATGACAAAGAATATTCTGAAAAAATCTTTACAAAAGCATCAGCCTTCTCTTTAGCACTTGGAAAATTATTATTGTTTAATTTAATTGGATACGACTGAAGTTTAAATCCATTTTTCATTTCTTTTACTTTTTTCCATACCTTTTGCATATCCTTTGCTTCTGAAACCTCTTTAACACAAAATTCAGACCAATACTGTTTTTTTTGCCCGAGCTATAATCCTATTACATTGTATCTTAGCATATTTCATCTTTGTAAAATTTTCTTCAGTTTTATTTTTAATCCAGTGCTTATATAAGTCCTTTTTTAAATTTACAGCTGTTTCACATTCACTATTCCACCAAGAATTTCCAGATTGGTTATTTAGTTTCTTAGATTTACATTTTGGAATGTATTTTTCTGCTGCTGTTATTATATTATTTCTAAAATTTGAATAAAACACATCTATATCATCATGAATAATACTGTCAGTATCGATGGCATTGAGATGTGCTTGAAAATCATCCCATATTGCAAATTTATATTTAAATTTAGGAATGATGTCTTCTGTTTTATCATCTTTATCATAATCAACATTCTTGAGCTTAATAATAATTGGTAGATGATCACTTCCTAGACAATCGTCTAGCGGAGACCAAGTGCAAGTTATTGCTAAGTCAGGTGTTGCAAATGACAGATCAATTGCCGTGGGCCTGTGGTATGAAACATCAGGGATTCTTGTATACTGACCGTCATTTAAGAGGCATAATTTAGAGTCCAAAATGTTTTCAACTAAACGGCTACTTGTTACTATATTACAACCTGGCTCCCACCACGGCGAATGCGCATTGAAGTCCCCCATTATTAACCACTTAGCATTTGACTGTACTAATGTTTTTAACCAATCTGTATTATCTTCTTTCGGACCTTCTGGTAAATATACAGACAAAACATTTAAAACAACATGCTTGTTAATTTTCAACACTGCAGCAGTACTATAAATATTCTGTAACGACATAGGTACAGGCGATGGAAATAAGCAATAATCTAAATCACACCTAATATATAAAGCTGTCTGCACTTTTCTTTTGTCGTGGAATTCAAGAGCATGAAACAAAGGAGGATAATAATAATTCTTTAACTTAGGGAGCCTCTTCGGGACAATATTCAATGACTGTAATGCTAGAACGTGAAAATTCTCATCCGATATATATTTTTCAAAATATAATAAATTTGTACCCAGTGACCTGTAGTTCCACTGGAAAAATGTTATTTCATTGTGCTTCATAATTATTATAATAAATTTAACTAGTGTAATTTTTTGAACTTACACTTACTTTTAATGAGGAATAGATATATATTCTGTATTTATTTATTTTAACAAAAAGTGCGTTTGTATTATAATCCTTAATGAATAATTTACATGTTATTGTTTTCATGTAATTATGTGTTGGTTTCTTTTCTTCACTTTTTTGGTAAATGTGAAACAAGTCTTTGTATTTTTCATGACAATTAGTAAAACTGCCAATTTTTGTTCCACCAATTTTCCCTTCGACGATCACTTTTTGATCTAACTTTTTCCCATAGGAGCCAATTCAGGTGACGCCCAATGTTCTTCGCCAAGGTTGCTGTAGCTCTTCGGTTGGGGTGTACTCCATCAGGACAATCATATTTTGACATATTCTCATGTTGAAGGAATGAAATGTTCTTGATTTCAAACAATTCCGACACCAATACAGCATTAAAGAGACATCTTTTTCTCTCCAAATCCTGATGACCAGTTGGCGCTATTTTGCTTAATACAAACTTCGTCAAAGGCTTCTCTGCTACAATCTTCTTGATCTTGGTAGCCAGGTTCAATGCAGCTGCTCTCGGCTCCTTCTTTTTCAAATCGTTGAGCCCCACGTGAATAACAGCAGCATCAATATGATCCTCATTGGTAGTTGGAACGTTATCTGCAGTGAACATCTTCTTGTGTACAGGGTTCCTGTCAGCCGATATCTCTTCAAGGATTTTTGATAGATCTTCTGTTGTAGATGCCTTCTTGTGAAACGTATGGAACCCGTACGATCTTCCAAGCCGTTTTCCATCAACATTTCTGATCACAGAATCTCTTATTATGGCTACTTTCGGAAGCTCCGCGCTGTTATTCAAGTGCATGTGGTCTTGTTTTCCTTTGGTCGTCATATCTTTCATGACGTCATTCTTTCTGGCATCCATGACGTAACTTTTACTTTTTTGCGATTTCTTTTTTCCTGAGACCCCTGATGACAGACCTAGGGTTGACAACGATTTAGGAGCAGACTGAGAAGCAGACTTGGAAGACACGACCTCAGCGTACGATCGGGCGAAGATGGGGGTTAGTAGTGTTTTTTTCATGGTCGGAACGTTGTTGCCACTGACTACCGTAGATTCGGATATTTTGTTCTTTCCCTGCTCTCTCACCAAACTTTCTATCGCCACGATTCGTTCTTTTAGATCGGTCATCATTGAGAACAGTTTATCGCAACTGACCTGATCATCTCTGGAGTTATTAATAAAAGATTGTTCTTCAGTTTGAATAATCACCTCTCTGGTGTCTTTTTCTACACCAAATCCAAGCTTGAAACCACGATACACATTTTTGCAGAAAAATGCCCACTTCGCCATGAGATGGCACATCCAAATAATGCACTTCATTTTCAGGCACAAAAGCGTATCAATATTCCTCAGGTTGTTCATTTATATTTCCGTGAAAATCGAAAAACAATGGATGCGCTTTACCAGCCCAGCTGATGATTTGGGACCGGAAGTGCGTCCCCTTTGGGCAGAACAGATTTGAGAGAGCTACGGTAAAGACGTATTTGTCTAGTGCTCTGTGTATTTTGTGTGTTCTGTAAAGTAGGGTAGGACGGTTATTAACGAATTATAATAACTGGTCCAGAAGGATACTAGTTTAAAAGGTTGCTGGTTTCTGTAGTGTTACGCTCAGAGTGGAGTGCAGCTATAGAATAGCAAGTTTGTGTAGTGTGGTAGGTAGTGTGAGGTTTTGTCCACTAATGAACCTACTCACACTGGATTTACCCTACTGGAGTATTCGTAGGAGGGCATTGGAGAAAGGCTACGAGTGCGATTACATTCGGACCGTTTGGGTGAGTGGAATGGTGATATTTTCCTTGCTGTGCCCGGGAACCTAGTGCTGGCTTTGGGGGTGTAGGTATGAGAGCTGTGCGTAAGGCTAGGGAAGGATGAGTATGGTTGCACTGAGGGAAGGCAGAAGAAAGGAAGAGTGCGGCTGGGGAGAATGAAGGTGAGGATGGGAATGGTTGCTGTTGTTGTTGTGGTTGCTTGATATGAATAATGCGTTGATGCGTACATGTATTCATTTGCAGCTTTGCTCATTTCATTGCATTCATAATTTCATTGTGTTTTATGACAGGCGTTTTTGCAAGTGACAATAACAATAGCTAAGGGGAAGCAGACAGCAGTTGTGTCCCCTCGAGCAGCGAAGGTAGTTGTGAGTGAGAAGGGGGGGAAGAGTGGTGTTAGAGAGGAGGGGGACAGAGTCAGGCAGACAGGATATTAACGATGCGACAAGCGTGTTACAGGTTCGACTGGTTAACGTTGTTCAACGTCAACCAACGTCGTGCGTCAACGACGACAGCACTTGGTCAGGTGGATCAAACATCATCATCACCATCTGTGACGTTTACGTGATCGTCGTTTGTCTTCGCATCGTCACCATTGTTTACATCATCATCTCTCCTCAACCCCACCATTCCCGTGGTGGTTGTGACGTGAATAGACGGAGCCTGGCCTCGACGTCGCGGTGAGGCTGACTGGAGGAGTTCAGCTGTGTGACGTCGACGGTGGCAGGACTTCCGTGACTGCTGTGTCACCATCATCATTATCATCACCGTCAGAGGCGAGTGGGGGCGGCGACGCCACCACGTATGGTCATCTTCCACACATGCCCGACAACAGCCACAAGCAGGGGAGGATACCGTTACGGGACTTCGTAGGCCGTCACGCTGCAAGGAGGCGACAGGAACTTCACCCCTCCAGGTGGGCTCTTTCCTTGTTGTCTCCCTCCTAAGCACTTGACCCCCCTCTTGTTTAGTACGTGCGAACGGACATTGGCTGTGCACGTTTCGATTCGTGGACTCGGTTGGCTAGCAACCTTCGATCACCCTGACGTGCCATTTCATTGTTTCATTGAACCGTTGATTGTTTCATCATCATTTTCTCCGTTTCATGTGTAAATGTTGTATGTGTATGAGTGTGTGGCTTGAATGAATAAATAGGTTGAAAGTTGTATATATACTTGTTGTGTTTTCATCACTTCACGTCTGCGGGAAATCGTCATTCTGTCTGGGTTGTCTGCGTGTGTAAGTTGTTTGTCTGTGGCGTCTGCTTGGACGGAGTCGTGGCGGTGACACCAATGAACGCATGTGACACAGATAGTCCAGGCCTACTATATTGTAAAAGTCTAGCCCTGCTTTATTCTATTTTGCTCTGTTCTGTTCTGACACAACTGTCACTTGCCACTGACATGACCCTGCAATAATGTCCACAGGCTTTTACAAAACACCTTGCTTTGACAACTGAAAACTGCACACGCTGTAAACCTATCTCTACCACAGAAATAGTATAATATATAATTATCAATTTTAACAGCGCTCCGTTATTTATGCATAAATAACGAATTAATAAACGCCAGCTTTCACAAGCATAGATATTCGCTAACCTAGCGAAAAACCACAAACGTATTACAACGTGCTTCTACTCTAGTAGACGGCAAAAAAGTGACGATTCTTATTGCGCTTGCGAAACCTATCGCTCACCTTTCTTCAAAACTTGCATTTTGCACGTACTTCACGGCTAAAACTTAACATCCGAAGTAACCATGCTAGGCCATACCCTACAGTTATCAAACAGACAAACACGGGTTTTATTATATCAAGTAATTTATTTCCCCAAACTTTTTACATAATATAGTACATTGTCATTTTACTTGTGACACTGATGGTCCTGTCTTTCCAAATGGGCTTCAACCTTGTCAGGTTAGCAGATGTTTGTGCGATCCAGGGGCCGAGGTCTTGTCAAATACGTAGCATCTTTACGCAATGCGTAGAGCCTACGAACAACGTAAACTCCGAAACGTGCTGGTCATGACGCTTGCGTAGGCTAAATTTAGCTGCGACGTTCAGCGCATAGTTACGACTGCTCCCCTCCAGTCGTAAACCTTTGCGTAACATGAACAAAGGCGGACATATTATTCTTTCGTATGCTACTGAGGAGGAATTTCTGGTGCCAAAGGATCCTTCGAGATAGAACCAACCCATTTCATGTATATGATGATGTGGAACTGTTTGCTAGATTTCGTTTTCGGCGAGGAGACATCATTACTCTTGTTGATCTGTACATGATGTAGTGCGAATGTTGTGACGATGCGTACGAACGATGTGTGTAAAGAGAGAGAGAGAGAAGCATGCCTGTAATTCCTTCCAGAAGGCATATTTCTTGTCCCAGAATATCCAACACAAAATCATGCCACCATGGTATCGCGGGAGGAGGTCCTCCACCTGTCGGAGGGTGTTTTATTTTGCTCTGAAGGTGCTTCACAGCCTGCATTAAATCTGACCATTTCTTTTTCACTTGGGGAGTTTTTGTCTGTGTTGTCCCATGTGCGTTTACACGCATGGTTATTTCATTCCACAGGGTTTGCTTTGTTTTTGCCGTAATTTTGTTGCTGAGCTTGCTGAGCAAATTATCGGAGTGTTGCTTGATCAGATCAAGCAAGCAGTGAACTTCTCCTTCTGTAAAATTGGCGGACATTGGCTGGGATACTTTAGTTTTTCCTTCCATCTTTGTCGTCTTCTATTTTTTCTCGTTACGTCACGACAGAAGGAGAATACCGTGTTTTACCGGGTTTTCCCCAATTTGCGCCAAAAATATCCCAACTTTACTCTCAACGTAATACGTTACTCCGCAAGCGACAAAGCATGCGTGGTGACCACCAAGATACGCATTTGCGCAGCTACGATAGACGTAGGCTTTGCGCGTTCGTAAGTCATTGCGCAGCTACGTATTCGTCAAGACCTCGGCCACTGGAGAGGACTTCCTGTCGGGACCCATTATCTGACACAATGGCTCCCAAATATTTGAAGCTATGCACTGTGTTGAGGGATTGGCCTTGGACTTTGATGTCCGTGTTGATGCCATTGGTGTTGTTGGTCATCATTTTGGTCTTCTCTGCACTTACTTCCATTCCATAAGCTCTGGAGGTGGTGTCAAGCCTCTGTACTACTAGCTGTTCAAGTTCTTGTTCCTCTCCAGCCAATCCATCAATGTCATCCGCAAAACGAAGATTGGAGATTGCTCTACCCCCTATGTTGACTGTGCCTTCGTGAACTGCAAGAGCATCTGACATGATGCGCTCTAGGAAGATGTTGAAGAGTGTTGGGAGAGAGTAGGCATCCTTGACGCACACCGATTATTGTTCTGAACCAGTTCCCGATGACGCTGTTATGGAGGACTGCACTGGTAGCCTTGTCATTCAGGCTTTTGATGAGGTCAATAATGATAGGGTTGATGTTGTACACTTTCATTGTTGCCCATAGAGCTGCACGCCAGACTCGGTCAAACGCCTTCTTGAAGTCTATGAACACATGATATAGATGTTGTTGGTGCTGTAGGTATTTCTCACAGATTATTCTGAGGTTGAAAATCTGTTTAGTGGTACTTCGCCCTGCCCTGAATCCCGCTTGTTCTTCAGCTATGATTTGTTCAGCTTGGGGTTCCAACCTGTTGAGAATTATTTTCAGGAGGACCTTGCTGGGATGGCTGATGAGGCTGATGGTGCGGTAATGTTCACCCTCCTGCAGGTAACCTTTTTTGGGAAGAGTGATGACAAGTGACTGGGTCAATGGTGTAGGCCACTCCCCACTCTGCCAGATCTTGTTACAGATAATGGTGAGGGCATCAATCATCGCTTTTCCTCCTGCTTGTAGCAGTTCCGCGGGTATGTTGTCCACTCCCGCTGACTTCCCTTTCTTCAGCGATTGCACTGCTGCCTCAACTTCTTCCGGAGAATTGGGAGGATTTCTTCTTCTCTGTTCTCGGGACATGCTAGAACTGATGGGTCTCCATTTGGTGTATGGTTGTAAAGGTCAGAGAAGTACTCTGTCCATCTGTCCAAGACTTCTTGTTCTTCTGTAAGACATATGCCGGACTTGCTTTGGATCGTGGACACTTTGGGCTGTTGAACACTTGTCAGCCGCTTCACAGTCTGGTAGGCATTCTTGCTGTTGTTCTTGTTCAGACTGTTCTCTATTTCCTGGCATTGGTCTTCTATCCAGTTCTTCTTTGCTGTGCGCATGCCTTTTCGGATGTCATTGTTGATTTTTCGGTAGGCATCAGCTCCCTGTGAGGTGTTCTTTTTCTTTTATATCTCTCTTCGTTTATCACACAGATCCAAAAGTTCAGGTGTGATCCACGACTTCTTCTTTGGTCGGTGCTTGCCAAGGATCTCAGTGGCGGCATCTGTCACAGCTGAGTTGAAGGTGGTGGTCATGGTGTTGACATCTACTTCACCAGCCCCCAAAATGAGCAGTGGTGCAAATTTCCCTCCAATTGTGGCCTGAAATAGTTCTGCCACCTCCGGGTCTTGCAGTTTTTCCAGGTCGAACTTCAGTCTAGTGCACTTTGCTGTATTTACTCTCTTCAAGTGGAGCCGGAAAGACATCATCACGAGATCGTGGTCACTTCCGATGTCTGCTCCTGGAAAAGTGCGTGTCCTGCCAATGTTGATGCTTGATCTGAAGCGTTTCTTGACCATGATGTAGTCTATTTGGTTGTGATGCTCTCAGCCGGGACTGTGCCATGTCCATCGTCTGGAGTTTTTGTGGAGACCAAGCATGTTTGGCAGTACCAGATTGTTGTATCTGGCAAACTCCAAGAATCTCAGACCCCTGTCATTTGTCTCGTTGTTGTAGTGGGGTCCACATGTGTCTCCCCAGTTGTGGTGCGCATCTTGGCCAACCTTGGCATTCCAGTCGCCTTGCACTTTGCTGCAAATAAATGTCAATTAAGCAATAAAGAGTAAAAACGTGATCAGTTGTTGAATATCCTTTCCTAAAACCTGCTTGTTCACTACCTAACAAATTATTTGAGTCTAGAAATAGGTTAATCCTGTTATTAATTACGCTGGGCACAAGTTTACTTATACAGCTAAGCACGTTATACCTCTATAATTATCTACATTTAACCTATCCCCTTTACCTTTATACAACGGGCAAATTATGCCAACTGACCAGTCATCTGAAATAAGAACTCATTCAGAATATAATCAATACCACAAGCTTTGTTATTTTTAAATTTTCTAATAGATTTTAACACCTCCTCGTGTGTAATATCAGCATTTAAACTGTTATTATCAAATACGTGTGTTTCGGTGTCAAGGGGGTCTGTAGAATGTAGAATTTCATTCTCAGGGATGTTACCAAGCTCTTAAAAAATAATTAACAAAGTCATCGTGTGTAGGCATAGATACATTAGGTGGTTCATTATTCGAGCGCTCTTTCAAAAACGTCCAATATGCTTTAGAATCTCTACACTTCATTGTACGTAAACTGGCATGCATATTTCTTCTATGTGCTTTAAACTTCCTACAAACAGTTCTTTGTATGCTTTGTACGCTTGTTTCCTCAATTCCCTCGAATTCTGATCGTGAACACGGGCATTCTTTCGTTTAGCATTACGAAAAACCTTTGTTTTTAGCCTACATTCGCCATCAAACCTCGGCATTTTTTTCTTCTTCTTCGCCCTGTTATTGCTAATGTTTCTTAGCATGTCGGCATTGCTGGCAGCAGACAATAAAATGTCAGCAAGGTCTTTGTTAATGTTATTAACATCGACTTGAGTTATATCCTGCACACTCTGTAAGAGGTGCTCCAGCGTAAGCCTTACATCTTGAACACGCTCATGATCAATGAAAACATTCTGAGATTCATTTTTCCATATTGGCTTGAAAGGTTTATTAACAGAATGGATATTAAGATCACTCACAAAGAGATTGTCTTCAAACAAAAGATCATTAAAGGCCAATGCAAAAAATAAAGGGCTATGGACATCCGAGGGACACTCATCAAAGTCGCCAACGGCAAACCTATCAACGTGGGTAATCATGGCAGGAGAGGCAACCACATAATCCACTACGCTAACACCTTTGCAAGTAGGCCTACCTACACTAGCATCATCGCGGGCTCTACCATTGACGATCAATAAGTTCTGTGTGATATAGAAATCTGAGAGAGTTGCCAAAATTGTTTACATTACTGTCCTGAGATACCCTAACTTTCTGGATATCGTAAACATCAATGAAATCGGCAGTCCTGGCAATAGAGTTATACACTTCTTGTTCATCTTCTACAAAGTCCCTAACTGTACCCTTCCTAGCATCGAAGTCACCCAACTACATTACAATCGTCATTCCAGTTAGAGTTAGCACAAGGTAGGTGGCGTTTCGGGAAAGTCATAATAATACTGCGTAACCTTGCCTGTGCGTTCCTTGTGTGTGTGTGTGTGTGTGTGTGTGTGTGTGTGTGTGGGTGGGTGTGCGTTTACGTACCGTAGGTTATGAGGTTGTGTGTAAGACTTTCTGACGGGGTTGTGAGGTACAAAATTTTATGAGGTACATTTTCCTATGACCCCACAGTGCCAACCTCAAAAACCGCTTGCTGAGCTCCCAAGCATATCGCCTATACATTTATCTCAACCACCTCACAAAACCGTTGGTGTGCGACCACCTACACACACCCACACGGATTTGTGTGTGTACATCACAACAATGCTACAAATACTCTTACCTCACAACGTGGGCTACCGGGGGAGATGTCATTCTTGATTAAAAACATTCGTCACTGCTCGGCAATTATGTTAAAACTGCCCAAAGTCAGCATAACCTAATATTACGTGAAATATGCTATGCAGTGTATGTACCCCACAACGATGCAAAAAAATGCTTACCTCACACTGTAGGGTAGGTGGGCATGTGTGTGTGTGTAGGGGTGGGTGGGTTGTTGTGTGTGTGTGTGTGTGTGACCTTGACCCTTACCTTGACATTAGTTTGCTGACCTTCTGTCCGCAGGTGTTCCCGGCTCGCCTGGGGCGCATTGGGCGGCTGAGAGAGGACGGTGTGGTGTCCGGCGAGGTGTTTCCTGACAGTCTGCGATGGTAAGATGTCTAGTGGTGAAGGTGTTTCCTGACAGTCTGCGATGGTAAGATGTCTAGTGGTGAAGGTGTTTCCTGACAGTCTGCGATGGTAAGATGTCTAGTGGTGAAGGTGTTTCCTGACAGTCTGCGATGGTAAGATGTCTAGTGGTGAAGGTGTTTCCTGACAGTCTGCGATGGTAAGATGTCTAGTGGTGAAGGTGTTTCCTGACAGTCTGCGATGGTAAGACGTCTAGAGGTGAAGGTGTTTCCTGACAGTCTGCGATGGTAAGATGTCTAGTGGTGAAGGTGTTTTCTGACAGTCTGCGATTGTAAGATGTCTAGTGGTGAAGGTGTTTTCTGACAGTCTGCGATGGTAAGATGTCTAGTGGTGAAGGTGTTTTCTGACAGTCTGCGATGGTAAGATGTCTAGTGGTGAAGGTGGTGAGATATCTTGTGGTGAAGGTGTTTCCTGACAGTCTGCGATGGTAATATGTCTAGTGGTGAAGGTGTTGAGATGTCTTGTGGTGAAGGTGTTTCCTGACAGTCTGCGATGGTAATATGTCTAGTGGTGAAGGTGGTGAGATGTCTAGTGGTGAAGGTGTTTCCTGACAGTCTGCGATGGTAAGATGTCTAGTGGTGAAGGTGGTGAGATGTCTAGTTGTTAAGGTGTTTTCTGACAGTCTACGATGGTAAGATGTCTACAAGTGGTGAAGGTGGTGAGATGTCTAGTTATTAAGGTGTTTTCTGACAGTCTACGATGGTGAGATGTCTAGTGGTGAAGGAGGTGAGATGTCTAGTGGTTAAGGTGTTTCCTGACAATCTGCGATGGTAAGATGTCTAGTGGTGAAGGTGTTTTCTAACAGTCTGCGATGGTAAGATGTCTAGTGGTGAAGGTGGTGAGGTGTCTAGTTGATAAGGTGTTTTCTGACAGTCTACGATGGTAAGATGTCTACAAGTGGTGAAGGTGGTGAGATGTCTAGTTGTTAAGGTGTTTTCTGACAGTCTACGATGGTGAGATGTCTACAAGTGGTGAAGGTGGTGAGATGCCTAGTTGTTAAGGTGTTTTCTGACAGTCTGCGATGGTAAGATGTCTAGTGGTGAAGGTGGTGAGATGTCTAGTTGTTAAGGTGTTTTCTGACAGTCTACGATGGTAAGATGTCTACAAGTGGTGAAGGTGGTGAGATGTCTAGTTGTTAAGGTGTTTTCTGACAGTCTACGATGGTGAGATGTCTACAAGTGGTGAAGGTGGTGAGATGTCTAGTTGTTAAGGTGTTTTCTGACAGTCTGCGATGGTAAGATGTCTAGTGGTGAAGGTGGTGAGATGTCTAGTTGTTAAGGTGTTTTCTGACAGTCTACGATGGTAAGATGTCTACAAGTGGTGAAGGTGGTGAGATGTCTAGTTGTTAAGGTGTTTTCTGACAGTCTACGATGGTGAGATGTCTACAAGTGGTGAAGGTGGTGAGATGTCTAGTTGTTAAGGTGTTTTCTGACAGCCTGCGATGGTGAGATGTCTACAAGTGGTGAAGGTGGTGAGATGTCTAGTTGTTAAGGTGTTTTCTGACAGTCTACGATGGTAAGATGTCTACAAGTGGTGAAGGTGGTGAGATGTCTAGTTGTTAAGGTGTTTTCTGACAGTCTACGATGGTGAGATGTCTAGCGGTAAGGTGTTTTCTGACAGTCTGCGATGGTGAGATGTCTAGTGGTGAAGGTGTTGGGATGTCTAGTGGTGAAGGTGTTTTCTGATAGTCTACGATGGTAAGATGTCTAGTGGTGAAGGTGGTGAGATGTCTAGTTGTTAAGGTGTTTTCTGATAGTCCACGATGGTGAGATGTCTAGTGGTGAAGGTGGTAAGATGTCTAGTTGTTAAGGTGTTTTCTGACAGTCTGCGATGGTGAGCTGTCTATTGGTGAAGGTGTTTTCTGACAGTCTGCAATGGTCAGATGTCTAGTGGTGAAGGTGGTGAGATGTCTAGTGGTGAAGGTGTTTTCTGACAGTCTGCGATGGTGAGCTATTGGTGAAGGTGTTTTCTGACAGTCTGCGATGGTCAGATGTCTAGCGGTAAAGGTGTTTTCTGACAGTCTGCTATGGTGAAATGTCCAGTGGTAAAGGTGCTTTCTAACAGTCTGCGATTGTAAGATGTCTAGTGGTGAAGGTACATGTAATTTGTACTATGGAGGCATACTTCTACTTGTCAAGTCACCCTAGTGGGTTCCGCGACGTTCAGCACATACAACGAGTGAGGGAATATAAACTCAAACAAAAGAAACTAACACAAAATGCCAGATGAACAGTCACACACTTTTATTTAACAATATCACACACGTACACAGGACATGGGACACTAAACCACCCTCAACCCCTATCCAAACCCCCAACCCTGTACTTACTGATGGTTACCCCCCTTGTCTAACTCAAAAAACCCCAGAATTATGCACAACAAAATATCCACAACGATATGCAACAATGGTGTCAATCAACTAGGTTATACTGAATAATACAATTTCACATCAGATTCACAATCAGGAAAAACAAATCTTGAAATTCAATAATAATGAATTAGTTATCTTATAGTTCACAGTCAATGTTCAATGAGCTCACAAATCGTACTGCAGTAATTATTCAAGTAAAGAAGTAATTTATACTAGTATGTTTTTAGGTGTGTGTATGCGAATCTGTATGTGCGTCGGTGTGATGCGTATGGAATCCTGCGACCCTGGTGGAAACTGCTGGCGGTTGGGAGTAGTAGGTATGTCCCAGCGAGAATGGAGACCCACACCCAGCAATGGCGCCGACCACAATACAAGAACGCGGCAGTCGTGGTGGTGGCCTGGTAAACGTCCACACCCACGTCGACAAAGGTGTAAGTGGCAACAGCAAGGAAATGCGCCAGCCGAAACAGAATAAGATGAAAACGAAGAAGCCCAGATCTCTGTGGACAGATAACAATGTCTCACTAGCTTGCCAACAAAAACCTATACATTAAATAATAGATACGCCTTTCGCCGTCCGCCATCTTGACCTGTTTATACATGCATCTCAAAACATAATGCATTTCCTAACACTAAATTCATCACTTCCATGACACACGATTGTTTATATAATATACATGATTATAATAACTGCACTCCCATTCATACCATAGCAATTCATCTCAATCACCCCTCCATCTACGTCACCACACTTCACGTTACAATACAAAGTCATTATCTCTTCCCATTCACAATTATTTTTATCACATTATAATACAAACACGCCTCCCTTATATTCATCATCTTCACCACCCCTCTCCAACGTAGTACATTGTCTCCCTTTCATTACATCCATCACCTCTCTCTCTCTCTCTCTCTCTCTCTCTCTTTCTCTCTCTCTCTCTAACGTGCACTGCCCTTTGACCCACTTGCAACAACAGCAACGACATTATTTATACACACAATAAACCAAGAAAATCATATGAAAATCATATAAAATCGATAAATCACTATTTACCAAAATACACCCCTCTCCCCCTCATTCACCATCATTCATTCACGTACGCAGACTCGGAGCGCAAATGCCACTGAGGAAATAAATTACAGGTTTCCACTCATCTTAGGTCCCCGGCTCGTGATACACAGATGCACGTACACTGCACAATACAACACTTTACAACCACACAGTACGGCACACTGGTTAGACTGAGAGTTCAAATCCGTTTATGGTTAAATGCTGGCTATGGCCTGGGGCATCTCTACACTGACGAGGTGCTAGAGCATTAACAGGTACCCAAAAGAGGGTCACACAGTTTTAGAAACCGGACTCTACAACTATATTCCACAATAGATGGCAGTCACAGTTCTCCCACTACCGACGTTTTAGCATTCTTGCCCCGACAAGGGCAGCAAGACCTTGGGTGGTTCGAAACACTTCGAAGTAACAACCCTTACAGAGATACGTAATTTAGCCTGACACACTGTCACAACGTTACTCTATTAAAAAGCCGTTTGCTCGCATAAACAACCAAAGTGACTCTGCCAGCTATATCACATACCAGTACACAGGAAACGATCGAGCCGAATTCACCTCCTTTAACCTCGTTTTTGCATACGCTCCTTCTACGTTTAACACGAGAAATACGCATTCTAACCTTTCATGCGCAATAAAAGAAAACTGCCGATCTATCTATATACACTGCATAGTAGAGATGTGCAACTCTGCACAAAATATATAGCATCTCTACTACGTGCTGAAAACTCGTGTCGTCACACTACTTCACATTTACCCATCACACCACAACTCATCACATCACACACACCACATCAACACCACATCACATCAATACCACATCAACATCACACCACATCAACACCACATCATATCAACACCACATGCACATCAATACCACATCAACATCACACCACACCAATACCACATCAACATCACATCACATCAACACCACATGCACATCAATACCACATCAACACCACATCACATCAATACCACATCAACATCACACCACATCAACACCACATCATATCAACACCACATGCACATCCACACCACATAGCATCAACAACACATCACATCAACATCACCTCAACACCACACATCACATCAGTACATCAACAACACGCCACATCAACACCACATGCATAATTGTAGTCATGTCTTTGATATATTGATTAGTCGTATTATTAATACCCAGGTTATTTCGCTTCATCACACGTGTTACAGGTATGATTCACCTTTGCGTGTATTGGGAAGAGGGAGGGTGTGGGGCAGATTGGAGAAGAATGTGGATTTAGGATGTTTGTGCAGGTTGCCACCAGAGGTAGTGTTAGAAGGGATCTACAACTGCCAGGGGTCCTACAGCGCCATGAGTGACGTTTACATGCTGGGTAGCGCCATCTGGGAGCTGTATCGGATCAGGGATGTGGTCAACTCTACCACATTTACGGCGGACGAACGCCTATGCGTGCCGTTGTACCAAGTGCCCAAGGAGAAGGTACAGCCCAGTTAGGGCGACGCTGTAGCAAAGGGTTTGGTTTATGTGTGTTTCATTACGCTTCCTGACCACGAGTTTCTCTGAGCGTTTGCATTGTTACTATTATGTACAACAACCAATTGAAATCGTGAGCTTTCGTTGCTTATACTAACAGCATGAATTGATGCGCAAGGAAAGTAAGTCTAAGTCTTCCCACCAGAGACAGCAATAATGTGTGCTTCGATTGTGGGCTCCTAGGGCGCCTTAAGTTAAATCCTGTATCGGCCAGCTGCGCTATAATTATAAGAACGATGAAATGCATAAATAAATAAATAAATAAATAAATAAATAAATAAATAATGTATCTGTCTGCCTTTGACCATTGATGATAATTTCCTCTCTCGCGCGATAGGTACAGGAATACATCAGAAGGGAGGAAACTCCACTATTCAAACCCCAGCACTGCCCGGACTGGTTGTTTACCCTGATCAGCGAGTGTCGCCACAAGGACAGGGGATGCAGGTGTGGTTTCAAATATCGTCAATCACATCATGTCGCGCTCTTTCAAATGTATTCGCTATAGCAGTATCGCCGCTAACCTGTCAGCGATAGAACCCACCGACCAAGGCTGAAGATGCATAACCTAGTTCATAATTACAAAAGGACTCACCCCAGCCACCTTCCCCTCCTCTTACTGGGTGATTTGTTCTACGTTTTTCTCTGTTTATTGGCCATTTGTTTTAGTTAGTATGACATTATTTTTTTTTTAAATCCCTCCACAAAAGAACATGAAAATTTTCGGAGTTATTGTTGACATAATTATTGGTACAAAAATCACGCAAAGCCAGTGGTTCCTTTGTCGCTGTTCGTCGCGATCTTTGTTGTGGCGGTGGTGATGATGATGATGATGATGATGATGATGATGATGTTGATGACGATGATAATGATGAAAATGACGACTATGATGACAATGATATGACAACGATGATGATAACGACGACGACAATGATGATAATGATGAAGATGACGAACGACATCGATGATGACGATTGCGACGATGATGATGATGATGACGAAGATGATAATAATGATAAAAATAACGACAATGATGGTGATGACGATGATGATGATAATGATGAAGATTATGACAATGATGACGACGACGACATCGACGACGATGATGATGATGATGATGATGATGATGATGATGATGATGATGATGATGATGATGATGATGATGATGATGATGTAGGCCTACCATGAAGGAAGTGCTGGAGCGTCTGACCCAGACTAGTGACGACTACTCCACCACCGAGTCTGAGTAAGCTCCCTTTGTTTCTTCGTAGTCAACCCTTCCTTATCACTCGGAGATCTAAGTAAACACTGCCTGTTGCTCCAGCGAGTTTATCGACATGAATGAGTTGTTGCTTTACATACGTCTATTGTAAATGTGATTTTGTTCACAAGAGCCCATCCTCCCAATCACCACCCCCCCCCCCCCCCCCATCACCAGAGCTATCTCTCCATCATTCCCTACTCCTCCCCTCTCCACTACTTCCAGTACAAAATGGCCAACACTGGCTGATTATAACACCTAAGTTTGCCACATCTAGGACAAGGTCATGTGTTTTCAGAAATCCCAAATCAGGCATTTATTGGTGTGGAGGCCTACTGTCTTGAGCCCTCTTACACAAGGAAGTTGTGGGATAGGGACAAAACGCAAACAAATCGTCTTCCGAAACGAAGCGTGCACGTAATGTAGTACCTCGCGGCGGATCACCGTTCGCGGAATATCACTTTGTTTGGATTTCAAATGTATTCATGAACCTGCAGATTCTCATACGATTTACCCTGTCACATGCTGTAATAAGTTGTACCATAAAATCTCATGCAACTCCATCATCGGTTCAGAAGCTAGAACTTGTTCTAATTCCTACGATGAAATTATGAGTCCGGACTAATCAGACCGTGCTATGGCTTCCTTGACAATGCGACTAAAGGGTCGACACCACAACACAAAGGATGTCATCGGATCAAAGAGCGGAATAAGCCCCGAGTGTCTCCCTCCTTCCAATCCATGGCCGTGCCCACCATAGACAAACGTTTCCTCCTCATCTGCTACTAAAACCTCTAAATATGGCAAACAATCTTCTCTCTCACTCTCCGAATTGCTCTAACTCGATCTGTTGGCCATAGCTTTTACAACATGCAAGCTACGTAGCAACAAGGGCGAGTACTATAGGACCTAGAAAAAAAGCCTCTTTCTGAACGAATGTCGTCTCCTCTGTCGAAATTCTGACTCATCTGCTACTAAAACAGCCAAATATGGCAAATAATCTTCTCTCTCATTGTCCTCAGAACTGCTCGAACTCGAACTGTTGGCAATAGCTTTCACAACATGCACGTAGCAACAACACTATAGGAACAAGGACATGACTGTCCGGTTCAACTCGACATCCACAGATAAACCTCAAACAACAAAAAAGTTTTGGATCTATATAAAACACAAGAAAAATTAAATCCCTGGTATTTCTCCACTTAAAGCGGATGGCAGCCTTGTCCCAGACAGTAAACAGATTGCCGAAGCCCTTTAACGAGCAGTTCAAATCTGCCTTCAGCCTCCAGGTGGCTCTGATAGAAGAGCAGTTCCAGGCTAGATGTCATATGCCTCTGCCAAATCCTCTCCGATTGCCTTGCGACGACATCAGGATTTCCACACTAGGCGTTGAGAATCTCCTAAAGAACCTGGATCCAGCCAAAGCCAGCGGCTCAGATAGACTGTCCCCAAAAGTCATGAAAGAAGTAGCTTTGTTCAGGCTTTGTCCCTGTCGACTGGAGAACTGCAAATGTCACCCCGGTCTTTAAGAAAGGGGAACGTTACGAACCTCAAAATTATCGACAAATATCCATTGCCAGTTTACCATGCAAGATGCTGGAGCACATCTTAGTCAGCCATATAATGACCTATATTAAAAACTAGGGAATTTTATGTCCAGAACAGCATGGGTTCCGCAAGGGTCGCTCCTGTGAGTCGCAGCTGCTTGGACTGGTGGAGAAGGCATCGGAAGTACTCGAGGGCGGCCATCAAGTGGATCTTCTGGTCCTAGATTTCACCAAGGCTTTTGACAAGGTGAACCACTGCCTGCTTTTCCATAAGCTCAACTACCTTGGCATCGGCTGCAAGATCAACAGATGGATTGGCAGCTTCCTCTCTGGCAGAAGGCAGACAGTGCTAGTAAACAGCACCAGCTCGAAGTACGCAGCAGTCGAATCCGGAGTACCTCAAAGCTCAATCCTAGGCCCAAGCTTGTTCCTCCTATATATAAACGACCTGCCAGTAGGTCTGACATCCTCCATACGCCCATTTGCCGATGTAACAGCATGCCACAAAGACATCAAGACACCCCCCCCCCTCAGGACCAGCAGCTCCTACAAGCGGACCTTAACAAATTGGCTGATTGGGATAATCGCTGGATGATATCATTCCACCCCCAAAAGTGCTCACCTGTGCACATGACCAGAGTCACAAAAAGCTAAAGTGTGACTACCTCCTCCATGGTCACAAATTACAAGAAGAAACGCAAGTGAAATACCTTGGCGTTACCCTGACAAGTGTCCTGAAGTGGGGCCCTGTCACGAATATAGGGGGTTGGGGGGATGAGGATCAGCAATTATTCCCCCGCGCTGTGTTGCCTCCCTTGACTAGGCCAACTTGCGGCGACATTCAGGGAAATAATGCTGGGAGTACTAAGGAATGATAGACAGTCAAAAAGCCAGACGAGAAGAATATGAACAAGGGGGAAGTCAGTGGTTATAATATAATACTAGGCAATTTATTAAATAGATACAGGTCAGGTGTAGGTGGTAGGCTATAGGGCTGAGTCACTGGTGAGAGTCAGTTAATGTCCAGAGTATCGAGGAGTTATTCAGGTTTTGTTATCTGAAGGTTACTGGGGCGATTGAGGACTGATGTCATCATAAGGCAAGGGGGTATCTGGCTGCCTTCGCGTGGTTAGCCAGATGTTCCGAGAATTGTGGTGTGTGCTGGGTGCGCACTTAGCTGCTAAGGTGTAGGCGGTGGTTGCCTCTGGATTCTGGATGGCGATGACGCAAGGGTCCAGTCGGATGGCGTCCGTCTCCCAATCCAGGTCACTAGGTCGAATTCTTGGGTAATCGGGGTTGTGATGCAAGCGGCCTACGGAGCTGACCGGTTGCTGTATCTCTGCTTTTACGCTTCACGGTGTCAACCAGGGTATCAGGGTTGCACGCAGCGGGTCTTGAGTCTTCGTAGCAGCCCGGTATAAGGGCCCGTTCTTGACCAAGGAACGGGTAGGAACACAAGAATATTGATGAGGCTCAGGGGTCGCAACGTAGATGCAGACGTGTCCTCGGCAGGCAGTGTATTTACTCGGGCTGACGGAGTGAGACTGACGCTTGAGTCTCTATTCTGGGGCTTCAAGGGGCTATCCCGAGGGGCGTGGCTTGGGAGGCTCGGCCAGCGGGCGAGAAAGTAGAAACTGGACGTGGGCAGCGCCGGGGCTAATCGTCCGCTTGTGACAGAGGCCCCCCCAAGGAAAAAGGCGAGGTCCTCGGCCTCGACTTAGACGCGGCCGATTAGCTCTGGGGTCTGCTGCGGTGCGAGGTGATGGTGGAGGTGGTCCAGGCGATGTGGGGCTATACAGAGTTCCGGGCGGTACGTGGCGGATGCCCAAGGCTGGGGTCCGCGGAGATGCCGGGTTTCGGCGACGGTTAGTGGGTGGCGGCTGGTACGAAGGCCGGGGCGTCGGCCCTCAGTGGGGACTCGGTGGAGTCGGATGCGGGATGGCGGCTGAGGAAGTCCGCTCCGTGATTATCTCTCCCTGGGATGAGTTCGAGCTGGAACGAATACGCCTGGAGCAACAGAGCCCATCTCATCAGCCGGGCGTTGAGGGATTTCGAAGTCGCCAGGAAGGATAGCGGCTGATGGTCGACTTGTACGGTGAAGTGCGTGCCGTATAAGTACAGCTGAAACTTCTGTACGGCCCAGACGAGGGCGAGGCACTCCTTCTCCGACGTGGCATAGTTCTGTTCAGCCGGCTTCAGCTTCCTGCTGGCGTATGCGACGGGGAAGAGTGTAGGGGTGTCCGCGGAGTCTCGCTGGAGAAGAACGGCACCGAGGCCTAGGTCGCTGGCGTCCGTGCGCAGGACGAAGGGTTGCGCGTGGTTGGGGAGTCGCAAAACTGGCTGCGACGTCAACTTCTCCTTTAGTTCCTGGAAGGCAGCTTCGCACTGCGGGGTCCAAAGAACTCGGTCCGGGGATGATTTCCGGGTTAGGCTCGATAGTGGTGCGGCGATCCCATTGTACCCTGGCACAAACTTCTGATAGAACCCGCTCAACCCCAGGAAGGATTGAACGTCCTTCTTAGTCTTGGGGCGGGGCGCGTCTCGAAGGCGCTGGATGGTCTTTTCCAGTGGCCGGAGCTGTCCATGGCTGATGGTGTGGCCTAGGAACTCGAGGTTGAGCTGTCGGAAATCGATGCAGAGGCGGTGCTCTCCACTGGGCTTGCGTGATAGTACTATGCCGGCGCTGTAGGGGGAACGAGATGGAGCGATGACTCCGGCTTGTAGCAGAGCCTCAACTTCTTTCCTCACTACCTGCTGCTGGGATAGCGGGACGGGGTATGGTTTCTGGCGGACGGGCGTGGAGTCCGACAGAGTTAGGTGAACTTCTTCGAGATCCGTTCTCCCGGGTACGTCGGTTAGTACTTCCTTGTAGTCGGCTACGATGGAGCGTAGTTGGCGTTGCTGGCTGGCGGGGACCGATGGGTCGAGAGATACTACCCGGAAGGATTCCTTCCCTTGTAGCGGATATTCGGCGACGCCGGTCTCTGTCCCATCCACCTCGACGGCCAGCGCGACCGTGAGTAGCGAGTGGGTATCCGGGGTGACTGCGGGCTGTTCCAGGTACCGCTTGAGTAAGTTGATATGGTGGGTCCTGGGTTTTCCGTCTACCTCGATGCGGTAGGTTGTTCGGGAGAGTTTCTCCAGCACCGGGTAGGGTCCTTGCCAAGCGATATCGAGCTTGTTCGTGCCGCTGGGGAGTAGTAGCAGGACCTGGTCTCCTACTTGAAGTTCTCGGTCGCGGGCGCGGCGGTTGTGATATCTGGCCTGTCTCTCTCTCGCCTTCTTCAGGTTGGCGGAGGCGGCTTTCCATGTGGCCTTGAGGGTCTCCTGGAGCTTGGTGACATACTTCGTAGCATCGACCGGAGTTTCGTCTAGCTTGGCGTCTGTCCAGCTGCGTCGCAATGCAGCTAGGGGTCCAGAGAGGGGTCTCCCAAAAAGCAACGTGGAAGTTGTGTATCCGGTGGAGGTGTGTGGGGTCTCCCGGTACGCGAAGAGCGCTGACGTGACGTAGGTATCCCACGCGGTAGGTTGGTCGTCGGCGATATTCCGTATGATCGAGATGAGCGTCCCATTCAGGCGCTCGACCTGTCCGTTGCTGGCGGGGTGGTAGGGTGGAGTGCGGATGTGTCGGATGCGTAGCAGATGGAAGACTTCCTGCATCAGTCTTCCCGTGAACTGTGACCCGTTGTCGGTCAGGATGCTCTCCGGGAATCCGACTCGCGTGAAGATAGTGACGAGCGCGTCGGCGACTCGGGCGGCGTCGATCTTCGGCAGGGGAACGGCCTCACACCACATGGAGCATGCGTCGACTAAGGTGAGCAGGTACTGGTTCCGCTTCTTGGTTCGCGGTAGGGGCCCAACTATGTCGACGGCTACTCGTTGGAAAGGCGTTCCTACGACGACGGTGGGGCTGATGGTTACCGGTACGGTATGATGGCGGGGTGAGAATCGTTGGCACTGGCGGCAGGACTTGACGTAGCGTTTCACGTCTTCGGTCATCCCGGGCCAGTGGTACTGCGCGCTGATTCGCAGGGCGGCTGCTCCTATCCCCATGTGACCACTTAGGGGCATGCTGTGGCCAAGTTCCAGGACTTGGGGTCGCGGGTACGACTAGCTGAGAGTGGTCGTCCTTCTGACGGTACAAAAGTCCGTCCTCGACGTAAAAGTCCCCGGTCTTGGGTGGAGTGCGCGCGGCGGGTAGCTTCCCGTAGCATTTGCGCAGGGTGGCGTCTTCTTCCTGGGCTTTCCGGATTTGCTCCGGCATCTGGTTGGGTATCGGTGGTGGGGTCGCGGCTGATTTCGTTTGGGCGCGCGTCTGGACGGCGGCCATCGACTCCACAGGCTGGGGCGGCATTCCCAAGAAGACATAACGACATCCTAGAATCAAGTCATAGAGAGGTTGGTCCATCACGGCGGCTTGGATGGATCCCGTGACGTAGCGGCTGGTGACGTTGATCCGGGCGATAGGGAGCGTGGTGCTGGGCTGTGATGCGTCGGCCAGCTTCAGGGTGATCGTTTCGCCCGTCAGATCGTGGTCCCTGATCAGCGAGCGGCGGACGACGGCATCGAAGGTTAGACCGGTGTCGTAGAGGCAGTGTGCGGGGTGGTCGTTGACTGTCACCTGCTCTGTGACGGCCGGGCGATCGGTGGGAGTGGCGACGGGGGTTACCGGGTTCCCGTCGGGAGTGACTTGGCGCAGGGCCAACACGGTTCCTTGTTTGCGACGCTGGTCGCTGAGGCGGCGAAAACACTTTTCCCGGGTGTGTCCTCGGCGCTGGCAGTAGCCGCAGTAGAGCTCTCCGCTCCGCTTCCCAGGCTCTGCTCCGGGGTTTGGGCGTCCTTTAGGCGGGGGTGGACGGTTGTTCGCTGGCGGGACGGGCCGGCGAGGTTGTTGGCGGGTTTCTGGTGACGAGGGTGCTAGGGGTTCACGGCGATGCTGTCGGTCAGGTAGCGGTCCGCGACTATTATGAGATCTTCGAAGCGGGCGGCTCCCTGTTCGGCGGCGAAGGTCCGAAGTTCCCCCGGCATAGTTCCTTTTAGTTGCTCGGCCAGCATCAGTTCGAGCAGCCCATCGTAAGTCTTGGGCTCTTCTGTCTGCTCGATCCACTTGTCCCTTAGAGTGGCTAGCCGGTCGGCGAACTGAGTAAATTTCTCTCCCTTCTCTCTCCGGGAGTTACGGAAGCTCTTCCGGTAGTGTTCGCCGGAGAGTTCGAATCCGTGGAGCAGCGCTTTCTTTAGGGCGGGTTAGTCGCCCTCCTCGGCTGTCGGAGTCTTGGCGAGGATCTCGTACGCTTTGCCTTTCAGGCCGTGGCTCAGTTTCCTGTACCAGTATTGTGGGTCGAGCTGGTTCTCTCCCGCGACTCGCTCGAATCGGGCAAGGTAGACCTCTATGGATTCGTCGCGCTCGACGAAAGGGTCCAAGGTGAAGTTCATCCCCGGGATCGGCGGGATGACTGCGGATGTTCCGGCGCTGGCGGTGGAGCTGGATGCGCTGAGGGTGAAGTCGTCGCTCGCGGGCGATCCGAGGCCTAGCTCGCGGCGATCGCGCTCGAGCTGGAGTAGTTCTCGGCGCCTCTCGAGTTCCTTGTCCTTCGCCTTCTCTGCGCGCGCTGCGGCTCTCTCTTCCTCCTCAATCCTCTCCTTCGCCTCCTCTCTCCTCCGTGTTACTGCTCTCTCTTCCTCCTCTCTCTTCCGTGCGGCGACTCTCTCCTCCTCGGCTATCCTCTCTTTCTCCTCCTCTCGCTTCCGTGCGGCGGCTCTCTCCTCCTCGGCTCTCCTCTCTTTCTCCTCCTCTCGCTTCCGTGCGGCGGCTCTCTCCTCCTCGGCTATTCGCTCCTTCTCCTCTTTTTTCTTCTGTGCGGCGGCTCTCTCCTCTGCGGCGATTCGCTCTTTCTCCTCCTCCTTCTTCGCCTCCCGTTCTTTAGCCCTCTCCTCTCTCTTCAATTTCTCCTCGGCAACGTCCGCATCCACGTTGGTGAGGACATAATCCTTGAGCTCAGTGCCGGCGAGCCCTAAGCTCTCGCCACTACTCTTGTACTTGAGGGCGAGTTCCCCCCGGTCGGCCATGGCAAGAGAAGCGACTTACCTCGAAGGTCCTAACCGTGATGAAGGGGCGCTCACAGGGGGGTACACTGACAGCAAACAAGGGGCGGGCTGGAATGAACTAAGGTGAAATGACACAGGGGCGAATACAACACAACAGGGACACAGAGACAACAAGCAATCAATAAAAAGCATAAAAAATGAAAGCAAGAAAAACCTCTGCGTGCCACCACAATTCTGGAGTGCCAGTAGGGGACCTATGGGGCTAGGCTATACACTACTAGGCTAGGGGGCTAGGTCCTATCTCTACTGGGGCTGGGGTTGAAAGGTAAGGGATGGACTGGGCAGGGGATAGAAACCTAAGTCTTTTGTCTCGTCAAGTGGGGGTAGAAATCTAAGTCTGTTGTCTCGTCGGGGTCGCCAAAATTAATGTCACGAATATAGGGGGTTGGGGGGATGAGGATCAGCAATTATTCCCCCGCGCTGTGTTGCCTCCCTTGACTAGGCCAACTTGCGGCGACATTCAGGGAAATAATGATGGGAGTACTAAGGAATGATAGACAGTCAAAAGGCCAGACGAGAAGAATACAAACTAAGCTAGTGGAGAATATGAACAAGGGGGAAGTCGGTGGTTATAATATAATACTAGGCAATTTATTAAATAGATACAGGTCAGGTGTAGGTGGTAGGCTATAGGGCTGAGTCACTGATGAGAGTCAGTTAATGTCCAGAGTATCGAGGAGTTATTCAGGTTTTGTTATCTGAGGGTTACTGGGGCGATTGAGGACTGATGTCATCATAAGGCAAGGGGGTATCTGGCTGCCTTCGCGTGGTTAGCCAGATGTTCCGAGAATTGTGGTGTGTGCTGGGTGCGCACTTAGCTGCTAAGGTGTAGGCGGTGGTTGCCTCTGGATTCTGGATGGCGATGACGCAAGGGTCCAGTCGGATGGCGTCCGTCTCCCAATCCAGGTCACTAGGTCGAATTCTTGGGTAATCGGGGTTGTGATGCAAGCGGCCTATGGAGCTGACCGGTTGCTGTATCTCTGCTTTTACGCTTCACGGTGTCAACCAGGGTATCAGGGTTGCACGCAGCGGGTCTTGAGTCTTCGTAGCAGCCCGGTATAAGGGCCCGTTCTTGACCAAGGAACGGGTAGGAACACAAGAATATTGACGAGGCTCAGGGGTCGCAACGTAGATGCAGACGTGTCCTCGGCAGGCAGTGTATTTACTCGGGCTGACGAGTGAGACTGACGCTTGAGTCTCTATTCTGGGGCTTCAAGGGGCTATCCCGAGGGGCGTGGCTTAGGTGGCTCGGCCAGCGGGCGAGAAAGTAGAAACTGGACGCGGGCAGCGCCGGGGCTAATCGTCCGCTTGTGACAGGCCCCCACGTCTCCAACATACCTAGCAGAGCAAACAGAACTCTAGGCTTCCTCAGAAGAAACCTGAAGACCTCAAACAAGAAACTAAAGCAAATGGCATATCGAGCGCTTGTGCGTCCAGTCCTGGAGTACGCCTGCCCTGTGTGGGATCCTCACACATCTGATGGAATCAAAGCCATCGAGAGAATTCAACGCCGAGCTGCACGATGGGTCTCAAACCGGTACCGGCAGACATCAAGCGTGGACTAGATGATAGAAGAATTGCAGTGGTCCTCACTCCAGGAGGGGAGGAAAAGAATAAGACTGAGAACCTTCTACAAATTTCATCGTGGCCTAACAATGATCGACAGCCGATTCAAACCAAAACCAAGCTCCCGACAAAAACGCAGTTCCCGCCGGTTCCGCCCAGACTCCTAAGATGTTCCATCCCACAAAACCGACAACAGGCAAAAAGGCTTCTCTCCCCACACTATCCCAGAATGGAACTCCCTGCCCGCTGATGTTGCTTCGACAGACTCCCTGACCTCTTTCCAGGCCAGGATTCAGTTCCTCCAATAAAACTCCTATCCCTCCACCCAAATCCCCTTTTTATCCATTCACCTGCCCAGATACCCCAAATATGCCCCGTCCCCCTGATCTAAAACAATAAAACAGCAGCCCCCCCCCTTCTCCACTCCCCCCCCCCCCACATCTCATTGCAGCAAGTTTCTTCAACATATTGAAGTTGGCTTGCTTGCTTGCTTGAGTAGATTAACGTCCCCGGACACAGAGCGTTTAGGGGACTTGGATGAAAGAGGGCCGTAGTATTAAGAAGTCATTTTGCTGAATGGAGTCAAAGGAAGAAGGAGCGCCCAATGCTGCTGCGACGACCAGCAGGGAAGAGCGTTGGATCAGTAGATTGGCAGCGTCGATGTTGTAAAGTTGGCTAGTTAGTTAGTTAAAATAGATTAACGGGCCCGGACACATAAGCGTATAGGGGACGATTTAATAATTTTAAAGTTGGCTGCCTACAACAATGAAGAAGAAGCCTATGAGCCAGCCGCAATGAAAACCAACATCCCTCTCTGTTGTATGGAATTAATCTTAGAGTGTAAACCGGTGGCTTCGTGCGATCAGTCCTGAGATTACATCGCATGGAACAACTTGTGTGATTTAATCGGTAGTTCTTACCGGGCTTTGTCTTTTGTATAATTCTCCTCTTAGTCTAGTCTGATCACAACCAGCTATTGCTTCCTTTTTATTTTTTTATTTTTTTTTATTTTTTGATTGAGAACAATGTTACTTCTGACTGGTTGTTTTGGTTGTTATTGTTGTTAGAGATGTTATTGGAGTTGTGCTTGTACCAGAGCGAGCGCGCGCCTATGTGTGGGTGTGTGTGTGTGTAGGTGCGTGTGTGTGAGTGTGTCCTTGTTTACACAGTGTTATCTGGACAAATCAGTGAACATCAACATAACTTGTATTGACAGGCCTACTTGTTTTGACGTCAGAACAATGATCCCTGAGGGTTAGAGCTGGGTTAGGGTTAGAGTTAGAGTTAGGGTTAGGGTTAGGGTTCGAACACTTCAAATTACTTAAAAATGGGGACGAAATATGACTCATTGTCAGCGCAACGTAGGTGGCGTTTCGGGAAAGTCATGACAATACTGTGTAACCTAGGCTGTGTGTGTGTGTGTGTGTGTGTGTGTGTGTGTGTGTGTGTGTGTGTGTTTGTGGGCATGTAGAAACGACGTTACTCTGACATACACTTGAAACTCTACATGGTTTCTTTTGACTTTTTTTTGACAGCCCCGTTATTTTGACGTCAAAATAGTGCTCTGTAGAGTTACAGCTGTTTTAGGCTTAGGGTTAGTAATTGGTTAGGGTTTGGGTTAGGGGTTGGTTTAGGGGTTAGGGTTAGCGATAGCTTCAAAAAATTAAAAATGTCAAAATAATGTCAAAGAAATGGAAAGTGTGTCAAAATAATGTATGTAGAGTTTCACAACAGTCATCACAACGTCGTTTCTACAAAAAATGTGTGTGTGTGTGTGTTTGTGTGTGTGATTGTGTGGGTGTGTGTGCGTGTGGTTCATATATTTTGTTTTATCTTTGGCAAGGGGAGGAGACGGTGATGACACGAGTTAAAGGTGATGGTGGGAAAAGGGGGGTTGTGCAGCTATAAACATCCCCCCTCACACACACACCCACACCCACACATCCCACACACACACACACACACCAACCCCCACCTACTTGCAATTCATCATAAATGGGTTTATTTAAGAATGTAGGAATCGGAAAGTGATTTTTTGACGGAAAGAACGCAAATTTCTTCTAGAAATGTAAGAATCTAAGTCAAAATTGGCTCTTTCCGTCTCAAAAGTTGACCTATTTCGTCTCCTAGGAGCGACGAAATAGGTCGATTTTTCTTCAAAATTTCTCCGAAAATGGACTGTATTTTCTCCGTCCCGGATAGTGCACTCCTCTGTACTTAAAACACTCTCATGCACTACAACTGCACTCCCTTGCACTAAAAGAGCACTCCCGCGCACTTAGAAAAAAGTGGGGTCCTGGAAAAAAGTGGGTTCCAAGCAAATGAACCCATTTGTTACTAAGAAAGACAAGGTCTGGTACCCATTTGTGCGCTTTTGTAAGTACCCCCCCCCACACACACACACACACTCACACACATCTCCATAACATAACCTTGCAGGAAAGGTTTTTAACGTTGGAGTTCGTTGGTGTGTTCCAGCTACTTGTCGCCTGTCCAGGCTGATGCACAACGAGCACAGCGCCGTCCAAACACCATATACATCCCACCCTTGGAGGAGCAAGAGCTGGATAGGCCATACGACACCACGTCTGAAATATCGTTAAGCAGCATAAACATGTCCTGGTTTGAACTCCAGGACAGCAGCATCACCGGTAGATCCACTTCGCCACCCCCACTTCCCCCTAGACCTGCCACTCAACAACCACGTCCAGGAGGACCCCAGTCCGGAGACTACACTCACATGTCCATGCCTTGTTCTGGACTTAGGCCTGATTCGGCCACTGCCGCTACCCGCATGTCTGGTTCAACAACTGGAGCTTCCCGCATCGTGCAAGATGGAGCGGGCAGGCCTGTTCTCCTACCACGCACCACCGGCTCTGTATATGGCAGATCTGTATCAACGACAGTTTACAGAAGCCCGTCGCCTCTTTCAGAGGAGCCGTGCTACTCTCGGATTGATGGCTCTTCCTCATCTTCCTATTCATCTACCACCTCTGGAAACTGCAGTGCGCCAACAGATCCTGATGGCTCAGCTGGTTCTGTAGGCGATGAATCACTGTACGTAAACATAGAAAACACGCACGTCTGACTGACTAATTCTTCTTCAGCAGGACACTACAGATTGTCTTCACATTCGCTATACAATCCTCTGTCACTATAATGTTATATCAGTTTAAAAGACGTAACCACACATCCGTATTGGTGTCACGCCGCTCTCGTGCAAGTTACGCTGCTTCTTCTTTAGGACATTGAGCACAGTCTTCGATCAGCTTAAACAACTGCCATGAGGCATAAATACGTTACTGTTGTCAGATGCTTGGTTGACACCTGTAGCTTCAATGGCTATCTATCATAAATTACCTTGTGTACTAAAGCCAAAAACGAATACTTTATTGTCTCACTGAGAAATGACATGGTCATGCCAACACAGTATTATAATGAAATGCCATTCAAAAACACGTTTGGTTTCCATGAAAAGCCTTAGCTGTTAATAGGCACAAAAACTATGGAATTTCACAATTTCTAATGAAAACAACGAGAACAACAAAACAATACTTTGTGGCCGCATGATCTAAGAAATGCCTACAGCAACAACAACATTTATACCATGTGTTCGTAGACTTCAAGAAGGCGTTTGACCGAGTCTGGCATGCAGCTCTGTGGGCAACCATGAGAGTGTACAGCATCAGCCCGAAAATTATTCAAGTCATCAAAAGCATGTATGACAAGGCTACCAGTGCAGTCCTTCATAACAGCGCCATCGAGGACTGGTTCAGAACAACAATCGGTGTGCGTCAAAGATGCCTACGCTCTCCAACACTCTTCAACATCTTCCTAGAGCGCATCATGTCAGATGCCCTTGCAGATCACGAAGGCGCTGTCATCATAGGGGGTAGAGCAATCTCCAACCTTCGTTTTGTGGATGACATTGATGGATTGGCCGGAGAGGAATAATAACTTGAACGGCTGGTACAGAGGCTTGACACCACCTCCAGAGCTTATGGAATGAAAATAAGTGCAGAGAAGACCAAAATGATGACCAACAACACCAATGGCATCAACACGGACATCAAAGTCCAAGGCCAATCCCTCAACACAGTGCATAGCTTCAAATATTTAGGAGCCATTATATCCGACAATGGGTCCCGACAGGAAGTCCTCTCCACGATCGCACAAACAACTTCTGCTCTGGCAGGGTTGAAGCCCATTTGGAAAGACAGGATAATCAGTCTACATTCCAAAGTAAGACTGCTGCGTTCCAGTGTGATGTCCATCTTCCTATACGCTTGCGAAACGTAGACCCTTACAGCAGATCTACAAGCAAGAATACAAAGCATGGAGATGATTTGCTACAGAAGACTTCTGGGCATTTCCTATACCCAACATATCACCAACCACGAAGTCCGACAGAACATCACGCAAGCCATTGGGCAACACGATGACCTGCTCACAGTGGTGATTGATTGATTGATTTATTGTTGCTTTAGGTCCAGCGGACTCCTCCGAGCCAAATCAGGACCGGACAACCCCCAATCCGCATAAAAGATCTGCTGAAACAACCCTAGTGGGAAAATTGAACGCCCTCCACCGGCCAGTCACTTTACAATAAAGACATCCCACGCGGGGGACGGCTGAGGGTTTACCTCAACTACGCGAACCCCCGGTTACAAAAACAAAATAGAATACAACCATCATTACAAATCATCAACGAAACATATACATATAAAATGCCTATATTGCTAAATACTAACATCATAGGAAGCCCTAGTGACCACCCAGCAGAAAGCGTCCAACACTCCCAAGCTGATCCAACAGACCTCATACACAAACAAGGAGTCTTGTCCAGGAAGAGTTTTCAAGAAAAAAGGTAGGTCATTGATCTAGCGAAGAAGAAGATAGTATAGCAGAGTGGTAGGACAGAGCAGGAATGGGAAAGAGTATAAATTTATGAGGAAGATAGCAACAGTGGGAATTTAAAGCACTAAATTTCCATAAAGTGGGGATACTATTTATACTGAAACCCCCGGCACTCCAACGGGGGTACTGTTGCCGCAGTGAATCTGTCATGCCTACAAAGGCAAGACAGGTTTTCAACTGGGGCTTTCACTGTTCCCTTTATAGGTTAGAACAATCTACAGTGGCAAGATTGCTCATGACCCCAAGGGGTGCTCACAGTGGTGAAAAAACGGAAACTCCGATGACATGGCCACGTCACCACATCATCAGGCCTTGCAAAGACCGTCCTGCAAGGCACAGTGCAAGGAGGTAGAAGAAGAGGGAGACCGAAAAAGAGGAGGGGGGGGGGAACAACATTCGAGAATGGACTGGTTTGACACTGAGCGAAGCCACCAGGGTTGCTGAGGATAAAGAAAGATGAAGGACCCTGGTCTGTGGTGCCCCTAAGACCTCTGAGTTTCGGGATAAGATAGGATAGGTGGTCTAAGACGGGACTAACATGCCTTGTCCACAGTCAGAAAGGTGTGGGATTGATCCCGCCTCAACAGGGCGCGCCACAGGCTGCCGCTACGTCTTCCTCAGGAAAGGGGCGACCCAGAATTTCGCGATAAAAATGGACAATAAAGTGTAAAAAATCCAATATATATATATACAATAAACAAGAAAAGGAAGTTGTGTTTGTAAGTCTATATTTTTTTTAGCGGTTCAACAATCACTATAAGTATTTACAAGATTTATTGTGGGGTGTGGCGGAGGAGGCACGATGTAAATTGGCAAATATTTACATTTATGTATACATCACATGTTTATAGAGTTAGGACACAAGCGGCGGCTGTTGACATGAACGTACACAGTGGCGTATATATAATATTCGCTTTGCGTTGGTACTATATTTCCTAGTTCATTAATATTTTAGTGATGAGACTCAGCTATATAAAGACTGTTTGGAGGACAGAAGGCTGTTCTCGTATGCATCTGTGAATGTCTGTGATCACAAGTATATCAACTAACAAGTTAGTATCTCGTATTGCCCCTAGTCGACGTGCGGTGGTCCCGTTTAGCCACAAGCTGAAACGGGGATATCCCAAACCTAAAAATAGAATAGAGAATTCTGGAAAATCTGTTCTCGCGAAGATGTGCTCGCTGAAATGAAACGAAAGTTGGGAGAGGAACTGCATATTTCTGGTAGTGAACAAAGGCAGAAACTTGTCAGCAGTATTATCAGCGATGGAGTTATAATGGACGAAGTGCTCCATACCTATGAGGTTGCCTTTGCTCGAGCAAAGAAACTAAAGAAGGATTTAGCCGACGTTATTTCAGAAAAGGATTTCTCTACCCATAATTCCCCTGGGTTTTGAAGTTTCTAAAAAGTTATTTCAGGCCGATGACGCTCTATGGAGCTCAAAGCATGTAAAGGGAAGCAATCGGTTGTACGCGCACGTCGATAGAGACATAGAAGAGAGATACTAACTTGTTAGTTGATATACTTGTGCTGTGATTGGATGGATGAAATAGGACTAGGATAGAGTGTATTAGTGGAATAAAAGATAGAATGTGAAAAAAAGAGTGAATGCTTGTTTTGTGTGACTTGGAAATTGTATTACCAAGTGGATCTTCGGGGTGGCCTCGTGGCGCAGTGGATAAGTCGCCGGTTTCCTATGCCGAAGGTCGCGGGTTCGATTCCCGCAAGGGACGAACGTATGTGACTTAGGTACGAGACTATTGAGGTCACCGAGGGTTTTCTCCGGGCACTCCGGTTTCCTCCCTCCCTTCAATAATGGTACAGGACGCAGTCAATATAAAAATTTCAAAAATAAAAATTCGATTTTCTTTCCGTTTTCTAATAGCGATCTCCCTGCAACACCACCTGTTTGAGTGATGGATGTGAGTTTGGTGTGTGTGAGGTTGGATGAAACAGGTGAGCGTGTATGTTGGTAAAGATCGCCGCGCTTTGAGCCTGATTGATTTGGGGAAAGGCGCGTATAGCATCCTGTATTATTATTATTATTATTATTATTATTATTATTATTATTATTATTATTATTATTATTATTATTTAACAAGGCGGTATAGCAGGCCTATGCATCATGGTTAGATACATTTATTATTTAAAAAAACAAAAAACAAAAAAAAAAACTCTGTGCTACAGTGGATCCACTACGGCTGTGCTATCGACGATCCACACCCACTATGCTTTGTTAATGCCCTTAAGCTCTGACTATTATGAGGTTTTACGAGCTCCCTAATAGATTCATATTTGCAATCTTCACAGAAACGTTGTACATGGTTGGTTGGATCACCAACATAATAAGAGCAAATAAATAAATAAATAAACTATCTACATGAAAAACAATTAAAGCTGGTTATGACAATGTTACACGTACATCAAAGTGTATGTTTTCAACATTTTAGAACCCACAAACCTGTTGGACGCACGTGACGACAACGAGTGTTTGATAGAAAATGGGATTGTTACAAACACTGTTCACATTTTTGTAATATTTAGTTGTGATAGATTTTAATTGTGTGGCTTATTCTGTGTGCCATTAAAAAGGTGTAAAGAAAGGAAGAAAAGGAGAGAGATTCTTCGTTGTAGATCTGCTGTGAGAGTCCATGTTTCGCAAGCGTATAGGAAGATGGAGATGACAAAAGAGCGCAGCAGCCTTACCTTGGAATGTAGACTGATGGTCCTGTTTTTCCGAATGGGCTTCAACCTTGTCATGGCAGCAGTTGTTTGTGCGATCTTGGAGAGGACTTTATGTCGGGATCCATTGTCTGATACAATGGCTCCTAAATATTTGAAGCTATGCGCTGTGTTGAGGGATTGGCCTTGGACTTTGATGTCCATGTTGATGCCATTGATGTTGTTGGTCATCATTTTGGTCTTCTCTGCACTTATTTCCATTCCCTAGGCTCTGGAGGTGGTGTCAAGACCCTGTACCAGCTGTTCAGGTTTTTGTTGTTCTCCAGCCATCAACGTCATCCGCAAAACGAAGGTTGGAGGTTTTTTGGTCTGTTCGACGCCATATCTTAAGAACCACTGAACGGACTTTGACCAAACCGCATCTCAAGATTTGTAATCGTGTGTGCCAATCTGGAAATACATTTACATTGCTTGCCATATTGTTATTTCTTATATTTGGAGTTATCTCATGTATTTTTTAATTGTTATGTTTGTTCCTAATGAATAATTAGTTATGTGCCACAAACGCTGCTTTATTTATTGTAAACCAATGATGTAGTCATGCTTTTGTGTGGAAAATATTTTGTAAAACAGCAATTAGCACGTCTCCAACAATTCACCGTTCAACCATTCATAGATTTTTTAACAGGCACATTACGGCTTATTCCATTTTAAAGAGTTTGGTTTCAGTATAAATAGTATTCCCACTTTCTGGAAATGTAATGCTTTAAATTCCCACTGTCGCTGTCTTTCTCATTTGCTCTTTCTCATTCCTGCTCTGTTCTATCAATATGCTATACTATCTTCTTCTTCGCTAGACCAGTCCCCTATCTTTTTTCTTGAAAACTCTTCCGGGACAAGACTCCTTATTTGTGTATGAGGTCTGTTGGATCAGCTTGGGAATATTGGACGCTTTCTGCCAGATGGTCACTAGGGCTTCCTATGATGTTATTATTTAGCAATGTAGGCATTTTATATGTATGTGTTTTGTTGATAATTTATAATGATGTGTGTATTCTATTTTGTTTTTGTAAATGGAGGTTCGATAAATTAGAGTACATCCTCAGCGTCCCCTGCGTGGGATGTCTTTATTGTAAAGTGACCGGCTGGTGGAGAGCTTTCAGTTTTACCACTAAGGTTGTTTCAGCAGATCTTTTATGCGGATCAGGGGTTGTCCGGTCCTGATTCGGCTCTGAAGAGTCCGCTGGACCTAAAGCTATAATCATGTAATGTAATGTAATGTTGTTAGTTGATTGTGTTTGTTTGTTTTTAATGATGATGTTGATGTTGCTGCTGCTGCTGTTGATGATGATGAGGATAAGGAGGAGGAGCAGGAAGAGGATTGTTATATACATTCTTTTTTATTTTATTTTAGCTGAAGCCCTTACATTGGCTTTGTTGACGTCATGACCAGTATCATTAATTATTTGAAAATGCTTGCAAGATTCTGTTTAAAAAGCAACAATATAATTTCCTCAATAAATATATATTTGGTGTAATCTCTTGTTTTGACTGTCATTTCTTTAGGCACTTTCTAAAATAAGTTTTGTGAACATGTTTGAGGCTGCAGGATTTGAGCTTAGCAAGGTGAACCGGACGTAAGACTCGGACAGTCAAAGGTAGGCAGTGTGAGCTACATCCAAGGCTACATCCTGTATCGGCTAGCGCCTTGAGACGTTCTTGGGATGGACAAGCGCTATAGACAAACCATTAAATAAATAAGTGATCTTTCTCTCCCTGTATGTCTGTCTCTCTGTCTGTCTCTCTCTGTATGCCTGCCTCTGTTTGTCTCTCTGTATGCCTGTCTCTGTCTGTATGTCTGTCTCTCTCCATTTATGTCTGTCTGTCTCTCCGTATGTCTGTCTCTCTCCATGTAGGGCTGTCCCTCTCCATGTATGTCTGCCTCTTCGTATGTCTGTCTCTCTGTAGGCCTATGTCTGTCTGGTTCTCTGTATGTCTGTCTGTATGTCTGTCTTACTGTATATCTGTCTCTCTGAATGTCCGTTTCTCACTCTCTGTATGTCCCTCTCTCTGGATGTCTATCTCTCTGTGTTTTGTTGATAATTTATAATGATGTTTGTATTCTATTTTGTTTTTGTAAACGGGGGTTCGATAAATTAGAGTACAGCCTCAGCGTCCCCTGCGTGGGATGTCTTTATTGTAAAGTGACTGGCTGGTGGAGAGCTTTTAGTTTTACCACTAGGGTTGTTTCGGCAGATCTTTAATGCAGATCAGGGATTGTTCGTTCCTGATTTGGCTCGGAAGAGTCCGCTGGACCTAAAACAATAATAATGTAATGTAATGTACCACGTGTGAAATTCTCTTTGATTGAGATAATAAAGTGATCGTATTCGTATTCGTATTCGTCTCTGTCTTTCTCTCTCTCCTTTCTTTCTCTCATTGTCTCTGTATCTCTCTGTTTATCTCTCTCTCTGTCTGTATCTCTCTATTTCTTTCTATGTGTCTCTGTCTCTCTCTCTCTATCCTTCTGTCTCTCTTTCACCATCTCTCCGATTCTGTCTTTGCCAGTTTCTGTCTCCCTCTCTGTCGACCTCCTTCGATCTCTCTCTCTCTCTCTCTCTCTCTCTCTCTCTCTCTCTCTGCCATCCCAGACTGTACCATTATTTCGGCGAAGGAGCGAAGCTAAATAAGAAAACTGGTGTATGATCGTTGTTAGTCACTACTTTCCACCCCTTCCACGAAATATTAATGGACTCAGTTCAGTTCAGTAAATAGATTAACGTCCCGGACACAATGCGTATAGGGGACAACCTAATGGACTCTTCTGTAAACTTCGTTCTAATACCGAGCCTTTTACTGGAGCAGTCCATTGTAGTTTTGAGGGTTGAAGGATTCTAGTGTCCTTAAACAGGTTAAGACGGGCGCCAGATAAAAATAGTATACAAGCGTTGCAAGAACATGAGCTTGAAATTTGCTAGTCTCGGGGATTTCCCAACGACCCTTAAAACAGGCGCTAAACAGTAGCAATCTTTAAGTTATCTATCTATCTATCTATCTATCTATCTATCTATCTATCTATCTATCTATCTATCTATCTATCTATCTATCTATCTATCTATCTACTTTTTTTGTCACTAATAACTATGACGAGTAATGTCTCGTTTGTCCGTTAATTGTAATGATGACAATAAATGTTCTTGTTTGTCCTTAATAAATAAACAAATGAATAAATAAATAAATAAATATATGAACAATGTGATGATAATATTAACATTTCAAGTTCATAGTAAGCTTACTAGTTAGTTAGTTATTCATTATTTATATGGTCCAGTGGACTGCAAAGAGCTGAATCAGGACCACAAAATCATGACTGCAACTTGGATGAAAGAGGACTCACCCCTGATCTGCATAAAAAGATCTGCTGAAACAACCCTAGTGATAACGCTGAAGGCACTCCACCAGCCAGTCACTTTACAATAAAGGCATCCCACTGCATGGAACGCTGAGGCTATACTCTAATTTATCAGACCTCGGTTTACAAAAACAAAATAGAATATACATATCATTATAAAATATCAACAAAACATAAACATATAAAATGCCTATAATGAAAAATAATAATATCAATGACCATTTGGCAGAAAGCATCCAATATTCTCTATTTGACTCAACAGACCTCATACACAAATGAGTAGTTTGGGAAGAGTTTTCAAGAAAGAAGATAGGTGACTGGTCTAGTGAAGAAGAAGATAGTGTAGTAGATTGATTGAGCATAGTAGGAATGAAAAAGAACAAAGAAAAAAGAAAGCGACAGTGGGAATTGAAAGGACTAAATTTCCAGAAAGTGGGGATACTATTTATACAGAAACCCCCGGAATTCCCAAGGGGGAATGTCTAAGCTTAATAGCTAGTATTGTTTAAAAAAAAAAAAAAAAAAAAAAAAAAAAAAAAAAAAAAAAAAAAGGAGATGCGACCATGACCAGAATAAATAATATAAGACTCGAAAAATAAATAAAATGTAATAAGTATACAAAGTAAAAATAATAAAATAATACATCCCAACGTAGATAGATCATAAAAGCAAACAGGCCTATGTGAAGAGTAGCTCTAATCTAGCGCCTATGATTGTCCTGTTCATGAATGAGGCCGTGCTTGTCTCTGAGTTATAAATAAATAGGTTACGTCAGCCTAGTGATCCGGTTGGTTTAAAAGAAAGAACGTCACTAAGGTCAAAGTTCAGAGCCGCGGATAATGCCCGGTACACGCTGGGACAGGACTGCAATCACCTATCGCAGTTTACCGATACCAACTATCGGTGATCGGCGGTCCCGATCAGTTATCGGGGGATCGAACTGATCGATTGAGGCGAGTCTTAACACGCTGAGATCACACAGTACCCCTGCAAACACTTTTGCTCAGATCGGTGACGTCGTAGCCTGGTTTATTTTTAGTTATGTACATGGGGGTAAATGAAGTCATTGTCCGCTCCACGAATAAAGGGAGCAACTGTGTGTGTAGTGTAACTCTTTGCCCATGGACTAGTAACCGAAAGGTACTTGGTTCGAATCCAGGATTGGCCAAAATACGTGTGACCATATTATTTTCCCCTTACCATCAACTGGTTCGCTGATGTCAGAATAATGTGACCAGTAGTCGCCTATACGCTCCGGTGTCGTGTGACTATATAATCTACAGTTAACATTTTTATGGACGTTAAATTTAAAGTTCATTTCGTGAGGAGAGAGCGTCGTAGGCAAGTTCAGACATCTAGGCTATTTTATTCATAAATGTTGTACTTCGTATTGTAGTATTGTTTCAACGGCATAGTTCTGCATAAACAGAACCGTGATACTGGCACGCACGACATTGATTGAAGTGTGTGTGTGGGGGGTGGGGGGGGGTGTGTGCGTGCGTGTGTGTGTGTGTGTGTGTGTGTGTGTGTGTACGAGAGAAGGAGAGGGATAGAGTTTGCTATTTAATTAATACATTATTATATTTATTGATTTATATAAATAATAAATAGTCTTTTGTTGTTTATTTATTTATGTGTTTATCGTTGTGTGTTTATAAATTCTTCATTTATGTTATTTTAAGGAATGAACTCAACCCGCAAATTTATTACTTATTTATTGTTTAATTGTCGTGTGATCGGCCATCACAACCTTAACCAATGTTCTAAGAAACAATTACAAACATACAGCAAGCGCCTCTCCTATAACATACACCACACACACACACACACACACACACACACACAAACACACGACTTTAGTATACAATAGCAGTGCCTTCCATAGTGCTAGCAAAACAAGCTATTTCAGTTATTGTTCTTTCATGAGATAGGCTAAGCCGTGTTCATTTGAGAGGCCGCCCGCTATGGCAGTCAGTCATTCATTCTTCCACAGACGAGTGGTACTCGCAGTGTCGCTAAAGTTGAATTGCGTTCAGTGGACAGGCCGCCCGCTGAAGGCATTCTTTCAAAGTTTACACAGGGTCAATGCAATAGACTGGTCGTCGTTGCCAGAGCAAGCCGAGACAGGGCAGGCCTCGATCACCAATCAGCGGATCACAGTGTACCGATCCCAGCTATTGGTGATTGGCTTTCCCGATCAGTGATCGGAGTAGCGTACTGATCGATCGGGGCGGGTTTCGACTCGCCCAGGACAAAACTGATCTTAGCTTGGTCTATTTGTAGTCATAAGGCAATAAGGAAGGGAAGTAATTTTTATGTAGGCATAGGTTGCATGTTGACATTTCTGCTCTGCTCCCTTTCGTCACTTATTCCCGTGTTGTAAGTGCTGTTGTTGCCATATTAACCTCCAAACCTTTTCCCCTCCCCACCCCATCTCCGTGATTACCAGCCCAGAGGGCATTTTTAGCGTGACACTAGAACTATACACAACTCAATCGATAGTGTCTCCTTCAAAAAGGATCGATGCGCTCTGTAAGTTTCCCGTGAGTATAATAATAATAATAATAATAATAATAATAATAATAATAATAATAATAATAATAATAATAATAATAATAGAGAGAGAGATTACTCTTATATAGCGCACTTACAAGCTTAGAGAGCTTCTCAAAGCGCTGGCCACTGATATCCCGCAATCACAAAATAGTTTGCTGAAGTCAGGATTCGAACCCACGTCGCCCGAGATGCACGTATACAAGTCGTGCGCTCTGACGACTGAGCTATCCCTGCCGCCAATAATAATAATAATAATAATAATAATAATAATAATAATAATAATAATAATAATAATAATAATAATAATAATAATAATAATAATAATAATAATAATAATAATAATAATAAGGATAATAAGGATGATGATGATGCTAATAATGAGGATGAAGATGAAGATGATGATGATGATGATGATGATGATGATGATGATGATGATGATGATGATGATGAGTAGGTCTAGTAGTAGTAGCAGTAGTAAAAGTAGTGCAACAATTGTTATTGCTATAATTTTTGGTGTCTTGTATTATATATTTTTAAAATGCTTTTGATTTAGGTGAAAAATACATTAAAACAACAAGAACAACAAAACCAACAATAAACGGTTTTTCTTCTTCTTTTTCTTCTTCTTCTTCTACTTCTTCTTCTTCCTCTTCGAAAATAGAGGGGTAGTTTTGCCGTAGTAGTAGAAGTAGCAGCAGCAACAGTAGAAAAAGTAGTAGTAGCAGCAGCAACAGTAGTAGTAGTAATAATAGTAGTATAAGAAATAGTAGTAAAGCCAGCAGCAGCAGCAGCAGCAGTAGTAGTAGTAGTAGTAGTAGTAGTAGTAGTAGTAGTAGAACCAGCAGCAGTAGTGGTAGCATTCCGAAATTGTTATTGTTTTTTTTTGCTGATGATGCACAACTTCAAAAGTCTGTGAAACCTTGTGACGGAAAAACACTACTGTGCTACTAATATTAAGGCATGGATGACAAACAGCATGCTCAGACTGAATGACGACAAGACAGAAGCTCTCCTTTTCTCCAGTTCAACTCCTATCTCTGCCCCATTCTCTTATAATTGGATCTTCCACTGATATCTATTCTGACAAGACCAGAAATTTAGGAGTTATCCTTGATTCTGAGCTCTCAATGAATGATCACATTTCAAAGGTATGCCAAATGTGCTATTTTGAATCAAGGCGAATCAGTTCAATCCGTCGCTTGCTCACTGTAGATGCCACAAGAACACTAGTTACTTCTTGTGTACTGTCCAAAAATAGACTATTGCAACTCTTTACTGATTATTATTATTATTATTATTATTATTATTATTATTATTATTATTATTATTATTATTATTATTATTATTATTATTAATTGATTAATTAATTAATTAATTAATTAATTAATTAATTAATTAATTAGTTTATTTATAAGGCGCTTTCCCTCGCAGAGATCAAAGCGCACAAACACACCCACACACACCATGTGTACCGCACAGACACACACACAAATACCAGCAATTTTTTTTTTTAAAAAGCGTTTCAGCTGTATGTGGAGGTAAAAAGGTATGTCTTCAATTTTTCTTAAAAGAGTTGTAGGATGTCGCATGGCGTACATCGACTGGGAGGCTGTTCCATATCGATCTCTCACCATGTTACGTGTAAAATGACAATGTAATCCTATCCTATCCTGTCCCGTAACCCGAAGGTCGTAGGGGCACCACAGATGATCGTTTAACCAGCATACTCCATCTTTCTCTGTCCTCAGCAGCCCTGATGGCTTCGCTCAGTGTCAAACCAGTCCATTACATCCTTAAGTTAGCAACAACTACAACAACAACAACAACTCCAAACACAACAACAAATACAACTACAACTACAACAACCACAACAAGAACTACAACAACAACTACAGCAAAAACTACAACTACAATAACAGCTACAACAATTACAACTACTACTGGAACAACTACAACAACAACAACTACTTCTAAGTGGATTACACCAGGGTCAGCCTCAGCCATTACCTCCACCACCGCCAGCGTCACTACGACGACATTCTGAACATATGGAACAGCTTCCACCTACAACAGTAAGAGACTCTGCAACAGCAAGTCTCTCTCTCTCTCTCTCTCTCTCTCTCTCTCTCTCTCTCTCTCTCTCTCTCTCTCTCTCTCTCTCTCTCTCTCTCTCTCTCTCTCTCTACTAAATACACATCCTTTAGACACAATCTTTTACAGCACGTTAAACTTAGTTAATTAGCTAATTTGCAAGAGTTCTTACTCTCATAACTTTCATTAGATTATTTTACATAAGTTGTGTGTATGTTTGTGTGTGTGTGTGTGTGGAACGGAAGAGAGGAGTGGATGCGCACGTGCGCATATTTTGATTATATTGTTACATTCTGTTATTATTGTTATGAAGTTATTTGGTTACACTAATTGCTATTGTTACAAGCCCCAAGGGCAGGATGTAAAAAAGCACACCCAGTGCTTAATCTTTTACCCTTGTTAAATAAAATTGTTATCTTATCTTATCTCTCTCTCTCTCTCTCTCTCTCTCTCTCTCTCTTTCTCTCTCTCTCTCCCCTCCCTAAACCCCCATGTCTGTCTGTGAGTACGATGAAGCGTCTTTATGCATGAGCAGCTGGGCTTGTTTTTACATGAACAAAAACCTACACTGTTTGTTCAAGATTTAAGATATATTTATTGTTCCTATAAATTACAAGAAAATGTAGAGTGTGTTTGTGTATGACAATTTCCAATCAACAAACACAAGTTCATGCAAAAATACAATGAAAACCTGATTCGTTATATCACATAATCACTAAATGTAGCACTGCAGTGCAGTACAAGAAATGACGTTAGCTTTCTCTTCCACAGAAACTTTATTATACAGTAACTAGACAATTAATAATCAACCTTTCACAGACACTCCACACCACGGACACTAGACAATTGATAATCAACCTTTCACATACACTCCACAACACAGACACTAGACAATTGATAATCAACCTTTCACAGACACTCCACACCACAGACACTAGACAATTGATAATCAACCTGTCACAGACACTCCACACCACCGACACTAGACAATTGATAATCAACCTTCCAGGCAGTCAGCAGCTCCCACAAATGAAATGTACAATTGATAATCAATCTTTCACAGACACTCCAAACCACAGACCTATACTATCCTATCCTGTCCCGTAACCCGAAGGTCGTAGGGGCACCACATATGATCGTTTAACCAGCATACTCCATCTTTCTCTGTCCTCAGCAGTCCTGATGGCTTCGCTCAGTGACAAACCAGTCCATTCTCGAATGTTGTCCTCCCACCTCTTTTTCGGTCTCCCTCTTCTTCTACCTCCTTGCACTGTGCCTTGCAGAATAGTCTTTGCAAGGCCTGATGATCTGGTGACGTGGCCATACCATCGGAGTTTCCGTTTCTTCACCACTGTTAGCAGGTCATAGTGTTGTCCAATGGCTTGTGTGATGGTCTGTCGGACTTCGTCGTTGGTGATGTGTTGGGTATAGGAAATGCCCAGAAGTCTTCTGTAGCACCTCATCTCCATGCTTTATATTCTTCGTTGGAGATCTGCTGTGAGGGTCCATGCTTCGCAAGCATATAGGAAGATGGAGATGACAAGGGAGTGCAGCAGTCTTACATTGGAATGTAGACTGATGGTCCTGTCTTTCCAAATGGGCTTCAACCTTGTCAGGGCAGCAGTTGTTTGTGCGATCCTGGAGAGGACTTCCTGTCGGGACCCATTGTCTGATACAATGGCTCCTAAATATTTGAAGCTATGCACTGTGTTGAGGGATTGGCTTTGGACTTTGATGTCCGTATTGATGCCATTGGTGTTGTTGGTCATCATTTTGGTCTTCTCTGCACTTATTTCCATTCCATAGGCTCTGGAGGTGGTGTCAAGCCTCTGTACCAGCTGTTCAAGTTCTTGTTCCTCTCCAGCCAATCCATCAATGTCATCTGCAAAACGAAGATTGGAGATTGCTCTACCCCCCTATGCTGACTGTGCCTTCATGGTCTGCAAGAGCATCTGACATGATGCGCTCTAAAAAGATGTTGAAGAGTGTTGGAGAGAGTAGGCATCCTTGACGCACACCGATTGTTGTTCTGAACCAGTTCCCGATGGCGCTGTTGTGGAGGACTGCACTGGTAGCCTTGTCATACAGGCTTTTGATGACTTCAATAATTTTAGGGCTGATGTTGTACACTTTCATTGTTGCCCATAGAGCTGCATGCCAGACTCGGTCAAACGCCTTCTTGAAGTCTATGAACACATGATATAGATGTTGTTTGTGCTGTAGGTATTTCTCACAGATTATTCTGAGGTTGAAAATCTGCTCAGTGGTACTTCGCCTGCCCTGAATCCTGCTTGTTCTTCAGCTATGATCTGTTCAGCTTGGGGTTTCAACCTGTTGAGTATTATTTTGAGGAGGACCTTGCTGGGATGGCTGATGAGGCTGATGGTCCTGTAATTTTCACACTCCTGAAGGTTACCTTTTTTGGGAAGAGTAATGACAAGCGACTGGGTCCATGGTATAGGCCACTCCCCACTCTGCCAGATCTTGTTACAGATAATGGTGAGGGCATCAATCATCGCTTCTCCTCCTGCTTGTAGCAGTTCCGCGGGTATGTTGTCCACTCCCGCTGACTTCCCTTTCTTTAGCGCTTGCACTGCTGCCTCAACTTCTTCCCGGAGAATTGGGAGGATTTCTTCTTCTTCTCTGTTCTCGGGACATGCTAGAACTGATGGGTCTCCATTTGATGTATGGTTGTAAAGGTCAGAGCAGTACTCTGTCCATCTGTCCAAGACTTCTTGTTCTTCTGTAAGGCATATGCCAGACTTGCTTTGGATCGTGGAGACTTTGGGCTGTTTGACACTTGTCAGCCGCTTCACTGTCTGGTAGGCCTTCTTGATGTTGTTCTTGTTCAGACTGTTCTCTATTTCCTGGCATTGATCTTCTATCCAGTTCTCCTTTGCTGTGCGCATGCCTTTTCGGATGTCATTGTTGATTTTTCGGTAGACATCAGCTCCCTGTGAAGTGTTCTTTTTCTTTTTCATCTCTCTTCGTTTATCACACAGATACAAAAGTTCAGGTGTGATCCACGGCTTCTTCTTTGGTCGGTGCTTGCCAAGGATCTCAGTGGCGGCATCTGTCACAGCTGAGTTGAAGGTGGTGGTCATGGTGTTGACATCTACTTCACCAGCCCCCAAAATGAGCAGTGGTGCAAATTTCCCTCCAATTGTGGCCTGAAATAGTTCTGCCACCTCAGGGTCTTGCAGTTTGTCCAGGTCGAACTTCAGTCTAGTGCACTTTGCTGTATTTACTCTCTTCAAGTGGAGCCGGAAAGACATCATCACGAGATCGTGGTCACTTCCGATGTCTGCTCCTGGAAAAGTGCGTGTTTTGCCAATGTTGATGCTTGACCTGAAGCGTTTCTTGACCATGATGTAGTCTATTTGGTTGTGATGCTCCCCGCCAGGACTGTGCCATGTCCATCGTCTGGAGTTTTTGTGGAGACCAAGCGTGTTTGCCAGTATCAGATTGTTGTATCTGGCAAACTCCAAGAGTCTCAGACCCCTGTCATTTGTCTCGTTGTTGCAGTGGGGTCCACATGTGTCTCCCCAGTTGTGGTGCGCATCTTGGCCAACCTTGGCATTCCAGTCGCCTTGCACTATGACTATGTCCTTCTTCGGCACTTGGTCAAGGACCGCCTGTAGATTTTCATAAAAATCCTCCACTTCGCTGTCGTCATAGTCTGATGTTGGGGCATAGGCCTGGATGATGGTGATGTTGAAAGGGGCTGCTCTCAGGCGGATGGTAATGAGTCTACTGGAGACTGGGCGGCAATCCATGACAGTGGCTAGAATGTTCTTGTGGACCAAGAATCCAACGCCATGTTCGTGCCTGTCATCTCTACCGCTGAAATAGAGCTTGTGGCCTTTGTCGGTCATTGTTTCACCTAGGCCTTTCCAGCGCAGTTCGCTGATGCCTAGAACGTTCCATCGATAGTGGTCCAACTCGTGGGCCAGTTCTTCTAATTTTCCTTCCGCAGTTAGGTCCTGACATTCCAGGTTCCTATGGCGATGTTGTTTCTCGTGCGGATCTTGCTAAATTGTCCATCAGTAGCATACTTAACACCTCCGTCCTGGTGGCCAACGGAAGGCGCGATCCTTGTGCCGGGCGACGACCGATCCGGAATGGAATTAGTGGATTGTGTCATCATGTAGTGTGTCTTGGGCAAAAACCACAGACACTAGACAATTAATAATCAACCTTTCACAGATACTCCACACCACAGACACTAGACAATTGATAATCAACCTTTCAGACACTCCACACCACAGACACTAGACAATTGATAATCAACCTTTCACAGACACTCCACACCACAGACACTAGACAACTGATAATCAACCTGTCACAGACATTCCACACCACAGACACTAGACAATTGATAATCAGCCTTCCAGGCAGTCAGCAGCTTCCACAAATGAAATGTACACATGTACACATACTGCCAAAATAAATATATACAGATAATGTAACAGTGTATACAATAAAATGTACACATACTGCCAAAATAAATATATACAGGTAATGTAACAGTGTATACAATACAATGTACACATACTGCCAACATAAATATATACAAGTAATGTAACAGTGTATACAATACAATGTACACATATTGCCAACATAAATATATACAGGTAATGTAACAGTGTGCACAATACAATGGTAATACAAGAAGGGAAAGAAGCGTTATTAAAACACGTTCTATAATATCATAGTTTGTATCCACTAGGTTCTGCCTAGACATTGCTGAAATGACAGTGGTGGTGGTGATGATGATGATGATTATGGTGATGATGATAATGATGACGATGATGGTGATGATGATGATGATGATGATGATGATGATGATGATGATGATGATGATGATGATGACGACGACGACGACGACGATGATGATGATGATGATGATGATGATGATGATGATGATGATGATGATGATGATGATGATGATGATGATGATGCGCATTTCTTCAAGCTTGATTAAGATTCTAAACGCAAGGAAATATAATTCTATAGCCGATGGATGATGACAGCGACGACGACAGCGACAACGATGAGGTTGAGGTTGGCGGTTAATTGACGTGGTTGTGAAAACTGGCTGATGCAGCCACAACGTGGTGATATAATAGAGTGTGTGTTCATTAGCGATGCGGTATGTCAGTGGAAAACTCACGCTGACGCCTTGTCTCGTTTTAGATGGCCGGGATGACGTGGACATCAGCCACAGCCTCAACCATTACCACCTCACCACCACCACAAACACAACTACCACAACAACAACAACAACAAGAACTACAAGAACAACCAGAAGTACTAGAACTACAACAACTACTGGAACAACTACTACAATGACCTCATGACGCTGTCCAAAGCAAAATGACTCAAAACAAGATCAGCAACCGCAGTAACATCAACAATAACAGTCCCACAAGCCGCGAAATAACAACGATGAGCTGTAAATATGTCGTGAATTGCAGCAGCAACAACAACAGTTAAAATAATAGTATCAGCAGCATCAACAGCAGTAACTATATGTTACGTTGAAACGAGCGAAAGTATGTCTAAAACGCGCACGATAGATCTAATCGTTTCGTTTTGCAAAGTATTCAATGATGGAGTTTATTTACCTTTGATTTGAGTTTGCATTGTTGTTAGGAGAGGCTTTGTATAACGTTGATAATTTTTGTTGGTCGGTATTGTTGTAGAATCTTCTGGATCTGTTTGTTTACTATCGATCGAAGTTTCTTGATGGTCGTAGATAATGGAGAACATTCTTTTGGCAGGAAGAGAGAAGTATGACGTAAGTCAGTGATGACGATCTTTAGTTCGATTGGTGGCAGTACGTCATTTCTACCATGTACGAAATCTTTCCGGAAAAGAGAGAGGTTATTTAATCGTGTGCCCAGTTGCTGTTGAGATAGTAAAGTTGTTGATAGTGATTTGGAAAGTTGCTGTGAAAGTTGTTGAGTTGAATTGAGAATTGTATGCAGTTGTTGGTGTGTGCTGAATAAAAGTGGAAAACTTCATACGTCGACTTTGTGACTTGTATGCTGTTGGACGGGCTGTGTGAATAAACGAATCTGAGTTACACAACTATCAGGAATTCAAGCATCGGGGCTGAATCAGATACTGATAGAAAACACCAACATCAAACCGAGTGTAACATTTTGGGGGCCAAGCCGGGATTCACGCCATAGCCAAGGGTTCAACTGCTACAACAAGCGAGTCAACGTTACGAGAGGCAGTCATCGAGGGTAGCCGCCAACGAGTTGCGTCGAGAGGGGCCAACACACTGGGACTACATCACCGATAGGTTCGGGTTGACTGCAAGGGCGTGTAGTCGCCGAAGAGTTGCTTCGTGAGCGAACAACAGAGCGGGACTACGTAGCTGCCGCAGGACTACGTCGAGGGACAGTCTCGGAGCTACATCGCCAGTGTTACAGCGAGCGACGTGCGGACGTCGAGTCTACTTCAGCACAGGAGCGTATACATCAACACCAGCGTGGTGCAGCGTCGCATACGACGAGGACAGCGGGGCCTGCGTCAACGAAAGCGACTAGTGACAAGCATCAGCGCTACTGCAGAAAGCGTGCTGTTCTAGAACAGTCTAGAAAGGTACAGCACAGTCAAAAACTTTCCAGAAAAAGAACTTTCCAGAAAAAGAACTTTCCAGAAAAGAACTTCCAGAAAAGAACTTTCCAGAAAAGCATCAAGATGGCTGACTTCTGGCAGAAAGGGGTTGAACTAAATCTAAAAGGAAAACAGCTGACGGAGTACGTCAAGTCTCAAGAGAGAATATGGCGTGAAGAAAGAGAAATAGAATTAGAACAGAAGCGTCTGGAATTAGAAGAGCAGCGACGCCGAGAAGAAAAGGAAGAACAGCGTCGCCGAGAAGAAAAAGAAGAGCAGCGGCAAGAAAGAGAAGAGCAGCGTAAAGAAAGAGAAGATGAGCGCAGGCGTGAGGAAAGAGAAGCTGATCGGCAGTTCCAACTAGAGTTGGCGCGCATCCAGCAACAGCAGCATGCGCCACAAGTTATCAGTGACAACACGGCTCCAAAATTGCCAGCTTTCGTCGACGGGAAGGACCAGATTGACAGTTATTTGGCGAGATTTGAAAGGTTTGCCAAAAGCTCTAACTGGCAACCTCAAGACTGGGCGATCCGACTAAGTGCACTTCTGACGGGGCAAGCACTCGACGTCTACACCAGATTGTCGGACGATGACGCTAAAGACTACGACGTCTTGAAAGAGGCCCTATTGCAGTGCTACAACTTTACAGAGAAGGGCTACCGTAAACGCTTCCGTGAATGCCGGCCTAAGTCAGACGAGACGCCAAAGCAGTTTGTGGAGCGCCTGTCGTCATATCTACACAAGTGGGTGGAGTTATCAGGCGAAACGAAGTCTTACGACAGTCTCCATGACCTGATCGTGAAGGAACAATTTCTCAATGCCTGTCACAAGGACCTAGCGACCCACTTAGAAGAACAAAAGCTGCAGACGCTTAAAGATGTGACTGAGGCTGCTGAAAGATATCTCATCGCTCATGGGAAAACCCTGGGGCCACCCAGCGCGACGAAATATTTTCAGAAGACTGGAAACCATGTGAACCAGATCCAGGGAAGCCAGACGAGCCAGAGACAGACAGACTCCACGCCACCTCCCAGGGAAGGGCATTCAAGGGGCTGTTTCACCTGCAACGCTACAGACCACAGAGCGGCTAACTGTCCTCAAAACAAAAGTAGCGGACAGCGGAGCAGTACGGACAATTCAGCGGCGGGCAACCGGCAGAGGCGGTTCTCCAATCAACGGCAAACCAGTAGATCTGACCATCAAGTGTGCGGCGGGAGCGTCATTCTTCCGAGTGAGACCGAGCGCACAGCTACCCCTGCGGACGTGCAAGAGTGCATGACTGATGGCCAACTCCTCCTTGCCAACGGGAAATCCATCCCCGTCGTCGCCAGCGCAGCTGTGACCGTACAGAACATGCCTGTTTCCAAGGGACGCGTCGGAAATCATGAAGTGACTGTTTTAAGAGACTCTGGCTGCAGTGGGGTCATCGTCAGAGAAGATCTAATCGCTAAAGAACAGTTCACTGGCGATTCAAAATGGACACTTATGGCCGACAGCAAATGTGTGAGAGCGCCAGTTGCGAAGATTCATGTCAACACCCCTTTCTACATAGGCGAAGTCGAAGCGGTTTGCCTGAAGAAGCCGCTGTATGATTTGATGATCGGGAATATCGACGGCGCGAGACGACCCGACGACCCCGATCCAGAGTGGAGTCCTGCCTCAACTCAACACGTCGAAGTTGTGGAGGAGGATCCATTGCCGTTTCCCGATGGAGACCTTACAGAGCTGCTACGGGACAATGTGGTTACTCCGGCTCAGCCCTGCCGACCAGAGATCGTCGGTGCTGTTACTACCAGGGCCCAGGCCAAGAGAGACAAGACGTCTACGCCACTGAAGGTCGCCGACAACTCCAAAGCTGCCATCGTGGACAGAGATAAGCTGATCCAGCTCCAGGAAGCTGATAGCACTTTAAACAAGTACAGGAACCGCCAAGACCACGTGACCAAGGGCAGTGGCACGGTCTATTTTGAGGTGAAGGCCAAGATCCTGTACAGAATCTTCCAGCACCCGAGGGTCAACGGAGGTAAACCACTACGTCAAGTATTGGTACCGTTACCCCTAAGGCGCCAGGTGATGGAAGTAGCGCATGACTCAATCATGGGAGGTCACCTGGGTATCAAGAAGACGTCGGATAGAATCCAGGCGGTATTCTACTGGCCAGGACTTCATGCGGACGTCAGCCGTTTCTGCCGATCGTGTGACATTTGCCAGAAGACCATACCTCGAGGAAGGGTCCCGAAAGTACCTATGCAGAGGATGCCTTTGATCGACCGACCTTTCAAGAGGGTGGCCTTAGACTTAATCGGCGAAATAAGACCTCCGAGTGAAGAAGGTCATCGATGGGTACTGACTTTAGTAGACTATGCGACTCGGTACCCAGAAGCAGTGCCACTGAAGAAGATTGACACTGAAACTGTTGCAGAGGCGCTAGTGGACATGTTCAGTAGACTTGGAGTGCCTGAAGAGATCCTGACAGACCTCGGGACGCAGTTCGTCTCTGACTGCATGAAGGAGGTCAACAGACTGCTGAGCATCCGGCATTTGACTACGACACCCTACCATCCGATGTGCAACGGGCTCGTCGAAAAGTTCAATGCTACGCTGAAGTCCACCCTGAAGAAACTGTGCAGCGAGCAGCCCAGACAATGGCATCGCTACATCAACGCCTTACTTTTCGCCTACAGAGAAGTACCGCAGGAGTCCACCGGCTTCTCTCCGTTCGAGCTGCTGTATGGAAGAACCATCAGAGGGCCGATGCACATCCTAAAAGAACTATGGACGAAAGAAGTAGAGACCCCGGAGGTGAAGAACAGCTACCAGTACGTGTTTGAGCTACGGGAGAAGCTGGAGCAGACTCTCGAGATAGCCAGAGAAAACCTGAAGAAGTCCCAAGACTGTGGAAAGAATTACTACGATCGTAGGGCTGTGAACAGGAAGTTTAAACCTGGCAACAAAGTGCTGGTGCTGCTACCTACTGATCACAATAAGTTGCTGATGCAGTGGAAAGGCCCGTACGAAGTGGAGACCGTGGTGGGGATCAACGACTATAAGGTGAAGGTCGGCCAGCATTCCAAGATATACCACGCCAACCTTCTTAAGCTGTATGTGGAAAGGCCGTCAGAGACTGTGCACGCGGCCACAGCAGCTGTGACCGACGACAGCTTTGACAGCGAAGAACTGATGGAACTGGGAGACTTCCACAGCAAAGAAGGCATCGATGATGTTAAGCTAGGACCAAGCTTGACGGAAGGTCAAAAGATGGAGCTCAAGGACCTTATGGGCGAGTTTCCCCACAACTTCAGCGATGTCCCTGGCTCTACAACTTTGGTCGAACACGAAGTCCACCTCACTTCGAATATCCCTGTTCGATCCAAGCCCTTCCCGATCCCTTTCAAGGCCCGTGAGTCCTTGAAGAAAGACATCGATGAGATGCTGAAGATGGGCATCATCAGGGAGTCCAGTTCCCCCTACGCGTCCCCTGTCGTGGTCGTGAAGAAGAAGGACGGGAGCAACAGAGTATGCATCGACTACAGGAAGGTTAATAAGATCACCGTCTTCGACCCTGAGCCGATGCCTACCGCAGCAGACCTCTTCCGCCAATTATCGGGGAGTAAAATCTTCTCGAAGATTGACCTCAGCAAAGGTTATTGGCAAGTCCCCGTGCGTCAACAGGACATACCAAAGACTGCTTTTATAACCCCTGATGGGACGTACGAGTGCCTAAGGATGCCCTTTGGCATGGTCAACAGCGGAGCTACCCTAAAGAGAGGAATGAGGAAGATGCTTAATGGGATGGACAACGTCGTGTGTTACTGGGACGACCTGCTGGTCCACACTCGCACCTGGGAAGAGCATCTGCAGACATTGAGGGAGCTGTTTCACCGTCTCACAGAAGCCAACCTGACCGTGAGACCTAGTAAGTGCATTCTGGGGACTGACAACGTAGACTTTATCGGCCATTCGCTGAAAGAAGGACAAAAGGGGCTTCTACTAGAAAACGTCACCAAGATTCTGAACGCTCCACGTCCCCAAACCAAGAAGCAGGTGCGATCTTTCCTGGGGTTGGCTGGATACTACAGGGAGTTTGTACCAAACTACTCCGCCATCACAGCACCCTTGTCGGACCTGGTGCGGAAAGGCTGTCCAAACCAAGTGCAGTGGGGACCGTCTCAGGAGAAGGCATACCAGACTGTGCGCGACCTCCTTTCGAAGGATCCGGTGCTACGACTGCCCGATACTTCCAAGGAATTCGTCTTAAGGACAGACGCAGCGGACGAAGGCATCGGCGCCATACTGATGCAAAGAACACGAAGGGAAACTATTTCCGGTCAGTTACGCCAGCAAGAAGCTGTCCAGGGCTGAGAAAAATTACTCGACCATGGAGAAAGAGTGCCTTGCCATCATATGGGGAATCCGGAAGTTCGAACTGTACCTTCAAGGAGTGAAGTTCGTGCTGCAGACTGATCATAAGCCGTTAACTTACTTGAACTCTGCCAAGTTTGTGAACAGTCGCATCATGAGATGGGCTATGTACTTGCAGAACTTTAACATGCGAGTAGAATCTATCAAAGGATCAGACAATGTTGGTGCGGACTTCCTCAGCAGATTGTGTGAGTAAAAAACATTGACCGTGTAGATAAACTGTGAACATTGACAATATCCAGGCGGATTTGAAGATGAAAACCATTGACTCTGTGTGAATGAGCTGAGAACGTTGATAGTGTTCAGACAGGCTGAGATAAGTCTTAATTCTGTACTTTGTTTGTGCATTACGTTTCAACGTTGTTGAAAGAAATTAAGTAAATTTCTTCTTGAGTGGGGGGTTATGTTACGTTGAAACGAGCGAAAGTATGTCTAAAACGCGCACGATAGATCTAATCGTTTCGTTTTGCAAAGTATTCAATGATGGAGTTTATTTACCTTTGATTTGAGTTTGCATTGTTGTTAGGAGAGGCTTTGTATAACGTTGATAATTTTTGTTGGTCGGTATTGTTGTAGAATCTTCTGGATCTGTTTGTTTACTATCGATCGAAGTTTCTTGATGGTCGTAGATAATGGAGAACATTCTTTTGGCAGGAAGAGAGAAGTATGACGTAAGTCAGTGATGACGATCTTTAGTTCGATTGGTGGCAGTACGTCATTTCTACCATGTACGAAATCTTTCCGGAAAAGAGAGAGGTTATTTAATCGTGTGCCCAGTTGCTGTTGAGATAGTAAAGTTGTTGATAGTGATTTGGAAAGTTGCTGTGAAAGTTGTTGAGTTGAATTGAGAATTGTATGCAGTTGTTGGTGTGTGCTGAATAAAAGTGGAAAACTTCATACGTCGACTTTGTGACTTGTATGCTGTTGGACGGGCTGTGTGAATAAACGAATCTGAGTTACACAACTATCAGGAATTCAAGCATCGGGGCTGAATCAGATACTGATAGAAAACACCAACATCAAACCGAGTGTAACACTATCTATAGCAACAGCAACAGTTAAAATAACAATATCAGCAACATCAACAACAGTAAGTGTAGCAACAGCAAACGAAAACGGTCAGTTAAACAGTAGCAGTAGCTAGAACTGCAAAGTACGGTCAGATGATCAGCATCATAAGCAGCTAGAACTGCAAAGTACGGTCAGATGATCAGCATCACAAGCAGCTAGAACTGCAAAGTATGGTCAGATGATCAGCATCACAAGCAGCTAGAACTGCTAAGTACGGTCAGATGATCAGCATCACAAGCAGCTAGAACTGCAAAGTATGGTCAGATGATCAGCATCACAAGCAGCTAGAACTGCTAAGTACGGTCAGATGATCAGCATCACAAGCAGCTAGAACTGCAAAGTACGGTCAGATGATTAGCATCACAAGGGCACGCAGTTGGCTGAGTGGTGTACAATGGAAGCACTGAATGTCAAGTGATAACATTGCAGCCCGTACAGTCAGTGGTTTCAAGCCCATTGACTGGGGTGCCGAAACAAAAACTTAACATGACTCTGAGATACAGTTGGCGAGGTGGTGTACTCAACGGCAGAACACTTGAAGCTTTGAATGTCAAACGTTAAAATTGCAGCATGTACGGTCAGTGGTTGGAAGTTAGTTGACGGCCTGTAGCGCTGAAACATCAATAACATGACCCTCAGACATTGCCAAGGTACTCTGACGTCCACAATAGCATGACCCTCAGACATTGCCAAGGTACTCTGACGTCCACAATAACATGACCCTCAGACATTGCCAAGGTACTCTGACGTCCACAATAGCATGACCCTCAGACACTGCCAAACTACTCTGACGTCCACAATAACATGACCCTCAGACACTGCCAAACTACTCTGACGTCCACAACAGCATGACCCTCATACACTGCCAAACTACTCTGACGTCCACAATAACATGACCCTCAGACACTGCCAAACTACTCTGACGTCCACAATAACATGACCTTCAGACATTGCCAAACTACTCTGACGATTACAATAACATGACCCTCAGACACTGCCAAACTACTCTGACGTAGAGATTGCAATAATGGGCTTCGAACCCCATTGTTTTTCTGACACCCTTTTATTACAATTTATGGCTGTTTTATGAGCTTTTTAAAAGGCGTGCCAAAGCACTCTGGGAATCCGCAATTTGCTAAATATAATACATATTCGTATATCTTGCGTCTTTGGTTAAAACAAAAAAAAAATTACAACCCTTCTACATTATGGTTGTATAACATTACACATTAATATCTGCTGGAATGATCTTTTGTTTAACAAGATAGTCCCGAGTAAATAACGATAATGAAAAGATACCAACCAGTTTACCAGCATCTGAAAGATCAATTTTTCCTAATTCAATGGGTTTCATTTTTAAAAGAGATTTTGCAATCATAGCATAAGCTGTATTTAAGCCCACTAAGACAACACTATGGTATCCAAGATTAACAATTGTTTGTTCATATGGTACACTCATTTTTAATATATAATAAAAAAATAATAATAAATTATTACTGCATTGAAAACACATCTAATGATGGCTTCAATGATGGAGATGATTCAATTTCTTTTTCTACAAGTGGTTTTGGGGGTTTCTGTTTATTTTTTCCTTGGCGGTATTTATATATTATGTACCAACTTGCACCCACTACACCGGCTATACATAAATAATATATGTTATTTGAAGATTGTACTGGTTGTATTGGTTGTATTGGTTCTTCTTTATTTGTTGTTAATGTTTGTTGCATTATTGTTTCTTCTTTTGGTGATTCCTTTTTCCCTAATATGTTTGCTTTTGTTTGTCTGTTCCATCTATGTAACTTGTTAAATTCTGCTAACTTCTTTCCAGCTGCAATTCTTCCTGGGCTCTTTTGTTTAGTGACTGTCACTGGGTTCTGTTGATTCTCTGAATTCTTCACCTCCGTCTCCTTCTCCATCTCCGGATTGGAAGAGTCCATTTTTAATAGCAGAGAAATTTATGTGTTGAAAAGTAATTAGCCCGGCTGAAAATGGGGTCAACAAGCTTCCAAATTTATAATACAAATTTCTTGATGCCTCACTAACCCCATTAACAATAACTGGATCTTTAATCAAATCATCAAATAAATCATTCTCACAATCTAAAGTAACAAAGGTCGACACAGCTTTGGTATATAACTTCACAATCGAACGCCCTAAACTTTTAACCATTAAAGCGCCGAGAACTTTATCATATTTATTATGTAATATAATGATGTCTTCTGGCCTCAGTCTTTGCACTTGTTCAGGTGTTAAGTCAACACCGAGATAATACTTTGACTTTCCGGAAGCTACTAATGCAACCAGCCTGTCTCTTTTCTCATTGTCAACACCTGTAACTGTAACATTAATAGCTTCTTGCATTAACAAGTCATCACAATTCATTTTAAATACAAATAAAATAAAAAAACTAAATTAAAAAATGGCTGGTGCTGCAATGGTGCTTGGTTCTGCTGCTGTAAATGCCTTAGCCTTTTCAGGATCAAATTATTTGTTTTCAAAACTGGACAGTAAAGAAGAATCAAAACGGCATAACTTAGCAATGGAAAAATTACAACAAGATCAGGCCGAATACGAGAAAAACAGACTAATGCAGCTTGATTTTGTTAATAAAAGATTGAAAGAAGAAGGTCATGCTGATAAAACATTCGAAGACATTGATGAAGCTTTGCACCAATATTATTTATTCACTGGCACAACACTACCTTCATTAAAGCAGCCAGTGTTATCTGATTACTACACACCTAACATTACACCTACAATGTCAGAGACCGGAGAATTAATTTTAATTGTGTTTGGAATAACAGTAGTTTATTACCTCGTTAAACAAAAATATAAATCTAAATAAAATATGACTTCACGTTTGTCTAGATTATATTATTCTCAATCCGGATATTGGAAAGGGATGACGGCAGTTAATAAACTAGTAGAAAAGACTGGCTTGTCAGCAAACAGAGTTAAACAATGGTTATCGAAGCAAGCTGTATGGCAAATCTATCTTCCACCCCCGAAGAAAATAATAAGACCAAAATTTGAAAACTCCAGACCAAATGACACACACCAAATAGATTTGTTATATCTTCCCCATGACAAAATATATAGAAAGAAATACAAGTATGCCCTTACTGTTATTGATATAGCTACCAGGTTTAAAGACGCGCATGCTCTTAGGACAAAAAATTCAGCTGAGGTCGCTCAAGCCTTAAATGCGATTTATTCAAGAGGGCCTCTAAGGTTCCCTAGACTTATTCAATGTGATGAAGGGTCTGAATTCAAAGGAGCTGTTAACCAGCTTTTGTTGAAACATAATGTAACTGTTAGAAGAGGAGTTGTTGGATTGCACAGATCACAGGGTATTGTAGAAAACTTTAATCGGCAACTGGCAGAAAGATTATTCACTTATCAGTATTCAAAGGAGTTGTTTACTGAAACCACTAATACAGAATGGGTTGTTAGGCTGCCTCGAGTTTTAAGGGAAATGAATTCAGAACCAACCAAAGTTACAGGATTAAAACCAGTTGAGGCTATTAAAAAGAAACAGATTGTTGTTACCGTTTCAAAGCCTGGTCAGCCGGATCTAACTTTGATGAACAAAACTGTTAGATACCTTTATCAGCCTGGAGAAGTTGCTAATGACACTAGAAGACGAGCTACAGACCCAATTTGGTCATTAAGCGTTTATGAAGTTGACAGAGCATTATCTACTGATCCGCCCGTATATTATTTAAGACCGAGAAGCGATCATAGAACACCACAAAGAAACTTTGTAAAAGAAGAACTTCAGATTGTTCCACCAGACACAGAACCATTAAGATTTCCTAATTAAGAAAATAAAAAAGACTAAAAATGACGGACACAGAAAGGTTCTGTAAGGATTTAGAAATGTTTTTTGATTCTCCCCACTTTCATATGTTAGAAGATGAACGCTGGAAAATCTTTTTTGAATGCAGACTATATGATCCAGATATTTATAATGATTTTTCTGACCCCTTCACTGAACAATATGAAATAAATGAAGATTACAAAGTTAAATGCAAAAGTCACTTCTCAATAGTCTTTCATAAACTTACAAAAGAAGAATACAACAAAAGTGACTTGTACCCAAAATCATATTACTTTAAATATTTTTGGTTACATTTTATTAAACAAGTTCGCAAACTAAATCCTCATGTAGTCAAACAAACTGTTTGTGATTGTGGACCCGACTGCGAATGTGATCATGACTGTGAGTATGATTGTTATTGTCTTTGCAAATGTGATGGCTTTTCATATTAAAGTTAGGGTTAGTTTGTTGTTTTTTTTTAATTCAATTTATTCAGTTTAAAGTTGTTTTAAAATACTATTTAAAGTTTTGTTATAAGAAACTTTGTAAAAAAAGAAGAACTTCAGATTGTTCCACCAGACACAGAGCCATTAAGATAAATGAACTATAATCATCACAACTATTACTTACCTTCAACCTTTTTTTTTTGACTTAGTGACTTACATCTAACTTAATTAAGTCGACTTTTAAAAAAAACTTATAACTTACAATAATTAAATTATAAAAGAACTTACTTACTTACATCTAACTTAATTAAGTCGACTTTAAAAAAAAAACTTATAACTTACAATAATTAAATTATAAAAGAACTTACTTACTTACATAAGTATTTCATAGCCAGTTGGTTGGTCAGTTTTTAATAATAATTTTAAGTGCTTGCCTTTTTTTAGCTGTTCTTTTAATTTAGTTCTTTCCTCTTTTGATTCAATTACGTCATTTTCTTTTAAACAGTTATCAAAGCTGTCACGGTCTTTGCAATAAAACAGGCACACGAATTTTACTTGTTCTCTAAAATCCTTTAATATCGAATTAAATTTCTGCGTGATTAACCAGACACTAATTTTCACATGGCGTCCACTGAAAGCCAGCTTGCTCAATATGTTCCGTTTTAATACAATATCTTTTTCTGCACTGCAATCATCGATTAAGAATAACGTATTACCCTCATTCTCAAACAGGTTATAAAAATACGTTAAATACTCATTGAGCTTGCCATTGGTATTTACAACAAAGATATTTTCATCTGTCCAGACATACTTACGATCTAAGTAGGTTTTATTATATTGAATAGTCGGGCAAAAAATTATTATATAATCAAAGTGGCCTGCGTAATATTTTTCTAACAAATCCAGAACAAAGACGGTCTTTCCGCATGACGTCATGCCAACGATCATTCCGCAATGAGGATCACGAGGTAACAAAGAGGTCATTTTTAATATACTAAATCTTTTAATCTTCCATTTTCAATGTTTAGCTGAGCATCCATAATTATATACATGTATACTGTAACTGATTCTGACCTAGCACTTGCTTCCCTATGCAATTCAATTGTTATACCATCTGTTCCGTTTTCAATTCTTCTTCCAGATCCATGAAGTTCGTTGGTGGGTATGGTTCGAAAGTCTAACCACAACGCAAATTTATTCACCAGATAATCTTGCAGTCGTGTGTCATGCAAATGAAGATCTTTAGAAATCAAATCCACAGTGTCAGTCCGTAATCTACCTCCACCCAAGATTTTCCTAATCTCATCAAACTGTTGAAATCCCATCATTCCATTCGCGAATAATTGATTAGGTTTACCTTCAATCACAACAGACGCTTTTGAAATATTAGGGTTGATAAAATTCTCGCTGTCACGATTGTAATTAGATTCTTTCACAAACAACAACAGTACACCTTTAAAACTTCGAGCAGGTGAATTTATGTTGATGGTCCATAGTGCGTCTAATAAATCTTTATTAAACTGTCTGTAGCGAACGATCCTATCATAATAAATTGCTAGTTTGTCATATTGTCCCCTGATCATCCTACTGAGTTCAGTGTGAGTGACCACTTCGTATTCAAGCGTGATGTCTGTAATTGTATACCTAGCATCATTGTCAGAGCTAATTACTACTTGAGAATAATCATTGAAAATAATTTCGTAAGAAAGCCTGTCGTTAAATGAACCTTGATGAAATGGCAGATGACTGTGTAGCAGTTCAAAATCGAGTGGAAAATAAAACCTATTTTTGTATACAGCAGCTAATGCATTTTCACCTTTGTTAGAAACGACAGCATCGCCAGCTTTGATTCGAAGTTTTGCCACATTGGCGGCTTGAATCCCCTGACCAACTAAATCTTCCCTTTCATATTTACTCAGCCACAGATCTGTGTAACAAAACAAAACACCGGCGTCATCGATACTTTGGATTTCTCGCCCATCAAGTTTAATAACCATTCTTTTAATTATAGCTCTACCTAGATTGTTGACTATGGTTCTGTTAGGATCGTCGTCAGAATTCAGACTAATTTTAAATCCTAGTTTAGGACTGCCTGGAACTATTACATCATCAGGACCTAAATTTGGAAATCTTATGGTTAGTAGCTGATTAGGCTCTATGCTGCTTGGATTGTTTGTAATGATTATTGTGCTTTTCTCACCTTTGATGCCTAAAGGCGTCCTCAATCGACGTGTAGGGTCTAACAAGTTTCCGTAGCTTTGCATTTTTAATGTAATAAAAAAAATTATATTTAAAAATGGCAGAAGGCGGTGAAGCTCCGGATGAAGTGTTTAAACCTGATTTACCTAATGAAGACCATGACGTCACACTGCTTTCAATGGTAGGAGATGACATGAGCCAAACAAGGCTAAGTATAGGAGAAGAATTACGTCAAGTAACTGAAACCCAAAAAGCCAGAAAAATCAATAAATTTTACAATTACATCGGGCGCGAGTTACCTGATTATGTTAGTCCCAGCGACTTCGAACTAGACAAAAATAATCACTTGTTTATAAACACTATTGTATCCGGTAAAAAAGTTAGAGTACAGTTAACTATGTTAAAGAATCCTGATAAATTTTATGCATGGTCTACTTTGAAAACTAAACTCCCAGTGACTGTAATACGATCATTGGGGCTTTCCGATAATAGAGTGCCAGCGTTGCATCGCCAAGCAGTAGCTTCACTTCAACGAATAGATGCATCATTACCAAATTCAGAAATAGAACTACAAGACTTAACTGACTTAACTAGTTCTGCGTTACAAGTCAATACAGAATTAACAACCTTAAAAACCTTACAAACAAATGAGGACACCAATATTGATCAGGTTATGGAAACTATCAATGACACGCCATTATTGCCACTGCGTGAACTTCAAGGCTTAGATAAAGCTTTACAATCTGTGAGAGGGGAGACAATGATGAATTTGGCCAAGCTCGGCGAGCTCGACAAACATATAGAAAAACAAAAAAATAAACTAGCAGAAGCTGATGACGCGAACTTAAGCATTGAGGTAAAACAGTTGATTCAAAAGAGGCTCGCAGACCTTTACACAGAACGCGCTGCAAGGCTAGAAGCCTTATCCATAAACAGAGAAAAATTAATAACTAATTTCGCCAGAATAAAAGAAACGGTGCATAAAATTTTACACGAAGACACTACACTTGCAGAAAGAATTCAAACACTGTTCAGAGAGCAAGGTGTTACAATATTTAGCATTCTTACAGCTGTTGGGATGACAATAAGCACACTAGTCTTAGCACTGACTAGAACCGTAGGCATCAGTGCCGGTGGACCTGGCGTACCTGGTGGACCTGGCGGTAGTCCGGTTAAAGACTGGATTAAAAAGACGTTACAAAGCATAGCTAACTTATTGAAACGCTTAGGTGACAAACTTGTAGACGCACTTCCTGGAATATTAGGTTCTGTATTTTCATGGATATTTAATACTGCTTCTAAAGTTGTGGTTTGGGCGTCTGAGCATCTGTGGTCTTTGTTGATAATAATATTACTCTGGCTACTTAAAATAGTAAATCCCAATTAACCCAGCAAACAATAAACCCCCTGTAAGCGCTAGACGCGAAATCTCATGATCAATTACCGGCAGGCCTTGCAGTTCCGGCAAGCTTGGCAAACTCGGAAGTGGTGGCGAACTTAAAGGTTCATTATTAGGCCTAGCAGTAAATACCGTATTTGTTGTATTCACTGTATTCACTGTATTCACTGTATTTATTGTAGGATTGTAGCCTATATGAAACTGAGGGTCGGCAATCACTATATTGTTGTTGTAGTTTGATATAGTTCCTATCCTAAGCTGAAGGTCTGAAGGCAACATATACAGTCCTAAACCTATTACGTAATCTACTTTCGATCTAGCATACTTTAAAGTGTCCTGATATCTTTTAATACTCGCGGGCAAATCTACTGCCGAATTAATAGAATCTTCAATGTTGGCTAGAAACTGCTTTTGTGCATCGAAGCTAGTTCCTTCCCCAATGATATTACTTCGTGTTTGTGCTTGAGACCCCAAAATGCACCACGCATACGTACGAATAGATTCATTCAGCCTTTCCACCCCACTTTGAGTAAATCCGTTTGATGTGTCCAATATAAAAGTGCTGTATGCTGTACTTTGTTTTTGTCTGATATACAGTAAAGGAACCTGGCTGTTGTGGTTAAATGATGTGAATCCAGGTACGTAAGGCCCCGTGTATAAATTACCTACAGCGTATCTAAATAAAGTTCCCATTCCGTGATTGAGGTCTAGTTTTTGTCTGAAGTCTGTTTTAGTATCAATTCCGAATTCATTGCACAACCTTTGATACGCTTTTTTGTCAAAGCCGTTGTTAAAGGGATTAAAGTTTTTGTCAGTAGGTAACGGAGCCTGAAGTTCAGACAACACCCGTCTCACTTGATAATACAAATGGAACAGATAAATAGATTTCAACATAGGATCTGGGTGATTAAGGTGATGAACGTAAGAAACTCCACAACCAGTTGTAGCGCATGACACGGCAAAATTAATTTGATTCTGAAAGAACTGCATACCCCCGTTGTTTAGCCATTGGTTAGCTAAAAAGTCGCTCGTAATGTCTGGGTTGAGGTAATGATCAAAAATATTATGGGGGATAGTTTCGAAATGGACGTTGGCTGCCACAGCTATTGTCAGCTTGGTTAGGTCGACTGCTTTTTCATAATAATAAGGCCCTGTAGTATACTTTGCAGCTTTGTTATATTTATAAGGCGCGTACATTTTTATTATATTAAAAAAAATATGTTTGTAACTTTCGAATCTGTAAAATCAGGTGTGCCCATTGAACTTCAGCATCCTATTGACAACAAAAACAGGGACCTTAACGTAATCCTACATGAAATATTCTACACGTTTAAATGGTTAAATATTAGTCATGATCTAAACAACAACTGGATAATGATTAATAAAAAAGGCACTTTATTCATGGCGGCTATTATGACTTCTGCAGACTTACTGAAGAATTGTTTAAACCTCATTCGATTGAAGCAAAAATGAACCCTGCAAACTTGATAGTAAATTTAACTTTCCATAAAAACCAGCATAAAGACATTACCAGCGTTACACTTGCGCCAAAGCTGGCAGAAATATTAGGTTTCCCTGGCAATGAATTATCTTTATCTGACAGCTCCAGCACTGTCGGCAGTTCTATAAGATTTATTGGATCAAACCCTATGAATTTGTTAATTAATAATAGATTGTTTGTGTACCTTCATCAACTGAAGACATCAGAAAACTTAGTAAACGGAACTCCTAGTACATTGCTAAGGATAATCTCAACTCAGAGAGAATCTTACTGCGATCCAGTTTCATTAAAATTTCTACCTCAAAAACGCCACTTAAGTCAGGACTATCATACTAGTTTATGCTTCAAAATAACTAACCAAAACAACGAAATTGTAGACTTTGAAGATCTTACAATTATTCTTGAGATAAAATAAAGTTTAATTTTAAAATACAATGTCAATCGGCCCTCAAATTCCAGTAACCTGTCCTACCATTGAATTGAAAGACTTAGCAGACACAATCGACTTTGATGCGAATGCTATTGTTGGGTCTATTTACGGTTTCGAATTTACACAAAATGGATATTATAAACGAGCGCTAGTGCCGGCAGTGCCTGAAGTGCCGTCAGTGCCGCCGTCAGTACCGCCAGAAAAACCATCTATCGATCAGCTAAAGGATTTTAATGCCGGTAAAGTAGATCCCGATTTTAAGTATGCTATTACTAAACGAGAAAATATCTGGTCTTTAACACCTGTAGACACGGAATTAGATTGGCTTATTAAATTCAAGTGCGAAAGCCCTTACACTTTTATGGGACCAGACAATAAATTTAAGAAAATTATTAACGCTGGGCCTATGTTAGTTAGTCTAGTGCCGGATGAAAACAATCGGGAAACCATAGAAGTCAAAGCCTACAAAAAAAGCAACTATGTTTTACATAAGCGTGAAACCGCAGGGAAAAATGTCAGACTTGTTCTGCAGCCTCCTTTACAGCTAGGTAGTGCAGCTATGATAGTACTGGACATAATTGCTCAAAGGCCTAGGCAGAGAAATTTTAATGTAATTCCGCAAGTGTCTCTAAGTTGGGTTGATTTAGATGAGGATCCCAGACGAGTTACAGTATTTATGAAAAAAAGAGAAAATGAAAATCAGTTTTCCGTATTTACTTCATCACCCAAGATAACTTTTGTCCCTGTTCCAAATCCTATTGACAGAATAGCGCAAATTAGCCTAGACAACGTAGATCTGTTAGCATTTTATTTCAGCGATCAGATATTTTCTGATAGTCAAATAGAATATTTTGCTAATAAATTAAAATCAAGTTAATTATTGTTAACCCTTTTTTTTCACACTAAAAATATGACGACAAAATTGTATCCTGCTATAGTAGAAGCAGTAGTGGATGAACAACCAATTGTACAGCCCAGTGCTCCAACGTTAGACTTAAGTAACTTAAGTAATGTTCAAACGTTCAGGCTGGAAGAAATAAGAAAAGTTAGGACTCAAATTGAATCAGATATCCAAAAGTACTCTAGATGCAGACGACGGTATTCCAGCGCTTATAGCGGAATAAATTACGTGTCTACTGGTCTAAATGTTATTAATGCAGCGGAAGCTGCTGCCAGCGTGGGATTATTGGTGACTGGAATTGGTATACCAATTAGTATTGGATTAGGGGTGGCTGCCGGATTATCTTCAGTTATGTCAGTTCTACTTGGTGTAATTAATACTAAAGTATCTAAGAAACTAGAAAAACACGACCTCATTTCTAGCCTGGCGATAGCTAAACTTACTAGCATGAACTTAATAATTTCTAAAGCTCTAGAAGACACTCAGATTACAGACCAAGAGTTTGTAATTATCCAGCGAGATTTTGAAGAATATAAAAAGTTGAAGCATGACATACAATCTAAATCTAGGTCTGCACCTGTTAATGTTGAAGAAATTAAAAAAAAATTAATAGAAGAAGGGAGACTACTGGGACGGAAAGAGCAGCTAGATGCTTTGAAGAAAAAGCTTGGCGCTTCAGAATAAATACAGTTAACATTTACTCAAGCCTTCCAGGACTTCCACCTTATTCATAGTCGCAGTCGTAGTCGTAGTCGCAGTTTCTACCTGTAATTTATAGTGGCCTAGAGCGTATGCAAACTCCTTAGTTACTCTTATTCTCTTTGTGTCATTAGCGCATAATGTTTTTTTGGTCGTCACAGCAGTGGACACTATATGGTTTTTAGACTTTATAGTTGTGTTAGGGTATGGTTTAACTTCTTTCCCATCTAAGGCTTCCAGGTAGTTTTCGTGTCTGATATCTCTGTTTTTTATTGCAGCTTTTTGGGTGCCTTTTGCTTTTGAAGATTCCCCCGATTCGTGTTTAATACTGTACTGCTTAGATCGCAGTCCTGCGTATTCTTCTATTAGTTTCCCGTTCATTTCATCTTTCATCAAACCTATTTTCTTTTGGTTTGCTTTGCTGTACAAAGGGTGAGTTTCAGGGTAGTCACTAGTATCGTAATGTTGTAGTTCCGATTCTAAGTCTTTATAAATGTCTTCAGTAGGGATGTCTAGTATAAGGGAGTCTGTGTCTGTGTATAAAACTCTGGCCTCCGGGTATTTAGGTTTAAAGTAATCGTAGTAAAATTCGAACATTAGTAATTTAGAAAGGTCAAGAATAGTCATCCCCATAAACACTGGTTTGTCTAGATTAACTTGCGTGGTTTTCATGGTAACTGCATACAGGGAGTCATGAAACTCTTTGTAACCAAGGTATTGAGGTTTAGATGTTAATTTAATCGCTTGATTGGGTGATGTAATTAACCTGACATCTTTTCGCTTGTATGGGTTCTCCATAGTTTTACCAAAACAGCTGTTATTCAGCAGCTTAAAGAAATCTTTTTCAAACGTAGATTGCGCTTGTTTTCTGAGCTCTGTGTTTTTATTGATGTACCCGGCCAAGACGCTCGTTTGTTTAAAGTATAAAAGCTTATGAATCGCTGTGCACTTCATGCCGTGTCTGATGTAGAACTGCAGGTTTCTGTAGTGGCAGACGTAATTAGATTTATTATAGAGGTTGGGAATAAGTTTAAGTTGCTTGTCTGTACCATGCAAACTTTCTGGTGCTAATGGGTAATCATTATGAAGGTCGTGTAAAGCATTGGGATACTCTAGGTCAACTTCGACAATAAACCCTATAGTATGATCTTTAGGGTGATTTAAAATACTGTTTAACCAAGTCAAGTTTGCGGGGTTTGGATTAACAAGTAATTTGAAATCTGAAACCGGTAAAAGCTCACTCATTGCCCAACCGTATAAATTGTTGGCGTCAAAGTACATTATATAATTAGATTTCTGCGAGGGGTCATAGTGCTTCAGGTATTTGTTGTTGGCTTTGCAATAATTATGAGCTGCCACGCTTATTCCTCCACGAATGCCTGACTCAATCATTGTCATCATTACCTGGTCAGTTATGAGATCGATTTTAGAACCGCTAAGTTTTAAGAAAGCATCCCAACTCATTCCTGGTGAAGAAATATAATGAGAAGGGTCGAGGGAGTAATGATGTAAACTCGTTTCTCTGTATTTTTCAAACACATCAGCCAACAAACAGACGTCGGCTTTTAAATATATGTCGTGGTAGTCACCAAGGTTTTTACATCCGAGTGCATTCCAAACATTCTGGGCATGTTCATAATCGATATCACTTATGAAACTTTTATTGAGTGAAGAATAGAAATTTTCTTTAGGTGGCAATTCTAGTTCTTCAAACACTTCCCAAGAATCCATGTATTCATAAGGATACACGCCTTTCCGAATAAGTGTAACGTCTGGAAAATATTTGCTAGTGATAGGATAGCTGGGTAAGTTCTTAGCTAGTGTTTCTAAACTGGAAGACAAATGTTGAAAGCTGTCATAAAACTTTAATTTATTCAGAGTAAAAGTTTTATATTTTTCTTCTATCTCGGCAATACATGACACTTTGTATGCTTTCGTCACTGCCTGCATGATTAAATGTGAGTCGTAATTTCGAAGATTGTAAATGAAAATAGGGAGAGAGAAATGTTTGATTCCATATTCCAAGTTGCATTTCTGATGAGCTGCACCTCTAAATGCCCCTGTTATGTGACAATGATCTCTCACTCTTTGGGTCTTTGTGTCCTTCGGGTCAAACTCTTTATTACAAATGTGGCAATGTGTAGCTGCTTTAAAATTATGGGAGTCAGATTCAGTAAATATCATGGGCACCGGATTATCTAGCTGCAATAAACACAATTTGTATATTTTGTTCATCTCATCTAAGAACTTCCGAGCTGCGTCAGGCCCTCTGTAAATTACCGGCTCTGTATGTTGTCCGTCGGCTCTAACAACTACATACCCGAAACTGCAGACTTCGTGAAGGTGTGTAAGGAATGAATTAGGCGTACAAAATCCTTGTGGGCCTTGATATTTTAAAATCAATGATTCGAAGTCGGCATAAACTATATAAGGCTGCTTGAATTGTTTGTTGATGTTTTTAAAATATACTTGAGAACCCGGCTTTGGTAACACAAGACGGGTTTGGATGTCTGTCATGGTTTTGCATATTTTAGAGTGCTTGTCAGCCACTTGGAGATTAGAGACTCTAGTTAAACAGCGTCTGCACAAATATTGTTTGCCATGATGTTTTGAAGTGTGTCCTAATAATCTAGATATGTTTCGTATCAGTGTATAATGTTGCATGCTAGGATCTTGCGGGTCGGTTATTAGTAAAAGATCGACGTGGTGATTGAGGTCTGAAAACGATGGGGCATTAGGAGAGATTCGTAAAGGCATAAGTTTTGATTCAGGGTCCCAAACATATACATTGACTGTTATAGGAGAGTTTTGTGATTCAAATTTGTCAATGGCGTCAAGGCTAACAGGGAAATTAATGTCTTTAAGATTTAAGTTCGTTACTTTATCTTTGTATAGCGCCACCCTTTCGGGATGTTGTTTCAACTGAATAGGATATAATTTAGCCAAAACACACCACAAAAAACATTTGTCGTCAGTGTTCTTAATATTTAATACAGCCTTTTTGTCAAGAATTTCTTTGGGAAGAGGGATATAAGATTTCCCTTTGATTGGATTATACTTTGCAATGTTCAATTCTAATGATTCTAAATTTCCTTCCGCCCATCCAGACCCTTTCAAAGTTGCACGCTCAATGCTGTCTTGTAACTGGTTGATCAAGATGTTGTTATAAGCATTGTCTAGGTCTGAAGATTTTAACACTTCAATTTGACTTGAAGAAATCCACACAGTCATCGTTTCATCAATACTGCCGGGTTTAATAAAAGTTATTTGAGCGTGAATGCGTATTTTAACAGGGGATTTGAAAGTAAAATTGTTAAGTACAAATTCGTAATTATTATAAACAGATTTAATAACATTTTGACTGTCAAGAATAGGGATTTGTAAAGTTTGAAAGATGTCTTTAAACAAAGGAGATTGTGAAAGACTTTTTGTGTCCGTCATTTTTATACTGATAACAAAACTTTAAATTAAAACATAATTATTTTAAAAAATGGATTTTCAGGCTTCAAACCACCAAATACAGTCAAAGGGAAGCAACCGCAACTTTACTTATGAATGCGTAGTAATGTTTTTATTACTTCCCTTAACTGAATGGGACTTATATATAGTGACTAATTGTCACATACACAAATGCAGTGCAGTAGCAACATTCTTAAAACAAAATACACAGCAAAGGCACAACTGAGAAGGCTGACTATAACTAAATTACATTTTTTGTAAATCCGTCATTTGCTAAAAAAAATAAGGTTGTAACATTAATGTTTGCAGGAATTCCTGATTGTTACACGTTAATATATGCGGGAAGTCCCGGTAAATAAGCAAAGACACATTAATGTTTGCGGGAATTCCCGATTGTTACACGTTAATGTCTGCGGGAAGTCCTGGTAAATAATAGCAAAGGGAATTCCAGGTTCTGTTTTTAACTGGATCACATGCTTAATATAAATTTCTATTTGCTGTTTTCAACTGGATCACATGCATAATATAAATTTCTTTTTATATATCTAAGCAAAGGCAAAAAACTTACTAAGGATTTTAAAAAGAATATATTATATTTACATTCCAACCACCTGCACAATTAGTCTGGTATAGTTGTTTGGGATTATATAGATTAATTTTCGCAGTACAAACATCAAGTGTTAATGGCTGCGAGGGTAGAACGACGGACTTGTAATTGGGAAGGCGTGGGTTCGATTCTGTGTTGTGCCTTAATTTTTTTTTTCATGTTGTAAATTAATTTACTTGCATGTGTGTTTGTATGTGTGTGTGAGTGTGTTTGTGCGCAAATAGTTTATACATTTACATTTATTTCGATGTTTAAAAAAGAATATATTATATTTACATTCCAACCACCTGCACATGCACACAATAGGCGATAAATCCTATCCTGTCCCATAACCCGAAGGTCGTAGGGGCACCACAGATGATCGTTTAACCAGCATACTCCATCTTTCTCTGTCCTCAGCAGCCCTCATGGCTTCGCTCAGTGTCAAACCAGTCCATTCTCGAATGTTGTCCTCCCACCTCTTTTTCGGTCTCCCCCTTCTTCTACCTCCGTGCACTGTGCCTTGCAGAATGGTCTTTGCAAGGCCTGATGATCTGGTGACGTGGCCATACCATCGGAGTTTCCGTTTCTTCACCACTGTGAGCAGGTCATCGTGTTGTCCAATGGCTTGTGTGATGGTCTGTCGGACTTCGTCGTTGGTGATGTGTTGGGTATAGGAAATGCACAGAAGTCTTCTGTAGCACCTCATCTCCATGCTTTGTATTCTTCGTTGGAGATCTGCTGTGAGGGTCCATGCTTCGCAAGCATATAGGAAGATGGAGATGACCAGAGAGCGCAGCAGTCTTACTTTGGAATGTAGACTGATGGTTCTGTCTTTCCAAATGGGCTTCAACCTTGTCAGGGCAGCAGTTGTTTGTGCGATCCTGGAGAGGACTTCCTGTCGAGACCCATTGTCTGACACAATAGCTCCTAAATATTTGAAGCTGTGCACTGTGTTGAGGGATTGGCCTTGTACTTTGATGTCCGTGTTGATGCCATTGGTGTTGTTGGTCATCATTTTGGTCTTCTCTGCATTTATTTCCATTCCATAAGCTCTGGAGGTGGGTTCAAGCCTCTGTACAAGCTGTTCAAGTTCTTGTTCCTCTCCAGCCAATCCATCAATATCATCCGCAAAACGAAGATTGGAGATTGCTCTGCCCCCTATGCTGACTGTGCCTTCGTGATCTGCAAGAGCATCTGACATGATGCGCTCTAGGAAGGCGATAAATATACGGACTAACAAATGGGGCTAGGATTACAATTACTGTGCTGGAACTAAAATAGACAATACCACTATCCTGTGTTTGTGTGTTCAAGCGAATTATATAGATAATAAAAAGAAAAACAGATTATTTATAGTGCTACGGGAGGCATCACCAAGAATGCATTTCAAGGTTACCTGGGTGCATGATGAAATATGTGTTTATGTGTCTGGGTGAATACTGTAGAAAACCCGTGATTATTTATAGTGCAACAGCAGTGCGCATGCTCACAAATTCTGTCCTATACTTTGTGTGTCAAGGCTAGCTTAGTGCGTGAGAAAATAGTAAACGCATACAGTATTTTATTTAGGGCCTACTACAAACCCAGCTTAATGTGGGCTTGTGCGGGCTTGGTGTTGTGCAGGGAATGAATGCGTTTTTGAAGTGTTTGATATCTGAGTCTGATATGCCTCAAATAATTGAAGAAGGGTTGTAATTTTTTTGTTTTAACCAAAGACGCAAGATATACGAATATGTATTATATTTAGCAAATTGCGGATTCCCAGAGTGCTTTGGCACGCTTTTTAAAAAGCTCATAAAACAGCCATTATATTGCAAAAATAGGCGCCAGAAAAACAAGGGCGGTCTAAGCCCATTATTACAATCTCTGACGTCCACAATAACATGACCCTCAGACATTGCCAAACTACTCTGACATCCACAATAACATGACCCTCAGACACTCAGATGAGAAGATAGACTGAGGTCTAGTCTGTGCACGCACGCATTCCATCGCAAGGACTTTTAAAGATCCTGACACTCATGTTCTAGACGAGTGAGTGCCGACTACACAAATACACCCAGCAAGCACTAGGTCCCTTCTCCCACATCCCCGGTGGCCCAGGATTCCTATCGTCAGACGATGCGCCCAAAGGCTGCAGGTGGTGGCCCAGGATTGCTATCGTCAGACGATGCGCCCAAAGGCTGCAGGGGGTGGCCCAGGATTCCTATCGTCAGACGATGCGCCCAAAGGCTGCAGGTGGTGGCCCAGGATTGCTATCGTCAGACGATGCGCCTAAAGGCTGCAGGTGGTGGCCCAGAATTGCTATCGTCAGACGATGCGCCTAAAGGCTGCAGGTGGTGGCCCAGGATTGCTATCGTCAGACGATGCGCCTAAAGGCTGCAGGTGGTGGCCCAGGATTCCTATCGCCAGACGATGCGCCCAAAGGTTGCAGGTGGTGGCCCAGGATTGCTATCGTCAGACGATGCGCCTAAAGGCTGCAGGTGGTGGCCCAGGATTGCTATCGTCAGACGATGCGCCTAAAGGCTGCAGGTGGTGGCCCAGGATTGCTATCATCAGACGATGCGCCCAAAGGTTGCAGGTGGTGGCCCAGGATTGCTATCGTCAGACGATGCGCCCAAAGGTTGCAGGTGGTGGTCCAGGATTGCTATCGTCAGACGATGTGCCCAAAGGCTGCGGGTGGTGGCCCAGGATTGCTATCGTCAGACGATGCGCCCAAAGGCTGCAGGTGGTGGCCCAGGATTCCTATCGTTAGACGATGCGCCCAAAGGCTGCAGGTGGTGGCCCAGGATTCCTATCGTCAGACGATGCGCCCAAAGGCTGCAGGTGGTGGCCCAGGATTCCTATCGTCAGACGATGTGCCCAAAGGCTGCAGGTGGGCGCCTGGGGCGGCCTGCGTTAGATCCTGTATGGGCCAGCGCCTTGGACATTCCACTCCTGCACATTGTAGTTTGCTTACACATAATGTTTCTGTTAGCAGCTACATGTTAAAACTTGACGCTTTCATTTTTTTAATTTTATCTCGTATTTTAAGTAACCTTTTTATAAATAGGTACGTGTTCACTTTATGCCATTTAGATTTTTGATAGTCGTTAATCCCTTGATTGTCAGTTCATTGTGTTAATGACTAGGACGTCATTTTGTTAGTAGGTGTGAGTGTGGCAGAGTCGGTTGTTAAGACCTATGTATGTGTGTATGTATTAACGTAAGTTTATGCGCAAAAGAAAGAAAGGAGACGAAGTATAGAACGAATGATTGGTTTTATGTATCATGTCAGTATGGGAAGTAAGCATGTATGTTAGAAAGATGGTTAGTTTTATAATGTTATTTCCGTCGTTTATTATAATAAGCTTACGTGCTTTGTTACGTGCGCTGACTTTGCACAGTGTATGCAGTGTTGAATAATATCGAGTTCAGTAACTGATCATTCTTTCTCTGGCTTTGACATTGTATAGAGGTCTGTGCATCGGCTTCTGGTTTTGAATGTTTGTGTCAACCTCTCATCATACTGATGAGGTCAGGAATCCAGTGTTGTATATTACTGTAAGTTATTTAGCAGTTGTTGTATTTATACATTATCTATTCACGATGTATTCTTTTTATGTGTATTATTTTCAGTTAGGAATGTGGAGTCGGTATGTCAGTGATATTTTCATTCACTGCTACGTAGTTATGGCTGTGACCGACATGTTTAGACCTTGATGATGGACATGTTTAGACTTTGATGATGGGCATATTTAGACTTTGATGATGGTCACGTTTAGACTTTAATGATGGACATGTTTAGACTTTGAAGATGGACATGTTTAGACTTTGATAATGGACATGTTTAGACTTTGATGATGGATATGTCTAGACTTTGATAATGGACATGTTTAGACTTTGATGATGGACATGTTTAGACTTTGATGATGGACATGTTTAGACTTTGATGATGGACATGTTTAGACTTTAATGATGGACATGTTTAGACTTTGATGATGGACATGTTTAGACTTTGATGATGGACACGCTTACTTTGATTATGGACATGTTTATACTTTGATGATGGACATGTTTATACTTTGATGATCGAAATGTTTAGACTTTGATGATGGACATGCTTAGACTTTGATGATGGACATGTTTATACTTTGATGATGGACATGTTTAGACTTTGATGATGGATATGTTTAGACTTTGATGATGGACATGTTTAGACTTTGATGATGGACATGTTTAGAAATTGATGATGGACATGTTTAAACTTTGATGATGGATATGTTGATCTAGTTTTCCTAATTGTGTATTTTAAGATGTTATAGTAGGCATAACGTCATATTTATTTATAGTATTTATATCTTGCTATGATAAGTTGTAAGTTAACGTTAGGGTGGTTCCTCTTGTTTATTTCTACATCACTTATAACTTTATTATTGTCTTCAGTTTAAGATGTCATTTATTGATCGTTGATTATCTTAACAGTCAGTTAGTTTGAAAGATGTTTATATTTTGTAAAGCGTATTTATATCTAGTAATCGTTTTGTTAGTTACAATCAACAGTGTAGATGCAAGCAATTGGATGTGCATATGATGTAATTGTCAACATTCCAGTCTTTGACATTCATCAGCTTATACCATCGTTTTTGTATGATTGTTTCACAGTTTGTTTTTATTGGATTTGAATCAATAGACAATTGCTTGTAAATTATCATGGCTTTGTTCTTGTGTTCGTCCATCTTCTTTTTTCCTTTTCCTTATTCCTTGTTCTCACCTCACCTGCCACTCACCTCGCCCACACCCATTAGGGGTTTTCTTCGTCTTAACCCAACCCTTCAACACTTAGAGATCGTAACTGCTGGTCTTAACCCAACCCTTCAACACTAAGACATCTTAACTGCTGATCTTAACCCAACCTTTCAACACTTAGACAACTTAACTGCTGGTCTTAACCCAACACTTCAACAATTAGACATCTTAACTGCTGGTCTCAACCCAACCCTTCAACACTAAGACATCTTAACTGGTGGTCTTAACTCAACCCTTCTACAATTAGACATCTTAACTGCTGGTCTTAGCCCAACCCTTCAACACTTAGACATCTTAACTGCTGGTCTCAACCCAACCCTTCAACACTTAGACATCTTATTTGTCTAATGTTGTCATGCATGTGGTGGAATATTCGTCCTTTTGCCCCCTCCCTCATGTAGTGTAAACCTTCTCACTGGTACACACTTTTCTTTAGCCTCTCTCACCATCAACTTTATTCTATCCCAGCACTCATTCACATTCAAACCCTCATGCAAGTCTCTTTTCCATTCTTGATGTCGTGCAAACCTCCTCATACCCTCATAATCGCTCTTCGCAAACTGGTATTTTACAGAATAAGTCCCTGTATTGGCGTTCTCTCCGGCGAGAAGAGGAAATTCTGTCTGCAAGTGATGGCTCTTACCTAGGGGCGGGAGAAGGTTGACTGACGACTCAACTTCACCATTGGTTAAAATCAAATCAAGAACATTTGCTGTTTGCAAAGCTCTGAAACCGGAGTCTAATCTTAAAGTCTATGCACGTATCATTTACACTCACATTCTCCAGTATTCAGTCATGCAGAGAGAGAGAGAGAGAGGGGAATACAGAGAGAGAGAGAGAGAGAGAGAGAGAGAGAGAGAGAGAGAGAGAGAGAGTGTGTGTGTGTGTGTGTACAGAGGTGTCCATGGTGCAATCACAACATATCACAACAGCAGACAGCTCTCTTCAGTCATTGCTAAAAATCGAGTAAGGGGCAAATAGACCCACTGCGGTTTTAAATGCCACCCAAAGACAGGTTATTATAGTTGTGGGCAATAGTAACGCTGAACAGCGGCACAGGGATCGCTGGCTACGGCACACTGCTACGGCTATGTATTTGTGCAGTTGGTAAAACACCGGCACCCAAGGTCTGGTTGTTGATTGTCGCGAAACGAAACGCTCGCGAGTATTTTATTTTCCAAGTGCAAATTGTTATATAGAGTGCCTGTAGTAGATGTAGGAATATGACGTCAGTTTTGCTACGTGTCAGTCGCCATTTTTTGTATTCTTGGAAAATAATAAAATGGACGATTTTTATTGATAATTCTTTTGTGTGAAAGATCGTGATTAGCTCCAATAATAAGATTTTAGGGAAAGCAAAGAGGTTGTGAACTATTAATTTTATAAAATATAATATTTGAGGTGATAGTTAATATTTTGCGTTGTGATGTTTTCATTGGCTGTTCTAATGATGAAAGTGTGGTAGCCTAGGTGAAATGGAATTGAGGCGAAATCGGTTAGGAAAACTGTGGGAAGAATCAGTTGGGAGGAAGATCTAGACTGGACAGGGAGGATTTTACCCAAGCTCCGAGGCAACTTGTTCTATGGGATGCCAACAACAGTTTAGCTTGATGCTGAATGATGTCTGATGTGGTTGGGGCTAGGAAAATGAGTTGTTCCTCAGCGTTTGATCAGTTTTACTGAATTCTGGCACCGCAGGATAAATATTTAGATTTTTCTTCATTCAAGATAATTTCCCAAGAAGATTGATAAGTGTGATAATTTCTTCATTGAATATATATGTATCTTCCAGAGGAGAAAAATAGTTTGTTCATTGAATGCATTTGTTTTCCAGAGAAGAGAGATAGTTTGTTCATTGAATGCATTTGTTTTTTAGAGGAGTAAGATAGTTTGTTCATTTGAATGCATTTGTTTTCCAGAGAAAGATAGTTGGTTCATCTGAATGCAGTTGGTTTTCAGAGGACTGATGTGTTGATTAATCATAATATGTTTTTCCAAGCAGAGCCGGACCTGGAGGAGTTTAAGTTTGTATGAAAATATTTTTCATGCAAACATCTAAGACTAGTTTTGTTCGGCAGGTGTTTTCTTTATTCGTCCTGGGTTTCCGTGACGATCTCATCTTCGAGACTGCACTGGATTCTTCTCTGATGTCTTGTTCATGATCGGGGTGACTGATTCTACGATGGGACTGAACGTCAATGATGGCTACAGAAGTCACTGGTGGGTCACGGACAGCCTTTAGATCTAACGGCGACATCGACGTCAAGTTCCAGCTCTGATGAACTTTTCCTCCTACTCACCTTAAACCGGATTTCTTCATTTGTCAACGACAACAACCAGGACGTTATTCAAAGATAAGTGAATAAAAGATAACTTCATTTCGGTAACCACGACGGAAAGTATCGCCAAATTATTGTTCCGATTTCGAGGAAAAAAATAACGGAATATAATAAAATAATAAACGTGTTATGTGTTTGTGAAGTGTTGGAAAGAATTGGTGTTCCATAGGTTTTTTTTTTTTTATTGAAATAAAACCACGTTCTGGGGTAAGTCATGAAAGTCAAGGAAGTCCTTCATCAGTAGTGATCACCAAGTAACACCAGATGTGTGACATTGATGAAAAAAGTGATCCCACGCACACCTTTTATATTTGCTAACAATCTCCTTTGTTGAACAGCGGCATGACGTAGTGCTACACACGGCTGTGTCATCTCTCTCTCTCTCTCTCTCTCTCTCTCTCTCTCTCTCTCTCTCTCTCTCTCTCAAGTCCTCGATATATATATATATATATATATGTTACCGGCAATCTGCGTATTCAGTCAATACGTGTATTGCCTAAAAAAATCAGTCAATTCGTGTTTTGACTGTGACCACTAGGCAATATAGGTAATGACGAAAATTTCCAGTCAATACGTGCATTATCTTAAAAATTGCTCTGGTCAATACACGAATTGACTGAACTGTCATTCGGCATTTAAATTGCAACTGGTTGTAAACATTCACAAATGAATGACCACACAATCATTTGTTGTTCTTGTACTTTAATACGCACACTCACAGGGACATATCCACACAACTAAATCATGTTAAGTAGAAGTTAGTAAATACTAAAAATAAGCTTAAAATGTAAACACTTCAATTTTATTCTCTCTTTCTCTCTCTCTCTTTGTCCTTCTCTGTCTGTCTGTATGTCTTTCTGTCTCTCTCTTTATTTCTCTCTCATGCAAAATGAGAGAGAGAGAGAGAGAGAGAGAGAGAGAGAGAGAGAGAGAGAGAGAGAGAGAGAGAGAGAGAGAGAGATCCGTGTCATTGGTACGATTGCAACGCGCGCGATAGTTCTGAACGTTTTATTTTGCAAAGCATGTAATGATAGCGTGATCTGATTCTGCGTTGTTGTTAGAAAAGCTTTGTATAATGTTGATAATTTTCGTTGGTCGATATTGTTGTAGTAGGCCTATCGTTGATAATTTTCTGGAATTACTTGTTTATTATCGATCGAAAGTTCCAGACCTATCTGGTAATAGCTAGGTAATTCTTCTAAACTGAGGAATGTTCCATGTCGTAAGACAGTTCCGGTGATTAGTTTAATTTTGATTGGGTGTTATTGCGTCACTCTGGAATATTTTAAGCATTGATGGATTACAGAGAGGCTATATAAGTAATTCATTGTCTACTTGAAAAAAAAAATTTTTTTGAATGATTTTCGGAAAGGATCTTGTTTGCAGTTGTTGGTGTTTGCTGAGTAAAGTTGAATAACTTAATACGACGACTCTTGCTTGTTGCTGAGTGAACAGGCTGCGTGGATAAACGAATTCGAGTTACACATATCAGGATTCAAGCATCGGGGCTGAATCGACTATTGATAAATACGTGTAACAGTCATAATATTTCGCCTTGGTCAATAGGGATGGATGGTTTTACCAATACGTAACTGTATTCAGGTTCGGAAACGCGGCGATACGGTGTACCGGTGCGGATGTCCAAGGTCCAGTTTACTTGGAAAACTCGACAACACATAACGCGACAGTGGGTGACATCTTGTCCACCCAGAGAGCGAACCTAAAGTCCAAACACGTGGATAGGCAGTTGTTCTTGAAAAAAAACTTATAAGAACAGCAGCTTATCCACGTGTTTGAGCATGGTACCAGTCGCCAATCCTTCTGAACTCTTAAAGTTCTTAAAGACCCTTCCCGTTGAATGTTTTTGTTTTATTTTGATTTTCTGGTTTAAAATTTGCTGATGTTCTAAACAGTGATTTATAATAATTTGTTTTGAAGGCGTTCAAGCAATATTAAAGCTTCAGTTTCTATGGAAATGTGGTTCTTTGAAACTGTTTTGAAGTGTATGACAATCTTTCTTTTGCGTCGGTCACTACTGTCAGTGCCATATCCCATTTGATTGTAACACTTAAAATCGCGGTATACCGGTGCGAAATACCGATACGACCTAAAAATACCGCGGTAATACCGGTACGATTGTGACCCACGGTACCCAGCTCTACTGGTAAACAGGCAACTGGAATCTTTCGTCGCTAGAATTTCGGCCAGCTTGTTTAAAAACTTTTGTTCGTTTTCATTCGTATCCACCGTGGTTTTGTTGCGGTTTGCAATCACAATCGTCACCACAAGATTTTCGCTGAAGTCCTAGTGATTTATTTTCAAAAAAGACACTGGACCTTATCAGTTACATCCCGATTAACACATCTCAAGATTTATTATCTGAGCTCATCAAATTTCTGTGTAATATAACTAACGCTGTGCGCTCGCGTGTGCTCTGAAATTGTTAGAAGACTTGATTGAGCAAAACACGCATTGACTAAAATGAAAAGTCAGTCAATGTGTGTTTTGAAGTGGGTCAAAATTAAGACAATACACGTATTGACTGGAAATTTTAGTCATTACATGTATTGGCTAGTGGTCACAGTCAAAACACGAAATGACTGATTTTTTTAAGGCAATACACATATTGACTGGATACACAGATTGCCGGTAACATATATATATAATTATATATCTATATATATCTATATATATCTATATATCTATCTATATATATATATATATATATATATATATATATATATATATATATATATATAGATATATATATAGATATATATATAGATATATATAGATATATATATAGATATATATAGATATAGATATAGATATATAGATATAGATAAATAGATAGAGATGGATAAATGGATGGATTGACGAACGAAGGGACTGACACAGACAGATAGATAGATAGATAGATAGATAGATAGATAGATAGATAGACTCAAGGTTCTGTCTTCAATGATACATTATATAAAGTATTCAATAACATTGTGTTGATCGAATGCATTGTTGTTCACTTGTTGGATTTCTGGTTAATGCTTGGCAGATTTCGCTTGTCTGCGTATCCTATAAGCTTATTTGATGATGGATTAGAAACACACTTCCTTTAAATCAGCAGAGTCACCCAGGCGTGCATTTAATAGATCAATCAATCAATTTATTAATAAATCAATCCATCCATCAATCAAAGCGTTTGAATGCTGATGTGCTGATGCACAATGTACAACTGTACACCACAGCTGCTCTGCACAACACGTACACCTGTACACCATAGCTGCTCTGCACAACATGTACACCTGTACACCATAGCTGCTCTGCACAACATGCACAAATATACACCACAGTTGCTCTGCCCAACATGTACAACTGTACACCATAGCTGCTCTGCACAACATGTACAACTGTACACCATAGCTGCTCTGCACAAAATCGCAAAAAAGGTTGGGATCTATGGGTCACATTTAAAACATTTAAACTTCTGATGCTCTCCCTTCACACTTAAAAAAATATCAAAGCTTGTTCTCCACGAGTTGCAGAACACTAGGGTTTACTTCTAGATGGTCCCCACTGGTAGTTTCTCATTGGAATCGACTTTGTGGGCTTTCCTTGTTGTAGAAAAGTACGTTATAGAGGAACCCTTTAGTTTACGTTGTCATCTAAAAGTCTGTCGCTGATAGCGTGAAATGTTGCTGCTGCTGCACGCTCGTAACAGAAGGTGGCACCTCTCACTGTTTCACCTGCGTAACGATTCTCTACTGTACCCTTGTTCTCACCTGTATAACTGTTTTTATCTGCACACCACTTTTCTTCTGAACACCTTTTCTCAAGTGCACACCTGTTTTGACCTGAACAACCGTTTTCATCTGCGCACATGTTTTGGCCAGAATAAATGTTTTCAACAGCGTAGCTCAAGTCAAGTCAAGTCAAGTCAAATAATTTTATTGCCAAGATAAAACACCAGGAATATGTCTCAGAATCGAGATAACACGCACGCACACACACACACACAAACCTACAACACACACACGCACACATGTAGCAAGCTAAGACAGGCAGTGGGCTACAGAATTACAGTTCAAGTGACTATGTTACTATACAACTTTTCTAAAAATTATACGAGCTTTTCCTTAAAACGCACATCTATAATAGGCCAGAACCCAAAAGCTTTCGCGCACACACGCACGCACACACACACACACACACACAGTTCGCACACGAGCAAACATACTGCATGCAAGCACGACATACAGAACCACACCCATGAGCCACCGCGAAAACCGTATGCAGAGGTTGAGGTCGAGAGGTCAAGGCCAAAGGTCGCTCTGTCCATGGCTAGCAGTACACATAAACACACGCGTACGGGGGGAAGTTCAATGTAAAACCGAAGAATTTGTTCTGTGCGAGGTATAGACTTTAAGAAACTGTGAAAATAGAAAGGATTACTTGAAGAGGGAGCGTACTAATAGAGTAATGGAGACTCAGAGAAAGGGTCGCAGGGCAAGAACCAGAAGGTACGTGTTGCTTGATCATGTCTGTCGCTACACACATGCAGAGCCGCCACACAGCACACACTTCATTCCAATATCATAAACATGCATTTAAAAACAGATAGGGCATAATGATTAAAACAGTGAAATGTACCACACACATTTATAAATGTATAAGCGAATTTATCACAGTGGCTACAAAGTCTAATGGATCTATATTCTACCATAATAATAAAATAATAAAATAAATAGTAAAAGTAAAATGAGACTACAAGCAGCACAAAAAATAATTTTAAGTGGTTGTTGTGAAACATGGCTAACCAAGCAAAATATAGCACAACATTGATCATATTAGGCATGTAGTCTTTAAACATTTACATTTTCCACAACTGAAAGTGTGTAAAACTACTTGTCAGAATATAATATGAAAAGTCAATTAAAAAGTAGGTTAGCCCATCAGTGGTTGGTATGTTTACATCTGGTACATGTACACCATGTAACTTAGGCCTACATTAGAAATTGGGCTCATATCCACACTAAAATACTTGTCTCTCTCCCCCCCCCCCCCACTCCTTGCAAACACTCATTTACACTCCTCCTACACACACATATATACTTCATGCATAATAATACAAGCTTTAAAAAAGCAAAGAAAACACACAAACACAGACACCCACACACATACACACCTTAGCATAGAAGCCTAGGACTGCATATTACTAGCATAGGACTAGCTATTACCATTTCAATCTGAAGAACTGTCTTTAACGGATGATCTGTCATCACCCGGATTTCGGACATCGTCATCAGTGTGCCTGTCACCAAGCACGGCGTCGTCGTTGTCGTCAGGCCACATTTGAGACCTGAGCCTGTGCTCGGGACGACTGCGTCTAGCGGTCTATTCCTTGACGTAGGTGGTATGTGTGCTGGGGCTGTCGTTCAACATCTCGCCTAGGTTTTCAATGTCTGCCTTGGTATGGCGCGAGTTGTCCACTCGGCGGTCCGAGTTATCCACCGTTTCCGACATGGAGTTGTCTGTGAGGTTCTGAGAATTGTCCACCTTTGTAGAGTTGTGGACAGTACCATTGTACTCGATCTTCATCAGCGTCGTATTATTGATGATCACCTGCCCTGGTGGCCTGTCGCTGGCAGTCCGACATAATGATTGCGTCATGTCGTGATTGAATACATCCCATTGCGTCATATTAGGTCTATCAGGTGGGTCCATTCCAGTAGGTTCATCTTCGATTTTAGTAGGCCATTGTTTGCTTTCAGCAGAGGTAAGTATGTTTTCACTATGCGTACGTCCAGGCAAATAATGTGTGGTTCCCGGTTTAGGTCGGTTTTCAGCAGGCCTACTTAAGCTTTTTGACTGCATTTTAAAATTACCATAATCCGGCGGACGAAACGCGCTGTTTCCCTTGCCAAATGTAGATGGAGGTCGGCGATTTTCGCTGCAGCCCTGTTGCACGCCTCCTATCCTTGCTTCAGCGTGTTGCGGGCTGACGGCGTCCTGCGGCAACGGGAAGCTGAGATCAGTAGGTCTGGTGGCGCAGCGATCTATCAGCTCTGCGTTTCTTGTCGTTGCAGCACGTGCAGTATAGAGTGCATGTTCTGCGTTGCTAGTCTGGATGATGTCGGGTCGCGGGCGGCGTGGTTCTTCGTGGAGATCCGAGTCGTTTTTCTCTCCACTGCGCTGGGCGAACTGTTGGGCTGGAGTCACCTGGCGTTCTCGCTGCAAGGGCAGGCAAGCCAGGCCTGGGGGAGCGCCTGGTAGGATTATGTTTGGTTCCTGCCGCCGCTCTGCAATGGTCGGACTTGCCTCGGCCACACACTCGGCACCGGGACCGCGATGGAGAGAAGGCATGGGAGGAAATATGTAGCCACTGGACGAATCGCACGGCGGAGGGTACACCATACTCTGCTGTGGGATGTGATGCTGCCGATCAGCAAGTCCCACCTCCATCTTGCGCTGACTGGCAATGACCGACATGGAGAAAGAGCTGCGCGGCATGGAATGAGCGTGTCCTCCTTGCCGTCCAGCTTCCGCCCCGGGGTGATCGTGTTGAGCCGACCACAGCTGTAACACATTCATGGAAGACGTTTTTATTGATCGATTGGCTGAATATATATATTTAATTTTGTGTATTGTTGTACGTCTGTTTTGAACAACATAGAGTAGCGGCAGTAGTAAGTTGTGCTGTCCTTGTAAACTGTGGTCGAGTTCACTTTTCTCTGGCAATTAAGGGTGCAATTGCGCACAGACTGACAAGCGTACAGACTGACAAGCGCACAGACCAACAGCTCACAGACCAACAAACGCACAGACCAACAACCGCACAGACCAACAAACGCACAGACTGACAAATGCACAAGCTGACAAGCGTACATACTAACTAACGCACAGACCAACAAACGCACAGGTTCCGCTAGTGCTGAATGGCGCTGCTCAGTGCTTGTTTGTGTTGGTGGCTCCAGTTTTACTCTTTACCGGTTTACTTCATGTTTTAAGCATAACAGAAATAAATTAAATTAAAATATAATCAATTACATATTTTTAAAGGACACATTTGTTTAAATTAGGTTTTTACAAAAGGAAAGTAACGTAAGCATTTTGAACATTAAATTAAATTCAAAGAAATCAAATGAATTAAATGTAATACCTCCTGACTCTTAATCTGTAACTCTTGCACTCTCGGCACGGTCAGGAACTGTAGCTCTACGTCATCGTTGGCCAAAGTGACGAAACCGACGGTGACATAGCAGAAAAAGCGGTTGATGACGTCAGGATCCTCGCGAATCAATGTCCAGCTTACCTGTTCTGGCTGCAGCGCCTTTTTGCAGCAATACACCAGCTTCTCCAGGGAAATCCTCTGAATAAATGAACTAAGTGCATACATATTTCAACACAAAAAACATGATCACAACGCTGGACACACACGCATGCATGCACACACACGCATGCCGGTACACACTCACACACACACACACACCCACACCAACACACACACATTTTTGTAAAAACGACATTTTGATGACTTGTCAGACCTACTTTCTCCCTCTGGTGTTTAAGCAGGTGACTGTTCCTTCAAGCAAGGAGTGATAGGGTATTTAGGGGTGGGTGGTGCGTGCGCGAGCGTCCTTTCTCCCACTAAACTAAACTAAGAAACTCAACTAGCGAAATAAGGTTTAAAAATACAAATATACATTTATTCAAAAAAACATGTAATTAAAACCCCAATCAAGAAACAAAAGAATGAAACCAAAGAAAAGTATAAAGCAAAATTAAAATGTAAAACAGTCTAAAACATATACGATCAGCACATTGGAATCATCATAAATCATAAGAAAAATCACTCTCTCACCTTGTTCTAATTTAACACACATATATACAATATATACACAATGATAATTTACCACACATATGTCCCCCCTGTTGTCCCAGTTCAGTCTTTTATATATAAACCGTGTACACACTTCACGCTATGTCCACTGTCATAGATGGCAAAGTCCGACTGCACACTTCTTGAATTTCTCTAACTACAATGTTCTCCACACAGTTCGTAAATATATATGTATATATAGATATCGTTCATGAGGAACTAAACTCGATGTTATTTAGAGTCACTGGATATAAATCAAATAATAATAAAGAAAGACAAGATATTATATTAGAAATCAAAATCTTGGTTCATAATCTTATAATTAATGGTACACAGGTAAATTTTTGTTGGATTCCTTCACATTGTGTGTAACGGATCGCAAATTTTCTAACGCGCGCCCGTTACAAAACATTTTGTGTGTATAAATATATATATTTTGATGCGCCTGTGATTGCGCAGTACTTAGATTGATGCGCCTGTGATTGCGCAGTATTTAGAATGAGTTTGTCACATGACGCAGTCGCTCTCTATCGTCCGTTATGTCCTAGAAACAAAATGCAGGAATAATCTCCGTTGGAAGAGAACGGAGTTTCGAGTCCGGGAGGGACAGTGAGGTCAGCAGCTGAAGGCGCGACCAGTCGGTGTGCTGTGAAATAGAAGTTGTTGAAGAGTCGTCGAGATGACGTAAAGTGTAGTGTAGTCGGGGTATCAGACACTCGACTGTGAGTACATTTATTCTAATTTAACTTTGAACATTTGCCAGCCAGAACGCATGGGCAACAAGGATTCGAAAAGGACAAGAACGGATTGATGAACTAATTGAAAATGAAAATATATTCTTTTCTTTTGGGCCCTATTTTGTGTAGTTTATGTGTGTGTGTGTGTGTGTGTGTGTGTGTGTGTGTGTGTGTGTGTGTGCACACTAATTATTTATTGTGTTAGAATTAGACGCCGGCATTAATATTAGTATCAGAATTCTTTTTGTAGTTGATGGATAATTTTATTTTAGATCTGTGTATTGAAAGAATAGATGTTTATTGTCTTGATAGTTTTGTCTTATGCGAGTGTTGTATGAATATATAGTCAGAAAGTAAGCATAATATTATTACTGTGTGGGCTCCCTTGGTATGTTAGATGGCCGATGTGTGGGTATGAATGAAATCGAACATGCAGCCATAAGTAATTTCGATATGCAGATAGATTGAGTATATAGACATTAGTTATTCATATTTTAGTATTACCCCAGTCGGTTACATTGTGGTTTTCTTTCCAATGAGTGGGCTGATCAAGCTGCCAGAAACGGAGCTGCGAATTTCACTTTCTGCTAAAGAGGTTAATAATCTAATTGAAAAAGAAATGAAGAAACATTATACATTTAATCAGCAGTATGAGAAACACTGTGGAATTTCTAGATCTGTAGTGTCAATGGCGTATAGAATATATTTAAATGCTCTAAAGACTATGTATTGCAAAAATGTTAAATGCGTTTGTAACGAGACGTTTTCTTTGAAACATTTGCTGTTTGATTGCAATGATTTAAGAGGCCTCTTGCTTAACAGTATATCATCACTCGGCAGAATTAGTTTTGATAGTTGCATTATTTTAGCAAAAACGTTTATCGGTTCTGCTGTTGGTTCTTTTCTCTGATTAACAATTGTATATCTTACTTAATGATGTGTCGGTAATATTATTTATAGTATTGGTTGTACGTTTTATTTAACTGACATTGTTACTTATAAGTTATGTTATGCTGCGTTTATAAATTATGTTTGAGTATATGTGAAAGAAATGGAGAAAGTGCGTGCGCTAAGTGCGTGTGCTTGAGTGTGTGTACATGTGTTCCTGTTTAAGTGCGTGAGTTTGACTGCGTGCGTACGGTCTTTATCATCTTGGTGAAAAAAGACTTTAATAAAACAACCAACCAACCTGGATATAAATCCTCACTGTTCCAGGTGTCCATAGAATATAAAAATAAAAAAAATATGATAAACTGTTCGTTCTTTCATATAACTATAAAAGGAAATTCCGTGGCTCTTTCTGCACTAAACGGCCCCTTATTTCTGTTGACTTCTCTCCCTCTTTCTTCCTGCCCCTCTCCGTAGCCTTAGATGACCCCAAGCGCTAGGAAACAGTCTTCGGTGGTCAGCGGCAAGCTCTGGGTCGGTGACGCAATGGTCAATATCCAAAGAAGACACCCAGCAACTTCCTCCACCATTAACTTCTACTGCAGGCACTGTCCTCTCACAGCAGCAACAGCAACGCCAACTTCCAAGGACAAACCAAGGACAACGACGACAACAACAACCACTACAGCAACAACAACAGCAGCAACAACAAGTCCAACCTGAAACCAATAATAATACAGACTACTATTCTAGCGTAACTTTTACATCTATATCTATTACTTTTAAAATACAATTGTCTGCACTCCTCCTGAAGAAAAATTACATGGTTTTATATTCACAATTTATTTCCATTTCGTTACGTTTATACAATTTATACAAAATGCAACCATCATAAAGTTCCACATATTTAACATACATTTGTTTCGTTTATATCATGTATACAATTTACACTTCACCTCTCTCTGTCGAGTCTGGCTGACTGCCTCCACTCATCATCATATTATTTACAACAAAAATGCATTTCAACATAAAAACGTTTCTAAATACAATATCATAATAATTAACATATTTCAATAAAAGTTTAAAGACATACAATTTCACGTTCTACATTCTCTTTCATACATTTTTGCTACGAGCCCTCCCTAAATAGTTTTCTCCCCATTCTCTCATTGACGATCGTTAGAGAAAGGATTCCAGAGGTCGAATGTCACTTACCAACTTGTGATAAGAGATTTTCTCTTTAGACATCACAAAGACCACGCCCGATGACGCTCTATAGACGGGTGACAGCTACCCAGCTCTCAATAATAACCCCTCGCCTCCGTGTGTCTCAATCTGACAACAATCCGGATTCTGGCTTAATGTCTCACCGCCTGGCTTTCTCCCGTCCCTCTCCAACGACCCACTTACCTCCAAGCTCAAGTAACGAATGCCGGTTCCATTCTAAGTTTCTGCAATATGCATCCCAAACTGAGCTCAATGATTGGCTCCCTGAATCTGCACAAACAGGTCCCTTTCTGACGGCACGTACTAACTTACATAACCTATTATCCAATTTCTTGACCTAGAGTCGACAATAACAACTTGTTATTGTTCGTTTGCTGAAAAACAACGCTACCCCCACCAATCTTCCACAGTTTTGCCATGACATGACTGTTGTGAAAAAAAACAGGGATTATTTTAACACACTTTTCATTTTCGTGACATTATTTTGACATTTTCAAATTTTTGAACCTATCCCTAACCCTAACACTAACCCTATCCCCTAACCCAAACCCTAACCCTTAACCTAACCCTAAGCCTAAAACAGCTGTAACTCTACCGGAACTCTATTTTGACGTCAAAATAGGGCCGCCTTCCAAAAAAGTCAAAAGAAACCATGTGGAGTTCCATGAGTGTGTCACTATAACGTCGTTTCTACATCCCCCCACACACACACACACACACACACACACACACACACACACAATTTTTTGTAAAAACGACATTCTGGTGACTGTTGTGAAAAAACAGGGATTATTTTGACACACTTTTCATTTTCGTGACATTATTTTGACATTTTCAAATTTTTGAACCTATCCCTAACCCTAACCCAAACCCTAACCCTTAACCTAACCCTAAGCCTAAAACAGCTGTAACTCTACCGGAACCCTATTTTGACGTCAAAAAAGTCAAAAGAAACCATGTGGAGTTTCATGAGTGTGTCACTGTAACGTCGTTTCTACATGCCCACAACCACACACACACACACACACACACGCACACACACACACACAAACAGTGCAATTTCTCAGATGACAATAAATACGGCAGTTAACAATACAGATGAAATATGGCAATTAGGAGTACTACAAATAATGGCAATACCAAATGCTACCAAATAACGTACAAATCGCTAAAACTATATCAATAGCATAATAACTATTATTTTTAAAGCTCACATAATTTCCTTGGAAATTAAAATAAATCCGCCAAAATTTGATATTGTAAAGAGGCTACAAAGCTAATAAATAAATAAATGTGACAGATTTCCCGACTTGGACCATACGACTCCTTACCGAGGCTCTCGCACTCCTTCCTGACCCTCGTCCCTAAGCTACAATGTTAACTGACCGTGAAACTGCTCCATAATTGGAGGTTACATTCACCGCTTGTTTAAAAGCGTCAAAGATAACACGTTTCAGCGTCACGTGTCCTTTTCACAGTGAGTGTTGCCCTACAGTGCTCTGTTTTGAAATAAGGCCGTCATCTTCATAAAACACAGTGTAAGTTGTTTTGTTTTGAAGAAATATTCTCTATGGCAATAAGAAATACTACAACTGATGGCAATTACAAATGCTACAAAATAAGGTACAAATCGCAAAAACATAACTGAAAAACATGATGTTGCATAATGAAAACTATTTTTAAACCTCACAGGACTTTGTTGCAAATCAAAATAAACGCTCCACAATGTTGCACTGGATAGAGGATAAAAAGTTAATAAAGAAAAGAATTTGCCAGAATTTCCGACTTGGACCATACAACACCCTACCTAGGCACTCGCACACCTTCCTGACCCTCGTTTCTGTGACGGTGGGTCTATTGTTACTGGTTTTTAGGCACGACCCCTAAAACTGTAGAGATAGCTGCAGTGCAAACCAGGGCCCAAGCTTAAACCCTACCACCCCAGCCCGAGTTAGCCCCGAATTCAGGACTCGAAGAGATCAAAACAGCACAGAAAGCGGATGCCTCGATAGCCAAGTGCTTTCAGAAGTTACCGAAGGCGTACCCTCCCCCTTACCCCCCACTCCCACCCCCCAAGACAAAAGGAGACTTCTACATAGAAGATGGAGTGCTACTTCGACAAGGAGATGGAGATCACACTCAGCTAGTACTGCAAGCCACCCTTCGAGCCCAAGTACTAGAGTTAGGCCACAGCATGCCACTCTGCGGACACATGGGAATTGGAGCCACAGTACAGAGAATCAGCGCACACTACTATTGGCCACGAACCACGGAGGATGTCAAGCGGTACGTGAAATCTTGTCACCAATGTCAACAATATTCCCCGCGCCATCACACCGTACCAGTCACCTTAGGACCATCGGTAGTAGTCGGCGTGCCATTCCAGCAAGTCTCAGTAGACATAGCCCATGACGAAGAAGCGGAACAGATATCCCCTCACACTCGTCGACGCCTGTTCCATGTGGTGCGAAGCAGTCCCGTTGTCAGCGATCGACACCAGGAAGATTGCAGATGCACTCATCGCCATCTTGACCAAAGTGGGATTCAATGACAGCATTAGAACGGACAACGGATCTCAGTTCACCGACCGCCTGATGCAAGAGGTGTTTGAGTTGATACAAGTTCATCACATTCGCACACACCGTACCACCCAGCCAGCAACGGACAAGTAGAAAGACTGATTGGTAGCCTTCTCACCATCCTCAGGAAAGTCGCCGACGACAACCCAGAAGCATGGGAAACCTATGTGAATGCGGCACTGTTCGCATACCGAGAAACGCCCCATGCAGCCACGGGTTACACCCCATCAACATTGCTTTTGGGTAGACCACTAGCAGGACCGCTTGAAGCCCTACGCAGAAGTTGGACGGAAGCCAAGATAGACGACACATCTAGAGGTGCCACCAAGTACGTCGCAGACCTGCAGGAAACGCACAAAGCCACGTGGAAGAAAGTTGGTGAAGCACTAAAGAAGGTGAAATACTACAACCGCCACGCGAAGGACCGAAAACTTCAAATCGGCGATCAAGTGCTCCTATTACTTCCAAGCAGCACCAACAAACTGGACATCGCTTGGAGAGGATCGTACCCGGTGACTGCCAAGAAATCCAAGACAGTCTACCAAGTAGAGGTAAACGGAAGAGCCCGAAACCACCACACCAATCTCCTCAAGAAGTATACGGACCGACCAGCGACCCCCAGCACTAACAACTTGCTAGCCATCGCCATCGCGGAAGAAGGGGAAAGCATGGAGACCAATGCAGTAGAGTATCCCCTGCATTCCAAAGGGACCCACAAGGATGTGATACTCAACGGAGACCTAGCCGCCAAACAGCAACAGCATGTACTACAGGTCATTCGACAACATCAGACTGTGCTCACAGACCGACCAGGGAGGACAGACTTCGTCGAAGTAACCTAACGGTGACCGACCCAACACCCGTCCGCCAGAAGCTCTACCCGATGCCACTGTCACAGCAGCAAGCCATCAAGGAAGAGATAGACACCTTACTGGCAGCCGGAATCATCTCAGCGTCTACTTCACCCCACAGCGCAGGCACGGTATTGTTGCAAACTCAACGGAGAGCATCGACTGTGCATCGACTTCAGGCTTTTATGGACGACATCCTCATCGCAACACCTACGTGGGAGGAACATGTCACTCTCCTACACGACTACTAGCCCGCATCAGAGACACCGGATTGACCCACCAAGTGTCAGATTGGATTCACGGAATTAGAATTTCTGGGACACACCATCAGTCAAGGAAGCCTGCGGCCAGTAGAGAAGACCGTGAAACCGCTGCTCGACGCTCTAAGACCCAAGACCAAAAAGGAAGTGCAGTCCTTTCTGGGGCTGTGCGTCTTCTACCAGAAGTTCATCCCCAACTACAACAGCATCGCCGTGCCACTGTAGTAGGAAAAGGTCGAATCCAGTAGTCATCGCCTTTTTTCAGTTGAGGGAGTCTGTGATAAGAGGACCAGTATAACACAGCACGATGGCTTCTCGCCTTACTTAGTCAACCTGTAACCTTAGTAAATTAACAGACGACGAAAGTCAACTGTGGGTTAAACATATGTACGCTGACGATGGCTCAGTTAAGCAGTAACCTCATTCAGCTTACGTATAGGCAGTAACACCCCCACCAACGCCAGAGTAAGCCTCGTGGGGTTTAGATTTCCCGGGCTTCCGGCTGACCACAGGGATAGATAGTCATCCGTTGTTCGAACTGCATCGAGGAAGGAGCTAAGCTCTAAAAGGTCTCTCTACTTGAAGACTAAAAGCAGGAACTGGTGAAATTCTATTCAACCTAGTTAGCCACAGCCTGACATTGTCAAAAACGAAAATGATCTTTTGTTTCTTCGAGATGTGTTAATATTATTGCTGTATTATGTTTGTGAAGTTTGCCATGGTTAGAATTGTGAATGTTAGTCAAACGTTGCATGACCACGTAACGGGCACACGATCGGTTTCAATGCCATGAAGTACCACCTACGGACCAACTGTTGTTTAGCCTATGTGTATTATTGCAGACTAGTGCAGGGTTCGTAGCAAAATTCTATAATAAAATTCACAAACTTTTCACAGACCTTTTCGCAAACTTTTCAAGACTAAGTTTCGTGACGGTGTGTGGTTTCCATTCACGAATGATTTAAATGTTCTAACACTAAAAACACAAGTAATAAACATAATAATTTTATTTTTTTAAGTTATGTCTTACATTAGAATATTTCACAATATATGGGAAAAATAATGCCACACTACTGCAAATAGTTCAATTTAAAATTATAAAAAGGATATAGAAAAACTTTCACCTAAATTTCATAACCTTGTCATCTTCACTTTTTCTCAGTCCTTTCAACTTTCTCAATAAAACATAAAAATGGTGAAAAGCTATCAAACAAACAAATCTCATCATATTCAGGACCTCTGTCTTCACTTTTTCTGTCTCTTCAATTTTCTTCATTGTCTTTTTACTTTTTTTTAAATGTTAAAACTGCAGATTCTCATAAGTTTGTAAACCTTATATACATACATCTTATCAAATGTTAATTGTAGGACCTCTGTTATCACTTTTTTACAGTCTCTTCAATCTTCTTCATTATGCTTTTCAGATCATCTTGCTTCTTTCTTGCTCTCTTACGGAGGGGAGGGCATTGGACTGTGTTATAAGTTCAATTTTCTGCAGTTTTTCTGCATCTTGAGCTTTCTGATCTTCCATTTCTGTGAGACTCTTGATGTCCTGCTCAGTTTGTTTTGCTTTCTTCCTCATCTGTTCAATCTCATCATCAATTAATTTTGTTTTCTGGATTGCAGCATCTCTCTCCTCTTTAACCCTTTGCTCTTGCAAGTACTCCTTATATTTTGCATGTGCACTGGAGGCATAGCAGAGCAGTTCTTTGGTTAGTTCTACCTTTGTTGCCCCCCCCCCCCCCCCAGCTTTCTTGACAGCTTGTATTATCAAACTTCTAGCAATCAGGGAATGTTGCTTGATGTTCTCCACTATTGCTTGTTTGTGAATACTAAATCCTCTTTCGCAACAAAATGTGCTTGAGTGGTGATTTTGAGATTAGTTTTTTTTCAAGACAGCAAGGACAAAGTTTCTACAGTCCATTCGAAATGTGTACTGTTCATCTGATGCTTAAGTGTTGGCAAGTTTCTGCTGGCGCAAAAAGCCTCCTTTATACATGTACGTTTCTTAAGCCATCGAGAATATTCATGCTTCTCCAACCACTCCTCACGAAAAGAACATCTGCCAGGCATTTTGCCCGACAACGTGGTATAATTTACGACCAGGTGAAGGAAACGGAAGTATAATTAAAGACAGGTGCTTGGAGTTGCATCTCTTGAGAGCAGACGACACAGTTGTATGTTCGATCTGGTCTAACCAAAAAGCTTTTTATTTGTCTATTTACTTTTTTTTCAGGTTTCCAAAAACCTAAAAATTTGCATTTCACAAATTACTCAGATTAACTGCAATAAGCCAGTTTTCACAAACTTTCACAGACCCGGTCAAGTTTGGTTGATTTTCACAGACTTTCACTGACTGGAAAACACTACCTCAGTTTTCCCAAACTTTCACAGACTTCGCTGACCGCTACGAACCCTGTAGTGGCTGTACCGGAGAATGTGTATAATATTAATTACTTCTCTATGGGTGTAGTTTAGCCATGATATGGTGAGCACAAAAACACTCCTTGATTTCAAATATTCATTAAATGAGAAGTTGAGTGATTATTTTCACAAACTTGGTGTCTACAGTTGCAGAAATTCATGAATTTTTTTCCAGGTCCCAATTTTTATCTTACCCGCTAGGTGGCTGTCCAATCCAAGATGGCGTACACCCCACAACAACGTAGGTGGTGTGTTTTGGAATTTGGAAAATAAAACAGTGTTACAATTGTGCAGCGTTCGTTCAGACACATCCATCACAACAATCCACCTTCTAACAAGTCGATTTTGGAGTGGTACAATGATTTCATTGAGAGAGGATGCATCTGTGATCAGAGAAAGGGACATTCCGGCCGCCCAGCAGTGTCAGAGGAAGTTGTCGAGAGCGTCAGAGACACTTATTTTCGCAGCCCCTAGAAGTCGACACGCAGATGTAGCCAAGAGTTACAACTTCCGTAATGCACAGTATGCAAGATCTTACGCAAACGCTTGAGGTTTACACCTTATAAACTGCAACTGGTCCAAAAGTTATACCCGCAAGACCAAAGAACGCCCTATGATTTCTGCCACAGTTTACAGGAGTCAATGGCAAAATGATCCTGATCTGCTGTCAAAGATAATCTTCAGTGATGAAGCAACCTTCCAATTGAGTGGAAAGGTGAACAGACACAATGTGAGAATATGGGGGACTCAGAATCCTCATGCCACTCTCGAGTTTGAACGTAACTCTCCCAAAGTGAATGTGTTTTGTGCAGTAACAGAGATGGCTGTGTATGGACCTTTTTTCTTTGAAGGATTAACCATCACTGGCCCAACCTACCTCGAGATGTTACAGAACTGGTTGCTGCCATGACTAGCTGCTGAAGGTGATGACTACATTTTTCAGCAGGATGGTGCACCGCCAAACTGGTCTGTCAATGTCCGCACATTTCTCAACACAAACCTACCCAGCCTAAACAATTATGACAGGGAGAAGTAGGGGAGAGACAAGACGTGTGTAACATTGTGCATTTATATATAAACATTTTTTCTTTGTAAAGAACTGGAAAGTTTGCTGGTTTGGATTTTAGTGGCGATCTGTTTTTTCTTATGTAACAAAAGAAATGTTGTTTTTTTTTTAAATCTGGCTTTTGTCTGGAATGATTTTGTTCACGTGCCTGTGTTCATGATAATGACTTCTAAATAAGCTCTTCTTTATGTTTGCTGGCGTTGCCTTTAACCTTTAAGTCACCGTGTTTGTAATCGTGACAAAAAGAAGCCATGCAGCTTTTTTTTTCTTTTTCTCCCTTCTTTTTAATTAATTTATTTATTGTATTTTTAATTAATTTATTTATTGTATTTTTAATTAATTTATTTATTTTATTACTTTAAAATGATTATCTTTAACAGCACGTTGTTTGTTCGTTGTTTTCCCAGCTGTGTTTAGTTAAACTTTTTCAAATATTTGAAAAGCATAATTTTATTTTTTTTATAATTTTTTTCCCCCGGTAAATTTGTTTTGTCAGAATCTGCAGAAATCACTGCAAGTAATAGTAGTCATGCAGAGGTTGCCTGTTTGTTGATTTTATGATTGTAAACTACGTTGTGTTTGTTAATGAATGTATTGGAAAACTGTATCCTTCCCTCCCCTTCCCATACCCCATTCTCCCTTCCCTCCCTCCTCTATGTGGATGTATTCATTATTAACATCGCTTTTTTCTCATCTTGTGAGCTCAGTTCAGCTCGTTTTAGTTATATTTTTCTTGCTGATGAATCTCTCCCTGCTAGTCGGATATTACTGGCCGATAAAATTAACCATGACATGTTTTGTTTTGATTGCGGTCTGTGACCTCTATGCAACTGCAGCGTCAATAAGTTCACTAGTACTCACCTGTTTGATTAATGAATAACTCTGAGTCAGACATTAACATAATATCAGTTAATTGCCGGGGTCTTGCCAATTCAAATAAAAGACGGGATGTTTTTCATTATTTACGACAAAAATCTTCTTCTATTTATTTTCTACAGGACACGCACTTTGACCCCAAATTAGAAGAGTACATTAGAGCTGAATGGGGGTACACAGCTTTGTTCGCATCATATACTACAAATTCAAGAGGTGTTGCTATTTTATTTAATAATAATTTTGAGTTCGAAGTCAAAAGGGTATGTAGGGATGTAGAAGGCAATTTCCTTTTATGTCACATCAAAGCTATGGATAAAGATTTGCTGTTAGTCAATGTTTATGGTCCAAATTTAGATGATCCAGACTTTTACGTTAATCTGGAAAGCCATGTTACAGAAATAAATGTAGATAATATTAGTTTTGGTGGAGATTGGAATTTGGTAATGGTTTTTGAAATGGATTGCGACAATTACAGACACAAAAATAATCCACGGGCTCAAGATCAAGTTTTTAATATGATGGATAACTTAGACTTATTAGATATATAGAGGAAACTAAATGTAGATACAAAACGCTACACTTGGAGAAGAAGTAACCCTATTCAGCAGAGCAGGTTAGATTTTTTTCTCATCTCTGACTTCATGTCTACTTTTGTTATAGACGCTGATATCACCCCTGGTTACAGGACAGACCATTCAGTTATAACTCTCAGGCTAAGTTTCGGCCCCTCACCTCAAAGAAAGATGTTGTGGAAGTTCGATTCATCCCATCTTAAAGATAAGGCATGTGTAGGTCTGATTAATGAAAATATAAATTCAGTGATAGAGGAATATGCAGATACGCCATATCACAGAGTCGAACGTCAAAGCATTCCTACTAATGAAATACTTTTTACTATCTCGGATCAATTGTTTCTTGACGTTCTCTTAATGAAAATAAGACAAAAAACTATTTCATATGCAGCCTATAAAAAACGCCAAAATACAGAAGTACAGAAAGCTTTGGAAGAAAGTATCCATAGATTAGAAAAAAATAGATTATAGGACAGATGAAGAAAACAGGCAGTTAAGTGAAGGTAGAGAAGAGTTAGAGAAACATAGGGAGAAGATAATGGAAGGGGTATTAATTAGGTCAAGGGCAAGGTGGGTGGCAGAAGGGGAAAAGGTAACTAAATATTTTTGTGGACTTTAAAAGCGTAATTTTGTTAGTAAATGCATGAAGAAGATTATAAAGAATGATGGATCCGAGGTTAGTGAGCCACGCGAGATTGTTAACGAAGTTAAGACTTTCTACCAACATTTATACGAAAAGAAAACATTAGAGGATATAAATATTTCTGACTTTGTAACTAATATAAAATCTTTAACAGCAGAAGAAAGGCATGCACTTGAAGGAGAAATAACACTAGACGAAGCAAGTTCTGCTCTTAAAAACATGAAAAACTATAAAAGTTCAGGCTCTGACGGTTTCACTGCTGAATTTTTTAAATTTTTCTGGCTAAAATTGGGTCCATTAGTTATTTGTTCTCTTAATGAAGGCTTTAGAGTAGGTAGTCTTTCCACAACACAAAAAGAAGGGTGTTCGGACGAATTCATTATGTTCTTTTTGTACAATCGAGCGAGAAAGTATACAACATTTGTTCTGGCAGTGTGCACACATCCAGGCATTCTGGAATCAGTTTGAACATGTAGTTAGGCATAGTTGTCAGAATGTTATTAATATGCATTTAAACGAAAACATTGTACTGTTTGGTTGTGGTGATCATTTTATGTCAGACGTGATTTTTGATAGGATAATTGTTCTTGCCAAGTTTTTTATCTATAAATGCAAGTTGAACAACTGTATTCCAACGTTTGCTGTGTCTTATTTGAAAACTCGGTATGAAATAGAGAGACAAGCATCATATTTATTAATGAATACACACAAAGTGTACAATGAATGGCATCCATATACACTTTTGTTTATGTAATCTTGTTGCATACTAGAAGTAGTTTGTTTAAGTTAGAGAAAAAAAAGAAAAGATTAAACCGTTTTATTTTCTCTCGTTGTACATTGAACGCTGCATTGCATCTTTACGAAAGTGGTTGTTATTACCTTTTGTTGTAAATGCATCAAGTCAACGCCAGTCTATTCCTCTACTAACATTTTTTCCCTCCCACTTTTTTATATTTTTTATAATTTTAAAAATAAAACTTTTATTCATGTAATTATTGTTTTTTTGATTGGTTGTTTTGTACTGTGCTGTTACAATTTTTTTAATTCATTTTACGTTTGTCCCACTTACAGTAAATGAGAGACTAAGTGTACACGGATTGATTTTATTCGGTTTCAAGATTCATATTTTTTTCACACGATTGTGATGTTCGCAATTTGTTTTCTGTGCTAAACACTTGAAGTGAACAATGGTAATGTGGGGCTTCTTTTTCTTTTCAATTCCATTATTATTACTTATTGTAACCTATTTGGCTAATCTGTATTGTACTGTTATATTTATATATGTATGTATATAACGGATTGACATTGAAAATGAATATTGTATACAATTGCATTGATGTCAAAGAAAAAATAAATCAAATTAAAAAAACACTACCCAGCCGATGGATTGGCCGTGCTGGACAACGCGACCAAGTGTTTTGCAAATGGCCCCCAAGATCACCAGACATACCTGTCTGTGACTTTTTCCTGTGGGAATATGTAAAGGACAAAGTTTACATCCCTCCCTTGCCCCAGACCATGGAGGAAGTGCAGGAACGTATCACCGAAGCTCTTCGCACGATTACGCCATAATTATATGCTGCAGAAAGTCTGGACTGAGCTTGGTTATCGCATTGATGTTTGCCAGACAACAAGAGGGGCACACATGTGTGTTTAATTATTATTGTGTATATATTATACTAGTGGTTTTTGTACCCTGGCAAGCCAGGGTACACAGGTTGCTGTTTAAAATGTAGACAGAGAGACAACTGTTGTCTGCGAGTTTCATTTGGACGATGATACCTCCCCATATCCCCCTTGATACCTCACCATACCCCCCCTAATATCTCCCCATCAGAGATGGCAATATTGAGCGCTCACCGACAAAGAGTTGCTAAAGGCCTTTTTTATTACAATATAAGGCTGTTTTGATAGCAATTAAATGTATGACAAAAATACTCTGTAAATCTGTCATTTGCTAAAATATATGCGTATTTATTGCGTCTATAAGTTTGAATGAAATTTAAATTAAAATTCCTTTGTTTATACAACTGCAGAATTCTTTACCTGTTATTAGCTATATAACGCAAATCCTTTGCCTGTGGTTTTTTTTTATTGAAGCTTCGTGACGGTATTGATTTTAACCTACTCTCTGGAGAAAACAATTATTTTTATTATTAAATACACAACACACTGCATTATACTTGTAACGTTAAACATTAATGTGTAACACTTTTTTAAACCTTGAATAAGTTAGAAAATTACTGCAATGATAGAGCATTATTTCCTTTTGGTTTTAAGCTGTGGGAAATCCTATTATAGCAGACGATGCAAACGCTAGTGCTTAGTCATTTCCTCTTAGCAACAACATGGACGCTTCCGGTATGTCCGCCATTCAATTAATTGCTCGTTACTTCTAAACTGAATCATGAATGCACGCTCATGCATATGCACTCACGCATGTTTGCACACGCATGCATATGCATAAACACACACACATGCACACGCACACATGCATACGAACGCGCATGCATATGTTTTTTTAAATTAAAACTTCTCTGTTTACTGTTTAGCATACGTCATAGGGTGTGTAGTTACAGTCCCTAACAACCGTGCAACGCACCCAGCAAAGCGTTCACTTCTGCTCAATACTAGCTGGCGTGAAGACGCATTTCAGTATACTGTTGCTTTATACTTGTTTTGAGGAAATTCTTCTTTCAGCAATCATAAAGCTGTTACTCGACTGTTAACCTCGACTGTTACAGAATCAAAAAGAAAATAATCTGTTAAAAACTGACTGAGCGTCAAGGAAGAAAGAAGTGAACAATTTTGTGATCATTCTGTGGAATATAGTGCTGTGTTTGTAGAATGGCTTCAAACGTTCAACCAGTCTCGCCAGGTATGACTATGAGTCAAGAATCAGATATGTTGCAAGACTCTCAACCTTTGACAACTCAACCTTTGACAATTTTTTCTGAACAAGAACTCGCTGTTTTAAATAAATACCAAAGGTATCATGTTGAGATGAGTGAATATTTTTCTAAATTGCCCAAACAACCAAATGCGGAAATACCTAAACATCCAAAGGAAAGCTTATCATTTTTGAACACCAAACCTGATAAGTTCACTCCAGAAAGCATGGATAAATTTCTTGAAGAAAAATTGATTAAAACATGCTGTGCCACTGGTTGAAATGCCTGATATTTCTAAAGCAGCTCAAGATATGAATTTAGACTATGAAAACGTAACTGACATTCTAGTCAAAAGGGCAAACAAATTTCGGAATGATCAAGCTGCTTTTATCAGTGATGCATTAAATTATGGGTTGTTGTTAGAGAGGGCGTTTTTTTTTTTGTAAAAATTCAAAGAAAAATGAAATGGTCTGATTATTTAAAAGACCAACTAAAAATTTCACAAAACTATGCCGCAAAACTGCGTAACTTGGCTCATTATTTTGCTAATTATCCTAAGTTTCATAGGCTAGATATTCCATTAAGAGAGCTTATAATCAAATCTAAACAAATTAATCAGTTTATGAAAGATGATGAGGCATTTCGAGCAAAATGGCAGAGCATAGAATAAATTCTGTAGAAAAAACACACCGGCAGCAACAAAGTAATCAAGTTATTGATTAGTAGGCAAAACCTGGCGGGACTGGCGAACAGTAACGCAGTGTTGAAATCTCCTTCACCTTGCTCGTCAACCAAACCTTCACCTTTAGCCAAAGACTCCACTGAGACTGGCAAACAGTAACGCAGTGTTGAAATCTCCTTCACCTTGCTCGTCAACCAAACCTTCACCTTTAGCCAAGGATTCCACAGCATGACTCACACTTGTTCACTCTTGTATTCCACTCGCTCGTCAACAATAAAGGGGTTGCCAATGTGCGACTCCGCTATTGAACTATGACTCCCCCCTTCCACTCCCCATCCCAATTGCATTCACAACAATTACTCAAAACGCAACAAGCATGATGAGACTTTTTCCCTCCCTCCACCCTCAGACTCCCAAACCCCACCCCCTCACCCACCACCCCTCACCCACCACCCCTCACTCCCTCCCTCCCCATCACCCACCTCCCCATCACCCATCCCCTCACACTCCCTCCCCATCACCCACTTTCCCCTCACCCATCCCCATCATCACCACCCCTCCCCTATTCACACATGCGCCTTAAACAATGGCGATGATCCTAAAGGGAGGTAATAACTATTATACATTCGCAAAAGTGAGAGTAGTTGTTGCTTCCCTTTGTCCATCTCTCTCTCTCTTTCCCTTATTATTAAGTGTCTTTTACATCAAGCCATTTGACTCTTTACCATCATCCAATAACATTAAGCCTTTCCCTCATCATTATCATCATCATCATCATCATCATCATCATCATCATCATCATCATCATCATATTATTATTATTATTATTATTGGTTAATTAAACTCAAGGGGCGTGAAGGTGGTTGAGGTTAAAGGTACTTAAGTTAGGTAACTTTGATAATTATTTATAAGTTGACTTTAACACTTTAGAAAGTATTTACAAAATGACTTACTGGTCTTTAGCAAGTAACTTCTATCTTATAACAATTAAATTATACAAGTGTAAAAGAAGAACTTCAGATTGTTCCGCCAGACACAGAACCATTAAGATTTCCTAATTAAGAAAATAAAAAAGACTAAAAATGACGGACACAGAAAGGTTCTGTAAGGAATTAGAAATGCTTTTTGATTCTCCCCACTTTCATATGTTAGAAGATGAACGCTGGAAAATCTTTTTTGAATGCAGACTATATGATCCAGATATTTATAATGATTTTTCTGACCCCTTCACTGGACAATATGAAATAAATGAAGATTACAAAGTTAAATGCAAAAGTGACTTCTCAATAGTCTTTCATAAACTTACAAAAGAAGAATACAACAAAAGTGACTTGTACCCAAAATCATATTACTTTAAATATTTTTGGTTACATTTTATTAAACAAGTTCGCAAACTAAATCCTCATGTAGTCAAACAAACTGTTTGTGATTGTGGACCCGACTGCGAATGTGATCATGACTGTGAGTATGATTGTTATTGTCTTTGCAAATGTGATGGCTTTTCATATTAAAGTTAGGGTTAGTTTTTTTTTTGTTTTGTTTTTTTTTAATTCAATTTATTCAGTTTAAAGTTGTTTTAAAAAACTATTTAAAGTTTTGTTATCAGTATAAAAATGACGGACACAAAAAGTCTTTCGCAATCTCCTTTGTTTAAAGACATCTTTCAAACTTTACAACTCCCTATTCGTGACAGTCAAAATGTTATTAAATCTGTTTATAATAATTATGAATTTGTACTTAACAATTTTACTTTCAAATCCCCTGTTAAAATTCGCATTCACGCTCAAATAACTTTTATTAAACCCGGCAGTATTGATGAAACGATGACTGTGTGGATTTCTTCAAGTCAAATTGAAGTGTTAAAATCTTCAGACCTAGACAATGCTTATAACAACATCTTGATCAACCAGTTACAAGACAGCATTGAGCGTGCAACTTTGAGAGGGTCCGGGTGGACAGAAGGAAATTTAGAATCATTAGAACTGAACATTGCAAAGTATAATCCAATCAAAGGAAAATCTTATATCCCTCTTCCCAAAGAAATTCTTGACAAGAAGGCTGTATTGAATATTAAGAACACTGACGACAAATGTTTTTTGTGGTGTGTTCTGGCTAAATTATATCCTATTCAGTCGAAAGAACATCCCGAAAGGGTGTCGCTATACAAAGATAAAGTAACGAACTTAAATCTTAAAGACATTAATTTCCCTGTTAGCCTTGACGCCATTGACAAATTTGAATCACAAAACTCTCCTATAACAGTCAATGTATATGTTTGGGACCCTGAATCAAAACTTATGCCTTCACGAATCTCTCCTAATGCCCCATCGTTTTCAGACCTCAATCACCACGTTGATCTTTTACTAATAACCGACCCGCAAGATCCTAGCATGCAACATTATACTCTGATACGAAACATATCTAGATTATTAGGACACACTTCAAAACATCATGGCAAACAATATTTGTGCAGACGCTGTTTAACTAGAGTCTCTAATCTCCAAGTGGCTGACAAGCACAGTAAAATTTGCAAAAGTATGACAGATATTCAAACCCGCCTTGTGTTACCAAAGCCGGGTTCTCAAGTATATTTTAAAAACATCAACAAACAATTCAAGCAGCCTTATATAGTTTATGCCGACTTCGAATCATTGATTTTAAAATATCAAGGCCCGGAAGGATTTTGTACGCCTAATTCATTCCTTACACACCTTCACGAAGTCTGCAGTTTCGGGTATGTAGTTGTTAGAGCCGACGGACAACATACAGAGCCGGTAATTTACAGAGGGCCTGACGCAGCTCGGAAGTTCTTAGATGAGATGAACAAAATATACAAATCGTCGGTGTCCATTCAAAACCTCGTATGTCCCAAAATACAGTTTTGAGAAAAATGAAAAAAACTGTTTTAAAAAATCAGGTGTCACCAAAACAAATGGTTTTAATATAATTTGCATTCAGTATTGAACAGGAAATTTGGCAGTAATAGTGGCAAGATTAAGAGCGCATGCTTGTTTGAGTAATAGACAAAAATGTTCACATACGAGGTTTTTACTATTTTGTATGAGCTGGAAGTTGCAAATTACGAGGTTTTGACTGTTTTGCTTGAGCTTGAAGTTGCAAGTTATAAGGATTAGTCACAATAGCAAACAACAAAGGAAACATTAATACAAAATAAAAGACCGAAAAATGCAGTTGAAAACATTGTCAATGTTGTTTTATTCAATAATGCAGACACAACCCTTGTCTTTACAAATTTGAAATAGGCTAATAGGCCATTGATAGATTAACACTGTAACACCCAGCAATCAATGAACGCGTTGTTGCATTCATCACTGACAAAATAATGTCCTTCTGACCAGTACAAGCCCTGTACTTAAAGTAGCACGAAGTCCTTTCTCGGAAATTTCCTGTGAAATGAATTATAAGCTGTAAGCTAAGTAATACATGACACTTATGTGAAGCTTTTATTACCATAACATAACAGTCTAAATGAACTTTTATTACCATAACATAATAGTCTAAATTAACTTTTATTAACGTAATAGTCTTAATTAACTGTTATTACCGAAACAGTTTAAATGGACTTTTATTACCATAATAAATGAACGTTTACTACCATAAGTCTAAATGAACATTTATTACCATAACATAAGCCTAAATGAACCACCATCGGCACATGGAATGTTCGGACCATGTACGAATCAGGAAAGACGGCACAGGTAGCAGCTGAGATGAGGAATAATGACCTGACCGTGTTAGGCATCAGCGAGACACGATGGACCCAAGCTGGACAAAGGCGACTGATGACAGGAGAACTATTGCTGTATTCCGGGCACGAAGAAAACGATGCACCCCACACGCAGGGAGTAGGCTTTATGTTGTCCAATCAGGCACAGATGGCACTTATAGAATGGGAGGCCCATGGCCCCAGGATCATCACAGCACCCTTCCGTACCAAGATGAGGAAGATCAAGATGAACCTTGTCCAGTGCTATGCTCCACCGAACGACAGGGAAGAGGATGTTAAAGACCATTTCTACAGCAGACTACAGAAGATCCTTGAGACCTACCCAGACAAGGACATCACCATCCTCATGGGAGATGTTAATGCCAAGATTGGGTCTGACAACACCGGATACGAACCAGTCATGGGCACCAACGCCTTAGGAGTAATGAATGAGAATGGAGAGAGATTTGCGGATCTGTGTGCACTCAACAACCTTGTCATCGGAGGCAGCATCTTTCCTCACAAGCGGATCCACAAGAGTACATGGGTATCTCCAGACAATGCGACAGAGAACCAGATCGACCACATCTGCATTAGCAAGAAATTCCGAAGATCCCTGCAAGACGTTAGAGTGAGTAGAGGAGCAGACGTGGCATCCGACTATCACTTGGTGTTGGCGAAACTGAAGCTGAAGTTGAAGAAGACATTCGTCAGGCAGAAGAATGAAGTACAACATCAGTCTTCTGAAAGACCCAAAGACAAAAAAAACAGTTTAGTCTGGCGCTAAGGAACAGGTTCGAAGTGCTTCAGGAATTATTTGAAGAGGAAGAAGACGGTGTACTCAACAGGTGGCAGAAAGTGAAAGAGACACTAAGATCGTCATGCCAAGAAGTTGTGGGGCCAAAGAAACATCAACAGAAAGAGTGGATCACAGCAGAGACCTTGGTCAAGATAGAAGAAAGAAAGAAGAGGAAGGCAACCGTCAACAACAGCAGAACCAGAGCAGCTAAGGCCAAGGCCCAAGAAGACTACACAGGAGCCCATAGAGAAGTGAAAAGAAGCATCAAAAAAGATAAGAATGCCTACGTGGATGGACTGGCGGCTGAAGCGGCACAGGCAGCGTACAGCGGCAATATGAAACAGTTGTACGACACCACTAAGCGACTCTCCGGAAAGTTCAGCAAACTAGAAAGACCTGTTAGGGACAAGCAGAGAAACACCATAAACAGTATAGACCAGCAGTTGAACAGATGGGCTGAACACTTTGATGAACTTTTGAATAGACCAGCACCAACGAATTCCCCAGTCATTGAACCAGCCAATGTGGATCTTCCAATCAACTGTGAGAAACCGACCATGGAAGAGATCAAGAAGGCCATCACCCTGATGAAGAACGGAAAGGCCGCTGGACCAGACGACATCCCAGCAGAGGCTCTAAAAGCGGACTTGGAAGCATCAGTGGAGATGCTGTACCCACTCTTTGAGAGGATCTGGGAGGAAGAGGATGTTCCGGCAGACTGGAAGGAAGGTTACCTGATCAAGCTTCCCAAGAAAGGTGACCTCAGCAACAGTAACAACTACAGGGACAGGGGCATCACACTTCTATCTGTGCCTGGGAAGGTCTTCAACCGAGTCCTTTTGGAAAAAGGATGAAGGATACTGTCGACCCACAGTTACGAGACGAGCAGGCAGGCTTCCGACAGAATAGATCCTGCACGGACCAGATAGCAACGCTCCGCATTATCGTGGAGCAGTCCCTGGAATGGAACTCGCCATTGTATATCAACTTCGTCAACTATGAGAAGGCGTTTGACAGCGTGGATCGAGATACCCTCTGGAAGCTCCTTCGACACTACAGCATCCCGACCAAGATGATCAATCTGATCAGGAACTCCTATGACGGCATGTCCTGCAGAGTTATCCATGGCGGACAGCTCACAGACAACTTCCAGGTGAAAACTGGAGTCCGACAAGGGTGCTTGTTGTCACCTTTCCTCTTCCTCATCGCCATAGATTGGGTTATGAAGATGTCCACCAGGGAAAGTAGGAACGGAATCCAATGGACTGTGGAACCAGCTCGAGGACCTGGACTTCGCTGACGACCTTGCTCTTCTTTCCCATAGCCAACAGCAGATGCTAGAGAAGACAAATGCAGTGGCGGCCACATCGTCGGAGGTCGGCCTCAACATCCACAAGGACAAGAGCAAGATCCTGAAGATCAACTCCATCAGTACCGAACCAGTCATCGTGAATGGAAGTCCCTTGGAAGAAGTGCAGTCCTTCACCAACCTGGGTAGCATCATTGATCAGCAGGGCGGCACAGATGCGGAAGGCTAGGATCGGCAAAGCAAGAGCTGTCTTCATTAAGCTCAAGAACATCTGGACCTCCAGAGAGCTGTCTTTGGCCACCAAGATACGGGTATTCAACTCCAATGTGAAGTCTGTCTTACTGTATGGAGCAGAGACATGGAGGACAACCAAGACCACCATCAAAAAAGTCCAGTCCTTCATCAACAGTTGCCTCAGAAGGATTCCCCAGATCCGCTGGCCCGACACCATCAGCAACGCCAACCTTTGGAAAGGACCCGCCAACTCCCTGCTGAAGATGAAATCAGGAAAAGGAGATGGGGCTGGATAAGGCATACCCTACGCAAACCAGCGACGAACGTCACTCGGCAAGCGCTGAAGTGGAACCCCCAGGGAAAGCAAAAGAAAGGACGTCCAAGGAACACCTGGCGACGCGACCTCAAGGCCGACACCACCAAGATGGGCTACACCTGGAGTCAGTTAGAAAGAATGGCATAGGACAGAGGACTCTGGAGAACTGTTGTTGGCGGCCCATACCCTGGCAGGGGTGACGGGCACTAAACTAAAAACTAAAAACACACAATATTATTCTGTATTTTGTAAATTATTTAGAATTATGCCACAGTATGCCTTTGACTGCACTCATTCAGTGTCAGATTTAGTCACAGAGTGTGATATAACGTGCAAGTTCGTTTATTCCTGAAGAGTAATATGGAGAAGATCTGGACAATATCAATCTAGAAGAAATCATGATTGAATAAAATGACAACATGTATCATCAGTACTCACCAAAACGTAGAAAAACTTACCAGACGCAGCTGACATTTCCACGATGACAATAACAAAAACCGCGTAAGTGACGTCAACTCAACTTCTTAGCGCGTCATTTATTTGAATGAAACCTCGTAAGTTGAGTTACAAGGTTTTAGAAATTTATTCCAAATGATAAAAACCTCGTAAGTGAGATACGAGATTTTGATACAAATCGTTTGACCTGTTGGGACATACGAGGTTTTGATATTTTGTATTACTGATGCTTTCTAACTGAGCTATGAATTCCGAGCTTGTGATAAAAAATGCGCAAAAATTCAAGGGACATAACCATGAAAAGATTGCAAAAACTACTTTTTCGGAGTTACGAGGTTTTGAATGGACACTGACGAAATTGTGTTTACTGCAGCTAGATAATCCGGCGCCCATGATATTTACTGAATCTGACTCCCATAATTTTAAAGCAGCTACACATTGCCACATTTGTAATAAAGAGTTTGACCCGAAGGACGCAAAGACCCAAAGGGTGAGAGATCATTGTCACATAACAGGGGCATTTAGAGGTGCAGCTCATCAGAAATGCAACTTGGAATATGGAATCAAACATTTCTCTCTCCCTATTTTCATTCACAATCTTCGAAATTACGACTCCCATTTAATCATGCAGGCAGTGACGAAAGCATACAAAGTGTCATGTATTGCCGAGACAGAAGAAAAATATAAAACTTTCACTCTGAATAAATTAAAGTTTTACGACAGCTTTCAACATTTGTCTTCCAGTTTAGAAACACTAGCTAAGAACTTACCCAGCTATCCTATCACTAGCAAATATTTTCCAGACGTTACACTAATTCGGAAAGGCGTGTATCCTTATGAATACATGGATTCTTGGGAAGTGTTTGAAGAACTAGAATTACCCCCTAAAGAAAATTTCTATTCTTCACTCAATAAAAGTTTCATAACTCTTACCGATTATGAACACGCCCAGAATGTCTGGAATGCACTCGGATGTAAAAACCTTGGTGACTACCACGACATATATTTAAAAGCCGACGTCTGTTTGTTGGCTGATGTGTTTGAAAAATACAGAGAAACGAGTTTACATCATTACTCCCTCGACCCTTCTCATTATATTTCTTCGCCGGGAATGAGTTGGGATGCTTTCTTAAAACTTAGCGGTTCTAAAATCGATCTCATAACTGACCAGGTAATGATGACAATGATTGAGTCAGGCATTCGTGGAGGAATAAGCGTGGCAGCTCATAATTATTGCAAAGCCAACAACAAATACCTGAAGCACTATGACCCCTCGCAGAAATCTAATTATATAATGTACTTTGACGCCAACAATGTATACGGTTGGGCAATGAGTGAGCTTTTACCGGTTTCAGATTTCAAATTACTTGTTAATCCAAACCCCGCAAACTTGACTTGGTTAAACAGTATTTTAAATCACCCTAAAGATCATACTATAGGGTTTATTGTCGAAGTTGACCTAGAGTACCCCAATGCTTTACACGACCTACATAATGATTACCCATTAGCACCAGAAAGATTGCATGGTACAGACAAGCAACTTAAACTTATTCCCAACCTCTATAATAAATCTAATTACGTCTGCCACTACAGAAACCTGCAGTTCTACATTAGACACGGCATGAAGTGCACAGCGATTCACAAGCTTTTATTCTTTAAACAAACGAATGTCTTGGCCGGGTACATCAATAAAAACACACAGCTCAGAAAACAAGCGCAATCTACGTTTGAAAAAGATTTCTTTAAGCTGCTGAATAACAGCTGTTTTGGTAAAACTATGGAGAACCCATACAAGCGAAAAGACGTCAGGCTAATTACCTCACCCAATCAAGCGATTAAATTAACATCTAAACCTCAATACCTTGGTTACAAAGAGTTTCATGACTCCCTGTATGCAGTTACCATGAAAACCACACAAGTTAATCTAGACAAACCAGTGTTTATGGGAATGACTATTCTCAACCTTTCTAAATTATTAATGTTCGAATTTTACTACGATTACTTTAAACCTAAATACCCGGAGGCCAGAGTTTTATACACAGACACAGACTCCCTTATACTAGACATCCCTACTGAAGACATTTATAAAGACTTAGAATCGGAACTACAACATTACGATACTAGTGACTACCCTGAAACTCACCCTTTGTACAGCAAAGCAAACCAAAAGAAAATAGGTTTGATGAAAGATGAAATGAACGGGAAACTTATTGAAGAATACGCAGGACTGCGATCTAAGCAGTACAGTATTAAACACGAATCGGGGGAATCTTCAAAAGCAAAGGGCACCCAAAAAGCTGCAATAAAAAATAGAGATATCAAACACGAAAACTACCTGGAAGCCTTAGATGGAAAAGAAGTTAAACCATACCCTAACACAACTATAAAGTCTAAAAACCATATAGTGTCCACTGCTGTGACGACCAAAAAAACATTGTGCGCTAATGACACAAAGCGGGTAAGGGTAACTAAAGAGTTCGCATACGCTCTAGGCCACTATAAATTACAGGTAGAAACTGCGACTACGACTGCGACTATGAGTAAGGAGGAAGTCCTGGAAGGCTTGAGTAAATGTTAACTGTATTTATTCTGAAGCGCCAAGCTTTTTCTTCAAAGCATCTAGCTGCTCTTTCCGTCCCAGTAGTCTCCCTTCCTCTATTAATTTTTTTTTAATTTCTTCAACATTAACAGGTGCAGACCTAGATTTAGATTGTATGTCGTGCTTTAACTTTTTATATTCTTCAAAATCTCGCTGGATAATTACAAACTCTTGGTCTGTAATCTGAGTGTCTTCTAGAGCTTTAGAAATTATTAAGTTCATGCTAGTAAGTTTAGCTATCGCCAGGCTAGAAATGAGGTCGTGTTTTTCTAGTTTCTTAGATACTTTAGTATTAATTACGCCAAGTAGAACTGACATTACTGAAGATAATCCGGCAGCAACCCCTAATCCAATACTAATTGGTATACCAATTCCAGTCACCAATAATCCCACGCTGACCGCAGCTTCCGCTGCATTAATAACATTTAGACCAGTAGACACGTAATTTATTCCGCTATAAGCGCCGGAATACCTTCGTCTGCATCTAGAGTACTTTTGGATATCTGATTCAATTTGAGTCCTAACTTTTCTTATTTCTTCCAGCCTGAACGTTTGAACATTACTTAAGTCTAACGTTGGAGCACTGGGTTGCATTGGTTGTTCATCCACTACTGCTTCTACTATAGCAGGATACAATTTTGTCGTCATATTTTTAGTGTGGAAAAAAAAGGGTTAACAATAATTAACTTGATTTTAGTTTATTAGCAAAATATACTATTTGACTATTAGAAAATATCTGATCGCTGAAATAAAATGCTAACAGATCTACGTTGTCTAGGCTAATTTGCGCTATTCTGTCAATAGGATTTGGAACAGGGACAAAAGTTATCTTGGGTGATGAAGTAAATACGGAAAACTGATTTTCATTTCCTCTTTTCTTCATAAATACTGTAACTCGTCTGGGATCCTCATCTAAATCAACCCAACTTAGAGACACTTGCGGAATTACATTAAAATTTCTCTGCGTAGGCCTGTGAGCAATTATGTCCAGTACTATCATAGCTGTGCTACCTAGCTGTAAAGGAGGCTGCAGAATAACTCTAACATTTTTCCCTGCGGTTTCACGCTTATGTAAAACATAGCTGCTTTTTTTGTAGGCTTTGACTTCTATGGTTTCCCGATTGTTTTTATCCGGCACTAGACTAACTAACATAGGCCCGGCGTTAATAATTTTCTTAAATTTATTGTCTGGTCCCATAAAAGTGTAAGGGCTTTCGCACTTGAATTTAATAAGCCAATCTAATTCTGTGTCTACAGGTGTTAAAGACCAGATATTTTCTCGTTTAGTAATAGCATACTTAAAATCGGGATCTACTTTACCGGCATTAAAGTCCTTTAGCTGATCGATAGATGGTTTTTCTGGCAATACTGACGGCGGCACTGACGGCACTTCAGGCACTGCCGGCACTAGCGCTCGTTTATAATATCCATTTTGTGTAAATTCGAAACCGTAAATAGACCCAACAATAGCATTCGCATCAAAGTCAATTGTGTCTGCTAAGTCTTTCAGTTCAATGGTAGGACAGGTTACTGGAATTTGAGGGCCGATTGACATTGTATTTTAAAATTAAACTTTATTTTATCTCAAGAATAATTGTAAGATCTTCAAAGTCTACAATTTCGTTGTTTTGGTTAGTTATTTTGAAGCAGAAACTAGTATGATAGTCCTGACTTAAGTGGCGTTTTTGAGGCAGAAATTTTAATGAAACTGGATCGCAGTAAGATTCTCTCTGAGTTGAGATTATCCTTAGCAATGTACTAGGAGTTCCGTTTACTAAGTTTTCCGATGTCTTCAGTTGATGAAGGTACACAAACAATCTATTATTAATTAACAAATTCATAGGGTTTGATCCAATAAATCTTATAGAACTGCCGACGGTGCTGGAGCTGTCAGATAAAGATAATTCATTGCCAGGGAAACCTAATATTTCTGCCAGCTTTGGCGCAAGTGTAACGCTGGTAATGTCTTTATGCTGGTTTTTATGGAAAGTTAAAGTTACTATCAAGTTTGCAGGGTTCATTTTTGCTTCAATCGAATGAGGTTTAAACAATTCTTCAGTAAGTCTGCAGAAGTCATAATAGCCGGCATGAATAAAGTGCCTTTTTTTATTAATCATTATCCAGTTGTTGTTTAGATCATGACTAATATTTAACCATTTAACCGTGAAGAATATTTCGTGAAGGATTACGTTAAGGTCCCTGTTTTTGTTGTCAATAGGATGCTGAAGTTCAATGGGCACACCTGATTTTACAGATTCGAAAGTTACAAACATATTTTTTTAATATAATAAAAATGTACGCGCCTTATAAATATAACAAAGCTGCAAAGTATACTACAGGGCCTTATTATTACGAAAAAGCAGTCGACCTAACCAAGCTGACAATAGCTGTGGCAGCCAACGTCCATTTCGAAACTATCCCCCATAATATTTTTGATCATTACCTCAACCCAGACATTACAAGCGACTTTTTAGCTAACCAATGGCTAAACAACGGGGGTATGCAGTTCTTTCAGAATCAAATTAATTTTGCCGTGTCATGCGCTACAACTGGTTGCGGAGTTTCTTACGTTCATCACCTTAATCACCCAGATCCTATGTTGAAGTCTATTTATCTGTTCCATTTGTATTATTAAGTGAGGCGGGTGTTGTCTGAACTTCAGGCTCCGTTACCTACTGACAAAAACTTTAATCCCTTTAACAACGGCTTTGACAAGAAAGCGTATCAAAGGTTGTGCAATGAATTCGGAATTGATACTAAAACAGACTTCAGACAAAAACTAGACCTCAATCACGGAATGGGAACTTTATTTAGATACGCTGTAGGTAATTTATACACGGGGCCTTACGTACCTGGATTTACATCATTTAACCACAACAGCCAGGTTCCTTTACTGTATATCAGACAAAAACAAAGTACAGCATACAGCACTTTTATATTGGACACATCAAACGGATTTACTCAAAGTGGGGTGGAAAGGCTGAATGAATCTATTCGTACGTATGCGTGGTGCATTCTAGGGTCTCAAGCAGAAACACGAAGTAATATCATTGGGGAAGGAACTAGCTTCGATGCACAAAAGCAGTTTCTAGCCAACATTGAAGATTCTATTAATTCGGCAGTAGATTTGCCCGCGAGTATTAAAAGATATCAGGACACTTTAAAGTATGCTAGATCGAAAGTAGATTACGTAATAGGTTTAGGATTGTATATGTTGCCTTCAGACCTTCAGCTTAGGATAGGAACTATATCAAACTACAACAACAATATAGTGATTGCCGACCCTCAGTTTCATATAGGCTACAATCCTACAATAAATACATTGAATGCAGTGAATACAGCGAATACAATGAATACAGCAAATACGGTATTTACTGCTAGGCCTAATAATGAACCTTTAAGTTCGCCACCACTTCCGAGCCTACCAAGCTTGCCGGAACTGCAAATGCCGGTAACTGATCATGGAGTTTCACGTCTAGCGCTTACAGGGGGTTTATTGTTTGCCGGGTTAATTGGGATTTACTATTTTAAGTAGCCAGAGTAATATTATTATAAACAAAGACCACAGATGCTCAGACGCCCAAACCACAACTTTAGAAGCAGTATTAAATATCCATGAAAATACAGAACCTAATATTCCTGGAAGTGCGTCTACAAGTTTGTCACCTAAGCGTTTCAATAAGTTAGCTATGCTTTGTAACGTCTTTTTAATCCAGTCTTTAACCGGACTACCGCCAGGTCCACCAGATCCTCCAGGTCCGCCAGGTCCGCCACCAATGCCTACGGTTCTAGTCAGTGCTAAGACCAGTGTGCTTATTGTCATCCCAACAGCTGTAAGAATGCTAAATATTGTAACACCTTGCTCTCTGAACAGTGTTTGAATTCTTTCTGCAAGTGTAGTGTCTTCGTGTAAAATTTTATGCACCGTTTCTTTTATTCTAGCAAAATTAGTTATTAATTTTTCTCTGTTTATGGATAAGGCTTCTAGCCTTGCAGCGCGTTCTGTGTAAAGGTCGGTGAGCCGCTTTTGAATCATCTGTTTTACCTCAATGCTTAAGTTCGCGTCATCAGCTTCTGCTAGTTTATTTTTTTGTTTTTCTATATGTTTGTCGAGCTCGCCGAGCTTGGCTAAATTCATCATTGTCTCCCCTCTCACAGATTGTAAAGCTTTATCTAAGCCCTGAAGTTCACGCAGTGGCAATAATGGCGTGTCATTGATAGTTTCCATAACCTGATCAATATTGGTGTCCTCATTTGTTTGCAAGGTTTTTAAGGTTGTTAATTCTGTATTGACTTCTAATGCAGAACTAGTTAAGTCAGTTAAGTCTTGTAGTTCTATTTCTGAATTTGGTAACGATGCATCTATTCGTTGAAGTGAAGCTACTGCTTGGCGATGCAACGCTGGCACTCTATTATCGGAAAGCCCCAATGATCGTATTACAGTCACTGGGAGTTTAGTTTTCAAAGTAGACCACGCATAAAATTTATCAGGATTCTTTAACATAGTTAACTGTACTCTCACTTTTTTACCGGATACCATAGTGTTTATAAACAAGTGATTATTTTTGTCTAGTTCGAAGTCGCTGGGACTAACATAATCCGGTAACTCGCGCCCGATGTAATTGTAAAATTTATTGATTTTTCTGGCGTTTTGGGTTTCAGTTACTTGACGTAATTCTTCTCCTATACTTAGCCTTGTTTGGCTCATGTCATCTCCTACCATTGAAAGCAGTGTGACGTCGTGGTCTTCATTAGGTTCATCAGGTTTAAACACTTCATCCGGAGCTTCACCGCCTTCTGCCATTTTTAAATATAATTTTTTTTAATCACACTAAAAATGCAAAGCTACGGAAACTTGTTAGACCCTACACGTCGATTGAGGACGCCTTTAGGCATTAAAGGTGAGAAAAGCACAATAATTATTACAAACAATCCAAGCAGCATAGAGCCTAATCAGCTACTGACCATAAGATTTCCAAATTTAGGTCCTGATGATGTAATAGTTCCGGGCAGTCCTAAATTGGGATTTAAAATTAGTCTGAATTCTGACGACGATCCTAACAGAACCATAGTCAACAATCTAGGTAGAGCTATAATTAAAAGAATGGTTATTAAACTTGATGGGCGAGAAATCCAAAGTATCGATGACGCCGGTGTTTTGTTTTGTTACACAGATCTGTGGCTGAGTAAATATGAACGGGAAGATTTAGTTGGTCAGGGGATTCAAGCCGCCAATGTGGCAAAACTTCGAATCAAAGCTGGCGATGCTGTCGTTTCTAACAAAGGTGAAAATGCATTAGCTGCTGTATACAAAAACAGGTTTTATTTTCCACTTGATTTTGAACTGCTACACAGTCATCTGCCATTTCATCAAGGTTCATTTAACGACAGGCTTTCTTACGAAATTATTTTCAATGATTATTCTCAAGTAGTAATTAGCTCTGACAATGATGCTAGGTATACAATTACAGACATCACGCTTGAATACGAAGTGGTCACTCACGCTGAACTCAGTAGGATGATCAGGGGCCAATATGACAAACTAGCAATTTATTATGATAGGATCGTTCGCTACAGACAATTTAATAAAGATTTATTAGATGCACTCTGGACCATCAACATAAATTCACCTGCTCGAAGTTTTAAAGGTGTACTGTTGTTGTTTGTGAAAGAATCTAATTACAATCGTGACAGCGAGAATTTTATCAACCCTAATATTTCAAAAGCGTCTGTTGTGATTGAAGGTAAACCTAATCAATTATTTGCTAATGGAATGATGGGGTTTCAACAGTTTGATGAGATTAGGAAAATCTTGGGTGGAGGTAGATTACGGACTGACACTGTGGATTTGATTTCTAAGGATCTTCATTTGCATGACACACGACTGCAAGATTATCTGGTGAATAAATTTGCGTTGTGGTTAGACTTTCGAACCATACCCACCAATGAACTTCATGGATCTGGAAGAAGAATTGAAAACGGAACAGATGGTATAACAATTGAATTGCATAGAAAAGCAAGTGCTAGGTCAGAATCAGTTACAGTATACATGTATATAATTATGGATGCTCAGCTAAACATTGAAAATGGAAGATTAAAAGATTTAGTATATTAAAAATGACCTCTTTGTTACCTCGTGATCCTCATTGCGGAATGATCGTTGGCATGACGTCATGCGGAAAGACTGTCTTTGTTCTGGATTTGTTAGAAAAATATTACGCAGGCCACTTTGATTATATAGTAATTTTTTGCCCAACTATTCAATATAATAAAACCTACTTAGATCGTAAGTATGTCTGGACAGATGAAAATATCTTTGTTGTAAATACCAATGGCAAGCTCAATGAGTATTTAACGTATTTTTATAACCTGTTTGAGAATGAGGGTAATACGTTATTCTTAATCGATGATTGCAGTGCAGAAAAAGATATTGTATTAAAACGTAACATATTGAGCAAGCTGGCTTTCAGTGGACGCCATGTGAAAATTAGTGTCTGGTTAATCACGCAGAAATTTAATTCAATATTAAAGGATTTTAGAGAACAAGTAAAATTCGTGTGCCTGTTTTATTGCAAAGATCGAGACAGCTTTGATAACTGTTTAAAAGAAAATGACGTAATTGAATCAAAAGAGGAAAGAATTAAATTAAAAGAACAGCTAAAAAAAGGCAAGCACTTAAAATTATTATTAAAAACTGACCAACCAACTGGCCATACAATACTTATGTAAGTAAGTAAGTTCTTTTATAATTTAATTTTTGTAAGTTATAAGTTTTTTTTAAAGTCGACTTAATTAAGTTAGTAAGTAAGTTCTTTTATAATTTAATTATTGTAAGTTATAAGTTTTTTTAAAAGTCGACTTAATTAAGTTAGATGTAAGTCACTAAGTAAAAAAAAAAGGTTGAAGGTAAGTAATAGTGGTGATGATTATAGTTCATTTATCTTAATGGCTCTGTGTCTGGTGGAACAATCTGAAGTTCTTCTTTTACAAAGTTTCTTTGTGGTGTTCTACGATCGCTTTTCGGTCTTAAATAATATACGGGCGGATCAGTAGATAATGCTCTGTCAACTTCATAAACGCTTAATGACCAAATTGGGTCTGTAGCTCGTCTTCTAGTGTCATTAGCAACTTCTCCAGGCTGATAAAGGTATCTAACAGTTTTGTTCATCAAAGTTAGATCCGGCTGACCAGGCTTTGAAACGGTAACAACAATCTGTTTCTTTTTAATAGCCTCAACTGGTTTTAATCCTGTAACTCTGGTTGGTTCTGAATTCATTTCCCTTAAAACTCGAGGCAGCCTAACAACCCATTCTGTATTAGTGGTTTCAGTAAAGAGTTCCTTTGAATACTGATAAGTGAATAATCTTTCTGCCAGTTGCCGATTAAAGTTTTCTACAATACCCTGTGATCTGTGCAATCCAACAACTCCTCTTCTAACAGTTACATTATGTTTTAACAAAAGCTGGTTAACAGCTCCTTTGAATTCAGACCCTTCATCACATTGAATAAGTCTAGGGAACCTTAGAGGCCCTCTTGAATAAATTGCATTTAAGGCTTGAGCGACCTCAGCTGAATTTTTTGTCCTAAGAGCATGCGCGTCCTTAAACCGGGTAGCTATATCAATAACAGTAAGGGCATACCTGTATTTCTTTCTATATATTTTGTCATGGGGAAGATATAACAAATCTATTTGGTGTGTGTCATTTGGTCTGGAGTTTTCAAATTTTGGTCTTATTATTTTCTTCGGGGGTGGAAGATAGATTTGCCATACAGCTTGCTTCGATAGCCATTGTTTAACTACGTTTGCTGACAAGCCAGTCTTTTCTACTAGTTTATTAACTGCCGTCATCCCTTTCCAATATCCGGATTGAGAATAATATAATCTAGACAAACGCGAAGTCATATTTTATTTAGATTTATATTTTTGTTTAACGAGGTAATAAACTACTGTTATTCCAAACACAATTAAAATTAATTCTCCGGTCTCTGACATTGTAGATGCAATGTTAGGTGTGTAGTAATCAGATAACACTGGCTGCTTTAATGAAGGTAGTGTCGTGCCAGTGAATAAATAATATTGGTGCAAAGCTTCATCAACGTCTTCAAATGTTTTATCTGCATGGCCTTCTTCTTTCAATCTTGTATTAACAAAATCAAGCTGCATTAGTCTGTTTTTCTCGTATTCGGCCTGATCTTGTTGTAATTTTTCCATTGCTAAGTTATGTCGTTTTGATTCTTCTTTACTGTCCAGTTTTGAAAACAAATAATTTGATCCTGAAAAGGCTAAGGCATTTACAGCAGCAGAACCAAGCACCATTGCAGCACCAGCCATTTTTTAATTTAGTTTTTTATTTTATTTGTATTTAAAATGAATTGTGATGACTTGTTAATGCAAGAAGCTATTAATGTTACAGTTACAGGTGTTGACAATGAGAAAAGAGACAGGCTGGTTGCATTAGTAGCTTCCGGAAAGTCAAAGTATTATCTCGGTGTTGACTTAACACCTGAACAAGTGCAAAGACTGAGGCCAGAAGACATCATTATATTACATAATAAATATGATAAAGTTCTCGGCGCTTTAATGGTTAAAAGTTTAGGGCGTTCGATTGTGAAGTTATATACCAAAGCTGTGTCGACCTTTGTTACTTTAGATTGTGAGAATGATTTATTTGATGATTTGATTAAAGATCCAGTTATTGTTAATGGTATTAGTGAGGCATCAAGAAATTTGTATTATAAATTTGGAAGCTTGTTGACCCCATTTTCAGCCGGGCTAATTACTTTTCAACACATAAATTTCTCTGCTATTAAAAATGGACTCTTCCAATCAGGAGATGGAAACGGAGACGGAGGTGAAGAATTCAGAGAATCAACAGAACCCAGTGACAGTCACTAAACAAAAGAGCCCAGGAAGAATTGCAGCTGGAAAGAAGTTAGCAGAATTTAACAAGTTACATAGATGGAACAGACAAACAAAAGCAAACATATTAGGGAAAAAGGAATCACCAAAAGAAGAAACAATAATGCAACAAACATTAACAACAAATAAAGAAGAACCAATACAACCAATACAACCAGTACAATCTTCAAATAACATATATTATTTATGTATAGCCGGTGTAGTGGGTGCAAGTGGGTACATAATATATAAATACCGCCAAGGAAAAAATAAACAGAAACCCCCAAAACCACTTGTAGAAAAAGAAATTGAATTATCTCCATCATTGAAGCCATCATTAGATGTGTTTTCAATGCTGTAATAATTTATTATTATTTTTTTATTATATATAAAAAATGAGTGTACCATATGAACAAACAATTGTTAATCTTGGATACCATAGTGTTGTCTTAGTGGGCTTAAATACAGCTTATGCTATGATTGCAAAATCTCTTTTAAAAATGAAACCCATTGAATTAGGAAAAATGGATCTTTCAGATGCTGGTAAACTGGTTGGTATCTTTTCATTATCGTTATTTACTCGGGACTATCTTGTTAAACAAAAGATCATTCCAGCAGATATTAATGTGTAATGTTATACAACCATAATGTAGAAGGGTTGTAATTTTTTTTGTTTTAACCAAAGACGCAAGATATACGAATATATATTATATTTAGCAAATGCCGGATTTTTAAAATGCCCATAAAACAGCCCTATATTGTAATAAAATAGCGTTAGGAAAACAAAGGGGCTTTACGCCCATATTTGCTATCTCTCCATCCCCCCATGATGCCTCACCATACCCCCTTGATACCTCCCCGAACCCACTTGATACCTCCCCATACCCTCTTGATACCTTCCGTACCCCCCTTGTAACCTACCTGTACCCTCCTTGATACTTCCCCTTTGATCGTTTCGCAGGTATGGATGAAAGGAATCGACCAGTTAGTTAGTTAGTTAAATAGATTAACGTCCCCGGACACATAAGCGTATAGGGGACGATGGAATCGACCATCACCATACCCCCTTATATATACCCGTATCCCCGTTATGCCTACCCATGCCCCTTTAAACCTACCCGTAGCCCCCTTTTACCTACACGTACCACCCCATCCCGATCCTTGGTAATAATAATAATAATAATAATAATAATAATAATAATAATAATAATAATAATAATATTAAATATAGAATAATACAAATAGAAATCATAAAAAACACCAGGGTTTTAAAATAAAATTTGATATAAGATATAATAATAATAATAATACTAATAATAATACTAATAATAATAATTTATTTATAAACTAATAATAATAATAATAATAATAATAATAATAATAATAATAATAATAATAATAATAATAATAATAATAATAATAAATAAGTTAAAAGTAAAACGCCTAAATTAAAAAGAAAAATATCCATATTGTAGAGTAAAAAAAAAACCATTAAAAAAATGGCCCGCGGGAGATTTGAACTTGGGTTGCCTGCACGGTAGGCGAATGTCTTACTAATTGAGCTACCAAAGCTTCGTATAAAGACCATCAATTTTTTGGTCTATATGGGAAAACATGCTGAAACCTCGATCCGATTTTTAATTAATCAAATTTAATTAGTTAAACACAAAATTTTGTAAGATTGGTGACATGAGTGCAAAAGTGTTTTGAATGGAAATAAAACAAAATTTGCGGTATTACGGAAAAGGCATGTTCTTGACACGGGTTGAATCAAAACCCGCGCGCGGAATGAGCCTCAACAATTACATGCAGACGCCATGCTTATTGTGAGAGCCAATAATTTGTCATAGAGCACGTTTTGTACAAGTAGGCCTACTCGCTGCGCATAGGCGTGTTAATGTTAAAGTATTACGAGGTCGAATGGATGATTCAGCAATGTGCGTGCATGCGTGTGTGTGTGTGTTGACTAGCAAATATATATTTGCCAATTTTGTACAGTTCATCTGTTTTATGACTTTATCTTCTATTTTTATATTGTGATTATTGTCAGCTTGTTCACACGTTCACTATGTTTTATATGTTTTATATGTGCTTTTGTGTGGTGCTGCAGCTTTGACCAAATGCATTCCTTGTGTATCATTCACTTGGCAATAAATTATCTTGAATCTTGAATCTTGAATGAGGCTATTGCAGTTTGTGGAATTTTGTTTATTTATTTATATCAGAAACGGTTAAAAGTTCGGTAAGGAAATGTCGGCTATAACGATTTCGCGGGTTTTGAGCGCACTGCAGGCCGATCCGCAGCGCCCAGCACCTGCCCAGATCAGCGTCCATACCGGACAAACTTTATAGTAGAGGCGAAGAAGGCTGCCGTGATTTGACAAAACCGAGTAAGTCCACCTAAGGTCGAAAATGAGTTTTTTGCGCCATCAAACTTGCAAGAGAATGACGCATCTTACCTGTAAAAATCAAATCCGAAATATGTTTAGATTTGGAGATATCATAGAGTAAGTCCTTGTTAAAAACATTTAAGTGGGGGAATAAACTAATAAAACGAAGCAAGTCCCCTGCGATTTTGTTTTGGCGAACCTCTGGCTGATGCTCGAGTTGGCATGGTGACGTCATCTTCTACAATAACCTGACAAAGAAAAGTAAGTCCTCCCGACCAATGAGAAAGTGCCTTAAGATGAAGTGGACCAGTGAGAATCCATGTTATTGCTGCTGTGCAATATTATTTTCCTGTGAAAAAGATGGCGAAATTTCCGTCAGCAAAGGACGTGTTCGGCTTTTTGAAAAAGAGTTTTCTTCACGTACTTTCCTGCCCACCATGAAGGATCCTGTGGATCTTCCGCCTACGCGGCAACTTCCACGAGGTGTGGAAACAAACAAACAAACTATCCGATCCTGTCCTATCCTGTCCCGTAACCCTGAGGTCGTAGGGGCACCACAGATGATCGTTTAACCAGCATACTCCTCCATCTTTCTCTGTCCTCAGCAGCCCTGATGGCTTCGCTCAGTGTCAAACCAGTCCATTCTCGAATGTTGTCCTCCCACCTCTTTTTCGGTCTCCCTCTTTTTCTACCACCTTGCACTGTGCCTTGCAGAATAGTCTTTGCAAGGCCTGATGATCTGGTAACGTAACCATACCATCGGAGTTTCCGTTTCTTCACCACTGTGAGCAGGTCATCGTGTTGTCCAATGGCTTGTGTGATGATCTGTCGGACTTCGTCGTTGGTGATGTGTTGGGTATAGGAAATGCCCAGAAGACTTCTGTAGCACCTCATCTCCATGCTTTGTGTTCTTCGTTGTAGATCTGCTGTGAGGGTCCATGCTTCGCAAGCATATAGGAAGATGGAGATAACAAGGGAACGCAGCAGTCTTACTTTGGAATGTAGAATGGTGGTCCTGTCTTTCCAAATGGCTTCAACCTTGTCAGGGCAGCAGTTGTTTGTGCGATACTGTAGAGGACTTCCTGTCGGGACCCATTGTCTGATACAATGGCTCCTAAATATTTGAAGCTATGCACTGTGTTGAGGGATTGGCCTTAGACTTTGATGTCCGTGTTGATGCCATTGGTGTTTTTGGTCATCATTTTGGTCTTCTCTGCACTTATTTCCATCCATAAGCACTGGAGGTGGTGTCAAGCCTCTGTACCAGCTGTTCAAGTTCTTGTTTCTCTCCAGCCAATCCATCAATGTCATCCGCAAAACGAAGATTGGAGATTGCTCTACCCCCTATGCTGACTGTGCCTTCGTGATCTGCAAGAGCATCTGACATGATGCGCTCTAGGAAGATGTTGAAGGGTGTTGGAGAGAGTAGGCATCCTTGACGCACACCGATTGTTGTTCTCAACCAGTTCCCGATGGCGCTGTTGTGGAGGTCTGCACTGGTAGCCTTGTCATACAGGCTTTTGATGACTTCAATAATTTTAGGGCTGGTGTTGTACACTTTCATTGTTGCCATAGAGCTGCATGCCAGACTCGGTCAAACGTTTTATTGAAGTCTATGAACACATGATATAGATGTTGTTGGTGCTGTAGGTATTTCTCACAGATTATTCTGAGGTTGAAAATCTGTTCAGTGGTACTTCGCCCTGCCCTGAATCCTGCTTGTTCTTCAGCTATGATTTGTTCAGCTTGGGGTTTCAACTTGTTGAGTATTATTTTCAGGAGGACCTTGCTGGGATAGATGATGAGGCTGACGGTGCGGTAATTTTCACACTCCTGAAGGTTACCTTTTTTGGGAAGAGTGATGACAAGCGAATGGGCCCATGGCATAGGCCACTCTCCACTCTGCCAGATCTTGTTACAGATAATGGTGAGGGCATCAATCATCGTTTCTCCTCCTGCTTGTAGCAGTTCCGCGGGTATGTTGTCCACTCCCGCTGACTTCCCTTTCTTTAGCGATTGCACTGCTGCCTCAACTTCTTCCCGGATAATTGGGAGGATTTCTTCTTCTCTGTTCTCGGGACATGCTAGAACTGATGGGTCTCCATTTGGTGTATGGTTGTAAAGGTCATAGCAGTACTCTGTCCATCTGTCCAAGACTCCTTGTTCTTCTGTAAGGCATATGCCCTACTTGCTTTGGAGTGTGGAGACTTTGGGCTGTTTGACACTTGTCAACCCCTTTACAGTCTGATAGGCCTTCTTGCTGTTGTTCTTTTTCAGACTGTTCTCTATTTCCTGGCATTGATCTTCTATCCAGTTCTCCTTTGCTGTGCGCATGCATTTTCGGATGTCATTGTTGATTTTTCGGTAGACATCAGCTCCCTGTGAGGTGTTCTTTTTTTTTCTTTTTTTATAACTCTTAGTTTAACACAGAGATCCAAAAGTTCAGGTGTGATCCACGTCTTTTTCTTTGGTCGGTGCTTGCCAAGGATCTCAGTGGCGGCATCTGTCACAGCTGAGTTGAAGGTGGTGGTCATGGTGTTGACATCTACTTCACCAGCCCCCAAAATGAGCAGTGGTGCAAATTTACCTCCAGTTGTGGTCTGAAATAGTTCTGCCACCTCCGGGTCTTGCAGTTTGTCCAGGTCGAACTTCAGTCTAGTGCACTTTGCTGTATTTACTCTCTTCAAGTGGAGCCGGAAAGACATCATCAAGAGATCGTGGTCACTTTTGATGTCTGCTCCTGGAAAAGTGCGTGTCCTGCCAATGTTGATGCTTGATTTGAAGCGTTTCTTGACCATGATGTAGTCTATTTGGTTGTGATGCTCCCCCCTCTCTCCCCCCTGGACTGTGCCATGTCCATCTTCTGGAGTTTTTGTGGAGACCAAGCGTGTTTGCCAGTACCAGATTGTTGTATCTAGCAAACTCCAAGAATCTCAGACCCCTGTCATTTGTCTCGTTGTTGCAGTGGGGTCCACATGTGTTTCCCCAGTTGTGGTGGGCATCTTGGCCAACCTTGGCATTCCAGTCGCCTTGCACTATGACTATGTCCTTTTTCGGCACTTGGTCAAAGACCGCCTGTAGATTTTCATAAAAATCCTCCACTTTGCTGTCGTCATAGTCTGATGTTGGGGCATAGGCCTGGATGATGGTGATGTTGAAAGGGGCTGCTCTCAGGCGGATGGTAATGAGTCTACTGGAGACTGGGCGGCAACCCATGACAGTGGCTAGAATGTTCTTGTGGACCAAGAATCCAACGCCGTGTTCGTGCCTGTCATCTCTACCGCTGAAATAGAGCTTGTGGCCTTTGTCGGTCGTTGTTTCACCTAGGCCTTTCCAGCGCAGTTCGCTGATGCCTAGAACGTTCCATCGATAGTTGTTCAACTCGTGGGCCAGTACTTCTAATTTTCCTTCCGCAGTTAGGGTCCTGACGTTACAGGTTCCTATGACGATGTTGTTTCTCGTGCGGATCTTGCTAAATTGTCCATCAGTAGCATACTTAACACCTCCGTCTTGGTGGCCAACGGAAGGCGCGGCCCTTGAGCCGGGCGACGACCGATCCGGTATGGAATTAGTGGATAGTGTCATCATGCATGTAGTGTGTCTTGGGCAAAAAAAGACCTGGCGGTGCCCAATCCTCTCCAGGCTGTTGGGCACAGCCGAAATCCACGAATACAGTGTGGCTCGCCTTAGCCCTGAGCACGTGGTCGTTGAACCTGTAGTAACGTGAGGTTCCTCGCCCTGGCCGGTGACTTCTGTGTAGAAGACTTTCGCCCAGTGATGCCGTGTTAACATTACCCCTGTTAGTCGCCTCTTACGACACGCCGGGAAACGTTGGGTCTATTCTATTCATTGCCCGAACCCACAAACAAACAGCAACAAATATATTACAGACACACAACAAGGGCAACAACATACAAGACATACACGTGTTGTAAAGGCAGGAAGATCGCTACAATAGGAAACTGAAAGGAAATAGTTTTGTATTTTTAAAATTAAATTGGCTGCATCTAATATTATTTTGAAGGGAGGGAGGAAGCCGGAGTACCCGGAGAAAACCCTCGGTGACCCGTAAAGTCTCATAAGAATCAAAATTTTTTGCCCCGTGCGGAGCTCGAACCCGCGACCATCGGCATTGGACACCGGCGCCTACCCACTGCGCTACGGGCTACCCCATAACCATGACTCCTGCATACCAACCCAGGAATATTAAGTGAAGAATGGCTAAAAACAATAATAAACAGGCACACATATACACCCACTGTAACTGCCGCACCCACATCTTACAAATCCCAACTTATGTGACTCATGTCGTCAGACTTTTTAACAAAGAAACGAAACGGCCTATGGGACTTACTTGGTTTGGTGAATTTTGAAAACAAGGATTTACTTAATAATAAACTGACAAAACCAATTAGCGGATTTGACTTACTTGGTTTTGTGAATTTTTTTAAACAAGGATTTAATTCAATAATAAACTGACAAAACCAAGTGGGTGACTTGCTTGGTTTTGTCATGTTCTCAACAAAGACCTATCTCAAGAATAATTGACAAAACAAAGCAAGTCCACAAATAGTCTTAAAACATCAAATCTATCAAACATTTCTTTAACATTCAAGGTATGCACTCTGAAATCGAGGAATTGCATTATAATATGCCCTTAAACTTCCAGAAACGATCGCGTAATATAGCGCAACACAAAACGTCGATTTTCTCGAAAGTAGGTTTTGTGGATTTGCTCGGTTTTGTCAGTTCACGGCAGAAGGACTTCCGGCTAAGCAATTTATATATATATATAGATACGTGTGTGTTAATTTAGAACAAGGTGAGAGAGTGATTTTTATTATTTATGTCAATGTTTTGATTGTATATGTTTTAAATTGTTTTATATAATTTCTTTGGTTTCATTCTTTTGTTTCTTGATTGTTTTTTTTTAATGACGCGTTTTATTGAATTAATGTATATTTGTATTTTTACATTTTATTTCACTAGTTGAGTTTCTTAGTTTAGTTTAGTGGGAGAAAGGACGCTCGCACACGCACCAACCCACCCCAAATACCCCTTCACTCCTTGCTTGAAGGAACAGTCACCTGCTTAAACACCGAAAGGAGAAAGTAGGCCTGACAGTCAGTGCGTACTTTCTCAGCAGAGTGTGTGAGTAAGGAATACTGACAGTATCCAGACAGACTGAAATAAGTTTTAGTTCTGGACTGTGTGCATTGGGCCTCAACGTTGTTGACAAAAATTAAGTAAATTTCTTCTTGAGTATGGGGTAATGTTACGTTTGAGATGCGCACGATTTATCCGATCGTTTTGTTTTGCAAAGCATGCAATAACAGAGTGTATATACCTTTGATTTGATTTTGTGTTGCTGTTAGAAGAAGCTTTGTATAATGTTGATGGCTTTTGTTGGTCGATATTGTTGTAGACTTTTTTTTTAGAATTAATGGTTTACTATCGATCGAAGCATGTAGATAAATCTAGTAATAGCTAAGAGATTCTTCAAGCCTAAAAAAAAATTATATGACTGTAGAGAACGCATATTTTCCTGTTCTCAACAATAGTTCTATTTTTAGCATGTGAGTAATTGTGTCAAAATAAATGTGTCTTACGTTATTATTTTCAATGGCCGAAATTGTTGAACCAATGGAATAATGAATAGCTGGCAGGTCAGGGCAATTTGAATTCGCTTGATTGGTGTGCTCCAAGGTGTGAGGGTGTCTCAAGTCATTGTGTCAGTACAGGAAGAAAAGGATAAAGAAAGAAAAGAAAAAAAGATTGTTGTGAATTGTGAAGAGGTGGAAAGCACTGATAACTTATCAGGGTGTGTAGGTTCGGTGGACTCTGTCTGAAAGTGGATGTATAATGCGCTGTAAAGATTACAGGTATTTATAATGTTTTTCAGGATTGTGAAATGTTGGAGAGGTATATTTTTTGCATTGGATTTATTGTGTTGAGAGGTGGTGAGCTGTTGTCCACAGTTTTTCATTGATGTAATAATGGGGCTATAATTATAGAGTAGTAGATAATGTAATACACAGGCGGCGGAAGCTGCTCAGGATTGGGGGGGCACACACTCATTTTATTCATTGACATCAGGGCCGGACCTGGGAAAAATCTAGGGGGGGGAGGGGCGGGGGGTTACAGATTCAGCGAAGGCGCGAAGCGCCGAGCCTTCTAGGGGGGTCCGGGGTCATGCTCCCCCGGAATTTTTTTTTCAAGGATGCAAAATGGTGCCATCTGGTGCAATCTGAACCTTGAAAAAGCCATCCTGTGATGATCTGGGACTTTGAGCTTTTTGAACAATTGAACTGACAAACTCTGTGGTACAAAAAGAATCCTCTGCCCCTCCCTTAAAAAAAAAAAAAACACACACACACAAACATTTATTTATCAGCAGAGATGTTTTGTATACTATTGTTATTCACTACTTTTTGTTGATCGTTAATGGTATAAAGCTTTACCTTGTAGTTTATGAACATCACCGCCCTGCTTTCACTTAATTCAGTCTTGCTGCACTATATGTTCCTCGGCATTAGTACCATTTGTGAATTGTATCTTCTGGCAAAACAGTTCACTGCCTCTTTGAAGTCAATATCAACATCCCTGTGCACTTTCAGTAAAGCAAGTCCATTGAGTCTCTGTTGCCCCATTGTAGAGCGCAGGTAGTTTTTCAGGTTGCGCAACTGACTGTTTGAACGCTCACACTCGGCAGTAGTGACAGGCAGGGTGCAAAGGTTCTTTAGCATGATGAACAGGTTGGGATGAAAATCCCTGTCACAATGTTTCAGTGCTTCTGATGCCGTGGATGGGATGATAGTTGTCGCATTCTCAGCAGCACTTTGCCATTTGCAAACCCACCATTGGTATTCTGCATCAAGGGTAGCGTTGTTTGGTAGGTCAGACTCCCACAACATTGCCAGTGTCTTCACCCCTTTTGGAACCTGCATGAAACCATCCTGGTTGTCTATTAAAGTGCTTGGCAGAAGACAGAGACCATCAACTGCTATGCCAGCATTTTTGAACCTCGAGTTCAATTCTGTTGACAGGTGTTCCAAGAAAGGAATGGCAATGATAATCTTGAAATATTCTTCTGGAGTGGCCGCAGGTCGGTTGTCACGAAGAGTCTGTCGGGATGCTTGACGAGGAACAATAACTATCCTATCCTATCCTGTCCCATAACCCGAAGGTCGTAGGTGCACCACAGATGATCGCTTAACCAGCATACTCCATCTTTCTCTGTCCTCAGCAGCCCTGATGGCTTCGCTCAGTGTCAAACCAGTCCATTCTCGAATGTTGTCCTCCCACCTCTTTTTCGGTCTCCCCCTTCTTCTACCTCCTTGCACTGTGCCTTGCAGAATGGTCTTTGCAAGGCCTGATGATCTGGTGACGTGGCCATACCATCGGAGTTTCCGTTTCTTCACCACTGTGAGCAGGTCATCGTGTTGTCCAATGGCTTGTTTGATGGTCTGTCGGACTTCAATGTTGGTGATGTGTTGGGTATAGGAAATGCACAGAAGTCTTCTGTAGCACCTCATCTCCATGCTTTGTATTCTTCGTTGGAGATCTGCTGTGAGGGTCCATGCTTCGCAAGCATATAGGAAGATGGAGATGACCAGAGAGCGCAGCAGTCTTACTTTGGAATGTAGACTGGTGGTTCTGTCTTTCCAAATGGGCTTCAACCTTGTCAGGGCAGCAGTTGTTTGTGCGATCCTGGAGAGGACTTCCTGTCGAGACCCATTGTCTGACACAATGGCTCCTAAATATTTGAAGCTGTGCACTGTGTTGAGGGATTGGCCTTGTACTTTGATGTCCGTGTTGATGCCATTGGTGTTGTTGGTCATCATTTTGGTCTTCTCTGCACTTATTTCCATTCCATAAGCTCTGGAGGTGGTGTCAAGCCTCTGTACAAGCTGTTCAAGTTCTTGTTCCTCTCCAGCCAATCCATCAATATCATCCGCAAAACGAAGATTGGAGATTGCTCTGCCCCCTATGCTGACTGTGCCTTCGTGATCTGCAAGAGCATCTGACATGATGCGCTCTAGGAAGATGTTGAAGAGTGTTGGAGAGAGTAGGCATCCTTGACGCACACCGATTGTTGTTCTGAACCAGTTCCCGATGACGCTGTTATGGAGGACTGCACTGGTAGCCTTGTCATACAGGCTTTTGATGACTTCTATAATTTTAGGGCTGATGTTGTAAACTTTCATGGTTGCCCATAGAGCTGCATGCCAGACTCGGTCAAATGCCTTCTTGAAGTCTATGAACACATGATATAGATGTTGTTGGTGCTGTAGGTATTTCTCACAGATTATTCTGAGGTTGAAAATCTGTTCAGTGGTACTTCGCCCTGCCATGAATCCTGCTTGTTCTTCAGCTATGATTTGTTCAGCTTGTGTTTCAACCTGTTGAGTATTATTTTCAGGAGGACCTTGCTGGGATGGCTGATGAGGCTGATGGTGCGGTAATTTTCACACTCCTGAAGGTTACCTTTTTTGGGAAGAGTGATGACAAGCGACTGGGTCCATGGTGTAGGCCATTCCCCACTCTGCCAGATCTTGTTACAGATAATGGTGAGAGCATCAGTCATCGCTTCTCCTCCTGCTTGTAGCAGTTCCGCTGGTATGTTGTCCACTCCCGCTGACTTCCCTTTCTTCAGCGATTGCACTGCTGCCTCAACTTCTTCCCGGAGAATTGGGAGGTTTTCTTCTTCTTCTCTGCTCTCGGGACATGCTAGAACTGATGGGTCTCCATTTGGTGTATGGTTGTAAAGGTCAGAGCAGTACTCTGTCCATCTGTCCAAGACTTCTTGTTCTTCTGTAAGGCAAATGCCAGACTTGCTTTGGATAGTGGAGACTTTGGGCTGTTTAACACTTGTCAGCCGCTTCACAGTCTGGTAGGCCTTCTTGCTGTTGTTCTTGTTCAGATTGTTCTCTATTTCCTGGCATTGATCTTCTATCCAGTTCTCCTTTGCTGTGCGCATGCCTTTTCGGATGTTATTGTTGATTTTTCGGTAGACATCAGCTCCCTGTGAGGTGTTCTTTTTCTTTTTTAACTCTCTTCGTTTATCACACAGATCCAAAAGTTCAGGTGTGATCCACGGCTTCTTCTTTGGTCGGTGCTTGCCAAGGATCTCAGTGGCGGCATCTGTTACAGCTGAGTTGAAGGTATTGGTCATGGTGTTGACATCTACTTCGCCTGCCCCCAAAATAAGCAGTGGTGCAAATTTCCCTCCAATTGTGGCCTGAAATATTTTTGCCACCTGCGGGTCTTGCAGTTTGTCCAGGTCGAACTTCAGCCTAGTGCACTTTGCTGTATTTACTCTCTTCAAATGGAGCCGGAAAGACATCATCACGAGATCGTGGTCACTTCCAATGTCTGCTCCTGGAAAAGTGCGTGTCCTGCCAATGTTGATGCTTGATCTGAAGCGTTTCTTGACCATGATGTAGTCGATCTGGTTGTGATGTTCCCCGCCGGGACTGTGCCATGTCCATCTTCTGGATTTTTTGTGGAGACCAAGCGTGTTTGCCAGTACCAGATTGTTGTATCTGGCAAACTCCAATAGCCTCAGACCCCTGTCATTTGTCTCGTTGTTGCAGTGGGGTCCGCATGTGTCTCCCCAGTTGTGGTGCGCATCTTGGCCAACCTTGGCATTCCAGTCGCCTTGCACTATGACTATGTCCTTCTTCGGCACTTGGTCAAGGACCGCCTGTATATTTTCATAAAAATCCTCCACTTCGCTGTCTTCATAGCCTGATGTTGGGGCATAGGCCTGGATGATGGTAATGTTGAAAGGGGTTGCTCTCAGACGGATGGTAATGAGTCTACTGGAGACTGGGCGGCAACCCATGACAGTGGCTAGAATGTTCTTGTGGACCAAGAATCCAACGCCGTGTTCGTGCCTGTCATCTTTACCGCTGAAATAGAGCTTGTGTCCTTTGTCAGTCGTTGTTTCACCTAGGCCTTTCCAGCGCAGTTCGCTGATACCTAGAACGTTCCATCGATAGTGGTCCAGCTCGTGGGCCAGTTCTTCTAATTTTCCTTCCGCAGTTAGGGTCCTGACATTCCAGGTTCCTATGACGATGTTGTTTCTCGTGCGGATCTTGCTAATTTGTCTATCAGTAGCATATTTTTCACCTCCGTCCTGGTGGCCAACGGAAGGCGCGGTCCTTGTGTAGCCGGGCGACGACCGATCCGGCATGGAATTAGTGGATAGCCTCATCATGTGTTGTGTCTTGGGCAAAAAATAAGACCTGGCAGGGCCCAATCCTCTCCAGGCTGTTGGCCACAGCCGAAATCCACGAATACAGTGTGGCTCGCCTTAGCCCTGAGCACGTGGTCGTTGAACCTGTAGTAACGTGAGGTTCCTCCGCCCTGGCCGGTGACTTCTGTGTAGAAGACTTTCGCCCAGTGATGCCGTGCTAATTCACCCCTGTTAGTCGCCTCTTACGACACGCCGGGAAACGTTGGGTCTATTCTATTTGCCCGAACCCACAGAGCATAATAACAACAACAACAATAACACCAGTTGTCAAAGCATTTGCCAATTTGCTGACTTCACCAAACCAGGCAACGAACGCTGTGTCGACATCTCTTCTAATAGAAGACATGCAGTGACTGACCTCTTTGATTTCCCTGTAGGAATCGACAACATCTTTTGTCCTTTTCTGCAGCTTCACTGTCAAGGGTTTCCATTTCAACGATGTTTTTGGACGATTCAGCGATGGTCGTTTCAATGGATGTTCTTACAACGAATTGTCATAATTATCAACTTAGCATCTTAATAAATATTTCTAAAAAGTCGTTTTTGGTGGATTGGGGCAGTGTGAAGGTGCTGGAAGATGCTTGCGGCCAGAACAAGAAAATATGGCTGCATTTACTAATTTAGGCTTAGGGGTTGGGTTACTTGGTCGTTTCAACGGGAAAACGCTTTGGACGTTTCAACGGATCCCTTGAAATGGATTTCCATGGAATTGACTATAAATAACTCTTTGTACTTTGGACCAAAAGTGACTAAAAACTGCAATGTTTTAAAAACAATCTTAATCTGGAGGGGAGGGGGGGGGGGGGTCCGGAACCCAGGTAACCCCCCCTTCCCCACTGGGTCCAGCCCTGGACATTTACTCCAAATAATTTGAACTATTTTCATAGACACTATGTGAGAAAGAGAAAAAGATATATCATATATTTTTACAACTGTGCATATAAGAGAGAGAGAGAGAGAGAGAGAGAGAGAGAGAGAGAGAGAGAGAGAGAGAGAGAGAGAGAGAGAGAGAGAGAGAGAGAGAGAGAGAGAAAGGGAGAGAAACTGACCTGACAATGTTGATCCATCACAGTAACAAAAGTCATGCATGTCATTTGGCATGGGAAATTTTTTTTTTAACACCGTTAATTTTCCAAAGTATGCCTGACGCCGCAATTATTTAGACGCTCCTGCGTCATCGTTGCCCGAAGGTATGTTTTTACCCGCTTTAGGGCTGAAAAACTGCGTTCGGCCGTTGCAGTTGTGGTTGGGATGGTGAAGTACAGTCTGGGAAGTTTATCCACTTCACTCAGCATCCGTCGCACAGTGTCAGAAGCTTTCAGTTCATCCGGCAGTGCTTGGAAGATGGTGATCCTAGAGTTAGCCGCCTTCCTGGTGTCACCCAGTGCATGTGGGAGGAGTTCTAGCTGAGTTTTGAGTCTGTCCATGTCGATGTCAGCGGAATATGTATTTTTGATTTCTTGAGGAATTTCTGGTCTCTTCCGTGCTGCTCCATCACTTAGAAGAACTTCAATTTTCCTTTGTAAGTCGAGAGCTATTTGATCAAACCTGCTCTTTAAATGTTCTTTGATGTTGTCAATGGCCTCACAGTATTGCTGTCTGTAGTAAGCAGATGTACAAGAGTAGCTGTGACCCTGTGAGCCATCGTCCAGTCTTCGTGGAGGCTGCTTCTGTCTAGGAACGCAGGGCTCATCACACAAATTTGCAGCTTTCGTTGTGATGTCAGCAAAAAATGTCTCATAACAATCTTCATGCTGCATGCTTTCCAGTGTTCTCAGACAAATGTCAGCAGCGTTTACTGCGTCATCACAAGTCGTTTGTTTTCTTTGAAGAACTGTCGCCAGCTCTTCACTCACAGCAAGGATCTCATCTTTGAATCTTTTTGCAACTCCTGACACATGACCCTGAAAATTACTCGCCCCGTCATAGGCCTGGCCCCTGCAGTTTTGCACTGGCAAGTCAAGTCTGAGCAAGCAGTCCTTCAGTGCTTTAATAATGGTCTCAGCACAGGTATTGTTAACTTGCATCAGTCCAGATAAAGGGGAAAAATATTGGTTTGAACCAATAGTGTTTTTTGAGGGGCTGAATATTGGGGGGGCCAATGTATAGGTTTGCCCCCCCAATATTTTTCTAGGGGGGGGCCAGTGCCCCCCTTGCCCCCCCACCCACCCCCCCGCTTCCGCCGCCTGTGTAATATGAATGGAAGGGTTGAGCATGTTAATAGTAGATTTCATTCATTAAATAGTTATACCTGGATATGGATAACATTGTGGGAGAAGGAAAAAAAACGATCATATATGGATTGGAATTGGAAAAGTGAAGAAACTAAGGAGATGAGCAAGGTTGAAACAAGAAGAATAGTATGATTATGAAAGCCAGAGCATTGACATGCTCTGGCTTTCATAATCATATTGTTGTAGCTGCCTACGGAAAGCTGGTGTTAGCTTCATATACTTGGACACACGGCGTTGTCTCGGACAACGGAGAAAGGGCGGCTCGGGAAACGTCGGCGGTCAGCCGTACCCCTCATACCTGACCAAGGCACCATTGCTACCTCAGACATCTGCCTTTTTACAACATCATCTGTGCATCCAGATTTACTTGTGCACGGACTCCCTACGTTACGCCAGGTAGCGTGTTTTTCTTTTTATTTGGCTCAGGACAGGCGAATTGCCGGCCGTTTGAATTTCGCAGTCGTTTAAACTGGACAGTGAGGCGTAAAACGATTGGTGTAAAACGATTGGTGTGAAACGATTGGTGTAAAACGATTGGTGTGAAAGATTGCTGTGAAATATTGTTGTTTATTTATATAAAGTATTGAGAGTGTGGAACTTATATCTTGTGTTGGTGTTTGCCTGTGTTAGTGAGAATATGTGAATTTGTGGGTGTGATAGCAAACAGAGAGACTTGCACGCACACTTTATTTTGAACTAGGAGTCAATTATATTGTGCATTCACGTATCTCTTGTAAACAGGCATGCACAACCAAATAGCCATACGTTACAATGACGTAAGACAGTGCATAGTTCCGGTGACGAGTTTTATTCTGATTGGGTGTTATTGCGTCATGCTGGAATGTTCGAACTTTTTCTGGATTATAAAGAGACTATATAAGTGGGGCACTGTATTTGTTTAGAGAGTTAAAAAAAAGCAATTGAGCGCTCTTGTATGCAGTTGTTGATGTACGCTGAATAAAGTTGGAAAACTCAATACGACGACTCCTGCGTCGTAGTTGAGTGAACAGGTTGCGTGCATAAACGAATCTGAGTTACACTTATTAAGATTCAAGCATCGGGGCTGAATCAACCTTTGATAAAAATAACAAAACGTGTAACACACACAAACACACACACATCCTCCCACACACAAACCCACATGCATACACACAAACGACACACACACACGCACACACACACACGCATACACATACGCATAAATGCATGTACTGACCCTCTCAGGGGGTTGCATGCGCCGGCCTTCGCACGTGACGTGGGACCAAATGTGGGTTTCGTACTCCGGAAGGCCCAGTCTGACTCCAAACTCCACATCATCCATACGTTCAGGTGAAACGGGGCCAAGCGTGCAGTAATCCTTCAGCATCATCTTCTCAATTGGGCAGGAAAATTGCTGCACGTCATAGCATCCGGATCATGGACTCGGGTGCACGCAAGATAAAGGACAAAGGATAAGAGTCCCGAGGGCAAAGAAGAAGAGGACATAGAAGAAAAAGGAAGAAGAAGATTATGATGATGATAACGACGACGACGATGATGATGATGAATAAAATGATTATGGTGATGACTATGATGGTGATGATGATGATAACGACAACGACGACGACGATGATGATGATGATGATGATGATGATGATGATGATGATGATGATGATGATGATGATGATGACAATCTAAAATGAAATAAAATACTGACTTAACAATGCAGAAACACATAAAACCAACGTATGTACCGGTATAATATTGTTCGCAATAAAAATTCTATAAATTAAACATAAATTATTAAATAAAAACTCCTACCTTGCTAAAGTCTTGTATGCGGTGCCTGAGGTCCCAGAAAATAAGCGTGAGAAAGATTTCTTTGCTCGCAGGCGTCACGTGCGAGCTATACAGCCACATATTTAAGTGCAGGGAACGATTATATTTGTGGCCACACCACGTGCAGAAAAAACCAGAAAAATGCTGGATCAGAACTTTCACGGCTGAATCGCCGCAAAAATAGAAAGCGCCGACGTTCTGGACATCTGGATCCAACTGGGCGAACTTGGCTGTTAAGTCATCGTCGTTGACGTTCTCGCCTTCCCCCGCTTCCAGCTGGGTCAGAGGCTGAAGAGTCACGTGTCCGTCCTGGGGGCTGTGGAACGTGTACACTCTGACGTCAGAGGCGTTGTGGTCAGGCGGGATGAAGTGGGGCAGGTGAACGGTCAACGGTCTGTGGAACGTCAAGCCGTCGCCGGCATAGTACTCAACTATGGGGCTGTAGATAGACTCGCCATCTTGCAAGGAGAACTTCCTGCACACTGCCTTCAGATCCGTGCTGACGGCACCCTGAATACGGACACTGCCAGCATCACAGTTATCGCCACTTGTATTTTGAAAGTTATCTCCAATTTTCTTACCACAGCCATCTCCACTTGTATTTTCCCTGTCATTTCTACTTGTATTTTTAGAGCTATCTCTACTTTTCAGTTCACAGTTATCTCCACTTTCAAGGTCAATGCCCGGAGCAAAAAGACGTTCTGAACCATCACGGCTGTTCGGACGAAACTGAAATGTTCCCAAAGACTCCATTTCTTTATCAGCGAAGACTTGAAAGTCATTGGATTTAGTGGCGTTGTCCTTTAAGGCAGACGAGTTCGTGACTTCGGTGTTACCTTCGACTTCAGAAGAATTGTGGAGAATCGTGTGAAAGCTAGGGAATGTATCTGGGAAAGTGCGCTCTGGTACATCTTGTTTTGGGACTGCTCTCTCCAGGACGGTTGGGACTGCGTGCAAGGGTATGAAGAGGTAGACGTCCGACGCCTCACCCTGCAGCACGCCCCCTTGCTGAGAAAAGTGGTCAGCAAATTGCCAGTCCGGGCTAAACAAGGGCTTGGGGTCATTGCCACCCAAGAGAGCATTACTAGGTTCTTCATTTTTTACGGTTGTCGCCTCGGCAGGAATGACTTCTGGCCGCTCGCTATACATGTCCCCTTCGTTGTGAGATGCTGATTGTAGGTATTCCATGATAGTATCTGTACGAGCAAGACAGAGACATTGAAAGACGGGTCATTATGGGGGAGGAAAAGCAGGAGGTCGATAGATACTCAGTGCTTATAGGGTCCAGCGGACTGCCAAGAGCCGAACCAGGACCACACAAAATTAAGTAAAATCAGACTAAACTGTTAAAATTTAAATATGACAAAAGATGTAAATAAAATTAGTCTCGCCAATAAAATCTAACCAAGAATACAAAACAAGACGATATGCGATAAAACAAACCAAAAATTGAAACGGGTGTTGATAATTGCATACTTTAAAAAATCTCATTAGAAGGTATTGAACCAAAATATATTTCTCTTTCATCAACCAGATCAGCACATTCAGACCTTAAATGGTGAACGGAAAAGGATTTGTTACATGCAAGTTACCATGGCGGTTTGTTTTCCTTTTAAAAGGAAACTATGGGTGACATAAGTATGCCCACTATGAAGGCGAGACAAAACTGTTTCTTCTTTGAGGGTGGATGCAAAGTTAGGCAAAGAAGCAGACAAATCTGGAAAAAAATAGAAATAATTTGTTATTGATTTGATTAGACCATTCAGTCTGTCACAGCCGTTTACAATAGGATCCAGTCATACAACGCAGGTCAGAGTATGGAACAAATTGGGAATCTCTGAAGGGAAATATAGATGCAGAGCTTCTGTAGCTTCTGTAGCTGTTTTGTCCACTGCAATATTGCCACGGATGCCCATGTGACTAGGTACCCACATAAAAACTTTCTTTTTACCCTCTGAAACAAGTTGTGTGTGGAGGTCATGGATCTCTGCCAAAAAAGGGGGAGATATCTTTCTCGTGGAAGTGCTGACAGTGAATCAGACATGATTAAAAACGAGGCTCTTTTGGATTGATAAATCTGTTTCAGAGCTAGATGAATTGCCTTGAGCTCAGCTGTATAAACAGAACAAAAATAAGGTATACGCTGTTGCAAAGGCTGGTCTAGGTGTCTCCCAGAGACCAACACAGCAGCAACTGAGTCTCCTTTCTTCGACCCATCTGTAAAATGTTTTTCATATCCTTTATACAATGAATATTTTTCAAGATAAAAGTTGCTTATAAACAGTTTCGGAAGTTTTGAACTTTTTGAAGGAAGTGAGAGTGAAATTGATAATGGGGTTGCTGAGGTTCCAAGGTGGGAGTATAGTTAGCAATTGATCATCAACATTTATGCCAGCAGTGTGAAATTGAGGACGTATTCTGATACCAAATAGACGAATTTCTGTCGGTTTGTTGGAGTATTTAAGTGTAAATAACACAATCATAAGCGGGATTTACAGGGCATGCTTTAAGTTTGAAAAAAAAATTCATGGCGTGCTCAAGCATGCGTATCTCCAAGGGAAGTTCGTCAGCCTCAGCGTAGAGACTTTCCTTCTGTGAAGTGCGAAATGCCCTCAGACATATCCGAAGACCTTGATGATGGATTGGATCCAAGGCTTTCAAATAAGCTTTCCTAGCGGAATCATATACGATGCTACCATAATCCAATTTAGAGGAGGAGCAGAGTTTGCTTGTCTGCTCCCCAGTCTGTGTGGCTGATAACTTTGAAAACGTTAAAACCTTTCCGACAGCTTTCTCTCAGGTATTTAATATGCAACAGAAAATTTAATTTGCTGTCATAAATAATACCCAAAAAGTTAACTTGTTTAGAAACTTTGATGGGTTGGCCATAAATATGGAGAGAGGGGTTCAAAACCTGGTTCTGTTTGCGATGAAAATGAATACATTCGGTTTTGGAAGCCGTTTTCAACTACCCACCCCTGAATTTTATCTATGCAAAGCTGAAGTTGACGCTCCACACCTGCCAAGATTTTACCCTTAGCCGAGATGGAAAAATCATCAACAAACGATGATTTATTTCTGCCAAATTTGACGTTTTAAACTATGTTGTTAATCTTAATGTTAAACAAAAGAGGAGGTACACCCACCTCCTGCTCAAAAGGATCTGATAAAGTGGAGCCAAGTCGGATCTGAAACTTTCTATCGGTTAAAAAGTGTTCTATAAAAATTTGTAACTTCTTACAGAAGCCCAGGAGTTTTGGATCTTTTTAGAATCCCGACCTTCCAAGTCGTGTCATACGTCTTTTCTAGATCAAACAGCACAGAAACAACATGTTCACCGTTAACCAATACGTTTCTGACGAACGACTCGAATCGAACAAGATGATATGAAATGCTCATGTTTTTTGCGGAAGCCGCACTGAGAGATAGCAAGAGCGTTGATGGATTCTAACTGCCACATCAAACGCTCAGATCATTCTTTCCATAGTTTTGCCTAAACAGCTTGTAAGGGTAATTGGCCTGTAGTTGTATTACATTTACTCCATGCTTACCTGACACATAAACCACCAACAAGCTTACACGCACTCATACTACACAAACTCACCAAAAAACTTCTGATTCGTGATTCGTTATGTAGCGTATTATTTCCTCGGCCGAGGTCAAGGACATCCTCCTCTTTTGGCCTTCACCTATCTTTATAATTCTTGTCCCACCCAAATAATCTCCCTTACACCCTTCCCCTTTTAACTAGAATTATTTTGTTCAAAATTTTTACTAAAATTATTTTGTTAAAGTAATCCTATCCTTCACTTATGTTTACCCCCCTCTGCCTTCACTTATCTTTTATCCCACCCTAGTGTTAAACTTATACGTTATTCCCTACACTTACTCCCCCATATTATTTATCCACCATTTTCTGTCAACATCTCATATATATATATTCAGTTAACATCTATCCCCTAATTTAAATCTCCCTTCTGAACCTATAACGCTCTGAACATATACCATTCTGAAACTATAACACTATGAACATATAAACATTCTGAAAATAACCCTTCTGAAACTATAACACTATGAACATATAAACATTCTGACACTAATTCATTACGAAAACAATTTGCCATGCAATAGCCACCCCTCTAATTTAAATCTTTCTTCTGAAAACTATAACTCTATGAACACATAACTTAACACATTAAAAATAACACTTGCTCGCCATGCTATGGCCACCACACCCATCATAAAAATAACAAATGCTCGCCATGCAATGGCCACCACATCACGCCCACAAGTCAACCAATGGCAGCGCTGAAGAATTGAAACCCTCAACCGGTGTATTACCCTTAGGCCCATGAACCCGGCTGGCTATCAGCAGCGTCACCGTTGGAAGACTCCAGCAACCTGTCAATGGCCCCAACCGAAAGAGAAACCTCCGGGGCCACGAGAAGTCGCTCCTCCAGGCCCACCATCTCGACGTCAATGGACAGGGAGCCACCACTCCTATCTCCTAGTCGCTTATCTGTTTCTGGGACCTCGCTCCCCACCAACGACCCCGAGAATGCTTCCCCAGACACACCCGCAGCCCCTACACCATTCACCCCTTCCTCATCCCGTGATTTTTTCGGAGGACTTTTACAATTTCGCGCCTGATCATTGCGCATCCGCTCCCTCAACACCATTTTCGCCCTCCGGGTACTCTGGGGATTTTAGGGTCTGCTCTCGGTCCCCTAACGGCAGAGCCCACTGGCGCCCCCTCCACGCACATGAAACGCCTCCAGTACGCCACAAGCTCTGCCTCCGATGGCTTCAGTGCCCACAGGTGCATCCGAGAGGGGAACCATAGGTCCTTAAATTCGAGGTAACCAATTTTCTTTTGGCCGCCTCGAACTGACCTCGAGCCATTGCTTCCCTCCTCCGCAAAACGACACCGGGCACCTTCTTCAATGCCGTCTCCCGCCCGGCATCGCTTCCCGAAGGAGTCACCCCCGATAATCCCCGATCCGATCCCATACCTTTAGATTGCCTTGTATTCGGAATCGGACCAGAAACCGCCGACGGCCCATTTATTCTGGCCCCCGCCTCACCGCCAGCTCTCTGCCCCACCGGCCGACACCCATTACCTGCTTCATCACCCCGGCCAGGCATAGCTCCTCCAACACCCGATGCGGGTATTCTTTTCTGAGTCAGACCCCCACCCCTACTCAGACTCACAGGACCTCTAGACGAGGCCTGCATCACCGGGGCTGACGCTGCCACTAGGGCATAAGAACGTCTAGTTTCACCTGGCTCTTTCTCCTTGCTACATCCTCCTCCGACGATACTCCTCACCATCAGAAGACCCTCACCCTCAGCTCCAGGAACCAAAACCACCTCCTCCCTCTCCCTACCTTTGATACCAAAGTCTTCTCCTGGTCCCCCACGACTCCCGCCCCCATCAGCGCCCCCAACGTGACATCCCAGACCAGCCGCCGAAACCGAAGGGCTACCCTTCATTGTAAACCGTCTAAAATGTTCTCTCTCTTTGGCCCCCACCCATCTCAGCAGCTGTTCCAAAATGCCCCAATGGCACAACAACGCTGAAAAACTCGGGGGTGAAAGCCGCCATGGACCCCTCTCCGGCCTTCTCCCCGTCCACAATTCCTCCATATTTAAAAAAAATCTTCCTCAGGCCCAGAGAGACTGGTGATCTCTCCCCCTTGCACCCAACTTGTCGAGCGGCAAAGGTCAAACAATGCCGCCACTGTACCCGCTGACCCACCATGCAACCGAGCCGACAACCACTCCATAGCTCTCACTATCATCGGCCCAGGCGCACCATAAAACCCTGCCGTCAAGTGACTGCGGATCATGTGCACTCTATGCGCACTCACTTCCATCAACTGCGCGCACAGGGTACACGGGATTAACCGCGGTGCTCCCCTCCCCTCCCCTTCCTGCCTGAGGGGAACACCGCCACCATTTTCTTTCTCTTCACCTCCCTGCCTGAGGGGAACACCGCCACCATTTTCTTTCTCTTCACCTCCCTGCCTGAGGGGAACACCGCCACCATTTTCTTTCTCTTCACCTCCCTGCCTGAGGGGAACACCGCCACCATTTTCTTTCTCCTCCCATCTCCGCTGTGGCGGGGCACTGCTGGTACTCGCCACCACTTTCACCCCACCAGCACTCTCTACTCTACCGCTTTTCGCCCCTTCAACCTGAGCCACTCCTGGACCTCGCAAGGCCTTGTAGCTGCCACCACGCGTTCTTTCTCCACCAACGTTCCCTGCGTTTCCTCGTCCATTTCCTCTTCCCATTCTTCTACCTCCTCTTCCGTTTCCTCTTCTTCCCTCTTTATACCATTTTTGCCACCCACCCTTTCTTTTTTTCCGTGACACTACCTCCCATGTCTCTTTCCCATCTTCCAGCTCTCTATCCATCTGCAACAGACGAGGACTCAATCTCACAATCTGCGCATAAATACTCTTCTATCTCTTTAGCTTTTGATGGGGACAATTGCACACAGTCACAATGAAACCACTGATCACAGCCATCACACTGCACCATCACTCTTCCATCGTCCACCCCAGCACAGACACAGTACACAGGCTGATTCATCATGACCGACTGCTCTTTTCCATACTCCACTAGATTTGTACTCTGCTCATTTAACACTCGGTGCCTTTTTCTTCGAATCCAGATAGGCAAACGTCCTTCAAATTTCTTCAGTCGATCATGATGCACTGTTTGTTCCTTCCTTCGCGAGGCAATCCTATACAAGATCGGCGATATTACTTTTATCACGAGAAACGGCCCTTTCCAGCATGGTGATAATTTTTTGCTTTGGCCAATCTTAGTGGCAGAATTAACCAGCATCACCATATCACCGACCCCGTACTCAACTACATTTTCAACCTGACTTTTGTGTCTCTGCTGCCGACGCTGTTGTGCTTGGAGTCTCTCTTTAACTATTCTATGACAGCTCTGCATGTCAGCTTCCAGAGACCGCACAAAGTCATTTGTACACTCCTTTTGTTCTTCCTCATCAACCATTAACTTCAAGGGTGTGCACACTTCCCGACCAAGCATTAATTTGTTAGGAGTGAACCCAGTGCACTTGTGAACCGTGCTTCTCACTGCTGCGACCAACGAGGGGAGTTTCCTATCCCAATTATTCTGCTTTTCTCCAATAGCGCAACGCAGCAATTGCAACAATGTGTGATTCACTCTCTCCACCTGCCCATTTGCACTAGGATGATATGGGGTGGTTCGTTTCTTGGTGATTTCAAGCAGTTCGCACAACTCCCGGAACACTTGGCTCTCAAAATTGGTCCCTTGATCAGTTATTATCTCTCTGGGACAGCCAAATTTCAAAAACAAATGCTCCACAGCTGCTTTAGCCACCACCTCCGCAGTCTGATTGGGAATCGGAACCGCCTCAGTCCATTTGGTGAACTGGTGTATCATCACCAAAACATACACATTGCCTGCCTCTGTTTTAGGTAGGGGCCATAGTATGTCTAAGTGGACTTTCTCCATGGGCATTTCCGCAGTATAAATGGAAAGAGGGGCTCTCCTTTTCCGAGTCAGTGGTTTTCCTTTTGCACATGATTCGCACGACTGCACACATTTTTCAACGTGTGCAATCAAACCTGGCCAAAAGAATAATGGTCTCACTTTTTCTTTTGTTCACTCCAAAATAACCTGCTACCACATGATCATGGGCAAGTCTTAAAATCATTTCTCTCATATGCTCAGGAACCACAATCAATTCACCCCTTCCAACCCATCGGTACATAAGCACTCCCTCCCTACAAAACAGTTGTTCCCGGGAAAACCACAGCGCCTTCACTTCAGCTGACTGTTCCATCCACTTGGCTTGTTTGGGCCGCTCTTTTTCCAACCAACCCCGAACTATACGCAGACTTTCATCTTGCTCCTGTTCTTGTCTCCATTTCTCCTTCGTCATGACAGTAGCCCAATTGCTCTCTTTTTCCTGTTTGTGGTCTTTATCATTGTCTTTATTTCCATCACTACCATGACTGGTGCTTGCTCCCTCGTTCACCCTGCCCACACACACTTGTCTAATGTGTGGACAAAAAGCTGGGTTCACCATCGCCAATGGAACAACGTCATCAACGTCTTCTGCAAACCTACTCCATTGATTAGTTGTTCTCTGACAGTAGGCACAACCTCCACAGGGCAATTTTTCCACCTGCATTCCTGCTCTATAACGGTCACACTTTTCCAAGTCATCCGGCATCCGCGACAGGGCATCAGCATTTTCATGCAACGCTCCTTTTCGATGGATTATCTGCATGTCGTACTGTGCCATCTCCTCCATCCATCTGGCTAGCTGCCCCTCAATCTACCTGAATCTCATCAGCCAGGTTAGACTATTGTGATCTGTTCTGATCAGGAATGTTCTGCCCAAAACATAGTGTCGGAAATGCCTGACAACAACTCTTTTCTGGTGGTACAGTAACGTTTCTGTACTGGGGTCAGTCGTTTGCTACAGAAGGATATAGGCCTCACTATACCATCCTGACACTGATACAAACACCCTCCTATTGCATCATTAGACGCGTCAGTGTCCAAAATGAACATGCCCTCTCTCTGTGGCATAGCCAATACTTCTGCTGAAGCCAGTATGTTCTTCAGCGCCACAAATGCCTGTTCCTGTTTTTCTTCCCATACGAAAGGAGCTTTTCCTGTCAGATCATACAACGGAATCGCTTTTTCCGCCAACCACGGCATGTGTTCTCGGTGGTAATTTATTAATCCCAGAAAACTCTCCACATCTTTGGTGCATTTTGGTCTAGGCCATTTTTGGACAGTTTCCAGACTTTCTGGATCAATCTCAACCGAATTCTCACCCACCACTTTTCACATAAATTTTGCTTTTGTACGAAACAGCACACATTTTTTTGGTTTAAGTTTGAGATTGTACTGTCGAAATCTTTGCAAAACTTCTCTCAGGTTATCGAGATGATCCTCAAAAGTCCTACCCAACACCAACACATCGTCCAAAAATGTCAGCACTGATTTCCAGGTAAGACCTCTGAGTACCAAATTCATGGCTCTTTGGAATGTACTAGGAGCGTTGGTTAGACCAAATAGCAACCTCACAAACTCAAATAACCCGTATCTTGTGATGAACGCCGTTTTTTCTCTATCTTCAGGGTGTACTTCCACCTGCCAATAGCCTGCCGCCATGTCCAACGTACTCATGTACTTGTTCCCAGCCAATGAATCGATACAATCAGATATCAAAGGAAGCGGAAAAGCATCTTTCTTAGTCATGGCATTCAACCGTCTATAATCCAGACACCATCTTACACCACCATCTTTTTTCCTTACAAGCACCGGAGCCGAAGCCCACGGTGATTCTGAGGGCTGTATCACTCCTGCCTCCAGCATCTGTTTCAAATGCTTTTCTTCTTCACCCTCAAAACCCCTCGGGGTTCGTCTCATGCGTTCTCTGAACGGATCGGCTTCTTTCTCAATTGTATTCACTCGGTGTGGAGCTGCTGTAAAACAACCAAGATCAAGGTCATGAGCTGCGAAAACATCACTGAATTCAATCAGTAAATCTTGTAGACTTTGTTTCTGTTCTTCATTTAAACCTTCGGCTGATCTTTCAAACAAAGCCTTCAAATGAGCTGGGAGCTCTTTCTTCTTTTGCACCACTCTCACTTTTCTTTGCAGCCTCTTTTGTAACTGTTTCTTATTTTCCGTCCGTACACTTTCTCCTTTATCCTCAATTTCCTCTGCCTCCATCGCTGTCCCTACCACCATACCCGCTTCAAGAATGTAACGAAAGGGGTTATATAAAGAAACTGCGTGTCTGCATGCGTGAATAATTTGCGTGTTCTCCCGTCTCACACTTTCTAACTCTCAAGAATTATTTTCTTGTCACACCCCCTTTCTATTACTAGGAAAATAAACAAGAATCAACAAAGTTTACATCAGCACATACAACTTAATCAATACTATGGAAAATATACAAATAGTTTGCGTACTCACGTACTTCGGAGAGGTAATCCGTGAATCATATCATTCACAAAACACACACATAAGTCCCAGCCAGATAATCCGGGAATTAAATCACCATTCACAAAGCCACCAAAAAAGTCCCAGTCACCGTCGACAGAGAGAGTTACCCCCAAGAGTCTTACGGAGGTTAGGATCTGCTGTGTCTTTCTTTTGTTTCTAATCTCTGTCTATATACTATCTTCCGTTCCTCTCAATTTCTCCTTGTCCTTCTCTCTATCTATGCTAGGCTGTCTCCTCTCTCCACCGTCACCTTCACCACCCTCAAACTTCCTCGGCCGCCGCTGTTGCTGCTGCTGCTGCTGTTGCTACTGCTGCTGACGTGGCAGTGGTTGCTACTGCTGCTGATGTGGCAGTGGTTGCTACTGCTGCTGATGTGGCAGTGGTTACTACTGCTGCTGATGTGGCAGTGGTTGCTACTGCTGCTGATGTGGCAGTGGTTGCTACTTCTCATCTTCGACCTCATCTTCTTCCATCTTCCATTCCTTCTTCCTCTGCTTCCCCTTCCTCTTCTCCTTCCGTTTTCCGTTCCTTCTTCCTCTGCTTCCTCTTTCTCTTCTCCTCGAAGCTTCTTCTTCTTCTTCTTGAAGTTTCTTCTTCTTCTTTCACTTCTCTCTTGAAGGTTCTTCCTCTTCTTCTTTCTCTTCTCTTGAAGTTTCTTCTTCTTCTTCTTTTCTCTCTTGAAGTTTTCTTCTTCTTCTTTCTCTTCTTCTTTCTGCCTTGAGTCCCCTTGGCCGGAAACTTCTGCAATCACAGCTGCCAGAAGTACAACACAACCACTGGTTCAGTCAAGAAAAGAATGCCTACACGTTTGAATGTGATTGGTGAGTCGTCACATGACTAGCTCAACCAATCAGAATTCAGGTATCAATAAAAAATATTAACATTTATGTCTTCACACAGGAATAGATTACAATACACAAAAAGTCATCGGACCGAAACAATATAAAACCGGTCCGTGACAATACCCCCTTCCTGCAAAAAGAAAATGCCAGAGTTTTCTGAATTTTATCAGAAAGAGAAAATTACAACAATTATGTCCACCTAAACTGTACAAACAAGCGAAAAAAACAACTGGTCACTATTACTTATCTTAAACGTAAACATACTGTATTACGCATTCATAAGAAGCGCAATAAACATACAAAAGTACAAAGGAAGTCCAAGCATGTCACCTTGATACTGCAAAATCAAAAATCAATAAGGTACATAACAGATCATTTTACAGTATTCCAACAGATTTCAAGTATTAAATATACAATAGCAGAATTATATATAAAGCCTATTCATTTCCCACAGACTTTATGGGATAGGCCTACACTGATGATAGTTTCTGGTATTGGCTACAACTGTTTTGAAGTATTCCTGAGCTAGTTTGCAAGATTCTAGGATCTTGTTTTTGATGTGTTTGAGGTGAATAGTGTCAGTATAACGTGTTACCATATCAACGATGCTGAGTATGCATCTGTGACCTTCCTCAGAGGGCGGAGAAATCGGTTCTACCTAAATCAACTGCAACCCGTTTGAATGTTTCTGAAAAATGTCGGCATCTTTTCTAAAGGAACCGGTGGATACTTTGTCTCTTGTCTTGAGCACTAGTAGTAACACAACAAGTATGACCTTGATCTTGGATGAGTGTGGAAGCACCCGAAAAAGAATCGGACACACCTGGTAAATTTCCTAATTTCAAATCGGCCACTGGTTGATCAATGACACAACACAAAACAGTGCCAGAGAAAAATGGAGTGTCAACAGAATGAATGAATAATTTTAAAGCGCGTAAATATCTCCACGCCGACGGCATGATCCAGCGCTGGTTTCACACACACACACACACACACACACACACACAGTGGCGGGAAGGGTGCATACATCATAACTTAACATTTTAACTTCTTCACTATCGCTCAACACATTCTAGCAGGCAGACCAGTCAATTAACATTTATGCAATACTTTCACGCAGTGACTTATGAAATTGGGATGAGATCAGATAATTATACATCCAGATTAGCAAGAAGAGAAGAAATGTGTTTTCAAGTTTCTGCGAAATGCACCGACAGAGTCTGCTCTCTTTATGTCAACAGACACTTTAGCCAACGGAAATTCCTCAATGTTTCCACCGAATGACCAACATTTACCCTCTTTGCCAGTGTACTGGTCGTGCGAAACCAATCTCTTGCGAACTCCACAGATAGTAGCACCTGTGTCTCTGAGCACACTTGCTTTGAGGCCATTTACGGTACCTGATACTAGCTTGGGCTGACCACAGTTTTCATCACCAACTGAGCAAATGACTTCCGCGACTAAAGCTGACTGCACCTGAGTGTTAACTGTAGGGTCCTGGTATTTCTGCGAACCATTTTCAGTATCTTGAATCTCTGGGTATACATTACCACTAGCAGAAGGACACCATGCAGCTATGTGACCTACACCCCCACAACAATAGCAAACTATGCCCTGCCTATTCTGTCTTTTGCTGAGAGGAGGACTACCTGAGAAACGAGAACCAGGTCTAGAATACGTATTTCCACGTCCATGAGAGCCTGATTGTTTTGAGCGCTCTGTTGGGTATTCATGTTCTGATATGCAAAACCCCTATTTGGAATAGGACCTGCGGGTTGTTAGTGTCCACGCGGAGAGTCACGAAATCCTGATCCCCGGAAATTATTCCATCTTTGACCAGTCCGACGAAATTGATTCTGAGTGGGTACATTCTGAGAAATCGACGCGGATGCAAAAATCGAGTCATCTGACTTCCGTGCCAATTTCTTTTCCGGGTGAGCCATGCGAAATGCTTCAGCACTGTCTATCAAAGCCGCGAATTTTGTCAAATTTCTTTCTTTCAAAAACACGGCGAGATCTCTAGAAACAGAAGCAATAAACTGCTCACACAAAATAAGATTCCATAGTCCATCAAAAGTCTTTTCACAATCTGATAGTTGGATCCATCTTTCCAACAAGTGAGAAAATCGCTTTGAAAAAGTTACAAAACTTTCTCCCACTTCAGGCCTAACTGATCTGAATTTTTCCCTGAATCCATCTGCAGTGCACTGAAATTTCTTAAGAAGTTCTTGCTTAAGATCATCATATGAAACTGCACCGGCAGCAGACAAAGAATGATACACAGCTAAAGCCGGGCCTTGTAGCAATGCAGTTAAGTAAACAAACCATTTACTGCTATCATAATTGAGAGCTTTAGCATGCGCTCAAACCGGTACAAAAAAGAATCAATGTCATCCCTATCTTCTTTGAAAACAGGTAGTTGGGGCAACTTTGGAAATGACGGGTTAGAGCTTCGAGTCCTAGGGGTAGTGGTCTCGCTCTGCAATTCAGCTTGTTTCAACTGAAGCTCAATTTCTTTTCCTTTAGCTTAAGGCTTTCTCTGTCAAGTTCCATCTGATAATCCATCTTCAATTTCCTTTCCTCTCTTTCCTGTTCTTCTCTTTTAGCATTCTGTTCCTGACCTTTTCTGTTCTAACTGAAATCGTTTTTCCTCTCTTTCCTGTTCTAACTGCAATTTTTTAGCATCCTGTTCTAACTGCAATCTTTTAGCTTCCTGTTCCTGTTTAATCTTTTTCCTGTTCTAACTGCAATCGTTTTTCTCTCTTTCCTGTTCCTGTTTAACCTTTTCTGTTCAAAACACTGCTCAATGTACTGCTGTAGCTTTTCGCCAGTAAAACCTAACTCCTGGGCTTGAGTCAAAAATGAATTAAACAGAGTATCATATTCCTCAGCAGAAGCCATGATCAATTGAATTCAACAGAAAAAAATAAATTGCCAAAGTAACACAACCCGAGTGACAATTCAACGACTAACTTAATGTTATACAAATCAAAAATTATTTCCCCAAGTTCCACAAGGCCAGATTTATTACAAAATCAGAAGCAAATTCAAGTTTGACACAAGAAAACAATTCCAAATCGAAGCAAGCGAAGTTTGTCAGATGAAAATTATTTCAAAATCAAAGCAAGTTCAAGTTTGACAAAAGGAAATTATTTCGAAATCAATGCAAGTTCAGGTTTAACATACCATAACAAGTTTAACATACCATACAAGAAAAGAAAACAATGTTTAGATTATATTCAGTCTAAGTACAGGCAAGCATCAGAAAACCATACTTAATGCAACAATTAATAACTATAGCAACTACCAATATTTAAATCTAAATTATAGCAAGTGAAATTTTATAAGTAATTTGCTTTTAAATGAAAACAAAACAAAACAAATAATAATAATAATAATGAAACACTATACTAAATAACAAACAACGACAGCAACATCACAACACAACAAAGAGAGAACTAAAATTCTAAACTAATATCGGTACAATAGAATACAAGAAATCAATAGAAAAAACAACTAAGTTCCACTTCGGCTAGAAAACACCGGAAGTTCCGTTAAAATGCCAAAAATAAATCCTAAATACCTACAACAACTAAAATAGGGATGTGACAACTATAACTATACAAGACAGGATCCTAATAAGTATAGAAGGAAAAAACAAAACAATACTGAATAGCTGAACTAGAATTAGGCAATATATATATGTATGTATATATATATATATATATAATATATATATATATATATATATATATATATAATATATATATATATATATATATATATATAACAGGAAGAAAAATGAATCTAAGCCCTCTCTGATCCCAGAACTATACAAAGAATCAGACCCGCAAAGAAAGAATCGGAGTATCGGGTATAATCTAAACAAACACTAACATCCTACCAAAAAAGCAATGAAAACCACAATGGAACAAGTCAATTACACAGTACACAGCTACTCTTAGCACACCAAAATTAACTACCCGAAGCTATACAAAACCTTCTACTGTTCAACCATTTACATCCCAATATTGACTCCAAATAAGATACAAGACAAATTAGTAATATAATCTAACCCCCACTAACTAACTACGGGTTTCAGGGTCACTGTGACGAGATCACTAGTTTTACCCTGCTTATTTTACTATGTAGCCTTGTTTAGTCATTGTAATCTTAGAAAGTTAGTTATTACACAGCAGACGATTACAGATACGGGGGTACACACACCGCGAGCTTGACGCAAACAGTGCAGTGACGTCAGCACTGTGTGCCATGAATCGTAAAGTTTGAGCCAATCAGGACTCAGGCAGAGCGGCTAGATCCAGTTCTGGCTGATTCAGTCCAAACCAGGTATTAGGTCAGTTGAGAGTAAGATGCACCAGGGTACACAGCTACACCTGAGTAGAGCAATACCTCCACTGAATAGACCAGGAAGCAGGACTTGAGAATCTTAGAATTCACTCAAGTAGCCACGAGCCTGACTTTGTCAAACAGGTAAATGAACATACTTCTGTTTCATCGTGATATATTTATATTATTGTTGAAATTATGTTTGTAGAATTTGCTATGCATAGATGTGAATTGTTAATCCGAATTTGCGTGACCACGTGGCGAAACACGACCGGTTGCGCCGCCATGTTGTATACCTGACGGAACCACTGTTGTTTAACCTATATGTATGTTTGCAGACCAGTGGCTGTACCAGTGAATGTTTATAATATTATTAATTCTGTATGTGTATAAGTTAGCCACGATTTATATTTATGTATGTATAGGAAATTAGAGTTGAGATTCCAGTGGACCACGGACGTAGCGGAATGTTCGTCGCTTATGTATAGAGATGTGGAGCTATCACTGAGGGCTACTTTGGCTTTCAGTGAGACGCTCTGCACAGACCTATTATTCAAGGTTGTGCAGAATTTCGTCTCTTATATTACAGACGAGCAGGCGAGCTATAACGTGCGCCCAACTCCACAGGAAAACCAAGTTGGCTGTTTAGCCCCTACAGCACAAGACTGAGAGCAACCCTGGAAAACACCCTGCAAGACCCCACAGCGTGGCAAGGGACCAAACTACACGACGACACATCGTGTACCAGAAGCTACCTCAACGAAGGACTTCAAACACACCACACTGCAGTTAAGTGACACGGAAGAAGTGCACCCAAACTGATAGCAAAAGGACCACAGTAGTCCACTCTTCAGAACTATAGTAAAACGGACCACAGTAGTCCAATCTACATGAACTCTAGTAGCCTGGGCCCTATCAAAACATAACAGCTGCCTAGACTATCAGCGATCGAATTATTTGCATCGACTTATGACTTTTTAAGGTAGATTAGTACATCGAAGATCTTGTATAGAGTAGAAGAAATAAATGTGTGATTTTAACTGTTATCAAGTGGCTGGACTACATATGATTCATAGCCGTGTGAAAGCTAGTGTGACAGTGATCTTTTACCATTTTTCTATCTATCTCTGTACCCCAGCCTTAACACAGACCGAGCTAAACAAATAAATTTATTAAAGTAATCCACAGGGTGACTAACTAGCAGTTCCCATCGAATAAAGCGTGAGGGTTACAGCATTCCATTGTGCAGAGCCCAGTAACACCTAAAACCCACGTGACACTTTAATTGGCGAGCCTAGTCAGGATCTGTGTATAATAGGAATTGGGTATAACCGGATCTAGGTACAATAAAATTAGATAACAGTAGTAGTAGTAGAATAACTTAGAATAGTTGTAAGTGTAGAACAAGGACTCAGTTTTGGTGCACTATTCTTTAGTTAAAAACTTTTTTGCTTCAATTCTTTTTGTGCCTGTATGTTGCATTGTTCTTTTGCAGGTTTTGCTTAAATAACTGTTGTATGCCATTTGACTCTTGTTTTATTCTATTATTGATTACGAATTTTATAGTCTTTGCATTGTTGTTATTTACTTGCAATATTGCTAGTGTTTTGGTATTCCACGTGATTCAGGGGTTGGTCATAGACACGTTTGACAATGTCGGACCCAGTGGCCTTGAGATTGCGCTTCAAGGAATTTGGGAGAAGCTTTATACTTAGCAGGGGGAGACCTAATTGCGTATATCAATGCAGAGGTAGAGAAACAGGAGGCTAAGGCAGAGAGAGCAGCAGAGAGAGAGGCAAAGAAGTTAGAAGCAGAGAGAGAGGTAAAGAAGTTAGAAGCAGAGAGAGAGGCAAAGAAATTAGAAGCAGAACATAAGAAAGCCGAGTTAGAAGCAGAGAGAGAACAGAAGAAACTAGAACTAGAAGCAGAGCAGAAGAAACTAGAGCTAGAGGCAGAAAGAGAACAAAAGAAGGCAGCAGCAGAGAGAGAAGCAGAAGTTAGGAGATGGGACTATGAGAGGGCAGAAAAGGAAAACGACAGACAGCATGAGTTAGAGTTGAGAAGATTAGGATCAGGAGCTTCAAGTTCTTCCTCGACCCCTCCCCACTCAGATCAACTAGAGGTAGCATCCAACCCCGCAGTAGGTATGACATTTCCACTGGGGACATTCAACGAAAGAGAAGAAGGTCTAGATCTCTATCTGACTAGGTTTGAGCACCTAGCAACTGAGTATAAACTAGATCCCACCCATTGGTCTTTCAAGCTTAGTCAAGGGCTTAGAGGAAAGGCTTATGACATCTACAGTAAGCTACCGACTGACAGAGTGACTGACTATCACAAAGTAAAAGAGGCACTCCTAACGGGATTCGAACTAACAGGAGAATGCTACCGGCAAAAATTCCGCACCAACCGGAGAGTGAAAGGAGAGAGCTATGCGCAGTTCGCGGATCGGTTGTCCACAATGCTAGATAAGTGGATTAGCCAGTCAGCCACGGCTAAGACATATGATGGACTGACAGAACTGTTAGTATGGGAACAGCTACGGGAAACCATGACCCCCGAGCTGAGAACATTCTCAGTAGAGCAGGGCGCGGAAAGACTGGAAGATCTGGTCAAGGTCGCAGATAGGTACGTGGCCGCCCACGGAGAAGCCAAGAGCTTCAGGCGAGACCTAAAGCCTAACGGGAAAGAGGCACAGAAACGAAGCCCTCACCGGGAAGAGCGCACCGCGAATAAGCCGAATCAACCCCAGACCTGGGCAAAATAAAGGACCCAACACGGAATTCGGGAAAAGAGGTCCCGCAGAACAGAAACGGTATTGTTCGTTCTGCAACAGAAATAATCACTCCACCGCAGAATGTTTCAAGTTGGCCGCACAACGTAGGGAAGAGCGCGAAAGCCGGCCAGCGCACAGAGTTCTAACTCAAAGCAGCGGTAACAAGCCACACACTATCGGAGATCACCCATCGGTGACAGACACGGTCAAGGTCAACGGAAAGAAGCGAACTGTCTGTATGACACAGGTCTATCATACGACGCGATAGTTAGCGAATCTCTTGTATCGCGCGCGGACTTGACGGACAAGACAGTCGAACTACAAGGAGCAGACTTGACGAAACCGACGACTACTTGCCCAATAGCTTGGATAGAAGTAGAGAGTAGGTACGTCACAGGACGAATCCAAGCAGCTGTTTTACAGAAACCCCTGTATGATCTAGTGCTAGGTTGTAGGTATGTGTTCTTAGGCACGCCCCCTAAAACTGTAGAGATAGCTGCAGTGCAAACCAGGGCCCAAGCTAAAACCCAACCACCCCAGCCCGAGTTAGCTCCGAATCCAGGACTCGAAGAGATCAAAACAGCACAGAAAGCGGACACCTCGATAGCCAAGTGCTTCCAGAAGCTACCCAAGGCGCACACACCCCCGCACAAAGGAGACTTCTACATGGAAGACGGAGTTCTACATCGACAAGGAGATGGAGATCACACCCAACTAGTACTACCAGCCACCCTTCGAGCCCAAGTACTAGAATTAGGCCACAGCATGCCACTCAGCGGACACATGGGAATTGGAGCCACAGTGCAGAGAATCAGCGCACACTACTATTGGCCAGGAATCACGGAGGATGTCAAGCGCTACGTGAAATCTTGCCACCAATGTCAACGATATTCCCCGCGACATCACACCGTACCAGTTACCTTAGGACCATCAGTAGTAGTCGGCGTGCCATTCCAGCAAGTCTCAGTAGACATAGTAGGACCACTGCCCATGACCAAGAAGCGGAACAGATTTCTACTCACACTCGTCGACGCATGTACGATGTGGTGCGAAGCAGTCCCGTTGCCAGCGATCGACACCAGGAAGATTGCAGATGCACTCATCGCCATCTTTACCAGAGTCGGATTCCCGGACAGCATTAGAACGGATAACGGATCTCAGTTCACCGGCCGCCTGATGCAAGACGTGTTCGAGTTGATACAAGTTCATCACATTCGCACACCACCATACCACCCAGCTAGCAACGGACAAGTAGAAAGACTGAATGGAACCCTTCTCACCATACTCAGGAAAGTAGCCGACGACAATCCAGAAGCGTGGGACACCTACGTGAATGCGGCACTGTTCGCATATAGAGAAACGCCCCATGCAGCCACAGGCTACACCCCGTCAACATTGCTATTCGGCAGACCTCTAGCAGGACCGCTAGAAGCCCTACGCAGAAGTTGGACGGAAGCCAAGATAGACGACACACCAAGAGGTGCCACCAAGTACGTCGCAGACCTGCAGGAAACCCTCAAAGCAACGTGGAAGAAAGCTGGTGAAGCACTGAAGAAGGCAAGAGCCCGTCAGGCGAAGTACTACAACCGCCACGCGAAGGACCGAGAACTGCAAGTCGGCGATCAAGTGCTACTCTTACTTCCAAGTGGAACCAACAAGCTGGACATCGCTTGGAGAGGACCGTACCGGGTGACTGCCAAGAAATCCAAGACAGTCTACCAAGTAGAGGTGAACGGGAGAGCCCGATACCACCACATCAATCTCCTCAAGAAATACACGGACCGACCAGCGACCCCCAGCACTCACAACTTGCTAGCCATCGCCATCGCGGAAGAAGGAGAAAGCATGGAGACGAATGCAGTAGAGTATCCCCTGCATTCCAAAGAAACCCACAAAGACGTGATACTCAACGGAGACCTAGCCGCCAAACAGCAACAGCAAGTACTACAGGTCATTCGACAACATCAGACTGTGCTCACAGACCGACCAGGGAGGACAGACCTCGTCGAAGTAACCCTAACGGTGACCGACCCAACTCCCGTCCGCCAGAAGCTCTACCCGATGCCACTGTCTCAGCAGCGAGCCATCAAGGAAGAGATAGACACCTTACTGGCAGCCGGAATCATCTCAGAGTCTACTTCACCCTACAGCGCAGACACGGTATTGTTGTGAAAACCCAACGGAGAGCATCGACTGTGCATCGACTTCAGACTGTTGAATGCCGTAACGCAGTTCCAGCCAGAGCCACTCCCGGACCAGACAGACCTATTTGCCAAGCTACAGCGAGCGAAGTACTTCTCACGCATCGACCTCAGCAAAGGATACTACCAGATACCAGTGCAACCGAAAGTCCGAAAGTACCTAGCGTTCAGCACTATGGAAGGACACTTCGAATTCAATGTACTTCCATTCGGACTCCACAACGCACCCAGCATCTTCAGCGCCATGATGCGAAAACTCCTGGCACCCCTGAGCAGCGAGCACCTACACTCGTTTATGGACGACATCCTCATCGCAACACCTATGTGGGAGGAACATGTCACACTCCTACAACAACTTCTCGCCCGCCTCAGAGACACTAGATTGACGGCAAGACCCACCAAATGTCAGATTGGATTCACAGAGCTAGAATTTCTGGGACACACCATCAGTCAAGGAAGCCTGCGACCGGTAGAAAAGACCGTGAAACGCCTACTCGACGCTCCTAGGCCCAAGACCAAGAAGGAAGTGCAGTCGTTTCTAGGACTCTGCGGCTTCTACCAGAAGTTCATCCCCAACTACAACAGCATCGCCGTGCCACTGACAAATGGAACCCGGAAAATCGCCCCGGACAAAGTCGTATGGACAGCCGAATGTGAGACAGCATTCCAAACACTCAAGGACAAAATGACCTCGGCGCCAGTTCTTCACCTACCCGATTTGACTCAGCCCTTCGTTCTTCGCACCGACGCCAGTGACTTAGGACTCGGAGCAGTACTGCTACAGCGCGACTCCAAGAATGCAGAGACGCTATTCCCTGTCTCCTACGCCAGCAGAAAATTGAGACCCGCCGAGACCCACTACGCCACTTTGGAGAAAGAATGCCTTGGACTAGTCTGGGCCATACAGAAGTTTCAACTCTACCTGTATGGGACGCACTTCACAGTTCAGGTGGACCACCAACCTCTCGTTCCTGGCAGCCTCCAAATCCCTGAACTCTCGCCTGATGAGATGGGCACTCACCCTTCAGGCATACTCATTCCAAATCGAGTACATCCCCGGCAAAGAGAACCACGGAGCCGACTACCTCAGTCGCCATCTCGTGGAGGACACAGCAGCTGTCGCCCACCCAACACAACTAAGGGCCACAGCACCAGAATTCGTCCCCGTCCAGTAGAACCCTGTCACTAGTGTCCATAGCTACCTGGCATAGCATTGCAGCGCAGGTAGAGCAACTTAATTAGTTTGTAAATAGGACCCTAGGATAGTGCAATGTTAAACTAGGCTCTGTAGTAGAAAAAGGTTGAATCCAGTAGTCATCGCCTTTTTTCAGTTGAGGGAGCCTGTGACGAGATCACTAGTTTTACCCTGCTTATTTTACTATGTAGCCTTGTTTAGTCATTGTAACCTTAGAAAGTTAGTTATTACACAGCAGACGATTACAGATACGGAGGTACACACACCGCGAGCTTGACGCAAACAGTGCAGTGACGTCAGCACTGTGTGCCATGAATCGTAAAGTTTGAGCCAATCAGGACTCAGGCAGAGCGGCTAGATCCAGTTCTGGCTGATTCAGTCCAAACCAGGTATTAGGTCAGTTGAGAGTAAGACGCGCCAGGGTACACAGCTACACCTGAGTAGAGCAATACCTCCACTGAATAGACCAGGAAGCAGGTCTTGAGAATCGTAGAATTCACTCAAGTAGCCACGAGCCTGACATTGTCAAACAGGTAAATGAACATACTTCTGTTTCATCATGATATATTTATATTATTGTTGAAACTATGTTTGTAGAATTTGCTATGCATAGATGTGAATTGTTAATCCGAATTTGCGTGACCACGTGGCGAAACACGACCGGTTGCGCCGCCATGTTGTATACCTGACGGAACCACTGTGTGTTAACCTATATGTATGTTTGCAGACCAGTGGCTGTACAAATGAATGTGTATAATATTATTAATTCTTGATGTGTATAAGTAGCCATGTTTTATATTTATGTCTGTATAGGAAAGTAGAGTTGAGATTCCAGTGGACCACGGACATAGCGGAATGTTCGTCGCTTATGTATAGAGATGTGGAGCTATCACTGAGGGCTACTTTGGCTTTCAGTGAGACGCTCTGCACAGACCTGTTATTCAAGGTTGTGCAGAAGTTCGTCTCTTATGTTACAGACGAGCAGGCGAGCTATAACGTGCGCCCAACTCCACAGGAAAACCAAGTTGGCTGTTTAGCCCCTACAGCACAAGACTGAGGGACCAACCCTGGAAAACACCCTGCAAGACCCCACAGCGTGGCAAGGGACCAAACCAAACTACACGACGACACATCGTGAACCAGAAGCTACCTCCACGAAGGGCTTCAAACGCACCACACTGCAGTTAAGTGACATGGAAGAAGTGAAACCAAACTGATAGCAAAAAGACCACAGTAGTCCACTCTTCAGAACTGTAGTAAAACGGACCACAGTAGTCCAATCTACATGAACTCTGGTAGCATGTGCCCTATGAAGACATAACAGCTGCCTAGACTATCAGCGATCGAACCATTTGCATTGACTTATGACTTTTTAAGGTAGATTAGCACATCGAAGATCTTGTATAGAGTAGAAGAAATAAATGTGTGATTTTTAACTGTTATCAAGTGGCTGGACTACATATGATTCTTAGCCGTGTGAAAGCTAGTGTGACAGTGATCTTTTACCATTTTTCTATCTATCTCTGTATCCCAGTTTTAACACAGACCGAGCTAAATAAATAAATTTATTAAAGTAATTCAGCGGGTGATTAACTAGCAGTTCCCATCGAATAAAGCGTGAAAGTTACAGCATCCATTGTGCAGAGCCCAGTAACCCATAAACCCCACGTGTCACCACTGTAACGAAAGGGATTATATAAAGAAACTGCGTGTCTGCATGTATATATACAAATAGTTTGCGTACTCACGTACTTCGGAGAGGTAATCCGTGAATCATATCATTCACAAAACACACACATAAGTCCCAGCCAGATAATCCGGGAATTAAATATCCATTCACAAAGCCACCAAAAAAAGTCCCAGTCACCGTCGACAGAGAGAGTTACCCCCAAGAGTCTTACGGAGGTTAGGATCTGCTGTGTCTTTCTGTTGTATCTAAACTTTGTCTCTGTCTATATACTATCTTCCGTTCCTCTCAATTTCTCCTTGTCCTTCTCTCTATCTATCCTAGGCTGTCTCCTCTCTCCACCGTCACCTTCACCACCCTCAATCTTCCTCGGCCGCCGCTGTTGCTGCTGCTGCTGCTGTTGCTACTGCTGCTGACGTGGCAGTGGTTGCTACTGCTGCTGATGTGGCAGTGGTTGCTACTGCTGCTGATGTGGCAGTGGTTACTACTGCTGCTGATGTGGCAGTGGTTGCTACTGCTGCTGATGTGGCAGTGGTTGCTACTTCTCATCTTCGACCTCATCTTCTTCCATCTTCCGTTCCTTCTTCCTCTGCTTCCCCTTCCTCTTCTCCTTCCGTTTTCCGTTCCTTCTTCCTCTGCTTCCTCTTTCTCTTCTTCTCGAAGCTTCTTCTTCTTCTTCTTGAAGTTTCTTCTTCTTCTTCTTTCTCTTCTCTCTTGAAGGCTGTCTCCTCTCTCCACCGTCACCTTCACCACCCTCAATCTTCCTCGGCCGCCGCTGTTGCTGCTGTTGCTACTGCTGCTGACGTGGCAGTGATTGCTACTGCTGTTGATGTGGCAGTGGTTACTACTGCTGCTGATGTGGCAGTGGTCGCTACTGCTGCTGATGTGGCAGTGGTTGTTACTGCTGCTGATGTGGCCGTGGTTGCTACTTCTCGTCTTCGACCTCATCTTCTTCCATCTTCCATTCCTTCTTCCTCTGCTTCCCCTTCCTCTTCTCCTTCCGTTTTCCGTTCCTTCTTCCTCTGCTTCCCCTTTCTCTTCTCTCTTGAAGTTTTCTTCCTCTTCTTCTTTCTCTTCTCTTGAAGTTTCTTCTTCTTCTTCTTCTCTTCTCTCTTGAAGTTTCTTCCTCTTCTTCTTTCTCTTCTCTTGAAGTTTCTTCTTCTTCTTCTTCTCTTCTCTCTTGAAGTTTCTTCTTCTTCTTCTTCTCTTCTCTCTTGAAGTTTTCTTCTTCTTCTTCTTTCTTTTCTTCTTTCCGCCTCGAGGCCCCTTGGCCGGAAACTTCTGCAGTCACAGCTGCCAGAAGTACAACACAACCACTCCGTGGTCCAGTCAAGAAAAGAATGCCTACACGTTTGAATGTGATTGGTGAGTCGTCACATGACTAGCTCAACCAATCAGAATTCAGTTATCAATAAAAAATATTAACATTTATGTCTTCACACAGGAATAGATTACAATACACAAACAGTCATCGGACCGAAATAGTATAAAACCGGTCCGTGACAAAGAAATATGGCTGAATCTGTATCATTAACACACTGAATCATGGCCAAATGTCCACCTGGATAAAAGGATGCTGGAATAAGACATGGAGCAGCTTCTTTAAGGGGAGAAAATACAAACTCGTTTTCCAAGTCTGTGGACAATTTTCCTACAGTGAATGTGATGGAGTTAGGTGGAACGCGTGTCCTGCCAATCAACTGAACTCTGCACACCCTAAACTGCTCTGAATTTTCTCTCATCATTGTGGCCTGTAAAATTTGTGTGCGCCAACGGACTTCACAACTCCCGAAGTCTACCACCATGCCAAACTTGGAGAGAAAATCCAGCCCAATCAACATGTCATCATCAATGTCTGCAGCTACCACACTCTCTACTACACTCTCATCACCTATCGTTATCTTCACATCTTCCACCACCTCACCTAATATCATATCACTCCCAATGCCTTTCAATTGTATAGGCTGTAACCGACTGGGGTATTACTAAAATATGAATAACTAATGATATATACTCAATCTATCTGCATATCAAATTACTTATGGCTGCATGTTCGATTTCATTCATACCCACACATCGGCCATCTAACATACCAAGGGAGCCCACACAGTAATGATATCGTCACGCTCATAAGATAATTGCCTAACTCAATTTTCATAGTTTCAAGATAAACGATAAAAACATGTTATTTTTTAAACTGAAAATTCTTTAAAGATTTTTTTTGCATATATCGTCACAGAATGAAGTTGCCAATGTATGTTGAAGCCAGTTTTGAGAAATGTGTGTTCCTTTGCCTGCAAACTGATTTAGGCAGAATGAGCACTAACAAAAGCTGAGATAGGCAAGAAGTGAAACTTCAGATAGGCATAAGAAAGTTTTTAAAAGACAAAAACACAAGATAGGCAATATTGAATATTTTTTTCATTTAATCAATAACATAAAGATAAACAAAAAACTTCATGTACTTGCAATGTCAACGGTAAAACATGACAAGCCTAAATAAACAACACATAGTTTTTTCATAAACATACACATCTTCTATGCGCTTGCAAACAAAATGTCAATAGAAAGAATCCTTTTTAATTTAATGTGATCTAACAAACTGTGATCTACTTGCAGCAGTGATGTATTACTTTCTAAGCCTATTCCTGTCCTATCCCGTAACTCGGAGGTCGTAGGAGCACCACAGATGATCGTTTAACCAGCGTACTTCATCTTTCCCTGTCTTCAGCAACCCTCATGGTTTCGCTCAGTGTCAAACCAGTCCATTCTCGAATGTTGTCCTCCCACCTCTTTTTCGGTCTCCCTCTTCTTCTACCTCCTTGCACTGTGCCTTGCAGGATAGTCTTTGCAAGACCTGATTATCTGGTGACGTGGCCATGCCATCGGAGTTTCCGTTTTTTTACCACTGTGAGCAGGTCATCGTGTTGTCCAATGGCTTGTGTGATGGTCTGTCGGACTTCGTCGTTGGTGATGTGCTGGTGTAGGAAATGCCCAGAAATCTTCTGTAGCACCTCATCTTCATGCTTTGTATTCGTCGTTGTAGATCTGCTGTGAGGGTCCATGTCTTGCAAGCGTATAGGAAGATGGAGATGACAAGAGAGCGCAGCAGTCTTACCTTGGAATGTAAACTGATGGTCCTGTCTTTCCAAATTGGCTTCAACCTCGCCAGGGCAGCAGTTGTTTTTGCGATCCTTGAGAGGACTTCCTGTCGGGAGCCATTGTCTATTACTTTGTACTTGACTAAAGGCATCATAGAACACATCCTCTCCTCATAAAAAGACATAATACACAAACACATCTTCTGTGTGCTTGCAAAATAAAAAAAAAATAAACACAAATAATTATTGTTAATGTGATCCAAACTAAAGGTGCAGTAAAGTGTGTACTTGACTGTTGGCATCTTATCACACTCCCCCTTCCCTTACTTTTACCCTTGTAAAATGTTATTCATTTATTTAATTAACTCAAAGCATCATGGAACACTCGCTCTCCTCTTAAAGGTAATTATTAAACTTGCTTAATTAACTTCTGTGAGCTTGCAAAACAAACAATTATTTGTATGTGATCCATACAAAAGGTAATTCACTTGCAGCAGTGAAGTATTACTTTGTACTTGACTCAATGCATCATAGAGCACTCCCTCTCCCCTCCCCTTCTACCTGCACCCAGGCATAGAAAGTCTTTTCCGGACAGGACGTCTCTGTGTGCTTTGTAGAGGTCTATTCAGGGCTGCCATTTCCATCTTAGTGTGAAATGGAACGTTTCAAGTTCTTACAAGACACTAATATCTGTTACACTTGACGGGGCTAAACCATGTTAGACGCTCAACGTGAAGCACCTGCAACATCTTTATTTCACATAAAGTGGCAATAACTTCCTCGGGGTGATCTTCCAGTTGTGGCAAAGTGTGAAGTTGCAGATGGGTAAGCGGTAGTTGAGCTAAGCAGCTCAAGTCTGAGAGGGAAAAGCTCGAATTCCCACTGGCCCTAAACACTTTGATTCCTACTTCCTGCCCATGCACTTGTCTCTTGGACAACTCTTCCGGGACAAAACTACTCATTTGTGTGTGAGGTCTGTTGGATCAGCTTGGGAATATTGGATGCTTTCTGCCAAATGGTCACTGGGCCTTCCTATGATATTATTTGGCAATGTAGGCATTTTATATGTATGGGTTTTGTTGATATTGTATAATGATGCTTGTATTCTATTTTGTTTTGTAAACGGAGGTTCAATAAATTAGAGTATAGCCTCAGCGTCCCCTGCGTGGGATGTCTTTATTGTAAAGTGACCAGCTGGTAGATTGCCTTCAGTGTTACCACTAGGGTTGTTTCGGCAGATCTTTTAAGCGGATCAGGGGTGAGTCCTCTTTCACTTCTCTGGTCCTGATTTGGCTCGGAAAAGTCTGCTGGACCTAAAGCAATAACCATATAATGTAATGTAATGTCGTCTTCCTCACTTGACGAGGAGGACTCAGGCTGGTAGCTTCCCGCGCTTCATCGTCACAGTCGTGGGGATCTATGGACACACGCATATACAGACGCATCTATAAATAAATATGCTCGATATTTTATGTAACATAAAACGAGAACAATGGTTAGCAATGCTAAATGGTAAATAGCCAAGTAGGCCTATTTTTAACTTTATTTAACGTTTTTTTACAGTCAGTCTGCCGTTTAAGACAAAATGCCTATCTCAGCTCTGTCTTAATTTGCAAATTGCCGATATCAATCGCTTCACGTTGAAGATGATGCTTGGAACAGCATTTATAGCCATTTTCCTACAACACCTAAGAATAACAAGTTCTAAAATTGATTACTTACCTTCGTCTTCTGATTGAAGTATGTTTTGCAACATCTCTGTTGCTTTTTCAGCCCAAAATTGTTCAATGCGTCTGGGCGCCGCCATATTGGTTGCAAAATGCCTATGTCAGGAATGAGATAGGCAATTTGCCATACGAAGCTGTGGCGACCGTTACGATTTAGATAGAGACTTGTACTCTCTAGCACAGATGGCTTGTCTTCCCAGGGCTTTGTTTTTACCCCTACTGCACAACTGCCTAAGTCTGAGTTAGGCATTTATGTTATGAGCGTGACGATATTATGCTTACTTTCTGGCTATATTCATACAACACTCGCATAAGACAAAACTATCAACACAATAAACACATATCCTTTCAATACACAGATCTAAAATAAAATTATCCACTAATCACAAAAATTTTGATGCTAATATTAATGCCGGCGTCTAATGCTAACACAATAAATAATTAGTGCACACACACACACACACACACAAAAACTACACAAAATAGGGCCCAAAAGAAAAGAATATATTTTCAATTAGTCCATCAGTCCGCTTCTTGTTCTTTTCGAATCCTTGTTGCCCATGCTTTCTGGCTGGCAAATGTTCGTTAAATTAGAATAAATGTACTCACAGGCGAGCGTCTGATACCCCGACTACACTACACTTTACGTCATCTCGACGACTCTTCAACAACTTCTATTTCACAGCAGCTGCAGACCTCACTGTCCCTACCGGACTCGAAACTCTGTAGAATATCAGCATTCTTACAGTAACCAATCATTATTATTATACTAAATAATTTCACACTTGCATCATTTTTTCAGTCTTCTCATCACTAATCTGAGCACTGTTAGAAAAATCGAAGTCAACATTTTATTTACATTCAGATCTATCTCTGGTGTTTTTGTTGGCTTCTATTTATTTTCTCATATACAGAAAATACTAAATAGTATAATAGTATACATCATAGCTTCAATATGGTTATATTAAGTTAGCTTACAAATAAAAGGCATAACACAAATTCTAAAACAACATTCAAACATAGCCCTGTGAACAAAATGAATAGATCTAGAACCTTTCTCTTTCACTAGGTTAGCTAGTTACAACTAGAAATCATAACACAATTAGTTTTCTGAAAGAAAATTCAAACATATAGGTATGAACAAAAAATGACTAGATCTAGAACATTTTCCTCTTCATAAAATACGTATAAAAAAATTATATATTTACCCGTTCTCTTCCAACGGAGATTATTCCTGCATTTTGTTTCTAGGACATAACGGACGATAGAGAGCGACTGCGTCATGTGACAAACTCATTCTAAACACTGCGCAATCACAGGCGCATCAATCTAAGTACTGCGCAATCACAGGCGCATCAACATATATATTTATACACACAAAATGTTTTGTAACGGGCGCGCGTTAGAAAATTTGCGATCCGTTACATAGGCCTTCTTTTTTTTTTCATTTCCCACCGTACTCTGCACGTCCTTCTTCACTACCGTGACTTGAGCCGCAGAATCAACAACTGCCGAAATCGGCTGGTCTTCCACAAAAATTGATACCAACATACTTTTACCCTCTGCAAGCGGGCTAGTAGCATAGACAGTTTTTATCTCCATCCTCCCCACCTTTCCTATTTCCCCCTGTCTCTGCTGTTTTTGAGAGAATTTGTGCCCGTTCAAATTCCCTCCCTCCCTTTTAACTCTGGTCAAACGAGTCGATGTACCATTTGAGCTCTTACAGTGTTTTCTGGTGTGACCCTTTTTATTACACAATCCACAAAATGGGTCGTTGATGCACCTGCTAGCCAAATGCCCCTTCTGCTCACACTTGAAACAAACTACTTCCTGACATTCATTAGCCATGTGACCCTTTTTCTGACAACGGAAACACCTTCGAACAGAATTGTCAGTGACCATTTGAGTTAATTTTTGCACACTGCTTTCCAGGTCTTTCAATTTGTTCTGTAACCCCCCTGAATTGGTCTCTTGCTTCAGCTCATCGAGCTGTGTTGTAAGAGCTTCGATGTACTTTTTCAGAGAATGCTTCTCTTCCTCTCCTTGTTTGTCATCTTAACTTTTTAACTTTTGGAACTTTGTCCTTTTATTAGCAAAATCACATATAATTAAAGCATGAAACAAGGCTCATAGCCCAGGGGGGGCATTTTAGCCAAAAAAGGGGAAAAGGGGGGATGGGGAATTACATTAAAAAACAAAGAACGGCACAAAAAAAGCTGCTCCATAGGCATCACAAGATAAACCTCTGAAATGTAAAACACCCGTTTTAAGTTTTATGTTGGGTCAACATGGAAAGAAAAATGCACAGCATTTCATGGTTCACAAAATAAGACAAAAGGGAATGCACAATATATAAATAGTGACATAACTCAAACTGCAATAAAGCGGCTTAAATTTAGCAACCTGTTCTTTGATTCAATATTCGTCCAAACAAGAAAATAGAAGTTTGACATAAAATTAAAAGAGAACTGTGTGTCACTATTGGAAAAATTGAAAAAATAATCCCAAAAAAACGGCTCAAATCAGACAATCTGCGTTTAGATTTAGAGTTCAATAACTGATTTAACTTATAGGCATTCGGGTGATTCCTGAAGTATTGAGGTATTAAAGAAAGTCTGTTAACAACCAACACAGAATTTGTACATCTAAACAGATAATGAAATTCATCACCTAGTTCATCCAGATCACACAGAGTAAACATTGGAGATTGTCACAGCTCTAATTTTTGATGTGGTTATCATCATCCCCATCACCTTTTGATTCTCTACATACATCTCTATTCCCTCAACTGCTATCTCCAAAGAGGTGTATTGTCTGCCCAAACCAAAAAATACGGCTTCTTTATTCCTGCAGCCAACCAAAAATCTCCTGATAACTTCATTTTCTAAGTATTGTTCAGGAAGACCAGCAAAAGCATCAGTGCCCACCCCTCTTACTCTATCTGCATATTCTCGTAGTCCCTCCTTCTCTTCCTGTACAAGATTTGCATATTGCATCCTGAGAGCTTCAAAGGACATGAGCCGTCCAAATCGTTTTTCCAAGGCTTCCATAGCTCTCATGAAATCTAATCTCGTTGCTGCAGGCAGCTGTTCAAAATAATGCAATGCATCACCTGTCAAATGCATTCCTAAATACAACGCCGCTTCCTCCATGTTCCATTCCCTCAAGAACATATGTCTCCTGAATTGGCCCATGAAATCCTTCCAGGGTGTTCGGCCATCGTAGAAGGTCAATTTTGGCAACATCCTCTCCCCTCTCCTGTGCTTGATTTTCTCTTCTTGCTGCATGTCCCATCTTCCATACTCACGTCCTCTTTCTCTCTCTTCACCCCCATATCCGAACCGATCATCACCATATTCAGTTTCATCATCTTTCACCCTTCTGTCTTCGTCTAAGTCTCTCTCCCCTCTGCCTCCTTCATTATTTCTTTCTCTTCTGCTTTCTTCCCTTTCTTTCCCCCTTCTGTCACAGTCAAATTCTCTCAGTTTCCTACCGTTATCACTTTGTCTTCTCCCTCTATTCTCTCTTTTTTCATCATATTCCCACACACCCAAATCCAAGACAATTTATCTCCTCACTTCTCTGAAACCCTTCACTGGTTCCGAGTAATGACGAGGTACCACAGATTCAGCTATATAAGTCGGCAGCGGTGCAGAACTTGCCCTCTGTGGCTCCAAGAATACCCTATTCCCCATCCTATACCGGACTTGATCTTGCAATTCCTCTAGGGCCTTGGTTCGCCGTTCCACCTCCTCTTGTTGCCGGGCAATGTCTCTCAACAACTGTTCCCTGCACACTCCTCGGCTATCTTCCATCTCACTCTCCCTGCTCACTCTTCTCACTCCTCCTCCAGGTTGCACCTGAACCGGTAAGGTTTCCCGTACCACACACTCTCCCTGCTGCTGCTTTACCCACCCTCGCATCATTCTGCGATCACTATGGCTCAACCCCTCCATCCTTTCGAAATCTTCCATTGTCAGATCAGTGTTTTGCAAAAAAGCAGCAACCAATCTTGCTTTCTCCACCGGCACATTCAAAGCAGCCATAATATCATCCACCCTAATAACTCTCAAATATTCCGCCCCCCTATCCCCATTCCTATCCTCTTCCCCTGAACTCCACATCTTGATATCTCACCCCAAACTCCACATAAAATATCCTGTATTCTGGAATAAACAACAACAAACAAACAAAACATATAAACAATCTTCATTCAATATATCAAGTACATACATGCCGACTCTCCCTTTTGAGTTATAATGACCAATTATGTTAACAAAAAATGTAATTCCCCCAATCAAATCATAACGCCCGAGAAACTCACCACCCAACAACTTGACACGGGAAGCTCCAATTGTTGAATCGGACAGGCGGGTACCGGCAGTGGCAGAATCAGGCCTACGTCCAGAACAAGGCATGGATATGTAAGTGTAGTTTCCGGACTGGGGTCGCTGAATGGCAGGTCTAGGAGGAAGTGGTGGTTTCGACGGTTTCGAAGTGGATCTACCGGTGGTGCTGCTGTCCTGGGGTTCAAACATGGGAAGGTATAAATTTGATGCTTCAGACGTGGTTTCGAATGGCCTTACCATATCCTGCTCCAGCAAGGGTGGGAAGCACTTGGAGTGTGGACGGCGCTGCGTTCGTTGTGCCTGAGCCTGGACAGGCGACAAGTAGCTGGAACACACCAACGAACCCCAAAGTTAAAATCTGTCCTGCAGGGTTACGTTCTGACTATCTATCTATCTATCTATCTATCTATCTATCTATCTATCTATCTATCTATCTATCTATCTATCTATCTATCTATCTATCTATCTATCTATCTATCTATCTATCTATCTATCTATCTATCTATCTATCTATCTATCTATCTATCTATCTATCTATCTATCTATCTCTATCTCTCTGTCTCTATCTATCCATCCATTTATCCATCTATCCATCCATCCATCTATCCATCTCTCTATCTATCTATCTAAAGCAATAGCTGGTGATGATCAGACTACAGGGAGAATTATACAAAATACAAAGCCCGGTAAGAACTACCGATTAAATCATACAAGTTGTTCCATGCGACTTAATCTCATGACTGATCGCACGAAGCAACCGGGTACACGCTAAGATTAATTCCATACAACAGAGGTGGAAGTTGGTTTTTACTGCGGCTGGTTCATAGGCCTCTGTCTTTGTTCCTACAGTGCTCGCCCTTGTTGCTACCTGCATGTTGTGAAAGCTATGGCCAACAGTTCGAGTTCGAGCAGCTCGGAGGATTGTGAGAGAGAAGATTGTTTGCCATATTTAGCTGTTATAGCAGCAGATGAGGAGAACACTTTTGTCGATGCTGAGTACGGCCATGAATAGGGAGAAGGTAGACACTCGGGGCTTATTCTGCTATTTGATCCGATGACATCCTTTCACCTTTGTGTTGTGGTGTCGACCATTTTCTTCAGTTGCAATGTCATGGACGCCATAGCACGGTCTGATTGGTCCGGACTCATGATTTCATTGTAGGAATTAGAACAAGTTATAGCTTCTGAATCTATGATGGAATCGCATGAGAATTTATCGTAAGCTTGTTGTACAACTTACTGCAGCATGTGACAGGGTAAATCTTATGAGAATCGGTAGGTCTGACTGGGGCTTTGATGTGTATATAGCGTGGTCTCACGTCGTTCACGAATACATTTGAAATGCAAACAAAGTGATATTCCTCTTTCCACTTGCCATTCAAGCACATAACAAACAAGTCGGTAGGTCTTACTAAACATACTCTACAACTCTCATGGTTAGTTATTTTTTTTTTTTTTTATTTTTTTTTTTTTTTTGTTTTTTTTTTTTTTTTTTGTTTTTTTTTTTTTTTTTTTTTTTTTTTTTTTTTGTTTTTTTTTTTTGTTTATTAATAATGTATAAATATTTATGTGTGTGTAAAAGAAGAATGAATGGACATGTTTAATTGACAGACAATGTAATTTCCATGCTTTTGGATTAATAAAGTAATATCGTATCTTTTCTTATCTTATCTTGTCCTCGAACAGTGATCCGCCGCGAGGTACTACATTACATGCACGCTTCGTTTCGGAATTCCATTGGTTTGTGTTTTGTCCCTATCCCACAACTTCCTTGTGTAAGAGGGCCCAACACAGTAGGCCTCCACACCAATAAATGCCTGATTTTGTGATTTCTGAAAACACTGTTAATAGTAAACAGCACTGGCTAAAACAGGTCCAGATGAAGACTGCGTAGTTGAGACTAGCCGAACCTCTCCACCACTCCACACTAGTTAAGAAGCGAACTAAGTCTCGTGTAGACTCAGTTACGCGGTGCGGTCCCCATGCTATCAGTATCGCGAAGTCCTACCAAAGAGCGTATTATAGAAAGAGGGGTAAATTGGTCCAGAACCGCGTGACGGAAGATACGAGTTACGCTCCCTTGTCGACATGCTATAAATGGCTCGTGGCAGAAAGACAAAAGGCGACCCAGTAAAACAGGGTGTTACGTTGAGACGCGCATGATGGTGCGTGTGAAATGCGCACGATAGTATGTGTGAAGCGCGTGCAATGGTAGGCTTGCGTGTGTGCGCGCGATAGATCTGTTCGTTTTATTTTGCAACGCATGCAGTAATAGAGTGTATTTATCTTTGATTTGATTTTGCGTTGTTATTAGTAGAGGTTTTGTGTAACGTTGGTGTTTTTAGTTGGTCGATATTATTTGAGAATTTTCGAGAATTGGTTGTTTACTATCGATCGAAGCGTATGGATTGTTTTGTTGGTAACCATGGAAGCTTCCATTCCAAATAGGGTTGTGTGACGTGAGACAGTGATGATGAAATTAATTTTGATTGGTTGTGGTGTTTCATGTATGATATTCTCGTTTGTTCTCGAGTATGTAGAGACTATATAAGTGCCGCACTGTTTCAAAATAAGTGTTGTTGATAGTTGTGTGTGTTGAAAGTAAAAAGTTGAGAGTGGAAAAAGCGATTGCATACAGTTGTTGATGGGTGCTGAATAAAAGTGGAAAACTTCATACGTCGACTCTGTGACTTGTATGCTGATTGAACGGGTTGCGTGGATAAACGAATCCAGAGTTACACCTATCAGGATTTCAAGCATCGGGGCTGAATCAAATACTGATAGAAAAACACCAACATCGAACGAGTGTAACACAGGGCGGTGACCTTTGCACAGCCATCAATTGCCGTAATGCCAGATACAAGAAAAGTTGTGATGGCAAGTTCTTTTTCAAGTTTCCAAGAGACAAAGAAAGGTAAATTGCAATCGAAAAACTTCTTTTTTGTGTGTTTATATAGGCCTAAACCAAGACCGCTGCAGTGTTGTTAAAACAATCGGGAAGAGGTTTCAGTGATTCATGTTATATCTATTCTATGTGCTAAAACAAAAACTATTTGCTTGCTGACAGTTTACGTTCAAAAGGTCGCTCACTGTTTACGTTGTTTCTAGGTTGTTTGACTATTATATTTGTGCTTACATTTCAAAAGTAGTTGTTGTCAGATTGGCAGTTTGGCTTCGTCAAACTGCTTATGTTAACAAGTTAAATTAGATTAAGTCTGTTTTCTCCTCGTGATCAAATACTGTGCAAGATAACCCCTTACCTAGGCACAAAAATGGTCCTTGATCTGTTGTAATACCTTTTCGTTTGAGTATAAACGGAAAGAAAAATGTAATGTAGAAACGCAGTCCTTGTTCTGATCTGTGAATTTCTGCGCATTAGATCTAAATTCACAGGCGGCGGAAGCAGGTGGGGAGGCAGGGGGGGGGCAGGGGGGCCATGCCCCCCTAGAAGAATGTTGGATGGGGCAGCCTTATATAATTGCCCCCTCCAATAATGAGTAGGTGGGGTTTTTTTGTTTGTTTTTTTTTTTTTGTTTGTTTTGTTTTTTGGCCAGGGCATCAAAGGATTTTTTTTTCTTCTAATGGAATCAAGCAATACAAGTGTTTATCATCATAATCATCATCATCACCCTCTGATCAGTGAGAGAAGTCCGTCCCTTCGTCATCATTTCCTGTCGACGCGTCATAATCGTTAGCCTTCTGTAGATCAAAGTGACCGACAGTTTTCGACATCGTGCACGTCACAGTCGCGTTTTGAAAACTTTAATTTGCTGTCAGTTTTTACAGTCGACCGTTTTCAATATCAGCAATTTTCTCGACTACAAGTGAAGAAGTCAGCAAAATGGCAAATGCTTTGACAACTGGTGTTATTGTTCCTCGTTAAGCATCCCGACAGACTCTCCGTGACAACCAACTTGCGGCCACTCCAGAAGAATATTTCAAGATTAGCATTGCCATTCCTTTCTTGGAACACCTGTCAACCGAATTGGACTCGAGGTTCAAAAATGCTGGTCTAGCAGTTGATGGTCTATGTCTGGTACCAAGCACTTTAATAGACAACCAGGATGGTTTCATGCAGGTTCCAGAAGGGGTGATGCTGGCAATGTTGTGGGAGTCTGACCTACCAGACAACGCTACCCTTGATGCAGAATACCAACGGTGGGTTTGCAAATGGCGAAGTGCTGCTGAGAATGCGACAGCTATCATCCCATTAACGGCATCAGAAGCACTGAAACATTGTGACAGGGATTTTTTTTTATCCCAAGCTGTTCATCATGCTTTAGAACCTTTGCACCCTACCTGTCACTACTGCCGAGTGTGAGCGTTCAAACAGTCAGTTGCGCAACCTGAAAAACTACCTGCGCTCTACAATGTGGCAACAGAGACTAAATGGACTTGCTTTACTGAAAGTGCACAGGGATGTTGATATTGACTTCAAAGAGGCAGTGAACTGTTTTGCCAAAAGATACAATTCACAAATGGTACTAATACCGAGGAACCTAGTGCAGCAAGACTGAATTAAGTGAAAGCAGGGCGGTGATGTTCATAAACTACAAGGTAAAGCTTTATACCGTTAACGATCAACAAAAAGTAGTTAATAATAATAGTTTACAAAACATCTCTGCTGATAAATAAATGTGTGTGTGTGTTTTTTTTTTTTTTAAGGGAGGGGCAGAGGATAATTTTTGTACCCCAGAGTTTTTGACAGTTCAATTGTTCAAAAAGCTCAAAGCACAGGCGGCGGAAGCTGCTCAGGATTGGGGGGGCACACACACATTTTATTCACCGACATCAGGGCCGGACCTGGGAAAAGTCGAGGGTGGGAGGGGCGGGGGTTACAGATTCAGCGAAGGCGCGAAGCGCGTAGCATTCTAGGGGGGTCCGGGGGCATGCTCCCCCGGAAATTTTTTTTTCAAGGATGCAAAATGGTGCAATCTGAACCTTGAAAAAGCCATCTGTGATGGTCTGGGACTTTGAGCTTTTTGAACAATTGAACTGACAAACTCTGGGGTACAAAAATTATCCTCTGCCTCTCCCTTAAAAAAAGCAAACACACACACACACACACAAACATTTATTTATCAGCAGAGATGTTTTGTATACTATTATTATTCACTACTTTTTGTTGATCGTTAACGGTATAAAGCTTTACCTTGTAGTTTATGAACATCACCGCCCTGCTTTCACTTAATTCAGTCTTGCTGCACTAGGTTCCTCGGCATTAGTACCATTTGTGAATTGTATCTTCTGGCAAAACAGTTCACTGCCTCTTTGAAGTCAATATCAACATCCCTGTGCACTTTCAGTAAAGCAAGTCCATTGAGTCTCTGTGTTGCCCCATTGTAGAGCGCAGGTAGTTTTTCAGGTTGCGCAACTGATTGTTTGAACGCTCACACTCGGCAGTAGTGACAGGCAGGGTGCAAAGGTTCTTTAGCATGATGAACAGGTTGGGATACAAATCCCTGTCACAATGTTTCAGTACTTCTGATGCCATGGATGGGATGATAGCTGTCGCATTCTCAGCAGCACTTCGCCATTTACAAACCCACCGTTGGTATTCTGCATCAAGGGTAGCGTTGTCTGGTAGGTCAGACTCCCACAACATTGCCAGTATCACCCCTTCTGGAACCTGCATGAAACCATCCTGGTTGTCTATTAAAGTGCTTGGCACCAGACAGAGACCATCAACTGCTAGACCAGCATTTTTGAACCTCGAGTCCAATTCGGTTGACAGGTGTTCCAAGAAAGGAATGGCAATGCTAATCTTGAAATATTCTTCTGGGGTGGCCGCAGGTTGGTTGTCATGGAGAGTCTGTCGGGATGCTTGACGAGGAACAATAACACCAGTTGTCAAAGCATTTGCCATTTTGCTGACTTCACCAAACCAGGCAACGAAGGCTGTGTCGACATCTCTTCTAATAGAAGACATGCAGTTACTCTTTGATTTCCCTGTTGGCATCGACAACATTTTTTGTCCTTTTCTGCAGCTTCACTGTCAATGGTTTCCATTTGAACGATGTTTTTGGACGATTCGCCGATTGTCGTTTCAATGGATGTTCGTTACAACGAATTGTTATAATTATCAAATTAGCATCTTAATTAATATTTCTAAAAAGTCGTTTTTGGTGGATTAGGGCAGTATCAAGGTGAAGCTGCTGGAAGAGGCTTGCGTCCAGAACAAGAAAATATGGCTGCATTTACTAATTTAGGCTTAGGGGTTGGGTTACTTGGTCGTTTCAACGGAAAAACGCTTTGGACGTTTCAACGGATCCCTTGAAATGAATTTCCGTTGAATTGACTATAAATAACTCTTTGTACCTTGGACCAAAAATGACTAAAAACTGCAATGTTTTAAAAACAATTTAAAAAAATTGAAACTCTTTGCATTAAAAAAATATATTTTTTAAATTTGGAGGGGTGGGTGGGTTTGGAACCCAGGTAACCCCCTCTCCCCCTCCCTGGGTCCGGCCCTGGACATTTACTCCAAATAATTTGAACTATTTTCATAGACACTATGTGAGAGAGAAAAAAAGATAAATATTACTACAACTGTACATATGAGAGAGAGAGAGAGAGAGAGAGAGAGAGAGAGAGAGAGAGAGAGAGAGAGAGAGAGAGAGAGAGAGCGAGAGGGGGGAGGTTAGAGAGAAAGGGAGAGAAACTGACTTGACAATGTTGATCCACCACAATAACAAAAGTCATGCACGTCATTTGGCATGGGAAATTACACCTTTAATTTTCCAAAGTATGCCTGACGGCGTTCATTTCTATTGATAAATTCGTAAGCAGTTTGCGCTAGGTCTAGTTTATCTACTTTGTCTTTGAACATATGCATTATAAGACAATTATTTAGACGCTCCTGCGTCATCGTTGCCCGAAGGTATATTTTTACCCGCTTTAGGGCCGAAAAACTGCGTTCAGCCGTTGCAGTTGTGGTTGGGATGGTGAAGTACAGTCTGAGAAGTTTATCCACTTCACTCAGCATCGGTCGCACAGTGTCAGAAGCTTTCAGTTCATCCGGCAGTGTTTGGAAGATGGTGATCCTAGAGTTAGCGAGTTTTGAGTCTGTCCAAGTCGATGTCAGCGGAATATGTATCTTTGATTTCTTGAGGAATTTCTAATCTCTTCCCTGCTGCTCCATCACTTAGAAGAACTTCAATTGTCCTTGGTAAGTCGAGAGCTATTTGATCAAACCGGCTCTTTAAATGTTCTTTGATGTTGTCAATGGCATCACAGTATTGCTGTCTGTAGTAAGCAGATGGACAAGAGTAGCTGTGACCCTGTGAGCCATCGTCCAGTCTTCGTGGAGGCTGCTTCCGTCTAGGAACGCAGGGCTCATCACACAAATTTGCAGCTTTCGTTGTGATGTTAGCAAAAATGTCTCATAACAATCTTCATGCCGCATGCTTTCCAGTGTTCTCAGACAAATGTCAGCGGCGTTTACTGCGTCACCAAAAGTCGTTTGTTTTCTTTGAAGAACTGTCACCAGCTCTTCAGTCATAGCAAGGATCTCATCTTTGAATCTTTTTGCAACTCCTGACACATGACCTTGAAAATTACTCACCCCGTCGTAGGCCTGGCCCCTACAGTTTTGCACTGGCAAGTCAAGTCTGATCAAGCAATCCTCCAGTGCTTTGAAAATGGTCTCAGCACAGGTATTGTTAACTTGCATCAGTCCAGAGAAAGGGGGAAAATATTGGTTTGAACCTCCAAATAATGTTTTTTGATGGGCTGAACATTGGGGTGGGGGGCAAATGTATAGGTTTGCCCCCCCAATATTTTTCTGAGGGGGGCCAGTGCCCCCCTTGCCCCTTCGGTTCCGCCGCCTGTGCAAAGTCCCAGACCATCACAGATGGCTTTTTCAAGGTTCAGATTGCACCAGATTGCACCATTTTGCATCCTTGAAAAAAAAAATTCCGGGGGAGCATGCCCCCGGCCCTCCCTAGAAGGCTCGGCGCTTCGCGCCTTCGCTGAATCTGTAACCCCCAGCCCCACCCTCGACTTTTTCCAGGTCTGGCCCTGATGTCAGTGAATATAATGTGTGTGTGCCCCCCCCCCCCCCCCCCCCCACCACAATCCTGAGCAGCTTCCGCCGCCTGTGTTATTGCGTGGAATGTTGTAGTATAGGTTCTGATTGTTCTGTCTGATTAATTAATTGTTTTCCATGGGGTGACTGATGTTATTAAGCCAGTGATGTGGGAGGTGAGAGAGTTGGGGGGTAGGTGGACACCTGATATAAATTATATTCACAATATTAATGAAACATTTTGTTATTGTGGTTTATTGTGATTAATTGATTGAATGACAGAGCTCTCTCTTCCCCCAACACCTCTCTCTCTCTCTCTCTCTCTCTCTCTCTCTCTCTCTCTCTCTCTCTCTCACGATTACGGATTTACACAGTTTCGGATAAATGAAACAGTCTGTCATGCATATTTTAATTTTAAAATATCTGTTGTTGATTAAAAATTAATAAATTCCATGGCAAAAAACGAACCTATGACATACACACATAAGCAGCATAAAATCACATAATAAATGTCAATAAGTAAACATGAAAAAAAAAGAAAAGACAGCAGTAGCGGAATGTTAATAATAATGATGGTTAAAAGTTTGGTTTTTGCAAACGTTGCCATAAAAATGTTCTTTTGCAATGGCATAGGCTCAATAAGTTACCACGCACATATCATTCATATAGCAGATGATGAAATATAGCCAGCCCGAGCAAAGGGAAATAATCCGCGAGAGCGTCTCGCATTTTTGTATAGGACATAATGGAAGTTCCCTCTCTTTCCGTAATAAGCTCTTTGGTCCTACTTCGATAATCGTTTTCCCCCTTCGTGGGCACTTCGATAAACAGCCAGCGGTGGCCACTTTGTAATGGAAGTAGTCAAGAGGAGAGAAAGTAGGGAATGAGGGAGAGATAGCACTGGTGGAAGAGGGGTGGGTTGGGGGTGTGTGATTGGTAGGATGGCCTCTTGTGAACAAAACCACATTTGCTATAGATGTATTTCATGCAACAAATCATTCATGTCGATAAACTCGCTGGAGCAACAAGCAGATCTCCGAGTGATAAGGAAGGGTTGACTGCGAAGAAACAAAGGGAGCTTACTCAGTCTCGGTGGTTTCGTAGTCGCCATTAGTCTGGGTCAGACGCTCCAGCACTTCCTTCATGCTAGGCCTGGGTAGCAGATATCATCATCATCATCATAGTCATCATCGTCGCCATCATCATCATTGTCGTAATCTTCATCATTATCGTCATCATCATCATCATTATTATCGTCACCGTCGTCATCTTCATCATTGTCATCATCACTGTCGTCGTCGCCATCGTCATCATCATCAATGTCGTCATTTTCATCATCATCATCATCATCATCATGATCGATAACCGTCGTCGTTATCATCATCATTGTCGTCGTCGTCTTCTTCATCATTATCATCGTCATCAACGCCATCATCATCATCATCATCATCAGCATCATCATCATCATCATCACCGCCACAACAAAGATGACGACGAACAGTTTTGCATGATTTTTGCCAACTAAAATGGCATCATCTACTTCGACAAAAATAGGGTCATTAATATCCCCCATCTAAATCAGGTATTTTTCCACTTTAAACATTTTAAACAGTGCACTATAGTGTGGCAATATGTCAACAATAACCCCGGACATTTTCATGTTCTTTTGTGGAGGACTTAAAAAAAATGTTTTACTAAATAGAAGAAATGGTCAATAAACAGGGTAAAACATAGAACAAAATCACCCAGTAGGATGTGAGGAGAGGGGGGGGGGTGTGTGAGCCCTTATGTAATAATGATCTAGGTTATGCATCTTTAGCCTTGGTCGGTGGGTTTTATCGCTGACAGTTTAGCGGTGATACTGCTATCTATGGCGAATACATTTGAAAGAGCGCGACATTTTGTGAGGAGTGACGATATTTGATACCACACCTGCATCCCCTGTCCTTGTGGCGACAATCACTGATCAGGGTAAACAACCAGTCCGGGCAGTGTTGGGGTTTGAACAGCGGAGTTTCCTCCCTTCTGATGTATTCCTGTACCTATCGCGCGAGAGAGGACATTATCATCAATGGTCAAAGTCAGAAAAATACATTATTTATTTATGCATTTCATCGTTCTTATAATTATAGCGCAGCTGGCCGATACGGGATCTACCTCAAGCCGCCCTAGGAACCCACAATCGAAGCACACATTATTGCTATCTCTGGTGGGAAGACTTAGACTTACTTCCCTTGCGCATCAATTCATGCTGTCAGTATAAGCAACGAGAGCTCACGATTTCAATTGTTTTTTGATAATAATATTAACAATGCAAACGCTCAGATAAACTCGTGGTCAGGAAGCATAATGAAACACACATAAACCAAACCCTTTGCTACAGCGTCGCCCTAACTGGGCTTTTGATTGATTTGATTGATTGATTGTTGCTTTAGGTCCAGCGGACTCTTCCGAGCCAAATCAGGACCGGACAACCCCCGATCCGCATAAAAGATCTGCTGAAACAACCCTAGTGGGAAAATTGAATGCCCTCCCAGGGATGTTGCTAGGAAATTTTTTCTTCGGCGATTTGGCCGAAACAGCCGTGAAACTTTCGGCTTTTTACAGAAAGTTTCGGCTCTCTCTTCCAAAGCAGTCTCACATGTTTTTTTGACTAGATTCACTACGTTAACGTGCACCCTCCACATCCATATATTAAAGGTGTTCTGTGGATGCATATCTTTGTAATAAAACATGATTTTAAGAGTAGAATAAGAACATTGAAAAGAAATGCTATTTTCTTAAATATTAGACACACAAAAACAATAAAAAGTTTACACTGTCCCTTGACAGACCACAATACTGTCAGAGTTTCTGGGTTTAACATTAGTAATTATCGAATCCGATAAAAACTGCGTACAGCACAGGAATATCGCAAAATGGACAAAATTGAGCCGATTCATCCGTGAAAACTTCGCTCGGCGAGCCGACATGACGGACAGTTTTCGGCTTTTTTTTTATAAAACTTCGGCTAAAAGATCCGACCCAAACGACATCCCTGAGTCCACCGGCCAGTCACTTTACAATAAAGACATCCCACGCAGGGGAGGCTGAGGCTTTACCCCAACTACTCGACCCCGGTTACAAAAATAGAATACAAACATCATTTAAATTATTATATACATAAAATGCCTATAATTGCAAAATGAGATGGATAGTGACCACCGGCGTCCAGGAAAGACTTTTCAATACACAAAACAGGAGGATTGTCCAGGAAGAGTTTTCAAGAAAAAAGGTGTCATTGATCTAGCGAAGAATGATATAGAGAGTGTGAATGGGAAAGTGGGGAAGACAGCGACAGTGGGAAGTGGGGACTATTTCCATAAAGCACTAATTTATACTGAAAAAGTTAACGGGGGAAACATGTTATATCTGTTGGGTTAGGAGATTTAACTGGGTTTGTATTTCCCTTTTGAACAAAGAAGATTGCTCATAGGTTTAACTTAGTTGGGCATGAAAGGGGTAATTTGTAGTAGGTGGGGACATTGGTAAAGGCTGACCACAATCGTCCGCCGATAATTTGGTGGGAGCATGTAGAATCCCTGATTACAGTGGCAGTTGTAGATCCCTTAAACATTAATTTGGTAGATGCACACATCCACATCTGGTGGCAACCTGCAAACATCCTAAATCCACATTCTTCTCCAATCTGCCACACCCCCTCCCTCTTCCCAAAACACGCAAGGGAAATTAAGAGCGAAATAACCTGGGTATTAATAATAAGAAAGAATAATATCAAAGACATGACAGATTATTATAATGTTGATGTGGCGTTGATGTGTGTTGATTTGAGGTGTTGTTGATGTGATGTTTGTTTTGATGTGATGATGTGGATGTGTGGTGATGTGCATGTGGTGTGATGTATGATGTGGTGTGATGTGGGTGATGTGATTGTTGAGTGTGGTGTTGTGTTGTGGTGTGTGTGTGAGGTGTGTGTGGGTTTGAGTGTGAAGTATGCCTCCATAGTACAAATTACATGTACCTTCACCACTAGACATCTTACAATCGCAGACTGTTAGAAAGCATCTTTACCACTGGACATCACACCATAGCAGACTGTCAGAAAACACCTTCACCACTAGACATCTGACCGTCGCAGACTGTCAGAAAACACCTTCACCAATAGACAGCTCACCATCGCAGACTGTCAGAAAGCACCTTTACCACTAGACATCTCACCATCGCAGACTGTCAGAAAACACCTTCACCAATAGACAGCTCACCATCGCAGACTGTCAGAAAACACCTTCACCAATAGACAGCTCACCATCGCAGACTGTCAGAAAACACCTTCACCAATAGACAGCTCACCATCGCAGACTGTCAGAAAACACCCTCACCACTAGACATATCACCATCGCAGACTGTCAGAAAACACCTTCACCACTAGACATCTCACCATCGTAGACTGTCAGAAAACACCTTAACAACTAGACATCTCACCACCTTCACAACTAGACATCTTACCATCGTAGACTGTCAGAAAACACCTTAACAACTAGACATCTCACCACCTTCACCACTAGACCTCTCACCATCGCAGACTGTCAGAAAACACCTTCACCACTAGACATCTCACCACCTTCACCACTAGACCCCTCACCATCGTAAACTGTCAGAAAACACCTTAACAACTAGACATCTCACCACCTTCACCACTAGACATCTTACCATCGCAGACTGTCAGAAAACACCTTCACCACTAGACATCTCACCATCGTAGACTGTCAGAAAACACCTTCACCACTAGACATCTCACCATCGTAGACTGTCAGAAAACACCTTAACAACTAGACATCTCACCTCCTTCACCACTAGACATCTCAACATCGCAGACTGTCAGGAAACACCTTAACAACTAGACATCTCACCACCTTCACCACTATACATCTCACCATCGCAGACTGTCAGAAAACACCTTCACCACTAGACATCTCACCACCTTCACCACTAGACATCTCACCATCGCAGACTGTCAGGAATCACCTTAACAACTAGACATCTCACCACCTTCACCACTAGACATCTCACCATCGCAGACTGTCAGGAAACACCTTAACAACTAGACATCTCACCACCTTCACCACTAGACATCTTACCATCGCAGACTGTAAGGAAACACCTTAACAACTAGACATCTCACCACCTTCACCACTAGACATCTTACCATCGCAGACTGTCAGGAAACACCTTAACAGCTAGACATCTCACCACCTTCACCACTTGTAGACATCAAACCATCGCAGACTGTCAACAGTGTGAGGTAAGCATTTTTTTGCATCGTTGTGGGGTACATACACTGCATAGCATATTTCACGTAATATTAGGTTATGCTGACTTTGGGCAGTTTTAACATAATTGCCGAGCAGTGACGAATGTTTTTAATCAAGAATGACATCTCCCCCGGTAGCCCACGTTGTGAGGTAAGAGTATTTGTAGCATTGTTGTGATGTACACACACAAATCCGTGTGGGTGTGTGTAGGTGGTCGCACACCAACGGTTTTGTGAGGTGGTTGAGATAAATGTATAGGCGATATGCTTGGGAGCTCAGCAAGCGGTTTTTGAGGTTGGCACTGTGGGGTCATAGGAAAATGTACCTCATAAAATTTTGTACCTCACAACCCCGTCAGAAAGTCTTACACACAACCTCATAACCTACGGTACGTAAACGCACACCCACCCACACACACACACACACACACACACACACACACACACAAGGAACGCACAGGCAAGGTTACGCAGTATTATTATGACTTTCCCGAAACGCCACCTACCTTGTGCTAACTCTGACTAACTGGAATGACGATTGTAATGTAGTTGGGTGACTTCGATGCTAGGAAGGGTACAGTTAGGGACTTTGTAGAAGATGAACAAGAAGTGGATAACTCTATTGCCAGGACTGCCGATTTAATTGATGTTTACGATATCCAGAAAGTTAGGGTATCTCAGGACAGTAATGTAAACAATTTTGGCAACTCTCTCATATAGATTTCTGTATCACACAGAACTTATTGATCGTCAATGGTAGAGCCCGCGATGATGCTAGTGTAGGTAGGCCTACTTGCAAAGGTGTTAGTGTAGTGGATTATGTGGTTGCCTCCCTTGCCATGTTTACCCACGTTGATAGGTTTGCCGTTGGCGACTTTGATGAGTGTCCCTCGGATGTCCATAGCCCTTTATTTTTTGCATTGGCCTTTAATGATCTTTTGTTTGAAGATAATCTCTTAGTGAGTGATCTTAATATCCATTCTGTTAATAAACCTTTCAAGCCAATATGGAAAAATGAATCTCAGAATGTTTTCATTGATCATGAGCGTGTTCAAGAGGTAAGGCTTACGCTGGAGCACCTCTTACAGAGTGTGCAGGATATAACTCAAGTCGATGTTAATAACATTAACAAAGAACTTGCTGATATTTTATTGTCTGCTGCCAGCAATGCCGACATGATAAGAAACATTAGTAATAACAGGGCGAAGAAGAAGAAAAAAATGCCGAGGTTTGATGGCGAATGTAGGCTGAAAAGAAAGGTTTTTCGTAATGCTAAACGAAAGAATGCCCGTGTTCACGATCAGAATTCGAGGGAATTGAGGAAACAAGCGTACAAAGCATACAAAGAACTGTTTGTAGGAAGTTTAAAGCACATAGAAGAAATATGCATGCCAGTTTACGTACAATGAAGTGTAGAGATTCTAAAGCATATTGGAAGTTTTTGAAAGAGCGCTCGAATAATGAACCACCTAATGTATCTATGCCTACACACGATGACTTTGTTAATTGTTTTGAAGTGCTTGGTAACATCCCTGAGAATGAAATTCTACATTCTACAGACCCCCTTGACACCGAAACACACGTATTTGATAAAAACAGTTTAAATGCTGATATTACATACGAGGAGGTGTTAAAATCTATTAGAAAATTTAAAAATAACAAAGCTTGTGGTATTGATTATATTCTGAATGAGTTCTTATTTCAGATGACTGGTCAGTTGGCATAATTTGCCCGTTGTATAAAGGTAAAGGGGATAGGTTAAATGTAGATAATTATAGGGGTATAACGTGCTTAGCTGTATGGGTAAACTTTTCACCAGCGTAATTAATAACAGGATTAACCTATTTCTAGACTCAAATAATTTGTTAGGTAGTGAACAAGCAGGTTTTAGGAAAGGATATTCAACAACTGATCACGTTTTTACTCTTTATTGCTTAATTGACATTTATTTGCAGCATAGTGCAAGGCGACTGGAATGCCAAGGTTGGCCAAGATGCGCACCACAACTGGGGAGACACATGTGGACCCCACTGCAACAACGAAACAAATGACAGGGGTCTGAGACTCTTGGAGTTCGCCAGATACAACAATCTGGTGCTGGCAAACACGCTTGGTCTCCACAAAAACTCCAGACGATGGACATGGCACAGTCCCGGCGGAAGCATCACAACCAGATCGACTACATCATGGTCAAGAAACGCTTCAGATCAAGCTTCAACATTGGCAGGACACGCACTTTTCCAGGAGCAGACATCGGAAGTGACCACGATCTCGTGATGATGTCTTTCCGGCTCCACTTGAAGAGAGTAAATATAGCAAAGTGCACTAGACTGAAGTTCGACCTGGAAAAAATGCAAGACCCGGAGGTGGCAGAACTATTTCAGGCCACAATTGGAGGGAAATTTGCACCACTGCTCATTTTGGGGAATGGCAAAGTAGATGTCAACACCATGACCACCACCTTCAACTCAGCTGTGACAGATGCCGCCACTTAGATCCTTGGCAAGCACCGACCAAAGAAGAAGTCGTGGAACACACCTGAACTTTTGGATCTGTGTGATAAACGAAGAGAGATAAAAAAAAGAAAAAGAACACCTCACAGGGAGCTGATGCCTACCGAAAAATCAACAATGACATCCGAAAAGGCATGCGCACAGCAAAGGAGAACTGAAGAAGACCAATGCCAGGAAATAGAGAACAGTCTGAACAAGAACAACAGCAAGAAGGCCTACCAGACTGTGAAGCGGCTGACAAGTGTTCAACAGCCCAAAGTCTCCACGGTCCAAAGCAAGTCTGGCATATGTCTTACAGAAGAACAAGAAGTCTTGGACAGATGGACAGAGTACTTCTCTGACCTTTACAACCATACACCAAATGGAGACCCATCAGTTCTAGCATGTCCCGAGAACAGAGAAGAAGAAATCCTTTCAATTATCCGGGAAGAAGTTGAGGCAGCAGTGCAAGCGCTAAAGAAAGGGAAGTCAGCGGGAGTGGACAACATACCCGCGGAACTGCTACAAGCAGGAGGAGAAGCGATGATTGATGCCCTCACCATTATCTGTAACAAGATCTGGCAGAGTGGGGAGTGGCCTACACCATGGACCCAATCACCTGTCATCACTTTTCCCAAAAAAGGTTACCTGCAGGAGGGTGAAAATTACCGCACCATCAGCCTCATCAGCCATCCCAGCAAGGTCCTCCTGAAAATAATTCTCAACAGGTTGAAACCCCAAGCTGAACAAATTATAGGCAGCTGAAGAACAAGCGAGATTCAGGGCAGGGCGAAGTACCACTGAACAGATTTTCAACCTCAGAATAATCTGTGAGAAATACCTACAGCACCAACAACATCTATATCATGTGTTCATGGACTTCAAGAAGGCGTTTGACCGAGTCTGGCATGCAGCTCTATGGGCAACAATGAAAGTGTACAACATCAGCCCTAAAATTATTGACCTCATCAAAAGCCTGAATGACAAGGCTACCAGTGCAGTCCTCCATAACAGCGTCATCGGGAACTGGTTCAGAACAACAATCGGTGTGCGTCAAGGATGCCTACTCTTTCCAACACTCTTCAACATCTTTCTAGAGCGCATCATGTCAGATGCTCTTGCAGATCACGAAGGCACAGTCAACATAGGGGGTAGAGCAATCTCCAATCTTCGTTTTGCGGATGACATTGATGGATTGGCTGGGGAGGAACAAGAACTTGAACAGCTAGTACAGAGGCTTGACACCACCTCCAGAGCTTATGGAATGAAAATAAGTGCAGAGAAGACCAAAATGATGACCAACAACACCAATGGCATCAACACGGACATCAAAGTCCAAGGCCAATCCCTCAACACAGTGCATAGCTTCAAATATTTGGGAACCATTGTGTCAGACAATGGGTCCCGACAGGAAGTCCTCTCCAGAGTGGAGTCCTGCCTCAACCCAACGCGTCGAAGTTGTGGAGGAGGACCCATTGCCATTTCCCGATGGAGACCTTACAGAGCTGCTACGGGACAATGTGGCTACTCCGGCTCAGCCCTGCCGACCAGAGATCGTCGGTGCTGTTACTACCAGGGCCCAGGCCAAGAGAGACAAGACGTCTACGCCACTGAAGGTCGCCGACAACTCCAAAGCTGCCATCGTGTACAGAGATAAATTGATCCATCTCCAGGAAGCTGATAGTACTTTAAACAAGTACAGGAACCGCCAAAACCACGTGACCAAGGGCAGTGGCACGGTCTATTTCGAGGTGAAGTCCAAGATCCTGTACAGAATCTTCCAGCACCCGAGGGTCAACGGAGGTAAACCACTACGTCAAGTCTTGGTACCGTTACCCATAAGGCGCCAAGTGATGGAAGTAGCACATGACTCAATCATGAGAGGTCATCTAGGCATCAAGAAGACGTCAGACAGAATCCAGGCGGTGTTCTACTGGCCAGGACTTCATGCGGACGTCAGCCGTTTCTGCCGATCATGTGACATTTGCCAGAAGACTATACCTCGAGGAAGGGTCCCGAAAGTGCCTATGCAGAGGATGCCTTTGATCGACCGACCTTTCAAGAGGGTGGCCTTGGATTTAATCGGTGAAATAAAACCTCCGAGTGAAGAAGGTCATCGGTGGGTACTGACTTTAGTGGACTATGCGACTCGGTACCCAGAAGCAGTGCCACTGAAGAAGATTGACACTGAAATTGTTGCAGAGACATGTTCAGCAGACTTGGAGTGCCTGAAGAGATTCTGACAGACCTCGGGACACAGTTCGTTTCTGACTGTATGAAGGAAGTCAACAGACTGCTGAGCATTCGGCATTTGACTACGACACCCTACCACTCGATGTGCAATGGGCTTGTCGAAAAGTTCAATGCTACGCTGAAGTCCACCCTAAAGAAACTATGCAGCGAGCAGCCCAGACAATGGCATCGCTACATCAACGCCTTACTGTTCGCCTACAGAGAAGTGCCGCAGGAGTCCACCGGCTTTTCTCCGTTCGAGCTGCTGTACGGAAGAACCATCCGAGGGCCGATGCACATCCTGAAAGAACTGTGGACGAAAGAAGTAGACACCCCAGAGGTGAAGAACAGTTACCAGTACGTGTTTGAGCTACGTGAGAAGCTTGAGCAGACTCTCGAGATAGCCAGAGGAAACCTGAAAAAGTCCCAGGACTGTGGAAAGCACTACTATGACCGTAGGTCTGTGAACAGGAAGATCAAACCTGGCAACAAAGTGCTGGTGCTGCTACCTACCGATCATAATAAGTTGCTGATGCAGTGGAAAGGCCCGTACGAAGTGGAGACCGTAGTTGGAATCAACGACTACAAGGTGAAGGTTGGCCTCCATTCCAAGATATACCACGCCAACCTCCTTAAGCTGTACGTGGAAAGGCCATCAGAGACTGTACACGCAGCAACAGCAGCTGAGATCGACGACAGCTTTGACAGCGAGGAACTGTTGGAACTGGGAGATTTCCATAGCAAAGAAGGCATCGGTGATGTTAAGCTAGGACCAAGCTTGACGGAAGGTCAAAAGATGGAACTCAAGGACCTTATATGCTAGTTTCCCCGTAACTTCAGCGATGTCCCAGGCTCTACGACTTTGGTCGAACATGAAGTCCACCTCACTTCAAATACTCCCGTTCGATCCAAACCCTTCCCGATCCCTTTCAAAGCCCGCGAATCCTTGAAGAAAAACATCGATGAGATGCTGAAGATGGGCATCATCAGGGAGTCCATACGCATCCCCTGTCGTGGTCGTGAAGAAGAAGGACGGGGGCAATAGAGTATGCATCGACTACAGGAAGGTTAATAAAATCACTGTCTTCGACCCTGAGCCGATGCCTACTGCAGCAGACCTGTTCCGCCAATTATCGGGGAGTAAAATTTTTCCAAAGATTGACCTCAGCAAGGGTTATTGGCAAGTCTCCGTGCGTCAACAGGACATACCAAAGACTGCTTTCATAACTCCTGATGGGACGTACGAGTGCCTAAAGATGCCCTTTGGATGGTCAACAGCGGAGCTACCCTGAAGAGAGGAATGAGGAAGATGCTCAAAGGGATGGACAACTTCGTGTGTTACTGGGACGACCTGCTAGTCCACAACCACACCTGGGAAGAGAATTTGCAGACCTTGAGGGAGATGTTTCACCGTCTAACAGAAGCTAACCTGACCGTGAGACCCAGTAATTGCATTCTGGGGACTGACAACGTAGACGTTATCGGCCATTCGCTGAGAGAAGGACAAAAGGGGCTTCTGCTAGAAAATGTCACCAAGATTCTGAGCGCTCCACGTCCCCAAACGAAAAAGCAAGTGCGGTCTTTCCTTGGATTGGTTGGGTATTATAGGGAGTTCGTACCGAACTACTCAGCCATCACAGCACCTTTGTCAGACCTGGTACGGAAAGGCTGTCCGAACCAAGTGCAGTGGGGACCATCTCAGGAGAAGGCATACCAGACTGTGCGCGACCTCCTTTCGAATGATCCGGTGCTACGACTGCCCGACACTTCGAAGGAATTCGTCTTAAGAACAGACGCAGCGGACGAAGGCATCGGCGCCATACTAATGCAAGAACACGAAGGGAAACTATTTCCGGTCAGTTACGCCAGCAAAAAACTGTCGAGGGCCGAGAAGAATTATTCAACCATGGAGAAAGAGTGCCTCGCCATCATATGGGGAATCCGGAAGTTCGAACTGTACCTTCAAGGAGTGAAGTTCGTGCTACAAACTGATCACAAGCCGTTAACCTACTTGAACTCTGCCAAGTTTGTGAACAGTCGCATCATGAGATGGGCTATGTACTTACAGAATTTTAACATGCGAGTAGAATCTATTAAAGGATCAGACAATGTTGGTGCGGACTTTGAGTGTGTGAGTAAAGAACATTGAATATGTGGATAAACTGAGAACATAAACAGTATCCAGACGGATGAAATAAGCTTTAATTCTGGACTTTGTTTGTGCATTACGTTTCAACGTTGTTGAAAGAAATTGGGTAAATTTCTTCTTGAGTGCGGGGGTAATGTTACGTTGAAACGATAGATCTAATCGTTTCGTTTTGCAAAGTATTCAATAATAGAGTTTATTTATCTTTGATTTGAGTTTGCGTTGTGGTTAGAGGAAGCTTTGTATAACGTTGATAATTTTCGTTGGTCGATATTATTGGAGAATTCTCTAGATTTGCGTGTTTACTGTCGATAAAAACTTTCCCGGTAATTGTTGAAGTTTGAGAACGTTCCTGGAATGTGAAGGAAGATGTATGACGTATGTCAGTGATGACGAAGTCTAATGCGATTGGTTAAATTGCGTCATACTCGATTATTCCAAGGTGTTCTAGGGATGAGAAAGGCTATATATGTGCCGCACTGTTTCAAAAAGAGTGTGTTGTAGAGTGTGTTGATAGTGAGTTGGAAAGTAAAAAGTGGAGAGTGAAAAGGCGATTGTATGCAATTGTTGTTGAACGCTGAATAAAGTGGAAAACTTCATACGAAGATTTTGTCTTGTTGCTGAGTGAGCAGGCTGCGTGGATAAACGAATCAGAGTTACACCTATCAGGATTTCAAGCATCGGGGCTGAATCAAATACTGATAGAAAAACAACATCGAGTGTAAAAGTGTTTAAATATTGCAAAACGAAAGTGATGATTTTTTCCCGGGGTAAAGTTAGAAAGTTGTTGTTTTTAAGTTTAAAAATGTAATTTTTGAAATTGTTTGGGAATATAAATATCTGGGTAACCTTTTTTAATATAATAACAAATTTCATAAAAATCTCAGATCCATGAGTGTATCAGCTGAACGTGCTAATTTTGCGCTTTAAAGGTCAACCACAGTGCTCGGTCAAAAAGTTTCTGCTGAAAGAACTTTACTAAATAATACCAGATGCAAAAAATTCGGTATGCAAAGCTCTACCGTTTAATAGATATCGATCACTGAAAGTGGGATTTCCTACCTGTAATTAAGGGTAAGGGAAGTAATAATCTAAAACGCAGCTATCGCTGATCTCCCCTCGCAGTGACGTCAGCAGCTGCATACAATCGCCGACTGCGAAGAAGTTACAAGCGAGACAAGCAGTGTTTCTTCACTCGATTCTTTACTCGTTGTTGTTGTTGTTGTTTGTAGATTATAGTAACACGACACTTTCGCATATAGGTGACTACTGGACCGATTTATACTGACACCAGCGGGCCAGTTGTTGATAAAGGGGAAAATAATATGATCACACGTTGACCAATCCAGGATTCGAACCAGCGACCTTTCGGTTACTAGCAAGATGCTCTTACCAACTGAGCTACCCGGCCCCTCTTTACTCGATCTGTCGTGTTCCAATTATACGAGCTAGACCAGTGAATACATACCCTCTTGCGTTCTCTTTTTCTGAAAAGCTCCTCTGACTTTCCTGACGCCCGCCAAACTGATAGCAGACGATGGATGTGTAGTAGCCACTGTGACTGTAGAAGTTGAAGCAGTACTAGTAGGCCTACTACTACTAACTTGGATAACTGTTGCTGTTGTTGAGGTGCTTGCTGCAATGGCACGCGGACTTCGGATCGTTGGAACAGAGCCAGGCTTTAATGTCTGTATTGTTTTCATCCCAAAGCTTTGCATTAAACTTAAAGTGGAACTTGGGGGGTAGCAGTCTTCAACGAAGTGTTTTGCGCAAATTGCTAACGACGCAGTTGGTGTCCCGTACTTGGGACCGAAGTTTACACGCTTTTCCTGCACGAATCTCACCCACTTATTTCGCACTTCTTCGTTTTTTGGAAACCTTTGCAATGTTAACCCATCCGCTTGTTTGTTTGTACAACCTCCAACGGCACAATATAGGCCGCTGCTCTTCGTTTTCCTGCGTTTTGGTAGAGAATGGGCACTTTCTTACTCCATATTGTCTTCAGCAGTTGACGTCACGAGCCATGTGGTCACGTGAGCGGGCTTTTCGAAGGTGCAAAATTTTATTCGAAGTAGATTTTATTCAATATTAAAAAAAGGCTGTATTTTTCGGAAAAAAGTTGTTCGGCATGTGACTTCTTTTATTATGTAGATATTTTGTGCTCAGTTTTATTTTTCAATGATGTTGACCTTTAAAAAAATGTACAAAAATTGGATTTGCCGCTTGATATTCATTTAGATCTTTTTGATAAATGTGTAACACCGATTTTATTGTATAACTGCGAGGTATGGGCCCATGAAAAAATGATAATATGTGATAGATTACAACTAAAATTTTTTAAATTGATTCTTAATGTCAAAACTAGTACGCCGACCTGTATGGTTTTAAGTGAAGTTGGCTGTTTTCCTGTTTCCTTAGATGCTAAATGCAGGCTACTCTGTTTCTGGTATAAACTTTGCATCGCTTGTTGCAATGATTCTGCTAGAATGTCAGTACTTATGTTTCGACTATGCTCTTATTTATTTTTTTAATTCTGAGTATAAACTCTCCATATGCCTTACAGAAGAACAAGAAGTCTTGGACAGATGGAAAGAGTACTGCTCTGACCTTTACAACCATACACCAAATGGAGACCCCTCAGTTCTAGCATGTCCCGAGAAAAGAGAAGAAGAAGAAATCCTTCCAATTCTCCGGGAAGACGTTGAGGCAGCAGTGCAATCGCTAGAGAAAGAGAAGTCAGCGGGAGTGGACAACATACCCGCGGAACTGCTGCAAGCAGGAGGAGAAGCGATGATTGATGCCCTCACTAATATCTGTAACTAGATCTGGCAGAGTGGGGAGTGGCCTATACCATGGACCCAGTCGCTTGTTATCACTCTTCCCAAAAAAGGTAACCTTCAGGAGTGTGAAAATTACCGTACCATCAGCCTCATCAGCCATCCCAGCAAGGTCCTCCTGAACATAATACTCAACAGGTTGAAACCCCAAGCTGAACAAATCATAGCTGAAGAACAAGCAGGATTCAGGGCAGGGCGAAGTACCACTGAGCAGATTTTTAACCTCAGAATAATCTGTGAGAAATACCTACAGCACCAACAACATCTATATCATGTGTTCATAGACTTCAAGAAGGCGTTTGACCGAGTCTGGCGTGCAACTCTATGGATGGGCAACAATGAAAGTGTACAACATCAGCCCTAAAATTATTGAAGTCATCAAAAGCCTGTATGACAAGGCTACCAGTGCAGTTCTCCACAACAGCGCAATCGGGAACTGGTTCAGAATAACAATCGGTGTGCGTCAAGGATGCCTATTCTCTCCAACACTCTTCAACATCTTCCTAGAGCGCATCATGTCAGATGCTCTTGCAGATCATGAAGGCACAGTCAGCATAAGGGGTAGAGCAATCTCCAATCTTCGTTTTGCAGATGACATTGATGGTGTTACACTCGATTCGATATGATGTTGGTGTTTTCTATCAGTAGTGGATTCAGCCCCAATGCTGAAGTACTGATGAGTGTAGCTCAGATTCGTTTATTCACGCAACCCGCTCAATCAGCATACAAGTCACAAAGTCGACGTATGAAGTTTTCCACTTTTATTCAGCACACATCAACAACTGCATACAATCGCTTTCCACTTTCAACTTTTACTTTCCAGCTCACTATCAACAACTTTCACTACTCTTTTGAAACATTGCGGCACTTAAATAGTCTCTTGATACTCCCGAACACCCTGGATCAATCTCGTATGACGCAATTTAACCAATCGCTTCTAACTTCGTCATTACTGTCTTACGTCATACCTATTTCTTCTCCTTCCGGGAACATTCTCATACTTCGATATCCATCGGGAAGTTTCCATCGATAGTAAATACTCAAAATCTAGAGAATTCTCCAACAATATCGACCAACTGAAATTATCAACGTTATACAAAGCCTCTCCTAACAACAATGCAAACTCAAATCAAAGGTAAATAAACTCCATTATTGAATTCTTTGCAAAACGAAACGATTAGATCTATCGTGCGCGTTTCAGACATACTACCATTCGTGTTTCAACGTAACAGATGGATTGGCTGGAGAGGAACTTGAACAGCTGGTACAGAGGCTTGACACCACCTCCAGAGCCTATGGAATGGAAATAAGTGCATAGAAGACCAAAATGATGGCCAACAACACCAATGGCATCAACACGGACATCAAAGTCCAAGGCCAATCCCTCAACACAGTGCATAGCTTCAAAAATTTAGGAGCCATTGTATCAGACAATGGGTCCCGACAGGAAGTCCTCTCCAGGATCGCACAAAACTGCTGCTCTGACAAGGTTGAAGCCCATCTGGAAAGACAGGACCATCAGTCTACATTCCAAAGTAAGACTGTTGCGCTCCCTTGTCATCTCCATCTTCCTATATGCTTGCGAAGCATGGACCCTCACAGCAGATCTCCAACGAAGAATACAAAGCATGGAGATGAGGTGCTACAGAAGACTTCTGGGCATTTTATATACCCAACACATCACCAACGACGAAGTTCGACAGACCATCACACAAGCCACTGGACAACACGATGACCTTGCTCACAGTGGTGAAGAAACGGAAACTTCGCTGGTATGGCCACGTCACCAGATCATTTGGCCTTGCAAAGACTATTCTGCAAGGCACAATGCAAGGAGGTAGAAGAAGAGGGAGACCGAAAAAGAGGTGGAAGGACAACATTCGAGAATGGACTGGTTTGACACTGAGCGAAGCCATCAGGGCTGCTGAGGACAGAGAAAGATGGAGTATGCTGGTTAAACGATCATCTGTGGTGCCACTACGACCTCCGGGTTACGGGACAGGATAGGATAGGATAGGATAGGATAAAGTCTCCTGGTTATGTACTGTTCGTTCTCTGTTAAATGATCTTGGTCTGTCTTTCATTTGTAAATACTCCTTGAATTTTTTTAAGACCATGGTCAAACAACGCTTGAGAGACCAGTTCTTGCAAACCTGGCATCAGGATGTATTCGATCACAATGCTTGTATTACATATAGAATTTTTAAGAGTACGTTCTGTTTCGAAGATTATTTAGTTTACTTGTCACCTCTATCGAGAAAAAAACTTCTTGAAATTTAGGCTCAGCTGTCACAAACTCCCAATTTAATCACTTAGATATTCGAATATTCAGAGAGAAGATAGACTGTGTACTCTGTGTGATCTGAATGAACTATGTGATGAATTGCATTATCTGTTTAGATGTACAAATTCTGTGTTGGTTGTTAACAGACTTTCTTTAGTACCTCAATACTTCAGGAATCACCCGAATGCCTATAAGTTAAATCAGTTATTGAACTCTAAATCTAAACGCAGGTTCTCTGATTTAAGCCGATTTGTAGGGATTATTTCTTCACTTTTCCGTAAGTGACGCACAGTTCTCTTTTAGTTTTATTTCAAACTTCTATTTTCTTGGTTGGACGAATATTGAATCAAAGAGCAGGTTGCTAAATTTAAGCCGCTTTATTGGAGTTTGAGTTTTGTCACTGTTTATATATTGTGCATTCCCTTTTGTCTTCGTTTGTGAACCATGCGATGTTGTACATTTTTCTTTCCATGTTGAACCAATGTAAAACTTAAAACGGGTGTTTGACATTGTTACATTGAGACTCGCGCGGCGGCGCGAATGGAACGCGCGCGATTGATCAGATCGTTTTATTTTGCAAAGCATGCAATAATAGAGTGTATTTATCTTTGATTTGATTTTGCGTTGTTTTTAGGAGAAGCTTTGTACAACGTTGATAATTTTAGAGGGTCGATATTATTTGAGAATTTTCTGGAGTTGGTTGTTTACTATCGATCGAAGCATATGGATAATTCTAGTGGTAACTAAAGAAACTTCTATCCCAAATAAGGTTGTATGACGTGAGACAGTGATGATGAACTTTGTTCTGATTTGTTGGGGCGTTTCATGCGGGGGTATTCTCACCGTTTCTAGAGCGTAGCGAGACTATAATGCATGTGTAATGCCGCACGGTTTCAAAAGGTGGTTGATAGTTAAGGATTGTTGGTTGATAGTAGATTGAATTGTAAATTGGAAAGTGAAAAGTTGAGAGTGGAAAAAGCGATTGTATGCAGTTTGTTGATGTATGCTGAATAAAGTTGGAAAACTACATACGACGACTCCAGCCTTGTTGATGATTGAACGGGTTGCGTGGATAAACGAATCTGAGTTACACCTATTAGGAGGATTCAAGCATTGGGGCTGAATCAACTGATAAAAAACTTCGAGTGTAACAGACATTTCAGAGGTTTGTCTTGTGATGCCTATGGAGCAGGCTTTTTTGTGCCGTGCATTGTTTTTTAATGGCTGTAATTCCCCATCCCCCCTTTTCCCTATTTTTGGCTAAAATGCCCCCTAGGCTATGAGCCTTGTTTCATGGTTGAATTATATGTGGTTTTGCTAATAAAAGGACAAAGTTCCAAAAAAGTTCCAAAAGACAATGAGTCATATTTTATTCCCATTTTTAAGTACTTTGCAGTGTTCTAACCCTAACCCTAACACAGCCCTAATCCTAACGGATCATTGTTTTGACGTCAAAACAAGTAGGCATGTCAATACAAGTTATGTAGATTATTACACTCGATCGATGTTGGTGATTTCTATCAGTAGTAGATTCAGCCCCAATGCGTGAATTCTCCTGACGAGTGTAAGTTCTGATTCGTTTATCCACGCAACCCGTCCGATCAGCATACAAGTCACTGAGTCTTCGTATGAAGTTTTCCACTTTTATTCAGCACACATCAACAACTGCATACAATCGCCTTTCCACTCTCAACTTTTTTACTTTCCAACTCACTATCAACAACCACACTCTTTTTTAACAGTGCGGCGCTTATATAGTCTCTACATACTCGGGAACAAACGAGAATATCCTACATAAAACACCACAACCAATCAAAATTAATTTCATCATCACGTGACTCACGTCATACAACCTCATTTGGAATGGAAGCTTCCATGGTAACCAACAGAACAATCCATACGCTTCGATCGATAGTAAACAACCAATTCTCGAAAATTCTCAAATAATATCGACCAACTAAAAACATCAACGTTACACAAAGCCTCTACTAATAACAACGCAAAATCAAATCAAAGACAAATACACTCTATTACTGCATGCGCTGCAAAACAAAACGAACAGATCTATCGCGCGCGCGTCACACTTAATATCGTGCGCATTTCACACGCACCATCATGCGCGTCTCAACGTAACATAGATGTTCACTGATTTGTCCAGATAATATGTAAACAAAGACGCGTTCACGCACGCACACACACACACACGCACGCACCCCGTTCTAAAAAGAGCAAGGTACCCACCGGAAGAGCTACTTTGCCATTTTGATGACTGCTTGCGAAAGGTCAAAGGTCAAGTACTTACGGTTATCCTGCCCGGCGTATCAAGGTGCACCAGTAGGGTCTGAGCCTTGACGTCGCGGTGACAAAACCCCTGGTCATGCAGGCTTTTCAACATGGCCGCCACTGACGTCACGACGTCCACACAAATGGATTGATTACCTCCCGCAATATTAAAGTGTAGGTAAGGATCTTCCGCACGCCACAGCTTTCCACTCCTGGCAGCTTCAAAGAGACTGCATGTGGCCACTGGAAGCTTGCGTACCTGTCGCACAACAGAATCAGGGATTTAATAACAACAACAACAACAACAACAACAACAACAACAACAACAACAACAACAATGTCTTTAAAACATTGATCGAGGTGGTAAAATGGCAGTAATGGAAAAAAATGTGTTTTACGAATCAGGGGTCGGTACCTTCACCTTCGTATTGCGCAGCCTCCAATGTGAATATAGGGCTGCAAAGGGCTGTACAATCTCGGCGACTAAATAGACTAAAACATCAGCCAATATTGTGCTTGTGTTACGAGTCAGACGCGCGCGATAGTTCCGATCGTTTTGTTTTACAAAGCATGCGACGATAGCGTGTATTTACCTTTGATTTACCCCTTGAAGTCATGAGCAATCTTGCCACTGTAGATTGTTCTAACCTATAAAGGGAAAAGTGAAAGCCCCAGTTGAAAACCTGTCTTTCCTTTGTAGGCATGACCGATTCACTGCGGCAACAGTTCCCCCCGTTGGAGTGCCGGGGGTTTCAGTATAAATAGTATCCCCACTTTCTGGAAATTTAGTGCTTTAAATTCCCACTGTCGCTGTCTTCCTCATTTACTCTTTCCCATTCCTGCTCTGTCCTATCACTCTGCTATACTATCTTCTTCTTCGCTAGATCAATGACCTACCTTTTTTATTGAAAACTCTTCCTGGACAAGACTCCTTGTTTGTGTATGAGGTCTGTTGGATCAGCTTGGGAGTGTTGGACGCTTTCTGCCAGGTGGTCACTAGGGCTTCCTATGATGTTAGTATTTAGCAATATAGGCATTTTATATGTATATGTTTTGTTGATAATTTATAATGATGTTTGTATTCTATTTTGTTTTTGTAACCGGGGGTTCGAGTAGTTGGGGTAAAGCCTCAGCCGTCCCCTGCGTGGGATGTCTTTATTGTAAAGTGACTGGCCGGTGGAGGGCATTCAATTTTCCTACTAGGGTTGTTTCGGCAGATCTTTTATGCGGATCGGGGGTTGTCCGGTCCTGATTTGGCTCGGAAAAGTCCGCTGGACCTAAAGCAACAATCAATCAATCATTTACCTTTGATTTGATTTTGCGCTGTTGCTAGAGAAAGCTTTGTAGGCTTACAATGTTGATAATTTTCGTCGATCGATATCTTTGTAGTATCATTGAGATTTTTCTGTAAGTATTTTTTTATTACTGATCGAATGGTCGATTCATGTAGAGTCGTAAATATTATGTGACCGTGGACGAGTTTTATTTTGATTGGGTGTTATTGCGTCATTCTGGAACGTTCGATGATTTTCGGATAGTTGAGGAACTTTATAACGCACTGTCTGGTTGAGAGTAGTGATTTCTGTAGTGACGGAAAGTGATCTTGTACGCAGTTGTTGGTGTTTGCTGAATAAAGTTGGAAAACTGTATACGACAACTCCTACCTTGTTGCTGAGTGAACAGGCTGCGTGGATAAACGATATCGAGTTATATAGATTCAAGTATCGGGACTGAATCGACTATTGATAAATTGTTCAACATCTTGCTATTCCCACGTGTTCGTGGCATCATTTTTCCTAAAGGACTGCAGAGTATGTTTGTTTGTTTGTTTGTTTATTTCATTTAACGTCTATTCACCGAAGTGATTTTAGACAATAAAATAAAAGGAAGGAGGGGGAAAAAGGATATGCGCTACATGGATGGGGGAAAGGAAATAACATTTAAACAAAATGGTAAAGTAACATAACATGAAATAAAATTAAATAAACATTAAGTATTCAAACAATATTTTAAAACTCTTTAAAAAAAATAAAATAAAATAAAATAAACTTACTATGGAACAAGTCAAACTTGCGAAATGTGCATTGACAGAAAAGTCAATTTTGTGAGATTGTCATATACGAAGTAATCAGAATAAACTTGCAATTTTTATAACAAATGTCCTACAGGACTATAAATTATAGATTTAGCGATGGTTATCCAATATTTACTATTTTTATTTTGAACATTATGAATGTTCTGTGGAATATATTGTGTTATTACACTGCAGTCATGAATGATATGATTTATAGTTAAATTTTCATTGCAAATGCAAACAATATCCTTGCAATATTTTGTCCTCCAAGAATTTAAAGCAAGACGATGTGCTAAAGAGGTTATTGTTCGAGGATACTGTGAATTATCACTATATATTATTTTTAAAGGAAATTTATTTTTTATTTTCTTTTCAATTATACTATAAATTTCTTTTGTTGATAAGGGGATGTCAATATGGCTAACGTTGTGTTGATTTTTCGCTCCTTCTTTTGCTTTCCTGTCAGCCCAATCATTATTATCTAAACCACAATGAGATGGTATCCAACAAAATTGAACATTTGTGCCATTGATAATTAAGCAATGTATAAGATATTTTATTTCATATATAATATCACCTCTGCTCTTATAAATATTAGAGTCCAGACTCTGAAGAACAGATTTGGAGTCTACACATAATAAGATATTAAAAAAGGTCTTTTGTTGACTCAAGATTTTATGTAATGCCATAAGAATTGCGGTAAGTTCTGCAGTATAAATTGAGCGATCTTTACCTAAATACAAGGATTCACAAATTTTTAAAGCAGGTATAACATAACCAGCCCCAGTTTGGCCTGTATCTAAAACAGAACCATCAGTATAAATTTGCAAATAAGAATAATATTTTTTATCTATATGTTCATAAGCTTCTGTTGCTAACAATAATCCATTTTCTTTTTTCCGTAGAGCAGTATATTCAAAATCAAAGTTTGCTCGCTTAAATTCCCAGATTGGTATAGGCATTTGTGGTATTTTTTTAGAGATTGATTTAGGAAATAAATTTGACCCCTGTAAAAGTTCATCTGTATAAGATGCTATTGTTTGTAAATAACTGATACCCTGTGCTCTTTTTGGATAATCTAAATCAGATCTTACTTCTAGTTCTGTGTCAGTGAAATTTTCTACAGCAGAGGCTCTAACTATATATTTAGCGCATGATAATTTTCTCCACTCATTTAATGGTAATACTCCAGCTGCTTTATAAGCATCGTCAGTTTTTGTATGTACTGGAATACCCATAACAATTTTAATTGCTTTACTGTCCATACTCTGGAGTTGTTTCAGTAAATATTTTGGAGCTGAAAAATATACCTCTTGTCCATACGTTAATTTAGATCTGACAAGCATGCACACAAGATGAATAAGAGTTTTAGTATCACGTCCCCATTTTTGAAAGCTTATAATCTTTATTAAATTTAAACTTTTAACGGCCTTTTCCAACAAATAATGTATATGTTTTTTCCAACTTAATTTAGATGTAAAATATACCCCGAGAAATTTTATTTCCTGTACATATTTCAATTCTTTGATACCAATATAAAATTTTGGCAAACATTTGGGGTTAATCCCATTATTAAACAAGATCATGTTTGTTTTTTCTTCTGATAATTCCAATCCATTATCCTTCATGTAAATATCAATATTGTTCAGTTCATTTTGATATATCTTTTGAATATGTTTTATTTCATATATAGAAGTTTTCCTTTTTAAAGATACATTTACCCATATGGCAATATCATCAGCATATTGAACTAGATGAATTTTATTACTTACAAATTGAGGTAAGTCATTTAACAAAATAGTGAATAAAAGAGGTGAAATTATAGAGCCTTGTGGTATACCCATGTTAATATTATATGTAGAAGAATAAGAGTGACCTACTTTGGCCATTATTTTTCTTCCATGCAAAAACTCTTTAATATATTGAAAAATATTTCCAGAAAGACCTATATTTTTTAATTTGTATAAAAGTCGAGCATGCCAAACTCGATCATAAGCCTTTTTAACGTCAAAAAATGTAGCTAATATATTTTTCCTTCTAGCGAATTGTTTCTTAATGTGTGTTGTTAATTTCACTAAATGGTCTACTGTTGATCTGCCTTTTTTAAAACCAGCCTGATTTTCTGGAATTACTTTATTTTTTTCACAATAATATGATAATCTATTCATTATAATTTTTTCCATAATTTTACCAGCATGCGATGTTAATGCAATGGGGCGATAACTTGACGATTCGTGTCGATTTTTCCCTGTTTTTAAAAGTGGAATAATTATTGATGTTTTCCAAATATCAGGCAAGACATTATTTTCCCAACATTTATTAATAATAGTGAGAAAATGTTGTATCCATTTTAAAGGCATGTGTTTTAGCAAAATGTATGATAACCCATCTGGACCAACTGCAGATTTTTTAGTGCCAAAATAATTTAAAGCATCTGTAACCTCTGTTATTGATATACTAGAATTCATAAATAAATAATTATCTGAATTAGGTTCTTTATAATGTTCAGATTTTTCTTCATGTTTTCTTTTTTCGAACTCATCTCTAGTTAGACTACTAGTATTGCTTGCATTTGCAAAAAGTTTTCCAAATTCTTCAGATTTCTCCTTTGGCGAAGAAAATAGTTTGTTAGTTATTTTTATGGGACACTTAGGAAGCTGAAAGCCATTTTTCATTTCTTTAACTTTTTTCCAAACATTATTGACATTACATGTATTTGATATTTCTTTTTTACAAAAATCTTCCCAATACTGTTTCTTTGCTGATGCTATAATTTTATTACAATTAATTTTTGCACATTTCATGTGCCTATGTGCGGAAACAGATCTACATTTTATCCAATTCTTAAATGTATTCTTTTTTTCCTTAACTGCATCTGCACATGCTTGATTCCACCAAATATTACCACTGTGTTTTTTCTTTACAGAATTTCTCTTAATAGGTATAGACTTATTAGCTGCAGACAATATTGTTTTTGTAAAACCTGTACAAATTTCATTAATATCTTCATTTTGTAGAAAGTCATCTTCAGAGTACAATAAATGCATTTGATACTGATTCCAATCTGCACGAGTATAAATATATTTTGGTATAACATCATCTTCTATTTGTACCTCTGGCTTTTCATTTATTACAGTTACAACTGGAAGATGGTCACTACCCAATGAATCAGAGTCCACTTCCCATATACTGTCTATTGCCAAATCAGGCGATACAAACGTTAGATCAATGGCAGAAGGTTGGTGGGTTGCTATGTCAGGAATCCTTGTTATTTTACCATCATTTAACAATATAAGACCAGAAGTAATGATATTTTCAATAAAACGATTATTTGTATTATAATTACATCCTTTATCCCAAATTGTTGAGTGAGCATTGAAATCACCAACTATAATCCAATTTTCATTTATATCAATTGATTGTAACCATTCAGTATTAAAATCATCTGGTCCTAATGGATAATAAACAGACGTGATATTAACATACATTTGATCATGTATTTTTACTTTCACAGCTACTGAATACACATCATTTAAATCTTTTGGAATGGGAGACTTGCATGTGACGTAATCCAAATCTTTCCTAATGTATATCGCAACGCTAACTTTAGTATTCTGTTTAGTAAATGGTGTTACCATTAATGTGTAATGGTGTAATGGTGGACTGCAGAGTAGGAGACGGTGAAGGTCAGAGTTTACCAGTTTCGGCTTGGGTCCAGTCTTGATCAGCCTGATGGAGAGGTCTTGCTGATCGAATGTGGTGATGCCGGGCAGGCGGTTGGCTTGAAGTGCTGGCAGCACCTGATTCACAAAAGACTCACTCACGTTCTCTTCGATTTCTGTGACATTGCCCTGAAACATAATAGACCTACACTTCACATTACACACCTTGCCAGATACGCCAGCGAGTGATAAAACAAGCCCTCGTCAAATTTGCACACCTGCTGCGGTCTTGTGCGTTGTTAAACCATGGACCATTTAGCCAACCAATCATGAAAGCATTATAGTACCGGCACATCGTCCAGAATAGGCCTACATGCCGCCTCTCCTCTGCTGTGCGATCCAAAGTAGAGCTTGGCAACAGCACCGAGACATGCCAGCTTTAAGTAGTATAAGTGTTAAGAGTCCGATGGAGTGGGCATCATACAAGTGGACACTGATTCGTCCAGTCCTGATGTTAGTTCCTCATGATTTTGTGTGCTGCCATCAAACAGGGATTTTTATTTTTATTTTGTTGTTGTAACGCTTTATTGTTCCTTTTTATTGGGAAATTCTGGGCCGCCTCCCCTGGGGAAGGCGTAGTCGCAGCCTGTGGCGCGC